>CM070671.1:53296834-54002154 GCA_036346575.1 Dendrocalamus sinicus | reverse complement strand
GTTAATATATTACAAACAGAAGAGGGATTGGGCAAAAATATATACAGAAGGAATAATGGTCTCCCAAATCCCAATGCACAAAGCCCAAAGAACTCTGGAAGGGTTTTTACCCTTGGCAAAGCTAATATTAGTACCTAACAGTGTAGCCTAGGCCAAGGTGCCAAGCTCTCATATTAAAAATGCTAAGAGCAGCAAGTCAATACATTGAGGAATGATTTCTCACAGATTGAAAGGTTATATAACAAATTAAATAAAAACATTCTAGCAGCGACTGGGAAATTGTGTTGAGGTCATCTTGGCACACACACAGCAGCTCTACGCTAATAAACTGTCACACCAGAACTAAACAACAAAACCCAAACAGATGCCACATCATACAACGCCTCAATTGAGCTTCAGTTTCTACTTAGCAGGGTTAGCAATTCATAAGGCAAGCGACAACAAAAAAAAAGCCCTTACAACATGTCCGCATCAACATTCAACAAATTACTGGTGATATTATAAAGAGTAGAGTGAGCTAATACCTTAGACAATTCATGCGTCAAGCTGTCACAGTAGCCTGGTCCTTCCGCGCTTCACCTCGGCAAATCCCTTAGCTCGGAAAAAACTCAAATAAATTACTCGCCAGGGAAAGAATTCTGAGGTACCGACATGCTGCGAGCCCCAGTGGAATTTGACCAGTGAAACTGTTCTCTCCGATGGCGATCCATTTTAGCATTGGATTGAGAAGCTCTCCCAGGAAGCCTGGCTAGAGTGAGGACGTCTCACTTAGCCGGCTTGGGTTCGAGCCCTCACCAAAACTAGAAGGCAAAGCCAGGGGATGTCTCTTCCCCTCCCCTGGTCTCCTTTTATTGTAGCACTGGGAGACCGAAACATTCGTTGCCAGGGATAGGGCCAGTTAAGTTGGAGTTGGTGGTTAGCTTGATAACTTGCAGTGTAGACATGCTGCAGATGGCTGGAGGAACTGGGCCGGCGAGATGATTGACTTGCAGGTTAAGGAACTTGAGCATTGGCAAGGAGCCAACAATGTGCTATCGGTCCTGACAGGCTGTTGTTGCCAATGTTCAGATAAGTTAACAAAGGTGTGTCGTTGAATAGATTGTTTGGTATCGAGCCAGTGAGGTAATTCGTTTGGAGATTTATGTAGCCAAGATTGTGCAGATCCTGCAGCTCTATTGGGATTGGACCAGATAGGTGGTTCCACTCTAGGACAAGAACTTGAAGCCTCGAGAGGTTTCCTATGGTGGCTGGGATGCTACCTGACAGGCCATTGTGGCCAAGATCTAGGAATTTGAGGCTATTCAGTCTTCCTAAATCATCTGGGATTGAGCCCGTCAGGTTTGTGTTGGTGAGGTTGAGGACGGAGAGGAAAGAGAGGTTACCGAGGTGGGGAGCGAGCAATCCATGCATGGAGGGGAACGTCCCGCAGCTCCACGGCAGCGACGCGCTGCCTGTGCCGGCCGCACGAGACGCCAACCAAGTCGCAGAAAGATGTGCCGGTGGTCCAGTTGCCGCTGAGGATGCCGAGAGGATCGGAGAGCTGGCCTTTGAAAGCCAGCAGTGCAGCGAGATCAGTGTCGCTGCCGCTGCTCTTGCTCGGACCTGGAGAAGAAGCTGTTAGGTCTAGGTTTTCTTTAGGATCTCCTAGGTTAGATCTAGCGGGGTTCATCTCTAGTTCGGGTTCTTGAGAGATACCGAGAGGGAGAGAGGGGTACTAACCATCCGTGGTCTTGGCTGCGGGTGCAGAGGCGTCCGCCATGGAGTCGGTGGAGTCGGAGTCGGCGTTGGTGAAGTCCGGTGGCGGCGCTGTCCAGGGGCGGCGTGGCAGTGGTGCTTCCCGTCACTGGCTGCGCCCCCTCGCTAGATCGGATTAGGGTTTTCGGTGGGGTGGTGCTGGCTCCGTTCAACCTCGTTAAAAGAGCCGCCGGCCCCCACCTTTATATATGGCGCAGTGTGACAGGGGCCCACCAACCATTAGGGTTGGGCGCCCCCGATCAGGGCGCGAGCTCAAGGCCCGGTAGGCCGTTGGGCCTACCGGGGTGGAGATCATCCTAACATTCTCCCCCTTGATCTCAACTTATATTCTGAACTCTATACTTATCACTCATTGTTTTTCTCATTCCTTCACAGATCAGTGCATAGAGCGTGCCTCATCGTCACAGTCTTATGCCATTAGATTCAACAGCCACAATGTACTTCTCTGTTTTGAAATGAACTCTCAACTGGGCCCTTATTGTCCAGGAATCATAGGCTTTCCCGTAAACCCATGCCGGCTAAATGTTCTCTGAACACATTGGGTGGTAAGCCTTTTGTGAGCGGATCCGCGAGCATCTTTTCTGTCCTTATATGCTCAAGACTGATTATATGATCCCGGACTTTATCTTTCACAACATAATACTTTATGTCAATGTGTTTGGCAGCACCACTTGACTTATTGTTGTGAGCATAACATACTTCTTGGGTTCATTATCGCAGATAACTTTAGTGGCTTATGTATGTCATCTACCACTTTCAACCCGGGTATGAATTTCTTTAGCCAATTCACCTGCCCCGTGGCCTCATAACATGCTACAAACTCGGCATACATTGTGGATGATGTAGTGACGGTTTGTTTTGAGCTTTTCCACGATATAGCTCCTCCTGCGAGTGAATACATATCCGGATGTCGACTTTCTATCATCTCCGCATAATCGAATCAGATACCCCACTATATGGAGTGAATCGATCTTACGTATGTAATCATGAGGCCTTTGTTCCTTGCAAATAACGCAAGACTTTCTTTACTAATTTCAATGTTCTATTCGAGATTGCTCGAATCGCCAAGTAACCCGGTAACAAACGCTAAGTCGTATGCGTACACACTTGAGCATACCGCAAGCTTCGATTTGCTGAAGCATATGGAACCGCTTTCATTTGATCGATCTCATATTGGTTCCTGGGGCATTGAAATTCCCCATACCTGTCGCCCTTGACTATAGGAGCAGATGAAGGCTTACAATTTTGCATACTATATTTCTTTATAATCTTTTCTAAGTATGCCTTTTGTGATAAACCTAAAACCCCCTTAGTTCTATCTCGGTGAATCTCTATTCCCAGTACGAACGAAGCTTCACCAAGATCCTTCATATCAAAATTCGAGGACAAGAACTTCTTGGTCTCTTGTAATAGGCTAACATCACTACTAGCAAGTAAGATGTCATCCACATACAGGATTAGGAAAATGTATTTCCCATTCTTAAACTTTGCATACACGCAATTGTCCTCTACATTCTCCTTAAACCCAAAACTTCTTATTGTACTATCAAACTTCAAGTACCACTGCCTTGATGCTTGTTTTAATCCGTAAATGGATTTCTTCAGGCGGCATCCCATACGTTCTTTTCCTTCCACAACAAAACCTTTCGGTTGTGCCATGTAAACATTTTCCTCCAAATCCCCATTTAGGAACGCCGTCTTTACATCCATCTGATGTAATTCTAAATCATAATGAGCTACAAGTGCCATTATTATTCTAAAAGAATCTTTACACGAGACTGGAGAAAATGTCTCATTGTAGTCTATGCCTTCTCTTTGCGTAAAGCCCTTTGCCACAAGTCGCGCTTTAAATCTTTCTATATTCCCTCTAGAGTCATGTTTTGTTTTGTAGACCCATTTGCAGCCTACTGTCTTGGCTCCTTTAGGAATAGTTTCTAAGTCCCAAACACCGTTGGTGCTCATTGACTTCATTTCATCCTGCATAGCTTCAAGCCACTTAGATGAATGAGCGCTTCTCATGGCTTCTTCAAAAGAGGTGGGATCACCCTCCATTTCAAATTCCTCAGTTTCATAGACTTCGTAATCATTAGGGATAGCTGATCTTCTGGCTCTTTGAGACCTTCTGAGTCCCTCGCCAGTTGACGCTTGTTCTGTGTGAGGCTGTTGTTGTTCTTCCTCTTGGGTGACAATGGGTTCTATGGGATCCTGAAGGACAGGTTCCTCATGTTCACTCATCGTTCCCACAGGAGAACTGACAACAGGTGCTGTCACTACAGTGTCTGGCACTGTTGGTGTAGCAACAACAGGTAGCGTGAAAAATGGTTCCTGAACCATCGGAGTGGGCACATGTACCCGCTTTTCCTCTAGGTTAATTTCTCGCGCTACTCTGCTCCCCCTGATCATCTCATCCTCCAAGAAGACAGCATGTCTTGTTTCTACAAACTTCGTATGTCTGTCAGGACAATAGAAGCGATAACCCTTCGATTTTTCTGGATAGCCAATAAAATGGCAGCTGACTGTCTTGGGATCTAGCTTCCCTATATTTGGGTTAAAAACTTTAGCCTCAGCAGGACAACCCCACACACGTAAATAGTTAAGTGAGGGTTCTCTTCCCGTCCACAACTCATACGGTGTTTTGGGTACCGACTTGCTTGGTACTCGATTAAGAATATGAATGGCGGTTTTTAACGCCTCCATCCATAAACTTATCGGTAGCGTGGAGTAACTTATCATACTTCTCATCATATCCATTAAGGTACGGTTGCGTCTTTCAGCCACTCCATTCTGCGAGGTTCGCCGGTGTAGAGTCTTGAGCAACTATGCCATTTTCCTGTAAGAACCTTGCAAAAGGTCCAGGAACTTGGCCATACGGGGTGTGCCGACCGTAGTACTCCCCCCCACGGTCGGATCTTACTATCTTAATTTTTAAATTGTGCTGATTTTCTACTTCAGCCTTAAATATCTTAAATTTATCCAATGCTTCTGATCTTTCTTTAATTGGATAAATGTAGCCATAACGCGAATAGTCATCTGTGAATGTTATAAATGAATCATAACCATCCACACTTTTCACAGAAAATGGACCACAGATATCTGTGTGAATTATTTCTAAATTTCCTGCGCTTCGTTTGGCGTCTTTCTTTATTTTCTTAACATATTTTCCTTTTATGCAATCAATACATTGTTCTAAATCTGAAAATTCTAATGGCGGAAGAAGTGTTTTCTTAATCAATCGTTCTATTCTCCCCCTCGAAATATGGCCTAAACGACAATGCCATAATTTCGACGATGCATCATGATTTATCTTCCGCTTTTTTCTTTCATTCATAGACGAAGAGGTATTCTCATTCTCAATGATTACATGATTCACATTCTCAGAAAGTGATAATAAATAAAGCTTGTCTTGTCGGAAGGCAAGACCAACACATTTATTATTAAACACAAGTCTGCATTTGCCATCACCAAAATGGCAATCATAACCATCATCATCTAATTTCGACACACTTATTAAGTTTCTGCGCAAAGAGGGTACATAAAGAACGTCTGAAAGCCTAAGTACAAAACCATCATGAAATTCTAAAGAGAGATCTCCAATGGCCTCGACTTCGGCTTCAATTCCATTCGCAACTTTAATTGTTCTTTCTCCTCTTTGTAGGGTCCTCCTCGTATGGAATCCCTGTAATGAATTGGCAACATGAACAGTTGCACCTGAGTCAATCCACCAAGTAGATTTTTCATAACTTAAATACAAGGATTCATCTATAAATGTAATGACATCCTTACCATTCTTCAACAGATGCTTCAGGAACTCTGGGCAATCCCTCTGATAGTGCCCCGCCTTCTTCTTACAAAATTTACAGGTGTCTTTGTCTACTGTAAATTGGTTGGGCTTATGAAACTGGGGAACCTTTCCCTGTGACTTAGAAGAGGAGCTACTATCCCACTGAGGTTTCCCTTGTGGTTTGGCATTAAAGTTCTTTCTTTTGTTGTTCTTCACAAGGTTTGCAAAGTCACCCTGTGAGGTTTTAAGCCTCTCCTCTTCTTGCACACACATTGCAATGAGCTTTTCTATATCCCATTTGTCGGGCTGCATGTTGTAATTAACAACAAAAGTGTCAAATTCTTTTGGCAGAGAAGCAAAAATCAAATGAATTAGAAACTCATCCTTGAGCCCCATATCCATGGAATTTAGCTTAGCTGCCGTAGTGCTCATCTTTAATATGTGTTCTCTTATTCCACCACTAGAGTATCTCTCATTCACTAGTTTCTTAATCAGCGTGCTTGCTGTGGCCTTTGAAGACCCAGTAAACTGATTCTTCACTTTCTGTAGATACTCTGTGGCAGTGTCACAGTCTGGGATGGATCCCCTTATTGGATCTGCAATGGTGGCCTTAGCCACCATCAGGCACTTGCGATTCGAGATGTCCCATTTCTTTTTCTCAAGATCATATTTCATTCTGACTTCTGCATGATCACGCTTTCGGGCAGTGAAATCAGCATCAGTCTCATTTTCTGCCCTCACCGGGTCCTCTGGCTCAGTAGGACACGGAGAGGTGAGGGCTAAGTCATTCTCGGACAGCGCAAGTGCCAAATCATACTTTTCTCGCGACCCGATAATTGTTCCCATCAAGTGCGGGATGTGCGAGATGTATGCCATTAGGTTGAGTCTCAAACAAGATGTCGAAAAAATGAGGAAACATAATAATATAATAATTGCATGCCTTGATTTAACGTTGGTCAAAATTAAAACATGCAAAATTCTTGTACACTAATTCTACATCACCGTTGGGCAGAAGATAGAATTAATGCATACATTCATAAATAAATCAATTTATAATATTGCTATCATCAACTTTGGTCAGAAAATAGCAAAATTATAAACATGAACTGTAAATAAATGTAACTATTCCTCTAATTTTAATTTTCCCGTTGGTTCCAATTAAAATTAGAGAAAAACTTAAAAATTTCTGCTCTTCAAAATTAAATTCTCCCGTTGGTTCGAATTTAATGAGAAGATAATAAACTTTAGCTCGCAGCGGAAAAAATTCTGATTTTGGATCAAAATTGCACTGAAATTTGATCTCAAACTTAACAAAAAAACATCAAATGAATACTTCTGGAGAAAAAAAAATTTACTGTGCATTCGGCCATTTGGCCCGGCCTGCGCAAACGCGGCCCACGGCGGCCTGCCCGCGCGCGGCCTCGGCGGCTCCCGACTCCACCGACTCCATGGCGGACGCCTCTGCACCCGCAGCCAAGACCACGGATGGTTAGTACCCCTCTCTCCCTCTCGGTATCTCTCAAGAACCCGAACTAGAGATGAACCCCGCTAGATCTAACCTAGGAGATCCTAAAGAAAACCTAGACCTAACAGAAGCACCAACCACAGTGGACAAGGTGATCAACAACGCGACGGATATGTATGGAAATTGGAAATCCAAGTGCCATGTTTTGGAAGTGATGCATTGGCAAGAATAGAGCATTGCTTACGGCGGGAATGACAGCTTTTAGCTCTCCATTATGCATGCAAGTTGTTTTCTTTTCCCACTGCTTCTGATCAGTCAATCGGTTGGTTTGCTGATACGTGCCAACTTCCAACATGTGCTTTCACATCGAAGACCTTTGACTGTTGGTCAATTTTTTTGTGTATCAATGCAGAACCCAATAATGCAATACTGCAATAATGAACGAACAAGAAATAAGTTCCACGTTTGATAATGAAACAAATCAACTTAAAGATTGTAGCATGCACTGCATACTGTGAGAATCAAAGTTGTATGATGGTGAAAGATATAGTGGGAGATTCATACCCTTTTTCTGTGTATTCCATCGGTTCTCAAATAGATGCTATTTTAGAATGCTTGCAGCCAAATATTTAAAACTTCGACCACTAATATACACAGGACTATTTAGATTTATCATACAGAAATGATATTAATAGATTTATCACCCAAAGTACTTCTATATTATTATATTTTATTAATTTTTACTAACAAATAATTATAAAAAGTAGTGATCAACTTGTATATATCGAAGCGTGCGTTGAAGTCCAAAGCGACAAAAAAAAAAGAACGGAGGTTTATATGGTAATGATTAAAGTTGTGGCAGGCAGGCATTTTCTCATTTTAAAGTTATTTTCAGTACAGTACCTTTGAGGCGGCCTTACACTTTTCATCTGTTGGTGAGTGGGTAGCCATATCATTATGGGGAGTGCGAGGAATCGGTCCGACTACTAGCATTTCCTCGGACACTCGGCTGCAACATTGTTTGCCGTATTTATAATATTTTTTGTCTATGTTTATAATATAAAAAAACAATATAAATATTTCCATCCAAAACATTTGTCATCTATGTATGCAATATTTATTGGCCATGTATATAACAAAAATAAAAAGAAAGAATGATATGAGTATTCACATCGTACACTCCGATGCAACATTTTTAGATAACATGCGTAATAATTTTATTGAACATATGTAACAAAAATATATGATACAAAAATCGATATTGCATACACGAAATAAAAAATATTGCAAGAAAATACGAATGAAAAATATTGCAAATATGAGCAAAAAATATTATAAACATAGCAAAAAGTACGGCAGCCAAGCGTCCGGAAACGGACGCCCGGATCGGACGTGCGATTTGTAGCAGCGCCCTATCATTATGGCTTGTTTAGGTGTGGAGTTCCAAAAGTTTTCGGTACTTCACTATAAGAAGACGACAACATTGTTGTAGCACCCCACATAACTATATGGGATACCACTATGGAATGTCATCGCCAAAGTGAGAAATAAATAAGAGCAACAAAAGAAATCACAAAAAGTTTAGAACTTTATTAACACTTTAATAGAGAACCAACAGAAGCTGGAATAAATATTTAAAACATGGGACCGATCCACTTCTAACCAAATAAAGAACGAATGAAACAACAAAACAGTGGCAAACCACAGTGCTGAAAACTCGAGTGTTCTCACCCATGCATGATGATATCACTCCACTGGCTTTTACCTGAGACTGAAATGAGCACGTGAGATTTAGAAATCTCAGCAAGTACCCAACAATGGTCGCAACACAAGAGTAAAGACAAGTAATGCAACCACGTGAAATAAAGGATAAGCATCACAAGTAAACAATGGGTACAAGATGAAAGTAACGAACCATTGATATTGGAGATACTGTCATAAATAGGAGATGGATATCATGGAGACTGTGTATTAAAGATAGTTGTTATATAACAAGTTAAAGCAGGTTATAGCAAGTTATAGTAAGGGTGCCGGCGACTTCATCCCACATACCCGGTTATACGAGAATAGCCAGGCACAATCTTGTCCTCAACTGTATAACCGCGGACGGGGTGTAATATCCTGTGTAACGAGAATGTATGGCCCCCCCGGTACGTTACCAGGTTGGGTGGAAATGACCCCTATATGTGGGTAGTCCCGGCGTGATAACCCTTAGTTCGTTATTTAGCGAATTATCTATGATATAATTAGAGAGTTGTGATTGTTTTAAGTTAAAGTTATGACGTTAACGATTTAATACAATGGGATCGGAGAGTTGAATTTGGTGATAAGGTAACTGATACATCATGGACAAATCTTAAATATGAATATGAGGAAACTAAGAAATGATGAGGATAAGGCTATAACAAGGTTATGAGAAGTGAAAAGATGTGCTAAGGTTGAAAATTGAAAGATATAGTTTCTGATACGAGGGCGATGTGGAATGGTACAATGGTGATAGCGAGATAAGAATTATTCTAATAAAGTATTATAATATAGCACACACAAGGGTTGACAACCAAGCAAGTTTTATTATGCGATGAGTGATTATTAGTCCGATTAACAGGTATTTAATGCATCGGTCATAACTCACATATGAAATCATACAAGTAATGGATCATAATCTCAGGAAGAATAGCATAGCAGCCCTAATGCTAAAGATTGCTAGTGGTTTAAACCTAGACTTGGAATATGTTCAAATGGTACCCCTACATTAATGATTTAAGTATAAATTGGAAAGCACTTATTAAAGACTTTAATTCTAGAGCATTATTAATCAAGCATTCTAATAAACCTAAGAGCAAGTGAACAAGTTAGCCCAGAACGTTGTTGTATGAATATAGTATTAAAAGTCTATAACTAGGCAAGCATGAACGATATAATAATAAACAGACGAGTATCAGTGATATGTAAATGACCATGTAGCTTTAATGATATGATACTAGCTAGGTAATTTTGGTTATATGATAATAGCCAGGTAACTTTAGCAATTTGCCAGGTGACTTTAGCGATATGTCAATGATCAGGTAACTTTAGTGATACAATAATGATCAGGTAAGCTTGAGTGATTTGATAATTGTAATCAATGGCAAGGTGGCAAATAATCAGGAAACATGCGAACCATAAAGGTTACGGCCGCGAAGTACTTGCCTTGAGCACGCTCGGTGAAATCGCTACACGAAGGATTGAAAATACGCAACTGTCCGAACGCTCCCTCCACAGCTGCATGCGAACCTACATGGTGGAACGGAAGTGGATCAGATGAGGGTTAAGATAAAATGGTGGAAGACATGAAGAGATTGTTTGGCCAAAAAGAATCACGTTCGCTGAGATTTCGCTGCGCGAATCACCGATCGGTCAAGCGAATGACGTTCGGCCAACCAATGACGACCCACAGCGCGAACTAACAAAAGTATCGTGTGAACGTGTGGTTCGGTCGCACAACTGACTGGCCGACACATGCCTGTGAAAATCACAGTCATGGCCGCTCTAGCCACCACTGTCGCCGCCGGCCGGCCGGCCATCGACCGTTGCCCAAGCTGCGCCGCCTCTGACCCGGCTTCCATCACCACTGTCCCAGCCGGCGCCGCCATCGCGTCGCCACGGCCACCATTGACCGGCCAAGCCACGCCGCCCGGACTTGTGCAGCTGCCTGCGCCGCTCCACCGACCGCGTCGCTTGGCTGTCCCGCCGCACCGGCCATGTGCGAGCATGCGTGCACGTGCACCACCGTCGCCGTGTGCTGCCGCCGTCACGCGTGCCGCCGCCAGTCGCCCGTCGCCGTCAGCCATAGGACGCACGGGGAGAGAGAGATGCGTTTGAGGAAGGAGAGAGATTGAGCTGTTGGGGAGGATAAGAGAGAGAGGGAGATGGATGGAAGGAGGATATATGGAAAGAGAAGTTAAGAGATAGAGTGTTATACGGGAGAGAGGATTGAATGGGTTAGAGATAGGGGAGAGAGAAAGCTGTTAGGGATAGGGAGTTTTTTTAGGGTGCTACAATTGTGGTCCTGCTTTGCGTGCATCCTCGAAAAAGATCTCACATGAAATGAGAAAGCATTTGTGTTTTTTTTATGCAGAACTCCCTTCAATGTCGGGTTTCTCTTGTAGCCAAAAAAAGTCATGAGTTGTTTGGGTGAATTTGTGCAAGGAAGGAATAAACAGTTGTAGTTTGTTGTACCCACGGACCAAGAACTAGAAATAGATCAATTTGCCCAAGGTTGCGTTTGTTTGGGCAAATGACAAAGAACGCCCCCGCAAGGCCACCATCACAAGGGCTCCTCGTAGGTAAAACAGCGAACAGTTGGTGCGCAAGCGTAGATGCCGCTCACTACTCACCCACACATACAAATAAACCAAAGACGCTAACTAACGAGAGAGCGAACAACCTGAGATTATGTATATGAGAGTTGGAGGCGACGAGGAGCGGAGCGCGCGAGCAGCGGTCAGCCGCGCTCTGAGCGGCGCGGCCAGGCACTTGTAGGGGCAAGCATGGACTATTCCGTCATCTCCTCCCGGATCACCGCAGCCTACGGCAGCGTCGGTTGTACCTAGACAGAGCCTGTGCCACGACCACGAGGACGACGGTGGCTGCTCCACCATGAGAGAGAGCTTTGAGGTGGCTTCTAGCAGTTGGTACCGTCCGATATAAAAAAACGCGCTGCGAATGATGATCACTACCGGCTAGCTACACTGGCACCTTAGCACATTCTAGCCGACGTGTGCATATGTTGCAATTCAGGAATTTCACAAAACCCTCCTCAAGTAATTTCACAGGAATTTTATAGTAATAGTATCACTTCCAAGTGTAAATCTTATAAAACTCTCTCGATACAATTGGGGCCACATGATATAGCGGGCATATTTGAGAAAATAAGTCTAGCAAACTATCTCCAACATAAAGTGGCATTATATGCCTGATACTACAAGCAGATTGATAAATCTCACAGCGAAGGAAATCAAATAGTACATTAGCATAACTAATACAATCTCACAGCGAAGGAAATTAAATAGTACATTACAAGCATAACTAATACAATCTAACTAGAAGAAAGCCATAGCTTATCATGAAGTACCCTAGGATGGCAAATTAGAGGATACTAACTGACCATGCTTTGCATCGTTAATTTCATCTACGCGTTCTCGCCCACAATTTCAGCCTCGCGGGCTCTTAATTTCACCAGCTTAAGTTCTTCCACAACTTGTGTCATGGTCGGTCTCTCGTCCACTTCTCCCTTGAGACACTGGACCGCGATGCCACCGATCCTGTCAAGGCACTCCATGTAGTGAGGCTGAGCAACACGTCAGAGACAACGCAGGCACACGACGGCGTCGGCACCTGGGAGAGTAGTAGAAGTGGCATGGCTACTAGGTAGGACTATTTCATGCTGGTAAATTAACCCGACCAAGAGCTCCAGTCGAGCATGCATGTGTATATTAGCAGTGGCGAATCCAGGATTTAAGCATGCCCCGGGCTAAATTTAAACTAAGTAGCAATATAGTATATCACAAATCTAGAACTATATTATGATATAACAAAAAATATGTCATAAATGCATCATTGATATGAAAATTTTGCTTAATGCTCAATATTTGAAGAGTTCAAGTTTTTCACACAAATCGCAATAAAGAAAGTATATAGAATCATACAGAATGTAGCGTAATAAAGATACATGAAGTACCTCAAATCTTATGGTTAGCCCACCATTTCCTCATCAATAGTAGGACAAGAACTAGAACCTACAAAGACAGCATAAAAAATAAAATAAAGTATGCATATAGATAAATTCAAAAAGCATGAATATTACATTTGAAATAAACTAACTAACTACTTTCGAAACATAAAAAATAATATTTTTACTATTTTACCTGCTCTGGAGCCTCGGTGAATCACTGAATTGTCAAATCGATCGTCGCTTACTCGCTCGGTCTATCGGTCACTTATTAA
This sequence comes from Dendrocalamus sinicus, assembly GCA_036346575.1. Lineage (NCBI taxonomy): Eukaryota > Viridiplantae > Streptophyta > Magnoliopsida > Poales > Poaceae > Dendrocalamus > Dendrocalamus sinicus. The sequence goes on along the minus strand of CM070671.1, from coordinate 53,989,168 downwards.
ATGCGTTGCCTCGGGCCCTCAGCCATTCCGCTCCACCCATTCGGCACTTCATCCCCACTCCCCAGCCCGTCTCCAGTCTCCCCGTCTCGTCTCACTCTCTGCTCCGCAGCTCCCGTGCTCCCTGCTGTGCTCGCCGGTGTCGCCGCTCGCCTGGCGCTCACCGACTCGCCGCGCCCTCTGCTCGTCGCTCGCCGCTCGCTCGCTGGCTCACCGCTCACCTGGCGCTCGCCGTGCTCAGGGCTTGGCTACGGCCTGCGGGTCCACGAGGCGAGGGGTGGAGGCCGGAGGGCGGAGCGGCGGAGGCGCAGCTACACAAGTCCACGACCACGACTCCACGAGCAGCGGTGCAGGCGAAGGCAGTGGAGGTGTGCGCAGGAAAGGCGGCCGACGGTGGGGGCGCACGAACCGCGGCGTCGTTGCGTGCCTGCGTCCGTGTTGGGAGCGAGGGGCGAGGGCGGCGGCCGGCAGTGGAGGCATGCGCAGCGGCGCAGGCAAGGCGACGACCGGCGGTGGGGGGCTCATGCAGGAGAGGACTGGCTCAGATCTGATTTGGGCGGCTGGGGGTTGGGGATTAGGGTTTTCTTCTTTAGTTTTGTTGGGCTTAGTGGATGACTCATATATGGGCTGCTGACTTGATGGGCTGCTATGGGATGATTTGTCTGCTATGGGCTAAGTTGTTGTTTGGGCTGCCAGACTGATAAATTTGAGGCCTCGGGCTGGGCTGCCATGCTAATAATTTTTGGGTTATATATTTAAGGGGGATAGTATTAGTAGTATTGATGGACATCAGGCTATAGCCTATCCAGTCCGAAGCCTAGTTCCACCCCTGTATATTAGTATATAGGTAAGCGCGCGTCTGCATGCAATGCATACTGCTGATGACATATCTATGACGTATCAAGAAAACAATGTGCTTATTTCAAGTGAAAAGCTACCAAATGCAAATAGAAAACAAATTCAAGTTAGGGATTGTCCACAAATGCTGAGTAGGAACGGTGTGACAAACTCAGTTTATGTATGCACGTAAATGTAAACAGTATGTCAACGAGTGAAGGCAAGTCAAGATAAATTAGTACTAACGAGTGAAGGCAAGTCAAGATAAATTAGTACTAACTCTTTACCATGGCGCTCACGCGATCCGATTAATCATCTAGCACGCGGCATTTTCATACGTGAAATTACTACGCACGTGCATGTATATACAGGCAACATCTCGCCGTGTAATTTCCCAACACTAACAACCACTGTCAAACAAAGCTACAACCGCTGTCAAACAAAGCTAGCCCTGTAATCGAGCTCCATATGTAGTAGTCCTTATGTAATAGTCCATTATGAAAAGAATAATGGCATCTAAATCACTAGGGAAAAAGCAGCTGTTCCAAGCTTCCGGGTAACACATAGACTCTCATCATGCTTTCCCCGAGCAAGCGCAACACATACTCGAAATCAATCAGGTATCACATGCCCAGAAAAACAGCCATCTAACCTGACAAAAAAAGTTGCCACGCCTGAGCAGCTAAACTTATCGTGATGGCTGATGCCACTCGCTAGAACATGCATGCAGCAATCACAGGACTGAATGATGATGACTCCATTACCATGTGGTGCAGCTATCCAACGGTAATTTCGACAGCTAAATGTAGAACTTGCGCTCCCTGAATGCTGCTTCTCTTGAAGTTGGATGTTCGTTGCTCCAATCATCATCGGCTCCCCCGGTGTTCCATTGGATGTCAGGGGCAGCGTCAGAAAATCCTACCGGCTCTGGCTCTGCCTGGTACTAACATGTCTGCCTCCCTTTTGTCTCGCCTCCTTTGCACCATAAGTTGGCTCCCCAGCATCACAACCCCTTTCCCAGTACTTGCCGCGGCCTCTGTGGTATCCCCCATCGTGCTGCCCATGCTGATGTGGTGCTGGATTGAGTTGCTGATATTCCCAATCTCACTGATTACATATCACAATGTTTTCATCTTCAAATCTCATGCCTACTTTGACTTGTCCACTGTGCAGATCCATTTCACCATCTCTGTCAACTTTCTGGCTTAGTTTGCGTCCTCTGCTGTCTAGAATAGTACTATCAAAGCCTTGGGAGTTGTCTATGTCAGATGACTCCTGTACAACATTTGCATGAGAGTTGCCTGCCTGTTCAGCAAGATTTGGTGCTATTGTAGCTGATCCATATGTGCTTGTTTGGTTACAAGAAGCATGAGCCCTCCCTTGACCCCAGCTAGTTTCCCTATCCACCCAGTTGTCAAGCTCAGTTGCAACCTCAGCTTTAGTAGCGGTGCAACTATCAAGTGCTTCTTTACCACGACTCTTGGTCCCCAAATTGGATTTTTCCCAACTATCATCAGATTCTGTGTGGTTCTCTGCCGGTAATATTTCCCACAGATTCTGCTGGTGTGGCTTTTTGTATACAGGCTTATGGGCATACCTCTCCATTTCAGTCCTTGCTGCTATCGCCACATTCTCCCAACCAATGATGTGATTTCCAGATGGCTGGGTGGGAGCAGCTAAATTCATCCCGCCTTCCTCGGGCTGTTCTTTCTTGCTTGGCTGCTTAATTGGTGTGCACATGACACTATCATTCCGAAGTGGATTCTCAACAGGTAGTACACCATCCTGATCCTTTCCTGATTTCTTGGTCTGCTGAGGCCTTGATCGGCTGTTTTCTGCGTCGTGTACTTCCTTGGCTGCTGCTGCCCACTCCTGGTGTACTGATGCAGGTGAAACATCCCCAAGCATTATACTACCCACAGTAACACCTGCAACAGAGGTAACTTGGGCAGGAATCATAGAACTGCTGAAGACAACACCTGCAACTTGTGTTTTATGCACACTTGAGACTTCTGCTGTCTTCTCATTACCAAACACAGGTGGTGATGCAGGCCAAACTGCAGCAACATCTACGTACGCCTCAGTAATGATCAATCTACAACCACACATCCAGGAAATATCGATCTACGGGGACAAAAACATCTATGTACGCCTCAGCAATGATCAGTAGGGAAGGGAGCCTTTGATAAACGCCTCAACAACAATGCTTGTCCCGATCGTTGCCAGTAGAAGACGAAGAGATTACAGGACACATCCAACAGTGACCTGAAATGCAGATAAGAACCACGGTGCCTGTTCATGCATACCACGCTAACAAAACACGTGTTGCTGCATGCCTGTCGGCAGTACTATTCCACCTTCCATCATGAGACTAAACCAAACCAGAACAAAAAACAGAGCAAACAAAACATCTCCCAAACAAATTACACAGATACAAGAAATTAAGGGTATTCAATCACGTACTAGGCAGCACAGCACGAAAATACATAATAGTAAGGGCATCAACTATTCAACTGGACCTAATACTTAACTATATTGGATAATCGGTGGATAATGTAAGAAAGCTCACGAAAATGCATAATAGTAAGGGCATCAACTGGACCTAATAGTTAACTACGTTGGATAAAGCTTGAGATTATTGGTACGAGTGTTGGATCATGCACGCTTCATTTCAGCTGCTAGCTTTTGCATTTTTCACGTGCTTGAGATCATCCACGACTTGTGCCATGGTAGGCCTCTCATCCACATATTCCTTGAGACAATGAACCGCAATTGCGCCAACCTTCTCGAGACAATCTATGTCCGCGGCAGATGTAAATGTCTCATCAAGCATCTCTGTCGCCCTGCTCATCCCTGTCTCGTAAGACTTTTTAAAGTCTAATGGAAGGCTATTGTTCGCATTGTACATCGCCTCCTTCCCCGTTATGAGCTCCAAGAGCACAACTCCGAAGCTGTAAACATCGCTCTTCTCCGTGAGAAGGCCCGTCTGCATGTACACAGGATCCATGTAACCTCTGTCCCCTGCCACGAAACCGGCATACTTCTTATCCGTCGATGATAGGAGCTTGGACAGCCCAAAGTCTGAGACCTTTGGTTGGAAGTTGTCATCGAGGAGAATATTGCCGGATTTGACGTCCCCATGGAGGATCTTGCGGCCAGCATGCTGGGAATGCATGTATGCGAGAGCTTCTGCAGAGCCAATGGCGATATCTAGTCGCGCTGGCAGCGATAGAGTGCTACGCCTCGCAGCTCCACGAGCATGAAGCGCATCGAAGAGGCTTCCGTTGGGGACGAACTCGACGACCAGCATGGGGACTTCCGTCTCCAGGCAACACCCCAGGAGACGGACCAGATTTGGGTGGCTGATCTGAGACTGGATTATGATCTCGTCCACGAAATATTCTTTGCCACGTGGCTCCTCATCGACCTTGACGGAGCGTTTAAGTTTTTTAACTGCAACTCGTTGGTTGTCGTCGTTGGTTCCCGAGAAGACCTCGCCAAAGTTTCCATTTCCAATGCTGGTGCTGTAGTTGTTCGTAATCTTGTCCAGCTGCGCTTTTGAGATGAGGTTGATGTTCAAGCTCTTCAGGATTCGGCCACCATTTCTGTCGAAAAATTCTCTCCGCTGTCGTGCTCGTGTCTTACGCTCCCTGCGAACGAACCATAGGACTACCAAAAGAACGATAGCGCAGAGTGTTGCTGCAAACACAGATAGCATAGATCGATATTAATTCATGGCGTCATTCGTTGCATTTCCATGCGAACGTGCATGCATGGATGCACATCATCTTGATTGCGTTAATTCAACTAACAAAGGCTAGTAAGGTCGGCAGAATCGTGATCGTGCATCAGATGGAGGTTCTTCAGCAGGATCACAAAACGTAGGATATAATATCCTATCTGGTTTTACCAAAGAAAAGGATTGATAGTGGTTGGATTTCTTATAAATTTATTTCAAACCTAAATTCAGGTTTTCTGCAATTTAGTAGAAAATAGAAATGCTTAAATCTACCATGTATTTCAACACTACTTTATTTTTTAACATCATACTTTTAAAACTTTTATTTACAATAATGCGGTGCAAAGGAAAAATCATTTGTTATTTATGCAATTATAATTGGCATGAAGAGATAAAAAGTAAAACTTTACAGTTAAATGGACACATACAGTTATTTATGTATAATAAATCACTAGAATCGGATAGGATTGAATGGAAGTTTTGATCACGATTCTACAAAATTTAAATAGAATCTTAATAACATTAAGATTCTACTACCAAATTAAAACCTACCTAGGATAAAATCGGTCCAGTCAATCTAGGGTTGTAGAATTGTAAAATCATTTGACTAGAATTGAGATTCTGACAACCTTAACTATGAGAGTACGTAGAAGCTAATATTTGTGTACTATTTAAAAATAGAGGTAATAGATTCTATGCCACTGGTGAGTGGTCGGTTTGACAAACTGCCATTGGTGAAGGGTCTAACTACTGTATGTCACCAACCTTAAGATTAGTTCCACTATATACCACTACCGTTAGTTGATCGTTAGGGTTCACGTTATCTTTCGAAAAGAAGACCAAAATGCCCCTCCAAAAGACTGAAAATCCAATTTATTTAAAATAGCAAACAACCTTAAAAAATTATGAAACTTTACAAGGTTGTTATTCAATATGTTATTGAGTTATGAAAAAATATTTCATGGCACCGTTCAAAGAAAATGTTTAGATTTTTAATTTAAATGCTAATAAAGGCTACTATTTACAAATAGAGACTAAATGAGGTCTAAAAACCCTAGAAAAATTCTCACATGCTCCTAAGATGTCAACTAACTCCAAAAATATTATTTTATATTTTTATATAGTGAATTTGTCCCAGTTTAAAAAATAGCTCAAATAGGCTGATTTTGTTTTGAATTTCAATAATGGAACAAATGGAAAATTCAATTCACGGAATTTTATATTTGAGTTGTACACTGCCCACAATGACCCACAAAAATATTTAGTATTTTTTGCTAAACCAATTTACCCTATATTTAATTTTTATAATAGGGACATATTTGAACTGAGGGTAAAATCGTCATTTTTTCGAGACAAACGTATCTTAACTGATGGCAATGGCATATAACAGAATTTCAGTTGAATCAAGTGACATACAGTGGTTAGACATTTCACTCATGACAGTTCGTCGAATCGACCACTCATCAGTGGCATAGAATCTATTATCCCTTAAAAATATGCTCACCTACTGTCGCAACTGCAGGTGCGGGAAATATGGGCTGGCATCCCTTGTCGGTTTTACCGTCCCCTCTTAGCCAGAAATTGCATTTGCACTCGTAACCACCCTCCGTATCATGGCATGTGCTACCACTTTGACAAGGATATTGCTTTTCGTAAATCGTAGGATCTGATTTTCGGAGCTTGCACTCGTTAATATCTGTATATTGAATATTAGAAAAAAAAATAAGTTTAACATCATGTATTCCAAAACAACAACTGTTCAGTAGTGGATGGAACGATAAGTTCAAAGAAAGGTAATGCTAGCGGACAAATTAACTAACTTGTGCATCTACCGCAGACATAGGGATTGCCCTTGTATCCATCAGAGCAATTGCCGTTGTATGCATGTAGCTTTTAACTAGAGGCTACCTCCTCGAATCGTTAAGAAACTAATGAATTGTATTATAATCTCGAAACCCTTCCTTTTTGTGCAAACTGTTGCTCGAATGGTCTCATCAAGTTTGCTAACCCACAAAAGAAAGTCAATCGAAGATTAATGACTAATTAAGGGGATAACATAAACGTTGCAAGATTCATATGCAAATTTGATTTTAGGAGATACGGAACAGATAAAGGGTCTGTTCTTTTGGGCTGAGACTTATGGTTTATGGCTGAAATTTTTGAATTTTGGCTATTCGCGAGAGAGAATATGGAGAGAGAGATAGTCGTGTACGATTTTGACCGATATAAATGAAGTCAGTACAATGTGCACTACAATAAACTATTAGACCTCGTCATGAAAAGATATTGTTTGAAAGTTAGTTACTATCGAAAAACCGATAACCGAAGCTGAAAGCCACAAAAGCTGTTTGCCGAACAGGCCCAAACTTTCAACTATAATTATCTTTGCCGTCCATGTTTTTCTTGTTTGAATGCTCTTTTTCGATAAAGCTTCCATGTGAAATTTAGCACAATGATAGATGCATCCTTGGAGCTAGCTGTACATCTCCGTTGGAGGTGCTCATAGCGACATCAGATGTCTCCCCTTTTGAAGAGAAAAAGAGAAAAAAGAACACTGACTGACAGACATGTAAGACTACAAATCAGTTTCACTACTTTATTTTCCATCCATTTCGGTTGATGTACATCTATTTGTGTAAGACAATACATGTTAGCTAATAACTGTTTCCCCCCACATTTTGTGTTGTATTTTTTTGAAGACTAATTCAGTCTTGTTTTCAATTCAAATTTGTCAAAGAGAGAGAGAGAGAGAGAGAGAGTAAAGAAGGGAGTTTATCTGGAACAGGTAAATACTTGGTATTTAGCACAAAATAAGTTGAGGGGTTCGTTGTTTTCTGAAAGAAAGAAACAAAGAAAGAAAAACAAACGGCCTTACTTTTGCATCCACCGGTGACGTAGGGATTGCCAATGTATCCCTTGGAGCAATTGCAAAAGTATCCTGAGCCATTGGTGGCGTTGATACAATTGCTGTGCGCACTCACACATGCGTCTCCGCCGCGGCCTGGATGGCACGTCCCGTTGTTCCTGATGGCCCAGTCGACCACGAGAGGCACACCCCTCTCACCAATCCTTTCGGCAAATGTCATGCTGCCGACGACGTCCTGCCGGTTGAAATCATGCCTATAGGGTAAGTACATGCGGTTAGTTGTGGTACTAGGTCTAGTAGTCCTGACATAATTAAGCAAACATTATAGCTCTTACTTAATTCGATAGAGTGCAAGCATATGTATGCGTGCATCATATCGTTGTTTCTCAATTTTAATCTTCATCAGAAACCTGTACTTTTATATGTACGTACCAGCCTTTCTCGGCCACGAAGGCGTAGCTGCAAGGGCTGTATTCCCACGCATAGTTGTACTTGGCGGTATCACTCACCCAGAAGACTTGGAAGTAGCTGAGATCATTGGTGATGGACGTCTCGCAGCAGCCGAGCCCGATGCACTTACCGTCGTCAACATTGACCTCGCTCGGGCTCGCGCAGTATGTGATGCAGCCGATGTTGTAAGTCCCGTTGTCCCGGCCCGAAAGCATGGCGATGGTTGAGCAGCCGAGGGCAGTGAACTTGTTCTTCGTCGGCGAGACCAGGAACGGTGTGAAATTGAAGGACCAGGTTTCGCTTGTTGATTGGTTGAACGAGGTGAAGCATTTGTACGACACGGGCATGTAGATGCGCATCTCGGCAGTCTCTATTGTTATGTTGATGATCTCCAAATTACCGATGTATGGTCTTGGAGGTTGAAAGCTGTCGTTGCATGTAATTGGGTAGGAGTAGAAGCCTGACCTGGAACAATTGTCGCCGATGCCAAACGGATAAGGGATGGGTACATCGCCGCACTTGTCTTGGCAGTTCGAACGTGGGGCCGACGCCATGTTGCTGGAGACGGCGGCGGCGGCTATGCACATGGCCGGCATCGTCACCAGATAGAGGAGGGGTGAGAACCAGCTGTTCACTTGTGGCATGGCTGCTAACTCTGATCTTTTCATCGACACCAGCCAGATAGCTAGAGGACGGGGAAGAACCAGCTGTTCACTATATTTTTGCAGGATTACTTAATTCGATCTTGTGACCTAGCTAGTATGCTGGCTGGGTAGATCATTGTATTTATCACACACTACTAATAGCTCTGTGGTGGTGTGGCTGTATGCAGCAGGCTCCTCTAGGCATGCATATTTATAGGCGCAAGCGCGCGTGCGCGCGTACGTATATGCTGTCGCGACTCATAAGCTAGTATATGCCCGTGTATTGTCCTTAATCCCGGCCCTCTGTCAGCTCTTGGCTAATTCAAACAAAGCCGACCTCATAGTAATTAAACTGCCACTTCTTCTTGGAGGAAGCAACTGAATGGCCTCAGGGTACGTAGCAGAGCAGTGATGTTTTTCTCTTGATCACAGAATTGAATCACTACTACTTGCTACGCTGACAATTAATAGTATTACAAAAGAGAGAAATTGGTCAAGAACTGTAATATTCTCTGGTTCAATTATTAAGAAAGTACTACGAAAGTACTTCGCATACTAAAGACATATTACTAAGAAAACAAGTAATGCCTAGATGCATGTTCATACATGTATGTTTGTTGTTGTTGCTAGATTTTACTCGTCAAATATTTGAAGCCTGGTACGTACATTGATTGCACCGACTTGAGCATTAATCAATGACGATGTGTCTTTTGAATCTACGAGCTTTGCGCATGAGCAGGAGATGAAAACGAGCACTCCGACGGCATTGCACGACTGTTGTGGAGAGATGTACGCCTTTCATGGATCGGCGGTATAAGAGACGACCATGCATGAAAATGATGCAGCGGGAGATGTACTCCGGAGCCCGGAAGCGTGAGTTCTATTTTTTGTTAAAAAAAAGAGATATTGCCTAGATTTTTATAAACTCCAAAACTATCATGGTATCAGACATAGTATGTTTATAAAACTACAAAATTTATAGTATCCAAATACCACAAAGTTTTTATACTACAGTATTTTTCAAAAAACAGTGGTATTCCCAAAATGTTCAAAAATACTATGTATCCAAACAAAACCTTAACCCCTCGTCGTAGAGAGAGTACATAACCCCCTTGTGTTGGTTATGCACGTTAGCACCTTGCTGTGTGGCCACTTGTCATAGAGAGAGAGGGGGGAATAAAATAAAACAGCAATTAAGTAAAAAGAGGAATAAAGTATAGACTGGTACTATTCAATTCAACATTTTCTTATTTCGAATTTGATTGTTTGGAGAGCGGTAAATATGAACCTTCGGCGGCCATGTCGCTTACAATTATAGTTCGGTCGCTATTGAGTTTTAGCCATAAAAAAAATTGGTCTTGTATTCATATCCCCGTTCATTTCAGCTTAAACTTTTGATTTATTTTTTACTATTCATAAATTTCATCTCTTTCTAAACTTCGGCTTTTTTGAGTTTTTTTGCCGGTTCTTTTTTCCCGTATTTGTTCATGTTGTCCATGATGAGCTAACATATTTTTTTTATTTTTTATTTTTTAAAATTTAATTACGCCAAATAAGCCACCTTCAGCTACAGTATAATTTTAGCCAGCTACAGTGCAATTTCAGCCATAAGCCACAGCTTTTCAGCCCAACTAAGCGGGGCCTACTATTAGTCCCAAAATACTCCTATATATAGTGCAAGAAGTCGACACATATTCTGTAAGACTCCGGTCCATGTGGCCCATGTAGAATTGTGGTGGTAGAATTAGACTCACATTGCTTGTTTAAAGTGAGTTATAGTAACATATAATATTTGTTGGGTCCAAACGTAGCACCTCCGGGTTAACCATTTTACACAAAGTGAGGATAAAAAGTATAAGCGGGGTGCTATGCGCGCTGGGCTCATCACACGGTGGGCTAGGCTTTGAGAGTATTTAGGGCCAAGCTGTTACAGATAGTATCAGATCATCAATCTTCGCTGCATGGGTGCATGCAGGACAGGGGCACGGGTATATTGTGTATGGCGCGTGTGGTTCTGAAGTGGAGACATGACATGCACATGTGTTACTTATTTGTCCTGTATATGGTGTGTTGCTGCTGAGGGCGTCCTCCCTTAAGAAGGGGTGAACGTAGTGCCCGGCTCGTTTGTAGTGCAGTCCTTCTAGAGTTGAGTTAGTGGGATTACTCCCACATTGTTTGGTTAAAGTGAGCTATAGTAGCTCGTAATGCTTGTTTGATCCAAAAGCTATGCACACTAGGCTTGCTTCATGGTGAGTTGGGTTTTAAGCGGATTTTTGGATCAGAGTGTTACAGCGTCACCTCGGGTTAAAAACCCTTTCAGCCTACGTTTTGATAGAAATGGCTACTCGTCATATCAGACAACTGGCATATGACACCAGGAAAAGTAAAACATAGTGTTACAGTCTGCGTTCGTATATAAAACAGCAACATGATCGACATGCTGTAAGATTGTCCATTACTTTCCCCTATAGTTATGCAAAAAAAATGTTTCATGGTACATTCTTTAGTCTCCAGTATTTCAAATATTGCTATCGGTAACTGTGCCTGGCGAAGCAATTTTGCAACTTGCAAAAACTTTGGTGTAACGGTAGCACATGATCGATGCATGAATACCTTTATTATGTCCTAGTGATTTTTTTAAAAAAAAGATAATAGAGATAAGGTTAATACAGACGGCATGAAATACCTCATCTACAGGCCGGAGTACGACTGCTAGACAGTCATGAGTGACCTCGATATAGTGCTGTACATCGACGCCGCCTTCTGTCATCGCGAGCAGAATAGGCAGCGCAGTGGCGAGAGGTACCAACGTGTACAGCCATGCACAGTGGCGAACCACCACACAGGGGTTACGATCCGTTATTATTACATTAGGGGGCACAATACCTGGTATTAGTAGGGGGGCAAGTAGACTTTTTCCATTGGAAAATAAAACAGCAATTAAGTAAAAAGAGGAATAAAGTATAGACTGGTACTATTAAATTAAACATTTTGTTAATTCGAATTTGATTGTTTGGAGAGCGCTAAATATGAACCTTCGGCAGCCAAGTCGCTAACAATTATAGTTCGGTCGCTATTGGGTTTTAGCCCCAAAAAAATGGTCTTGTATCATATCTAGTAGTATTAGACTATTAGTCCCTAAATACTCCTACAAATATTTTTAATCGAAAAGAAATATAATTCCTAGAGTGGCTGAAGTCACCAACTTTATATAATGGCCGTAAAAAATATGTATCAGCCATCATCTTAGGCCAGAGCCTGTTCTATACTCTGTAGCTAAGAGTTACTGGATGGCCAAAAGATTGGTGACTAAATTTTTATTAGAGCACTACTCGATAATTTTTATTAGAGCACTACTCGATCATATCCTATTGATACATGTCCTGGTTGCTTCCTACGTACTGATAGAAATGGCAACTCGTCATATGAGATGACTGGCATATGACATCAGGTGCATATATTAATTCAATGCAGGAATAGTAAAACATAATGTAAAAGTCCGCGTTCATATATAAAACAGCAACATGATCCACATGCTGTAAGATTGACCATTACTTCCCCCTATAGTTCTGCACAAATATTTCGCAGTACATTTTTTAGTCTCCAGTATTCCAAATGTTGCTATCAGCGACTGTGCCTGGCGAAGCAATTTTGCAACTTGCAAACACTGGTGTCACGGTTGCACATGATCGATGCATGAATACCTTTATTGTTTCCTAGTGATTTTTTTTAATTCATGGTTTATTCTCTATTGATCTTGTTGCTGATTTAACAAGTGCGATGCATCTGGCTATAGACATCTCTCAACGGTAGGTAGTTCTCATCCTGATCTCTAGCGTACGGGTTAAAAAAAAGGATAATAGAGATAAGGTTAATACAGGCCGGAATAGGACTGCCAGACAGTACCTCGATATAGTGCACTTGAAAGCTGCATTAACCTGTTAAGACTAGTAGACCACCATGGGAAAATGTAATCCTGCTGTTACAAGAGCACTCTAGCAAATAACTACAGAAATTTTCAGGTATTATAGCAAAATTCCGTAAATTTTGACCTTAACTTTTATCTGCCAGCTCTTAGCTAGTTTAAACAAAGCCGACCTCATAGAAATTAAACTGCCCGGGCCCATCTTCCAAATAACCAACATCTTTCCGGGCCCATCTTAATTATCAAAACCGTCCAATTTACACACTCTACTCAATTTATACCCTTCAATATCAAAACCGGTGCAAAAAAAAAAAGCCTTGAAGGCAAGGACAAGACATCAATTACTATAGTCTTCGATGCACATGTTTAACCATTATGTTTCTAATTGTATGTAAGTAAGAATATAATAATATAAAAATATTTTTGATGCCAAATATAGTAATATCATTTTATGTGGCAAATCTAATATATTTGTTACTGCACGTATTCTAAAACAATGTTAGAGAATAGGTCCCTAAGATAGTATTATACCCATTAAAGATGGAAATGATCATATTAAGTTACCCGCCCCAAGTCTAGTCTTGCTTTCATATTGCTCACCTAACGATCACAATGGTAAGCTATGATAACGGCAAAATGCAACTTGCGCTTAAAGAGTGATTTAGATTCCAATTCAACGTGTCGTCAACTTGTGTGTTTGTCTTCGATAAAGAGTTCGCCATCACTGACGATTAGATAAGAGACTAGATTTTTTTTCACAATACTAGATAAAGCTCAGTCTTGTATTGACGTACACGTACTAAAAAGTCATGTACAAGAGAAAAAAGAATAATGTGAACGCAGAAAATAAATGTGTAAAAGTCATATACGAGAAAAAGCCCTCGTTACCGCTCGCCATCACCATCATTTTTTGCCCTATGGGTGGCGATGACCTGCTGCTGCGTGCTGGAGTTCTAAGGGTAGGAACTAGGCAACCCCTGAAACCTACCTTCTACGAATCTCAATGCAAATCTAGGTGTATAGAAAGTTCCTGTGTAGCTTCAATAAACAAATTAGTGTACCTAGTGGCTCTCATAGAAAAATAATATACTACAACATTATGAACTTGGTGCCTGTTTCGTTGAAAGCTGAGCTTACCATAGTTTGCCATAATTCTCTTAGGCGAGTTTTACCGAGTTAGACAAATGCTTTGTTACTAGTCATATGTCGAGTTTTACCAAGTTAGACTAGTGCTTTGTTACTAGCCATATGTCACGGCTTAGGCAGTGCTAAAGTTTTTACTCATCAAATCTTAGAAGAGCCTGGTACAGTGATTGCACCGACTTGAGAATTAATCAATGCTGATGTGTCTTTTGAATCTACGAGCTTTGTGCATGAGTACGTAGGAGATGAAAACGAGCACTCCTACGGCCATGCACGAATATTGTGGAGAGACGTATGCCTTTCATGATCGGCGGTATAAGAGACGACCATGCATGAAAATGATGCAACGGGAGATGTACTCTGGAAGCATGAGTTATATTTTTTTTAAAAAAGGTATTGATTAGATTTTTATAAAATCCAAAACTACGGTGGTATCAGACATACTATGTTTATAAAACTACAAAATTTATAGTATCCAAATACCTCAAAGTTTTTAATACTACAGTATTTTTCAGAAACAGTGGTATTCCCCAAAATGTTCAAAAATAATGTATCCAAACAAATGCTTAGCCCTGTAAGTATAATACTAAGTATTATGCCCCTCGTCATACAGAGAGAGTACATAACCCTCTTTGTGTTGGTTTTGCATAGCGGTTTCGCCACTGTGGTTGTACACGCTAGCACCTTGCTGTGTGGCCACTTGTCATAGAGAGAAAGAGAGGGCGGGACAAAACAACGATGCAGGGCAGTGGTGGTGGCACTGGGCAGCATGGCCAACGATGGGGAGATGGCACGATGAGGTTTCGCAAAGTGGCAAAACAGGACGATAACAACGAGGCTAATTAAGCTTATGGTGGTGGTGAATTGGTAGACATTCCAATGGTGATGAGGAGTGACGATGGAGGTTTAGGTGGTGACGGCGGCGGAGTTACGGGACATGGGAGGAAGAACCAATTGCATAGGCGACAGTGAGGGGACTCTGGTGTGAACATATTGGACCGAAGCTTATCATAGATGATGAAAGATGATGAAGAAGATGACTGGATGGGAACAACACAAACGACCGATTCATCACACTGCATGAACTAAAGTCAAATTAATTTTGGGTATGAGCTCATCAATAGGTAGAATATGATGTGATATGGACAGATGTCGAGAAAGAAAATCAGGTTGATAGGTGGATCTCGGCACGATGATTAGAGCTTGGTTGGCAATGGCAACAAAATTTTAGGTGGCTCTCGAGTGGGGAGGATGTGAGAACGAGATAGAATGAGGTGAGGGGATGTCGTTTTGGGCTCGATTTGAAGACGCGGGCAAGGCATCAATTAACATAGTCTTCGATACTCATATTTAATCATTATTATTTTTAATTATATATAAGTAAGAATATAATACTACAAAAATATTTTTGATGCCAAATATATTAATATTGTTTTATGTGGCAAATATAATAATTTTGTGTAAATATGTTACTGCACGTATTCTAAAATAACGTTAGATAAATGAACACAGAGAATAGCTCCCAAAGATAGTACTGTACCCATTAAAGATGGAAATGATCGTATTAAGTTACCTGCCCCGAGGTCAAGTCTTGCTTTCATATTGCTCACCTAACGATCACAATGGTAAGCTATGATAATGGTAAATGCATCTTGCGCTTATATAGTGGTTTCGATTCCAATTCAACGTGTCGTCAACCTATGTTTGTTTTCGATAGAGAGTTCGCCGTCACTGACGAATAGATAGAGACTAGATCTTTTTCGCAATACTAGGTAAAGCTTAGTCTTTTCTTGACACGTACTAATTAAAAACTATGTACAAGAGAAAAAGAACGAGGTGGAGATGTAAAATAAATGAGTAAAAGTCGTATACAAGAAAAAGTCCTTGTTACTGCTCGCCGTCACTATCATTTTTTTGTACCATGGGTGAAGGTGACCTGCTGCGTGCTGGAGTTCTAAGGGTCAGGGGCGGACCTGCCCTTCGGGCGAGCCCGGGCAGCCGCCCGAGCTCCCCTCGCTGGCCAGGCCCCGCCCCCGCCCCTCGGCGGCGCATGTAGAGGTTTATCGCATGGTAAAGGAAGGCTTTGTTGGCACCGTGGGCAGCCACTCCGAGTGGTTGCTCGCCGCCGTATCCCCTCCCCTCTTGGAGTATATCACTGTCACTCCCTGCATCAGTTAAAATTCAGCAAAGATCCCTGCATGACTTACTAAAGATTCTTTCCTCACTCACTGTTAGCTGCAACTTAGAAGAGTAGTAGTAGTAGTACCTCTTTGCATGACACTGGAGTAGTTCCTTCAAGCCTTTGCTGTGTTACTTGGGCATCAAATACATTGAAGGCCCCAGGGACCTGTTGTAATCAGAATCATGGATTTTTTTCAGTACATTTCAAGTCATCGTCAATTCCTCATGATCTGGTGGATGTTAACTCATAATTTCAGTTTGAGATGGATGTAAATAAACATGATTTCTTGACCTTAAACTTGTGATCTCTGGACTTGCTTTGTGAAGGAGGCAGAGTGCATGTCCCAGTAAAAAGCTGGTCACCTAGCTTGTCTGGGTGCTCCTTGATCTCAGACGATGACAGCAAGGACGTCTTGTCCTGCTTCACAAACACCACATCCTGGCCGCCCAAGCTCAGTCCTACGACGATGTGTGTCCCGTACTTTTCGATGAAACTGCTCACCAATTAAGAGAGAGAGTGACGTTTATCTTCAAGTTGATGGTGTGTACATCACCTCAGAATTTCGAAACTGCATCTTGAATTGCATTAAATCATCTGATTCATCATGCTTGCATTATTCAATGACTAAATGGTGACATGTTCAAAGTTCATACTACTACAGGCTAAAGTTTAGTTAGAACTACTAGTATATTTCTGATCGTGCGGCTATCAAGGATCAGCTTGAAACCTTCATTCTTTATGTGCGAAGAATTGATGATTTTGTTACTTGTCATGATCTTGGAAGTCTGGCCGTGAAGTTGGTTGAAGCTGAAAGGCATTTTGCATTTCCATTGGTCTACCGCCTTATCGAGTTAGCATTGCTACTACCGGTGGCGACAGCATCGGTTGAAAGAGCCTTCTCGGCTATGAATATTATTAAGACTGATTTGCGTAATAAGATGTCTGATGATTGGCTTAATGACTTGATGGTGTACTATATCGAGCAAGAGATATTCAAAGGATTTGATCGTGAAAAAAAAATCAAGAAACGATTTCAAGACATGAAAACTCGAAGAATGAAAATGCCTCGTTCTCCTAGACGTACTTAGTTATTTACTGGTATATTTTGTCTTTTTTTATTGCATCTTTTATATTCTATTATCGAATTGTGACACTACTGATTTGTCTGTCTTTCACAATTGACAGGTTATTTCTTTTACAGCTCATTTACAATTATGGATTAAGCTTCATTAGTGAGGTATTTTTCATTATCCTTCCGTTATCTACATATGTTAACATGCGAATTGTAGTTGTTGTTTCTATTTCGTATCATATACTTTTATTAGTGTGATTGCAACATAGTTTGATTATGGATTGTTTTGCTTTTGTGTACTACTGTTTGTTTCACGCTTCTGACTTCAGCCTACCTAATTTTTTTTCCTAGATCCGCCACTGGACTTCGTCCTACCTAGATTTTTTTCCTAGGTCCGCCACTGCTAAGGGTAGGAACTAGGTAACCCCCGAAACCTACCGTCTACGAATCTCAATTCAAATCTTGGAGTAGAGAAAGTTTCTGTGTAGCTTCAATAAACAAATTAGTGTGCATAGTGGCTCTCATAGAAAAATAATATCCTACAACGTTATGAACATGGTGCCTGTTTGGTTGGAAGCTGAGTTTGCCATAATTCTCTTAGGCGAGTTTTACCAAGTTGACTAGTGCTTTGTTACTAGTCATATGTCACGCCTTATTAGGCAGTTAGACTAGTGCTTTGTTACTAGTCATATGTCACGACTTAGGCAGTGCTAAGCTTTTTCTTACTGATTACTGATCGATCGGTGACCAGCTTGCATAGGCTATCAGCTCGTTTCATTGCAAACTGTTCCCACGTGCTTTGAATCTGTTGCTCCGTGTTAGGTAAATGAACCCAAGCCAAGTCACTTCGTTTGGATTTGCTCTGTTCTGATCAACGTGGTTAGGTAAATGTCTCCATGCTAAGAAAAAGATTACGTCTTACAGCGAACAGTATGTCACTAGTTTGCAATCCGAATCCCAATCCATTGATGCAACGACGAGCCCAGCATGAGGAGGAAGAGCCAGGGCTCAGTGTGTGTGCGAGTATTTACACATGGGCTAGCTGTGCCCCCTTCTATCTTGTGGGCCCTGGAAGGCTGGGCCCAGGCCCGCTCCACTGCCGGCCTGTCCTTCTCTGACAGTCTGACTACATCTCAGGCTGCAGTACACAGAATGCCGTCAACGAAGTTTCTAGAACAAGTTGCATGCGTCAACGAAGAAATGCTGTAGCCTATTGGTCTGCTGCTACTGCAAAAAATACGTTACAACGTCTTGTAGTGGTGAACACTGGCGAAGCCAGGAATAAAATTAAAGGTAAGCTAAACTATTTATAGATCTACACTAAGTTGACACAAAATTAGTATTTTACTTTTATAAAATTTTAAATTCACATAGAAATTATAAATTGGATGGAGACAAATAATGAAAAATAGAGAAATAGAAAGTAGGTACCTCGATAATAGAAAGCGTCATGAGTACGGAGTAGCAATAAGTCACCTATGTATAAAACATATCAAAATTAGTGATATAATAGAAAAAAAATTATGAATGATAATGGAAATTTAGATCATATGAAACACACTAGAATTAAGCTAATTTGAATCACGAGACAATAGAAACAAAAGGTGGCATCTTTTTTCTACACTCTACCCAATGTTCTTATCATTTTCATGGCGGAGGGCTCGGCGGCGGCGATGCCTTCGAGGCACGTGCAGAACCACATCATCGCGGAGTGGCGGCGGAGGGAGAAGATCAACTAGAGGTTCATCGAGCTCTCCACTGTCATCCCCGGACTCAAGAAGGTTCATATATATTTTATTTTCTTTCTTCTTCTTTTCTTTGATTGATTATCTCTTCTTTAATTTTATGATTTTCACTACTCCTCCTCTTTAATTTTATGATTTACATATATTATTTCATTTTCTTTTTTAATTGATTGATTAGCTCTTCTTTAATTTTATGATTTTCACTTCTCCTCCTCTTCATCTTCTTTAATTTCATGCTTGTTGTTAACCTCCCCATCAAGAAGAGCTAGTTTCTCTTTGGATTTGTTAATCTCTCTCATTCTCTCTATTTTTACTATGTATAAAATTGCTACCGGGAAGGTGAAACTTAAGCCTCACTAAGCTCCCCGGTGGCTATGCTCCTGGTGGTGAAGGAGATCTGCATTGGGCTCACCCTTGGGCTTTTTGCTGGTGGTCTGTGATGATGCATCACTGGAACGAGCAGAGGAAGACGGCGGCATTATACGACATGCTTGACAAGGGCCAGAGTCGTTGAAGGGTAGCCTGAATGCTTCATACGTAGCTCAAAGTGTTTGACGATAATTTTGTGTATGTCTCAAAATACGATCACATATGATAATATGCATGTGTAGCTCTTTACATGTAGAGTAGAATACAAATACTCATGACAAGATAGTAACGTACATACGTACATGCAATGCAACTAGTAGTGCATGGATGCATGTATGTGTACGTACGAGCCAGAACCAAGTACTGCTGTGCGGCCGCATGCTCATGTACTAATCAGCGTCCTTGAGTTAATTACATGCATGCATGGGTAGTGTGTTGCTGAGCCCATGGGCCATGGAGTCGTATACAAGTCAGGCCGGCAAATACGTACGCACCATCGAGCGATTCGATAGCCTGCACGCGTGTGATTGGTTGATGGAGGTGAAGCAGACGTACGATACGGACGTGTAGATGCGCATCTCGGTAGTCTAGCTCTATTGTTATGTTGATGATCTCCAGCACACTACTTATGTATGGTCTTGGAGGTTGAAAGCTGTCGCTGCACGTAATTGGGAAGTGGTCAGGAACAGTTGTCGTCGATGCCAAACAGATAAGGGATGGGTACATCGCCGCACTTGTCTGGGCAGTTGGACCGACGCCATGTCGTTAGAGACGGCGGCGGCGGCGATGCACATAGCCGGCATCGTCACCAGATGACTGGCATATGGTACCAGGTGCATATATTAATTCAATGCAGGAATAGTAAATCAAATGTTAAAGTCTGCGTTCATATATAGCTCTGCAACAAGATCGGCATATGGTACCAGGGGCGGGCCCAGCGGGTAGTCCATATAGGCCCAGGACTACCCGCTCGGCCGCTCCGCCAGCCGCCTCGGCGCCCCCACCCCCTCCCTCCCTCGGCCTCCCCCGACGCCTCCCCCTCCGGCGCCTCCCTCCCTCGGCCTCCCCCGGCGCCTCCCCCTCCGGCGCCTCCTCCTCGGCCCCCACCCTCGCCCCCTCCCCGCCCCCTCCCCTCCCCTCCCGGCTCGCCTCCCCTCCCCGCTCCCTCTCCCCGCCTCTCCCCTCCCCGCCGGCTCCCCTCCCCGCCGCTCCCCTCCCTCCCCGCGGCTCCCCTCCCCGCCGGCTCCCTCCCCGCGGCTCCCCTCCCCTCCCCGCTCCCTCTCCCCGCCTCTCCCCTCCCCGCCGGCTCCCTCCCCGCCGCTCCCCTCCCCGCCGCTCGGCTCCCCTCCCCGCCGCTCCCCTCCCTCGCCGTTCCCCTCCCCGCCGCTCCCCTCCCCGCGCTCCCCTCCCCGCGGCTCCCCTTCGCCCCTCGCCTCCGCCTCGGCGTCTTCGCCTCCGCCTCGGCGCTTCGCCTCCGCCTCGGCGCCTCCGCCTCCGCCAGGGCGCGAGGGCGGCGCGGCACCGGCGCTGGCCGCCTTGCTCCCGTCGGCTTGCTGATCCTTCACCTCCCTGGCCTTCGGCTCCACGCGGTGGCTGGCTTCTCTGTGGTGTTGGGGCTGACTGGCAGTGGGATATTTTGGCATTAGTGCTCTGGTTTTGGCCTTGAGAGTTTGCTGACTGGCGGTGCTATCTAGGCATGTTGGCTCTGGCCGTGTTGATTGTGGATTTGTGGTATATAAGATCATTTCCATGCTAAATGGTTAATAGGATCATTTGTGGTATTAGATTATACCAACATTGGATAATAATTTTTTAGTTAGGTATACCCTGGATTCAAATCCTGGGTCCGCCACTGTATGGTACCTTTATTGTTTCCTAGTAATTTTTCTAATTCATGCTTTATTCTCTATTGATCCTGTTGCTGATTTAACAAGTGCGTTGCATCTGGCTATAAACATCTCTCAATGGTAGGTAGTACTCATCCTGATCTTGAGCATACGAGTTAAAAAAAAAGGGATTACAGAGATAAGGTTAATACAGACGGCATGTAATACCTCATCTCCAGGCCGGAGTACGACTGCTAGACAGTCATGCATGACGTCGATATAGTGCACTTGAAAGCTGCATTTATTCTGTTAAGAATAGCAGACTACCATGGGAAATATGTAATCCTGCAGGTCACAAGAGCACTCTAGCAACTATCTACAGAAATTTTCAGGTATTATAGCAAAATTCTGTAAATTTTGATCTTAACTTTTATCTGTTAGCTGTTAGCTAATTTTAACAGAGCTGACTGTCTGTACATGCAGATGTACTGTACATCTCTCAATGTACAGTAGATGTTCCTGTCTGTACATGAAGAGAATGCAGTAGGCGCGTAGTTTTAGTGCTTTGTCAGTAGTGAGTCATCGAAGCAGAGTAGTTTTAGTACTACAACGGGCTAGCTTAGCGGCCAATTAGATGGGCCGTGGTGGTAGATGACTGCAACCCAGATGGTGTATAGGCGGAGGTCCAAGTCGACTGGCCAAAAGAAATGCATCATGAAAATATTTGAATCTAAGAAGTATAACTAGTGAATGCTTAAGGTAAATACTGGTACAACCAAACACTTTATATTTGATCGTAGATCTGGCCACACGGTTACGTAGATTCGTATATTTTGAATTCAGTATATGTACCAGCTCGGAGGTGGTATGCGTACCCACTAGAACCCAGCAGATTCGGCCCACAATATTAGCTGGGCCGAGATTAACTTAGCTGGTTTCTTTTGAGTATTGGTGAACGTAGGTCTTGCTCCTTTTGAGTAAAAACAGACGTTTCTTGCAGTGGGAGCCTTCATAGTTACACCCATCTAATTAGCTCTTTTGACTAACAGCTTTCTAAAGTGGCATCCACAAAGATCCTTGTAGAATTTGGGAGCCTTCATAGTTACACCCATCTAATTAGCTCTTTTGACTAACAGCTAGCTAAAGTGGCATCCACAAAGATCCTTGTAGAATTTGGGAGCCTTCATAGTTACACCCATCTAATTAGCTCTTGACTAACAGCTTTCTGCTAAAGTAGCCTCCACAAAGATCCTTGTAGAATTTGGGAGCCTTCATAGTTACACCCATCTAATTAGCTCTTTTGACTAACAGCTTGCTAAAGTGGCATCCACAAAGATCCTTGTAGAATTTGGGAGCCTTCATAGTTACACCCATCTAATTAGCTCTTTTGACTAACAGCTTTCTAAAGTAGCCTCCACAAAGATCCTTGTAGAATTTGGGAGCCTTCATAGTTACACCCATCTAATTAGCTCTTTTGACTAACAGCTTGCTAAAGTGGCATCCACAGAGAACCTTGTAGAATTTTGGTTACGCACCAAACAACGAATACAGGGGCTTCGAGAGGGGTGCTTAGAGCCTAAAATTAAGAGAGATAAGTGGTATAGAATGTGGCTGGTGTTCAATCTATTTCATAAATCTAAAATGTTCTCCTCTCCCATAGCGCCCTAAGTAGGGGTGAAAACGGATCGGATAGTTTCCGACCGATCTGGATGAAAATGAATACGGATTGTGTCGGATCGGATTTTCTTTGGATAATTCTCGGATCGGAAACAAATACGGATTTTTTTTTTCGGAAACGAATACGAATACAGTAGGCTTGATATCCGGCGAATACGAATACGGATTATCCGGATAATATGGAATCGGATATCTGGGATTTCAGCCCAAGCCAGCCTCTCTCATCTCCCCTACCACCAGCCCACTAGCCCAACCAAGCCATAAGCCTCCATTACCATTAGGCATTAGGTTCCCTAGTCATGTTAAATTACAAACACCACTAGCAAATATTTATGTTTATTAAAAATAAATTTAGTACTGTCGGTAGATTAAAATTTGTACAGATTAAATTGATGTACTGCCATTTAAATCATTCTGATGCAAATTTAAATTCTTAATTAAGTTATTAGTCACATGTAAATGGTAAAAATCCATTAAGAATTATTTAGGACTTTAGAAAAAATTAACTGCTATTTGAAGATTTAAAATCTGTATAGTGGTATGACTATTGTGGATAAAAATACTTATACTTGTTTAGATTTCATTAATGTTTTGACAAGATAAACTATTTATGTGTTTTCATTGATTTTGGATGTATAGTTTAAGGGGTTTTCATGTTCCGATAAATATCCGTGACCGTATTCGTTTCGATTCGTATTCGCTCCAAATCTGTATTCGATATTATTTGTATTTGTATTCGTATCTGAGGTATCCATATTCATATCCGCATCCGAGAAAAAAAATATGAAAACAAATATGGTAGAGGCATTATCCGTCCGTATTCGATCCGTTTGCATCCCTAGCTGTAAGGGTCATATTTATAGCCATGGGAAATGTTATTTACACAAATTCCCCCTTAAGGTCTTTACTAGCAAGGGCAAATATATCATTTCCTTGGTATAGCCTTAGTAAGCTTGCATTATAGTTACACGCATAATAAGCCTTTGCTCTGGTGGGCCAATTGGGCCAAGTTAAGGGGCCACTTCCCCAACAGTAGCCTCTCATGGTCAAGGGCTTCGCAACCGCTAGGCCAACATTATGTCGTTTGCGCTTTGGCCCCCCTTCATCCCGTTGGCCCATCCCTTGCGATCCTTGAGATGTTGTACGCCTGCGCTATGTTGGTTGTCGCATGTGTATTCCTTCGGGGCACCTCTGGGGAGTACAGTTGGATCCCGTGTGTCGGCGTCCACTCACCTAGTGGCCTTCCCAGTAGGCCTGCTTCTTTCAACGTGCTCACCCTCCAATTGGGCTTTGTGCCTTTGCTGGACCCTTCTCCAATCCGGCTGCCACCTTCACCGTTAGGGCCTTGGCTGAGCCATGCCATCCACGTGCGGGGGGCCTCCCCGAGGGCATGCCTTCGATTCGTGTGCACTCTGTCTGTGGTCTCCATTTCCTACCATGTGTCCCACCTCTTGGGCTACCGTGCCCACCTCGTGTGATGGGCCTAAGCACACGTCGCTGGCATCAATCCAGCTGTGGGGACATGGGCGGTTGCGCCGGTTATAGCGAACGCATCGGTTTCACCCACCAAGTAAAGTCTTGCTCCTTTTGAGTAAAACAAACCTTTCTTGCAGTCGGAGCCTTCATAGTTACACCCATCTAATTACCCATTTTGACTAACAACTAGCTAAAGCAGCTTCCACAAAGATCCTCGTAGAATTTATATGTGAGTAACACAAAAACAGAAATAATCAACTTTAAGTAAGCATGTCATATCGAAGCTGAATCTACATCTTAAATGATGACCAATGTGATGCTGCAAATGTTTAGAAATGTCTTATTTCTTTTGATGGTTAATTATTAATATAGTCTGTTGTGGTTACGTACCAAACAGCAAATACAAGGGCTTCGAGAGGGGTGCCCAGAGCCTAAAAATCAAGAGAGATGAGCTATTTCATAAATCTAAAATGTTCTCTTCCCTCTCCTATAGTGCCCTAAGGGTCATATTTATATCTATAGGAAAGATTGTTTACACGAATTCCCCCTTAGGATCTATGGGAAAGAGTGCCTTGGTGCTCATATTGTGTATTGGTTGGCTGTGCTAGTTCATATATGTTTGTATATGAAATTTGTGGGAAATTCTAGCACTGGGAGGACTTATGCACCATAGATTGTGGGCTTTCGATTGCACGATGAGGATATATGTCAAAATTGAAGTCACGATGACAATCTAGATTTATTTTGCTAGTTTGATCTCTCATATGTAAGTTGTTTATTTCTGTGGAGTGTAGTTCGTAGCTCTGTCATTTGCTATTGCTTAGTCCCTGCTCAGTATTACTTACTATTGTTTCTTGGCTCTACCGAATACATGTTGATCTTGTAGTAGTTCATATCTATTATGTGTTTCTGATTCCTACCAAAATCTGTTGAATGTGCATGCTCTTGACATTGATACTACATTGAGGTAATATTTAATTGGTTAAACTAGCAGAATCTTTGAGGAATTATCTCTGTGA
Organism: Dendrocalamus sinicus; assembly: GCA_036346575.1. Classification (NCBI taxonomy): domain Eukaryota; kingdom Viridiplantae; phylum Streptophyta; class Magnoliopsida; order Poales; family Poaceae; genus Dendrocalamus; species Dendrocalamus sinicus. Next base: position 53,964,201 of record CM070671.1, on the reverse strand, counting down.
TAATTGAAAAATTGACAAGAGTGGAAGAAGATCAAGTTTTCTTTAAACTTGTGCAATTCCTCACCTAAGAGCAGTACTACAATTGTTAATCTATGTATTATGCAAATTTTAAATGCTCACATTTGTGTTTTAGAAAGTATATTGCCGTATGTTAATGATATGAATCGTTTATCTGGTTTGAGAGATAATATATTTACTTTCATGTCATTTTCATATTGCTGTATATATGTTTTCTTGTGCTTGTTTATAATTGGAATTAAAATGGACATATTGCTTAATCAACTTACTTTCCAACAATCCAGAAAATCAAAATTTGTTGAAATGGTTTCATCCTCTGACTTCGTTAAACCAGAAGTTTTTGATGGCGCTAACTTTAAGCTTTAGCAAGCCAAAACAAAGCTATGGTTGGCTAACCTAAAACTATTTTGGGTCATTTCAATCCTCCAGTGCTTCCTTTGGAAGGCAAGGATAAAACTCGTTGGGAGGATATGAACTATTTAGCGTTGGCTAGGCTGTTGGCCATATTGTCAAACTGGCTTTTCGATGATTACTGCAAATTACTTGAATTACAAGATGGTAGAGGGATGGTCGGTGATGGAGCAGCTTCATGAGCTACAGCTCCATGTACATGATTTAAATCAGTACGGCTATTTTCTACCAGAGAGTTTTCAAGTAAATATCGTATTGGCCAAGTTACTGCCTTCGTGGTGAGACTTTGTGACTGCTCAGAGACACGTTAAGGAGCGCATGAAGATTAATGAATTATCAGGCACAATTAATGTGGAGGAGCATGCCAGGGCTAGCACTGATGAGAAATCCCATGTCCAAGGCCACCAGGTGAAAGTTACGAACTTTAAGAGCAATGGGAAGAAAGTCAAGAATCATCCCCAGAACAAGCCAAAGACCTAGCCAATAAAGAAGAAGAAGGTGATTTTACCTATTACGTATGCAGTAAGGAAGGCCATAAGGCCAATAAGTGTCGTGACTATAAAGGCAAGGGACCATCTCTAGATCAGCACAAGAGTAAGGTAGAAGCCAATGTGGCTATAGCTAGTCCAGTCTTAGATGGGTATGTACCTCAGGTCTTTATGGTAAATTCATCAATTGTTTGATGGATTGATACAGGTGCAACTAGACATATCTGTGCTAATCGTTTGTGTTTCTCTTCATTTTAGGGTGACGCTAGTGACTCCGTCCTCATGGGCAATGGCGCCGCTACTACAGTATGAAGGATTGGCAAGATCTGCCTGAAGCTCACTTCCAGCAAGACGCTCATCCTTGGAGACGTACTATTTGTACCTACGATGTCCCATAATCTTATCAGTGGGTCCATGCTTTGTAGGCAAGGAATAAAACTTGTTTTTTAGTCTAATAAGGTCGTGTTGACAAAATTTAGTACCTTTGTCGCAAAAGGCTATGAAAGTGGAGGCATGTTCCGCTTATCCATTCTTGATTTCAATAATCCAAACATTTTTAATGTTATTCATTGCAATAAAGTTCATGATATTTGGCACTCTCATTTATGTCATGTTAATTTTGAAGCCATTGAGTGGTTAAGCAAAATGAGTTTAATTCCAGGTTATAAGCATGAGAAAGGCTCAAAGTGTGAAGTGTGTGTGCAAGCAAAGCATCCTAGGAAACCTTTCCATAGCGTTGAGAGGCGAGAAACTTCTCCACTTGAGCTAATATATTCTGATCTTTGTTAGATGAATGGTATCTTAACTAAAGGTGGCAAGCATTATTTGTTTACTCTCATTGATGATGCGACTAAGTACTGTTTTGTGTATTTACTTAAGTCAAAAAAATGAAGCACTTGAACATTTTAAAATTTACAAGACTAAGGTAGAAAATCAACTAGAAAAGAAAATCAAACGGCTAATATTGGACCGAGGAGGTGACTATATCTCTAAGGAATTCTTCCAATTTTGTAAAGAAGGTGGAATAATTCATGAAGTTACTCTACCATATTCTCCCCCAATCAAATGGAGTAGCTGAACAAAAGAACCGAATTCTTTGTGACTTGGTGAATGCCATGTTACAGAGTTCAGGTATGTCGGACTCATGGTAGGGTGAAGCAGTTCTCATAGCTAATTATGTCTTGAATAGGATGCCTCTCTGCAATAGCGAAGAAACACCTTTTGAAGGATAGAAGATGAGAAAATCGAACATGTTCTTTCTTCGTACTTAAGGTTGTCTTGCAAAAATGTATGTGCCTTTGTCAAAGAAAAGGGAACTTGGTCTCAAGACTATTGATTATGTCTTTGTAGAATATCCAAATGGATATAAGCCAGTGGGGTGCAAATGGATCTTCAAAAGAAGGCGAAGACCCGATGGTACTATTAAAAAGTACAAGGCCCGTTTAGTGGCTAAGGGTTTTACGCAGAAGGAGGGTGAAGACTATTTTGATATATACTCGCCTATGGTTTGATTACGCTCAATTTGGGTGCTCTTAGGACTAGCTATTGCATGCAAACTCCATGTACATCGAATGGATGTTAAGACTACTTTCCTACATTTTTTTTGTGATGGTGGCATGCTTGAAGCATACTTCTTTTTATTTTGCGCACTTTTGTGCCTTTTTTTCACCATGGCATGCTTGAAGCATACATCTTTTCAAATTTTCCTTTATATACCCTTTTTTTAATAACATGCCAAATTGAGTGATCATAAAAATTGGAACATGAAACATGCGAGCCTCATAGCCAAGAGTTAAAATAAGACTCACAATCAAGCTAATCATTTTCAATGGACATCGCAAAGTAATAAATATAATTAATCTAGTCAAAGTATTTTGCTATGGCATACTTTTAATTCAAATGTAACAGATTAATTATAACTAGTCATGATCAAAGCTACACAACATATGAGTAAACATGATAGAGATAGCTCCACAACTCATTTAAATTTGATGGCTTGGACTTGTTAATTTAATTGACAAGTATAATAAACAAAGCTTCCTAAATTTTTAAACATCAAGCTCCCCCTCAGAATAATCCCATAGGATGTAACACACCCAACCCACTTCGCAAAAGAGCAAAATAAGGGGAGTCAAGTGGATTTGGAAGAATATCATCAACATAAAAATCCAACTCAATAGGATGTAAGACAATATCACCTTTTCCACATGGTCTCTCAAGAAGTGAAATCTTTTGCAAGCCATCAAAGAAGTGAAGAACCATCAAGTGTTCCAATCAAGCAATAAAGTACAAGACCGGAATCCAATCAGCTCATGTTCTTCATCCTTGTCAACTGTTCTTACATTACAGGAAACATCGGTCTCACAGTACTGGGGTTAGTGAAATAAGATCTAGGAATCCAGTACTGAGACACACGAACCGGAGCAACAAAGCTAGAACCAAAATCACGTGCATGTGAATGATCGGAATGCCGAAAAGAATGTGAATTATTTGAATTAAATCCCAATCTAGCATGTGAAGAAGATTTAAACCCATCATAAAATTTATCTAAAAACATAGTTTTCGCATTTGATCTAGGAACAAAAGAAATTGCACGTTTTTGTCTTAAAGCATTCAATCTATCCTTCTTCTCTTTCTTAGCACGCCTAAAGCAAAATTCATGTAAGTGACCATCTCTTCCACAGTAGGTGCAATGGAATTTAACATAATTAGAATTCTTTTGAGATGATGAGCTAGCACTTATATTATTATTCGTTGAACTTTGCACAAAGCCAGCAGATTTAAACACAGTTTGTTTTGCTTCAGATTTTACTTCAATTTTTCCAGGTTAAAGAATCTTAACAACATTAGGAGGATTATTCTTGGCATGCTCAACAAAGTTAAATCCTAGACCACGATTTTTCACACTTGTTTTTGATTTGTCTAGAATCATATTTAGATTTTTCTTACCAAAAGAGAATCTCTCTAAAGTGTCTTTAAGGTACTCATTTTCCTTAGCCAAAGTGGAACAAGTAGTGCATTTAACATGTTCATTCACAAAATTCTTGGAAGCACTAGACTGAGACAATTTTTCCTTTTCAGCAAAATCATTCAATTGCCTAGTTAAAGCATCAATTTCAATATTTAACTTAGGACAATTTGAGCAAGACATGTTTTCATGATAAAGCATTTGTTGAATAGATTCCTGAGATGAATTAAGTCTAGCTTCTAGCAATTCACAATTAGAGCAAGCTTTAGATTGAGCAATTGAAATACTTGACTCTAAACATGTAGAAGAACAAGATTTGAGTTTATCAATTTCATCATTAACGATTTTTAATTTTTCATCACAAGAATTATGTATCAATTTTAATTCATCAAATTTATCAGTTACATCTCTAAGTTGATCCAGATTTGATGCACTAATAGATCTAACAGCCTCCAACTCAGAATGTAAAACTTGACAAGACTCACATGATTCATCATCAGGAATTAAAGCTCTAAGTCTATTAATTTCAGAATTTAGACTTTCAACAACACAATTATTTTCTTTCAATTTCTGTTTTGTCTTTTTTAATTCAATAGCAAGTTTAATCAAACCATCTTCAAGCTCATCATATGATGGTCTTACCTCATCAAGATCGCTGTCGTCGTTATCATTGTTGTTGCTTGTCATGAAGCACATGCCCGTGAAGTCATCATTGTTCTTCTTCTTTTTACCTTTAGCATCATCGTCGTCATGGTCGTCATCGTCGCAACTCTCATATTCCATATCACTCAAATCAAGACGCTCAATAGCCGATATGATCTTTTCAGCAAACTTGCGACGGAAATTGCCACTCTTGGTGTTGTTGTTCTTGGATGGCCGGCGACGATAATTCTTGTCTTCCTTGATCACCTTCCCCTTGAGTTTGGGACAATCCATCTTAATGTGGCCTGGCTCACCACACTCAAAGCATTTGATCGGACCTGACACGCCACCTCGCTTCCTCATCTTCACATTGTTGAGTGCCTTGTATGCTTGTGAGGAGATCAATACCAAGTCTTCTTCAGGAAGCTGTTCGAACTGTTCCTCTGAAAAAGAAGACAAGGCAGACAAAGAAACACAAGACAAAGCACTCGACGAAGTCGCCTGCACGGGGTTAGTCACAAGCGCTAAAGGTGAAGATTTATCAATCTTAGATGGCAAAGCTTCCATCTCATAGGTTTTCAATCTAGAATAAAGATCATCCATGGTTAAAGTATCTAGATCGACAGTTTGATTAATAGTTGTGACAACCATCAACCACTCAGAACCTAAAGATCTCAAAATTTTAGTTGCATTATCTTCATCAGCAGGAATAACACCAACACCGCGCAGATCACTCAATATTTTCTCAAAACGAGCAAAGAGATCATCAATGGATTCACCAGGTTTCATAGCAAAATCAGAATATTCTTTTTGATAAAGATTTTTACGCACCTTCTTAATTTTAGTGGTTCCTTCATGATAATCGCAAAGAGTTTTCCAAATTAAATGGGCAGAATTAATATGAGCTACACGATCAAATTCTTTGCGAGAAATTCCTTGAAATAGCAAGTTACGAGCCTGAGCATTCATATGGTGTAGAAACTTTTTTCCAAACATCACTACCTTGAGCCTCAATATAAGCTTGCATCCGACATTTCCAAAAAGCAAAATCAGTTCCATCTAGCATGGGGGGACGATTCACATACCTCTCTGACGCCATAGCAACCCGCTCTGATACCACTTGTAGGATCGTCGATGGCAATCAGAGGGGGGGTGAATGATTGCAGTGCGCAGCGGAAACTTTTTCTTTTTTACCAACCTACTGTCTTTTGATCGTTTAGCCTGTGAAAATAGTAAGAACAAACGAAACCAAAATAATACTGCCAAAAGTTAAAATAAGCTTACCTAATTTACTTACCGAGGAAGTCACTTATCGTTGATTGATTTTTTTTTTTTTGTTTTTACTGCGTCGTGAGCTGCTGCCCTGTAGACCAAAGAAAAATCCAAAGAACAGATAGACGCGTGGAACACAATAGGAGCGTCTCTCTGTACTAGCTTTCCACGTGATGCTAAAGTCAATACTAAAGACTCATGCACGGCAAAAGGATCATACGCCAGGAGAGGTTACGTATTGCATACAACCCATCATCAAAAACAGCAACCACTAGAATTTTTAATGCACTAATACCACCCAATAGTTTATTCAACAAATTAACTCCTCATTCAAAAGGTATGATGCACACATCTGCTAGCTATGCATGCATGTACTATGGTCAATCAACTCTAGCAAAAATATTACTTGCATGCAGTATAGGACAAAAGAAAAATTACCACCGCATCGTGTGAAGAGCCAGCATGCAGTTATCAGATCGAAAAACAAACAAAAAATTGTAATCCTGCATGCAGTCAAAAGACTTACGGCCACCACACAAAAAGTGCTTCCGCTGTTGTGTTGCACGGGAATCAAGAATAGGGAAGCAATCAATTCGAGCGATGGATGCTGCGCTGTTGTACTTTCATCTAGACGTGACGACGCGAAGTGCAGCCCGAGACAGAGACGAAACCGCCGGTCACTTTTTCTATGCGCGTCCCAAAAAGCCGTCCGATGACTCGGCCAGCCCCCACCTTTTATTACGAGATACAATCTGTTTCTTTTACAACTCAGTTTCGCCTCCTATTTCAAAACGGCAAGACCTCCGAAACTAAAAACAAATAACAGCTTTTAATCCTAATAACACTTATCCAACTGGGCCTAATTTTTTTTATCTCAACTAGGCTTTTGGCCCACTAATTATTAAGGGACTCGAAACCCTTCCTAATACGGGTTTTCACATATCCGATTTTTCAACTCATCGCGCGTCGAAGTCTCCAGGACCGCACCTCCTGTATCTTCTCCACGCACCATCCACCTTTGATCTCCATGTGCTCCAGCGTGAGCCCGACCACCTCGTGACATCCTCGACCGCCTGGACCTCAGATTTCCCCCTCCTAGTCCCGGTCTTCCTCGTCACCGACCATGACCGTCTCCACGCCCAACCTGCACATGCAAAGACCAAAGAACGTTTTTTCCCTGCACAAGTTCTCACCAACTTGACCGATATTAGTCCACGCACACACGCACACGCCTCGAATAACAATATTAAGCCATGTTGTCAATTATTCATCATTATAAAAATCCTAAACCTAGCCACATGGTCTTACACATTTGTTGTAAGCAGTCTGAGCCGATACACGGCTAATACAGGAGATGATCATTAGACTGCACTAGAAGGGTCCTTAGGTATCTAAAAGGAACCAAGAATTTGAAGATACATTATACTGCCCATCCGGCAGTGCTTAAAGGATTCAGTGACTCTAACTAGATCAGTGACTCAGATGATATGAAGGCTACGAGTGGTTATGTATTCACTTTAGCAGGTGGGGCTGTTACGTGGAAGTCTTCTAAACAGAATATCCTTACATGGTCCACCATGGAAGCTGAGTTAGTAGTATTTGACTCAGAAGTAGTAGAGGTGAAATGGCTCAAAGAGCTTCTTTCTGACCTACCGATATTGGAAAAGCCAATACCAGCTGTCTTAACCTACTGTGATAACCAAACTATTCTAGTTAAGGTGAAGAGCAGGAAAGACAACATGAAGTCCTCTAAACACATTAAGAGGAGACTTAAGTCAGTTCGGCATGCTAGAGAGGCTGGTGTAATCACTGTGGAATACATCCAATCCGAAAGGAATCTAGTAGATCCTTTCACTAAAGAAATGGTGTGTAAGGTCATTCTTGCAGCATCAAAGGGAATGAGGCTCATACCTGTTTGATGGTCTTGAATGGTGGTAACCTAACCTAGAAGAGCGGAGATCCCATGAACTAGGCTCTAGGAAAAACAAACTGTGAAAGACTGAGAGTGCATCTTAGAATCCCATTAGCTGCAATACTCTAAACTGTATGGCAGGTTGAGCAATAGCTCTTAATGAATTTGATGTCCTATATGGCAACGGGAACTGTCCTATAGAGTTCCTTGCAGAATTCACCTAAGTGAGTATGTTCATGTGGTCAAAGGAAGTCTGGATATACTTTCTTAAATACTCATGAAAGATACAGGTATATGATCATAACGTTCCAACCTGAGAGGTACGATTCAGCATAAGTAAAAGCTCACACACCAAGACACTAGATCAAGGCGTAGTCCTCCTTTGTCTGTACATAGTCATAACTTGTGTTGCTAGGCATTGGGTTCAAACCTGAAAGTTACCCTTGCTAAAGAACTGTATATCGAACATTTGACCTTCAGGAAATATTCTATGTCGCAAATTAAGGTAAATTGGTGGGGATTGTTGGGCATTTTGGTAATTTCCCTAAATTTCCTTTGGGACCACATGTAAGAGGAGGGAGAGGAAGGGTTAAGGCTTGACTTTGATCTTGTTGTGGAGAGAGGGATCCCGATCCCCTTTTCTCGTTGGCCTCCACTCGCCTGTCTCGCGAGAGATGCGGTAGTCATTCGGCCGCTCCGTCCACGATCCCAATCTCTTTGCCTCCCAGACACAGTGGGGCCGAAGGTGGTTCAGCGGTGCTGCCCTTTCCCTCATCTCGGCCGCCTCTTTCCCTTAAAAAGCCAGGCCAAGCAAGCTGCAAAGGGTGGGAAATCTAGAGGAAGATCATCGGTAGATCCAAAGCCAATTGGTGGTGACTTAATTCGCTATTGATTGGAGAATTTGGGGCGAAGCAGTAGTGTGCTCACCGGCTCGATCTGGGCTTGATTTACACGGTTCTTGTGGGTGCTTTGTGTTCCTCGGAGTTCAACTTGCTTTCGTCTTCTGGGGCACAGAAGGGTGGACTCACCTCCTGAGTCTTGTGCGCGTGACACGGCATCTAATTGCACTTCGGCTTCACAAATTGGTAAGTACCAATCTATGGAGTTGGGCTTTGTATCTCCAATTGCCTCTCCAGTGATATCCTAGCATTCCCCGGTGATTGGTTTTCTGGCACATTATCTTTTGACGAGCCTTGCCCATGTCTGCCATCTTAGTGGCTTTGATTGCCATCGCACAATAAGCACTTTCCTGCATTCTTATTTTCTATTGTGCATTGGTTGGCCTTATTGGTTTATATCTGTTTATATCTAAAATTTGTAGGAAGTTGTAGCACTGAGAGGACTTATGTATGGTAGATTGTGGGCTTTTGATTGCTATTGAGGATATCTGTCAAAATCAAAGTCACGGTGACAATCTAGATTTATTCTTCTAGTTTGATCTCTCATATGTTAGTTGTTTATTTCTGTGGAGTGTAGTCCGTAGCTCTGTCATTTGCTATTGCTTAGTCCCTGTTTACTATTACTTACTGTTGTTTCTTGGCTCTACCGAATACATGTTAATCTTGCAGTAGTTCATATCTATTATGTGTTTCTGATTCCTACTGAAATCTATTGACTATGCATGCTCTTTAATTGACACTACACTGAGGAAATATTCAATTAGTTAAACTTGTAGAATCTTTGAGGAATTAATTGTCACTGTGATAATTGAAAAATTGACAAGAGTGGAAGAAGACCAAGTTTTCTTTAAACTTGTGCAACTCCTCACCTGAGAGCAATACTACAATTGTTAATACATGCATTATGCAGATTTTAAATGCTCACATTTGCGTTTTAAAAAGTGTATTACCGTATGTTAATGATATGAATCGTTTATCTGGTTTGAGAGATAATATATTTATTTTTCTGTTATTTTCATACTGATATATATATATATATATATATATATATATATATATATATATATATATATATATATATATATATATATATATATATATATATATATATATGATGTGTTTATTTATAATTGAAATTAAAATAGAAATATTGCTAAGTCCTTACTTTCCAACAGAATTTCGTGACTTTCTATGAATACGTATGCTGAGTGGGGTATGAAGATGGAGTCGGTGGTGGTGTTCTCGATGAAGACGCCGTTCAGGATCGCTCGACGACGCTGATCATGGTCGGCTTGCTGAATGCAGCCTCGCCGGGGCTGCTGCATTCTTGCTCGCCGCGCGGGCCAGCGAGTAGTCCATATAGGCCCGGGACTACCTGCAGCAATGCACCCATGAGCCCAAAATTCCCGTGCTGCGGTGCCTAACCCCGCAACGGTGCAGCCCAAAAACTCCCATGCGGATGCGGCGTGCGTGCCTAACCCCACGCCCACGGCTCCGCCAGTGCCCATCGCGCATCGCCCCATCCGCCTCGCTCGCGGCGCCCATCGCCCCATCCGCATCCGCTCGCCGCGGCGCGCGCGCTTATCCGCCTCGCCTCGGCGCCCGCGCCCCATCCGCCTCGCTCGCGGCGCCCATCCGCCTCGCCTCGCCGATCGCGTCGCCTCGGTGCCTCGGCGCCTCGCCTCGCCTCGAGGAGCGGGTGACCGGCGCCGGCGGCGGGAGGAGGAGTCGGAGGCGAGCGGGCGCACCGGCGGCGGCGGCGGGAGGAGGAGTCGGGAGCGGAGAGGCCGAGAGAGCTGAGGGAGGCGCTGAGGGAGCTGCGGGCCTGCGGCGAGGGACGGAGGGAGGGACTAGGGAGAGCGGAGAGGCCGAGAGACAGACAGAGGGAATGAGGGACTGCCGAAGCAGCCGAAGCCTTCGGCCCGGTCCCGGGGAAATGAGGAAATGAGGAAAAAGGAGCCGAGTGTTTAAGGGTAATTTTTCTCTACTTGTTTTTTTTTATCAATTTAGTAATTTAGACTTTAGATTTTAGACTAATAATTTAGATTTTAGATTTTAGCTGCGGTCTGCATTAATTTGGGCTATAGTCTTGCATTGTTAGACTAAAATCTAAATATTTTACATGCTAACACTACTAGAAAACAGATCATCCCTCACGGTCTTTAATTTTCCTGACGGGCCCACGTAGACCGTGAGGGATACTTTCATTTTCCTGACGGGCCCGTATAGACCGTGAGGGATATCAATTTTCCTCACGGGTCCACACATCACCGTCGCAAAAATTTATTTTCCTGTCGGACTTATTTATCACCGTGAGGTTAATTCCAGCCAACATAGCTAAAATTTCCCATTCCCCTCGTCCAGCCCGCCCGATCCCGATATTTTCGCAGCCTCCTCCGCCCCCATCGCCCCTCGCCCGCGCGCCCCCATCCGGCCTCGCCCGCCTCCGCCCCATCCGCTGCCCCATCGCCGCCTCGCCTTTGCCGCCTCCTCCGCCCCATCTGCTCGCCCGCCGCCCGCCTCCTCCACCCCATCCCTCACCCGCCTCGCCCCATCCGCCGCCCGCCTCCTCCACCCCATCCCTCGCCCGCCTCCTCCACCCCATCCCATCGCCCACCTCCTCCGATCCGCCGCCGCCGCCTCGGCGCGGATCTGCTCGCCTCTCGGATCCACCTCGGCCCATGCCGGATCCGGCTAGATCCGATCGCCGCCACCTCCCGCCGCCGCGCACGGCGCCGCCTCCCGACCGCCGCGCGCGCGCCGCCGACGCCGCCGCCGCCCCAGGCCTCCGACCGGATCCCGCCGCCTCCACCCTCCTCCCATGTTTCCCATGCGGCTCCCCCCATTTCTTCCGCCCTCGCTCCTCCCCTCCCTCCTCCGCCGCCGCGCAGCCCTGGAACTCGGTCCTCAGATCCGGCATGTGAGGTGAGTATGGGCTGCGGTGGTGGCGCGGGAGACTCGGTCCCGGCCGTTGGCGGCGCCTCTGAGTTCTCAGCCCCTCCCTCTCTTGGCTATAAATTGAGGCCGGTTCCTTGGTTGGAGAAGTACGACAGTGAGCTCCTCCTCCTCTCTTTCTTTGAGTCTTTGCCTGTGGTGTTTGACGACGGTGGTTCCTTGGTGCTCTCCGGCGAGGCGCTTGGCCGGCTCCTCCCCTGTGCTTGTGCGGCATTCCTCTACCTCGAGTGATTTCGAGTATCGCCGGTTTTGTGAGTAAATCAGTCACTTGTATTTGCAATCTTTGTGTGCTGTGCTAGCTTGTTGATCTTTCATACATTGTCTAGCACTGGGAGACTTAGATTGCAGTGGGATTGGATTGTTGCTCGATGATAAATGAAATCATATTCTGAGATTGGTAGATTTAATCTTTGAGCTCTAACTTGCTGTCATTAGACTCTTGCTCATATTCTGTGATTACTGTTATTTGTGAGCTTTAGGCAAATATATTGTATGTGTGTGATTTGGTTGAAGCTGTCTTTAGCTTGTAGAAATCCCACATATATGCTGCAGATCTGTTAGAAGTTATATTTTGCTATCAACTTGTTTCAGTTGCTGCAATAGACATCTTATATGTGTTTTGGGCTTGCTCTAGCTGATTCTTAACTGTGAACCGAATGCACACATGTGAAGAATATATTGTTTAAATTGATAGTGTACAGTTTAAGAGCTCAAAGATTGAATGCTAATTTGGTTTAACCAATCGATGAAAAGTTTATGATTTAGTAGCGGGACGGCCGAGATTAGTCTTGTGCAACCCTACATTTGAGAGCACAAATAATCAATTAAACTTGAGCTTATTGCTAGTCTTAATTGGTACAAGCTTTATTCTTTGACATACATATTCATGTCTAGAATGTTATCATTTCTATTATTGAATATGTGGTATACCATGGATGATATGCTCAATTCATATAGATTCATATATGCTATGTCATTTATATATGAATTGATGTCTTTGATGTGCTTATATGATTATATTGGAATTATATTTATATCTTTGCTTATACCGCAAATATGTCCAATCATTGTTTAATGATGATTCTGTTTTAACTTAGGCACCTTCTGGAATCCTTTCTCTAATTAGTTTTGTTGGCTAGCCATGTTGTTGAATTAATCATTAATTCAGTACTATGAAAGCACTCCTTTGTAGTTGTATGTGGTAACTGTTGTCTTCTGATTGTAACAATGATTTCTTTTCTGATTTAAAGAAATGAAACTTGGCAACTATTCTGTTTCTTTTCGTCTATGGTTAGTTTAGTGCTATCATGCATGTAATACAGATAATCTGATATGCAATGTTAGAGCTATTATTTGATATGCAGGTTTACATATTGTCCTTTGTTTAAGTCAATATGCAATGTTGATATGCAATGTTTAAGTCAATATGCAATGTCAATATGCAATGTTGTTACTATTTCTGTTATGTAAGCCCACTTAGCTCAGAGGTTAGAGCATCGCATTTGTAATGCGAGGGTCATCGGTTCAAATCCGATAGTCGGCTTTTTTCTATACTCCATCTAAAATGTGATACAATTGTTTCCAATTTGTATCCAATTGTTTCCTTTTTCCTGTAGTGAGAGCTTCAATTATGAGCTTCAATGTTGTAAATATTGTTTCATCATGACACACTTATTGTTAGTGCAATCACTTTTTGATGAAATAGAAGATGTAGACAAGAAAAACCAGAACAAATGCATGTGTATCACTTTCTAGATTGCAAGAAGCTGAGAACTTTATGTATTTTTTTTGGCATTTGTGCCAATTTTCCTCACGGTTATTCCCGTCAGGTTAAATCAATTTTCCTCACGGGCGGTTATTCCCGTCAGGTTAAATCAATTTTCCTCACGGGCGGTTATTCCCGTCAGGTTAAATCAATTTTCCTCACGGGCGGTTATTCCCGTCAGGTTAAATCATTTTCCTCACGGGCGGTTAACGGACCGTGAGGTTTTATTTCCCTGACGGGTGAAACCGTGAGGTTATATTTTCTTGACGGGCAACCGTCAGCCAAATTTGAATTTTCCTTTCCAGCCAGCCCTGACGGGATTTTCCTGACGGGAACCCGTGAGGGATTATTAACCTGACGGTTTTTTGTATTTTGCTGACGGTTTTTAACCGTGAGGGATGATCTGTTTTCTAGTAGTGTAAATAGTTAATATGATCATTTGTTTTTTTAGATCTACAACACACATTAGCACTGAATTGAGACACATTAGCGGAAAGCAAAAGCTTTAAACTAGTGTTGCAATCTTCTATTTATGTAAGACCTTATATTACATTTGAACAATTTATATTATCAGTTATGCAAATTTCGAACTTATTTGTTGAATTTAAGGTATTATGAGATCTTTTAGATATATTATGCTTTTTACCGAACCGTTTACCGAATTTTTGTATTAGATTATATCAACATTGGATAATAATTTTTTAGTTAGGCATACCCTGGATTCAAATCTTGGGTCCGCCACTGCTGCTCGCTGGTGAATAAGCTCCGATATTTACTGTTTAACGTGAAACCACAGCACTCACCGTGTAGTACGTAGGTCCAGCCCGGGGGCGTGTGTGTGGCAGCCGGCACTGGCATGCACGGACGGATGTATGAGCCAGAGCAGCTGCCGTCCTTTTGTGTGCTACCCGAGGAGACGTGTACAAAACCACACACGTCTAAGCTCATTGAGCCTTGTTTCGGATCAATTGGCTCAAGCTGTTGTGTGCATCCGATTGGCTCTTGTCAGGTGAAGTCCTCCGTCGCTCGTACTTGAGCCAGCTACACGTGATCTCTAGAAATACTACTAGCATGGTGATTCGTACGTTTGCGCCGTTAAATTTGTTTTAAAATTTTAAATAACAAATAATATAAAATAAATGTTTAAAAATATGCTTACATATACCTCGTAGGTTATTTAGAACATTAGAAATGACAATAGAAGACTGAAAGAAAATATAATTACAATATTAGCTTGATGGAAGAAAATCAATAAGCATACTAAGTTGTTGAGGTTCTTAAAATGTAAGCATTCTCTATTATGCATGGATCATGTAGCTGCATACTCCTATTCTTCCTCCATTAGTTACTGTTTTTTGAAAATGTATGGATACACATATACCTTTATTAAATATCAAAGCAACACATTGTTTATATGTGCAGTAAATTATCTCATTAGTTCACATAGTAGTAGAGTATATTGCTCACGCATATACCAATACACCATGGGTAACCTACCTTTAACTTATATTCCCTCACACAATAACTATCCTACTGAACCGTGTGTCTTCTATCACTTCTTGTCACTACATCTCTGCTTTTGTACGCCCATATTTTTATTTCTACAGATACATGCATGACGTTATATGTGCTCACTGTCCCTCTTCTCCCATATTGACCGATCCTCCTCTTTGACATTGGCCACCTCAACGTTATGACTTCCTTACTACCGCAGTGACTTCACATTTTCACTGATACCAGTATATCTGCTTTAGTCTCTATCTAACGATATGGAGAATTTTCTCTCTATTGTCGGTGACGTTGTCCCCCTCACAAGTGATGGCACACTTCTACCTACTTGATGACCTCATATCGTTATAGCTCATCTTTAATGCAAAACTCCATCTCCTCTCTACCAAACTTCTCCATTAACGAGCTTATTTAGACACTGACTTCTTCAACAATGCTAACGCCAACCACTTCTTATCGTGGTCCTTGGCTCCTTTCAGTCTGGCCGTTCTTTTCAACAACTTCAATGAGCAGCATGATATTTTTCTTGTTGAATGGCTAAGGTGATCAGCACGACATTGTCATCATCTCCTCTACTATCGCATTGACTCTTCGCTTCCTGATTGGTCAACGTCTTGTTGTTGGACAAACTGACATCATTGCACTCTTTCGTAGTCTCATTTGATACTGTTCATGCTAACATTGTTATAATTTTTATTTTTTAAAAAAATTTTGTTTGTTTTTAATTGACGTCTTATACAAATCAAATTGCTAATTTTATGTAGTTCATTTTGAAATTTAGTTATTTAGGGATTTTACTTTGCAATTGTATGGAAATCAAATTGAAATTTTCTTTGTACTCCAAATTTCATTTTTTTTGAAATTTGTATACAAATCCAACTGCTAATTTTTGTATTTTTATTCAGAATTATAGTCATTTAGGGATTTTACTTTGGAGTTCGTACGACATCAAATTGCTAATTTGTTTTCTTTTGAATTTCAATGTTTTTTAATTTTTATTTTAAATTATATTTATTTAGGGGTTTTAATTAGGAATTCATATGGAAATCAAATTGCTAATTTTATTTAATTTATTCTGAATTTTAGTTATTTAAGGATTTTACTTTGAAATTGCATGTAAATTAAATTGCAAATTTTCTATTTTTCTATTTCAGAGTTGAATTTTTTGGTAGGAATTCATATGCAAATCCAATTGCTAGTTTCTTGACACCTTTATGGAAAAAGAGCTGAACTCACTCCTTTTAATCTCGACATTGATCCAGAGCAGCACGTGTCTACAATAACTCCTAATAAGCAGCTACCGATTATCACATCTCGCTACGTTTCTTAGTTCTCCTTCACCAAATCCAATGGGCAAGTGAGAGATTTACTGATTTTTCTTATTTTGTTATTTTCCCTCCTTAAAGGCCAACTTCTACTTTAATAGCCAAGGTGTGTTCCTTCTTGTAGCCTGATGCCGAATTGATATCTAGCTAGCTTCAAGCGTGTCTGTTCTAATCTCTGTAACTCTTCCGTGTGTGCACGTCATGTTGTGATAGCTTTGGACTCGGGCCTAGTTTGAAACGTTGGGATTTCAGCCGAACGCTTTCTTTTTTTTTTGCAAATCTAGATCTATCTCAATCATTACAATTTTAATTCACATCAATTGACGGTATAGATCTTTTTTCTTTTTCTCCGATTAATGTTGTAATTTCTATCCCTTAAGAACGAATGTGATGGCTTCTTTAGCTTCTGCTTTAATAATATAATAGATGGCCCACGACTTGAGTTTCTGGCTTCTTAATTTTTTTTGCTTCTTTAATTTTTCTTTTTTCTCGTATTCCTTTATATTATTCTTGATGATATAACTTTATTTATTTATTTATTCAAATTTAATTAGGCAAAAAAATAACATCAACTATAATATATTTTTAGCTGTTACAGTGAAAAAAAAGCTAGAAATCTAGATTTATAAGTCTTTGGAGCTCTCTTTCTGTTCTCTACAGGAAAGATCCCCATGTTATAGGATAGGTGGGCTATCTAATATATGCACATGATCTTTTCTTTTCCTCTCACCAAATAGAGAATTTCTAGGATGTTTTCTATTTAATTATTACGGTAGAATTTTCTATCATTATAAAGAGAAAGTGGTACCTTCAATCTCACGGGTTGTTAGTAGATATATAGATGATTAAACAAGCTAATTTATCAAGTCAAGGTCAACCCTTTCCAATCAAAGGCAAGGATTTACTGGTGACTCTTTCCCCTCGAGGAGCACATGCATAAAAGAGCTCTATAAAGCATAGGGCAGTAACAGCTAGTATTGTATGTAGCAGGGCAAGCCATACAACACACTCGGCAAATTCGAAACCAGCACTGTCCGTGCTAGCTTATGGCCATGGCCTTTCCCCTGATAATACTAGCAGTACTCTTGCCGCCGCCGGCGGCGACCGTGCTCGGTGCTCCTTTCCTCTCTAGCAATAACACTGACCTTGCTGCGCTACTAGCCTTCAAAGCCCAGCTCTCCGATCCTCTTGGCATCCTTGGCGGAAACTGGACCACCAGCACATCCTTCTGCCACTGGGTTGGCGTCTCTTGCAGCCGGCGTCGGCAGCGCGTCACCGCTCTTTATCTGCCAGACATGCCCCTCAAAGGGGTGGTCTCCCCGTATGTCGGTAACCTCTCCTTCCTCTCCATGCTCAACCTCACCAACACAAACCTCACGGGTTCCATCCCATCTGATATTGGCAGATTGAGTCGTCTCATCTCTCTTGATCTTCGCCTTAACAGCCTGTCAGGCGTCATACCTCGTACCATAGGAAACCTCACGAAACTGCAAGCCCTTGTTCTAGCCAAAAACGATCTCTCTGGTCAAATCCCGCATGATCTCCAAAACTTGAAAAATCTTAGGCACATAGATCTTGGGACGAACTACTTGAGTGGCCTGATACCAGAGCAATTGTTCAACAACACGCCTCTGCTAATCCATCTGAGCTTTGGAAACAACACTCTATCAGGGCCGATACCACCCGGCATCGCGTCCTGCCCCATGCTTAATTTCCTCAACTTGCAGTTGAATCAGCTATCCGGTCCGGTACCTCCGACCATATTCAACATGTCTAGGCTACAGGTTATGAGCCTCGCGGGCAACCACTACTTAACTGGCTCTATCCCTAGCAACGAAAGCTTTAGTCTGCCTATGTTGCTAAAGTTCATTATGTCTTACAACAATTTCACGGGTCGAATTCCATCAGGACTCGCATCATGCAAATACCTTGAAATTATTTCTCTAGCCTACAACTCCTTTGTGGACTTTGTCCCAAAATGGTTTTCTAAATTGTCACAGCTCACTTTATTGAGTTTAAGTGGAAATGGCCTTGTCGGGTCAATTCCAAGTGTGCTAAGTAATCTCACTATGCTCCATGCACTTGACCTCTCATATTGCAATCTAAGCGGAAAGATTCCGCCCGAACTAGGGGAGATGAGCCAACTCACGTATTTACATCTTTCAGATAATCAACTAACAGGTCCGTTCCCAGCTTTTGTTGGTAACCTATCAGAACTGTCTTTACTAGAATCGAACCGTTTGACCGGATCAGTCCCGGCAATTATTGGGAACGACCTCAGATCCCTTAACTATCTTGATATTGGAAGCAATCGTCTCAAAGGGACACTCGACTTCTTAGCCACTCTCTCCAACTGTAGGCAACTCCAATACCTGAACATAGACATGTGTTCTTTCACCGGGAGCATTATTTCTGCTTACATTGGAAACCTCTCTAGAGAGTTGACGTACTTCAGTGCAAGCGGCAACCATTTAACTGACGGTATTCCGGCAACAATATCAAATCTAAGTGATCTCAGTGTAATAAACTTTTCTCACAACCAATTAAGTGGCACAATCCCAGAATCCATTACACTAATGCAGAATCTCGAGGCGCTAGACCTCACTAACAATATCATGTTTGGCCCAATCCCAACAAAAATAGGTGCCCTAACAAGATTGCACCTTTTATTCTTCCAAAACAATAGACTTTCTGGCGCCATACCAAATGGTGTTGGTAACCTAAGTATGCTAGAACGCATTTCGCTTTCAGATAACCAGCTGTCTTCAACTATACCTGAAAGCTTATTCCATCTTAGTAAACTAGTTCTATTAGATCTATCTCACAACTCCTTTACTGGTGCATTGCACTCTGATCTCGGTTCCATGGAAGTAATAGACACAATAGATATATCTGCCAACAGCTTGGTTGGTAGCCTCCCGAGTTCATTTGGAAAGCTTGGACTGTTAAGCTCCCTAGATCTATCACGCAACACACTGCAAGGTTCAATCCCGGACTCTTTCAGACAGCTAATCAATCTAGGACTATTGGACCTATCTTTTAACAACCTTTCTGGTACTATTCCGAAGTATTTGGCCAACTTTACTTCTCTGACTAGCTTGAACCTCTCTTTTAATAAGTTCGAAGGTGAGATACCAGATGGAGGTATTTTCTCAACCATCAGTGTACAGTCTTTGATGGGAAATGCCGGGCTCTGTGGTGGTGGCCCACATCTAGGATTTTCGCCATGCCTAGATAAATCTCACCCAACGAAGAGAAACTTCCTAAGATTTGTACTCCCAACTGTCATGACAACAATGGGAGCTATAGTAATTCTCTTGTACCTAATGTTTAAGAAGAAAGATGAGAAGCAAGGAGAGGCTATGACTCGTACTGATATGGACGACCTGATCGGCCATAGGGTAGTATCGTACCATGAGATTGCTCGTGCCACCGATGACTTCAATGAGGATAACATGCTGGGACATGGAAGTTTTGGCAAAGTTTTCAAGGGTCAATTGGACAATGGTTTGGTGGTCGCGATAAAAGTGCTCAACATGCAAGTCGAGCAGGCTGTGAGGAGCTTTGATGCTGAATGTCAAGTGCTGCGGATGGCTAGGCATCGTAACTTGATAAGGATATTGAATACTTGTTCCAACTTGGATTTCAGAGCACTGCTGCTTCAGTACATGCCCAATGGTAACTTGGAGGCACTCTTGCACTCTGAAAGAGGGCCCCCACTACCACTAGGATTCCTCAAGAGATTGGACATTATGCTCGACGTGTCCATGGCAATGGAGTATTTGCACTATCATCACTATCAGGTGGTCCTGCACTGTGACCTCAAGCCTAGCAATGTGCTATTCGATGAGGAGATGACTGCGCATGTGGCAGACTTTGGCATTGCAAAGCTATTGTTAGGTGATGACAACAGCATGGTTTCAGCAAGCATGCCAGGGACAATTGGATACATGGCACCAGGTACTTGCATTCACCACTCTTGAGTACATAGACAAAGTGTTCTTTTCTTTACTAACAGACGTTTCTTGTTCAAAATTTTCTCGGACAGAGTATGCGTTCATGGGAAAAGCATCACGGAAGAGCGATGTGTTTAGCTTTGGAATCATGCTACTCGAAGTCTTCACCGGGAAGAGACCGACGGATCCCATGTTCGTTGGACAATTGAGCCTGAGGCAATGGGTTTGCCACGCATTTCCAGCAAAGCTTATTGATGTTGTGGACAACAAGCTACTGCAAGATGAAGAAATAAACCTCTGCCTTGATCACCAGAACAACACTTCCTTGAGATCTTCTTCGACCAGCACGAATAATAACTTTCTCGTGTCGATATTTGAGCTGGGTCTGATGTGTTCGAGTGACTCACCTGAGCAAAGGATGGCAATGAATGACGTGGTTGCAAAGCTAAAGAACATCAAGAAGGATTACTCTGCCTCTGCACAGGCAAATGAGGCAATGCAAAGGCCTCAGCATTAATTGCTAGATCAATCTCTATATATATGTCACTGTGTTTTGGGTTTCCATTGTACTACTCCATAGTAATAATATAATGTACCGAGCAGTGCTTCTATACATTAACCTCTAGACCAAGTTGCACGAATCTTAAAGCAGGTGAAGTAATAAGTAATCATCCACTTTTCATTCATACTTTAATATTTGTGCAATTTTGAAATAGTGATGCAAAAAATGTAACAATATGGATTTCCATTACTACAAACTTGACATTGTTCGTGCGCAAGGGACGCCAAGTTTGGAATCCTCTTCCTAATCCATCCTTTCCCCTCTCTATTCGTGCGCAAGGGACACCAAGTTTCATCCTCGTCGCCGGCCCGGGAGCGCGCACTGACCTCACCACCGCCGTTGCCTCAGACGTGAGTCACCGTATCGTAACAGTGTGGCAAAGGGCCACAGAGTGGTGACCTCCGGCGTTGGGCATCTGCATATGGAGCAGCTGCAAGTTGAGTCCCGTGAACGTCCGGCAAGGGCTCAAGGCGGCGAGTTGTGCAGCCATGGGCGGGTCGCCTTATAATTTTCTTTTGTTTTGTCCTTTCCCTTTCGTTCTCTGCAAGACTGTAAGCCTCTCTTTGTGGGGTGGTGGTGTTGCTCTTTCTCCGTAGAGTTGTATGCCCATCTATGATATATCTTGATCAATGACTCCCGAAACGTCGGGGGAGTCAGCCACCTGATCTTGTAGCTCTCTTTGAAGAATCAATTTAATTCTAGGAGGGGAAAAATACTCTAGAATTGTGGCATACTATTTAGAAAATGTGAGTTTTTACAATACATGTTTGTATTGACTTTTGCTGATAGTTTTTGGCTGTGGCTGATGAATAGTAATGGCTGATAAGCAGTTAATGAATAGAAATATATAATGTAAGAAAGCCAATGCACACTACAACATTCATACCGTCATACGACTTATAAAATTGTGATATAATAAATACAAAGTATGTGATAATATATGAAAGTATAAAATAATGATTGATAGAAACAGATTATAGAAGTTAGGACGTTTATAATGGCTTTAACTTCTGAAAGGATAAGCCAAAGCCAATAGAGGAGTTTGACTACTGATTTTTAATGGGTAGCGTAGACCTTTTTCCCCGGGGCATGTCTAGATGATCAAGCCCATCGTTGAATTCTCACGCCGCAATGTTGGATGCCACCGCGCATGCTACTTGTTCTTTAGCCCCGCATCTTCTGACCTGTTGTTGAGCATCTTAGCAGTACATGCGTCAACTTCCCACGGACAACTAGCAAAAAAGTAGCATGGATTGGAGCAACAAGGTCATTCATCCGCAGCCATGGTGGCACAGCTTGCTGCATCGATCCATCACATCTGGGGTTCCCCATCCCCACTTGCACTTGTGATCAATCAATCGACATCGATGACCCTTGACTGTTAATTGTCCAATTTGCTGCGCATGCATTAGCTAGCGAAGGATGCGTCGCATCGACACTCAACTGTAATGCAATACCGCAGCAGTGACCGGACAGGAAAGAGGTCGCATGTTTCATATCGAGAAATCGGTAATACTTCTTTTCTCTTTTGCGATTGAAATTGTAACATCCCCGTTTTTGGGACGAAAATGTCGTTACCTTCCATAACAACCTAGGAGTTCAGTTACGGACAGAAAGAGTATCATGTCTGCTTACGAATATTTAAAAAGAGTTAATTTAATTAAAATAAGACTTATCTACAAATTCTTGTTCAGTGCCACAACACTGTCACTGATTTATGATTCTTGCCTTTACCCTAGGTTAAGGTCGTAGGATCCAGCGATTCTCGCTTACCCTAAAACCACTTTCCACAAATTCTTGATAACCAATTTTTGTTGGGCACGTATTTATTCCCAGTCTCTCCGTGATACAGGGGCCAACATTGGCAAGGGCGAAACTTTGGCTTACCCATGCTTTGGTCACTGTTTCGTTTGGGACCAAAATTTTCGGTTTGTGCTCGCAGTTTGGTAATGACCTTAAATTGGTTTAGTAATCCAGACACAAACACACCCCCATAAAACCCAGGAAAACAGATCAAGTTCCCTGTTCCGAATGCAGCAGCTTTATTTTTCTCATCAACTTCCGCCTACTTAACCTGCATGAACAAATATGTATGCAATCACGTCATCCTTGGCCGGCCCAGCCAAAAAAAAAATCAATCACGTCAGCTTAATTCAATTCTTTTTATTAGTTATGAGGGTGCACAAGTCTTCCATAATCATGTAACAGAACATGGTAGCACGCAGATACAGGAATATGGCTTCACACGAGAACTGAATCAAAGGGAATGACAAGATGAAAACTAGTCACTTTGTCGGTCTATACTCGACAAGAACAATTTCCCAAAAAGGACATCCAGCAAAGTGGTGAACTTTGTTACAGCAGAGAGACACCGATCGATTGACATTGGATAATCCAAATTGAATTAATCATCTTCATAGCAGTTTGCAATTAGGACAGTCAGTCAGTCCAGCAGCCCTACCAACTGATGATATACCAAATACTGCACGTCTGCACGCACTGTATCACCGTATTCGTGTAGGATGGCTAGTGGTACTAGTAGTTTTTTGGCATAGCAAATTAGCAATCCATCGGCATCCTCTAAAAATAGGGGGCAATCCATCGGCATACGCAGCAGATCAATTAACTCTCCATTTCACAATAAAACAAACTTCATCTAACACTTCGACAGTGTATGTCCAGAAATCATTGCACAAACAGACCGGCGAGACCGCGAGATCGATGTACGTTTAGGAAAAAATGTTAATAACCAATTTCGTCCCTCAACCTCTCTTCGAGGCTTACTTTGATCCTTAACTTTTAAAAAGGCCAGTTTGGTCTCTCAACTAATACCTTTTGCTCAAACTAGTTGTTTGTGAAAATAAAAAGACAACAGAACATATTGGAAAAACTGTATTTCATTAATTTGTACTAAATATACATACATGCCCCTACAGGAATTCATCTTTTTGTCTTCTGCGTCTTTGCTTAAGGAGTATATCTAATTGGAGATTGCATATATAGCTCGCTACTTCCGAACATCTTTGCACGGCGTCCAGTTAATTACATCTGTAGGATAAATCTACAGAATACCTCCGATTAAACTGTAGTGTTGTTATCATCTTTACGTTGCTCGTCCATGTGATTGTATGATGTTATTGTAGATGTAGTTGGTATGATATTCTCCGGTAGTAATTTGTAGGGAGCCACAGTCAGTTCGCCTTTGCCAAATGGAAAGCTGATGGACCGAAATGGCGACAGAGGGGGGGTGAATGTCGACTCTTTAAAAATCAACCCCTCACAAGTACATGCAAGAAGCTCTCCTCCAATAGTTAGAAAGCTATGAAGGAGGTGCTATCCTACAGGAAACTTCAAAAAATCCTGCCAGCCGAAAAGACTAATGCCATAGGAAGATTGCTCACTGAAGAGAGCTGCAGTTGAAACCAGATTTTAGAGGTTGGTACTAGTGCATTCGGAACTGCACTTGGTACAGGTTTTTACTGACCAAAGAAGCTCACTTTGAGAACAAAAGGCAAAAGCAAAAGCTGAAAATCAATGCCAAAACAGCAGCATACACATGCTGCAGACTGAGATCAAAGGGCTGTCCAAACAGCAGCAAAGAAAGTCTAAAAAGAGGCAAATTTGCTGCTCGGATGAACTGATCAAAACAGCAAATTGCTGCAGCTGAACGTGTCCATCTTTGGACCAAAAGCAGTGCTGCAAAAACACCTTTTACTGCAGACTGTACACTGCAGATAGAGTGCAGTTTTTGCTGCCTAGAACGAGTAGCAATCAGCCAAGATAGATGCTGAAAATAAAATGCATTAACTGCAGCTCCTCTCCGGTTTGAGCTTCAAAAGAGAGAATCTGAGCAGAGAAATAAACTCAATCGGATGGAGACCAAGAACATGCATTGCTCTCAAAGTTTGTCCAGACGGAGGGCTAACCAAATGAACAAACAGAGTCTAGAGATGCAGTTGAAACTCAACATACACTAAAGAAAGGGGAGGTTGCTGAAACCCAAGATTGCAATCGGCCAAACACACGACAAAGCACTCAAACATAAAATATCATAAATACGATACGGAGACATACATGCTTAAAAGAAGTGTTTACATCTCAATCCATCCTCTCCCTCTCAATCCTCAAGAACACCAAGAGCTACACATGCTTCTTGGGAGGAACACACATATATACACATGAAGAGACCCAAATGGAACCCTAACTTTTACATTCACTCTCTCAAAAAATTTCAGCACACATCTCCCTCTCCTTTTATAGCCACTCACTAATGGGTTTGCACATGCTTTACCCATTAGGCCTTCCAACAACTCGGCGCTTTATCCAAACCCGCTTCCTTTTGTGAGCCCTGCGTTTTTACCGAAACACCCCTCGCGCACCTTCCAGGAAGCTTCCTCGTTCCTTGCCTCGCAAGCCACGCAGCTTCGCCGTCTTCGGCACACCTCGACCGTTCTGACCTCAGCGCCACCTGCGCCTAGTCCGGTCCATCGTGCCTCGCCACGACTCCACCTCGAGTCCACGTCGTCTTCGACACATCCCGACCGTTCTGACCTCAGCGCCACCTGCGCCTAGTCCGGTCCTCCGTGTCTCGCCACGACTCCACTCGATGTCCTGCAGCCACACAGACAAGAAACACGTCAAATAGCACCGCTCGACACATGAAAGCGTAAATACCATCATACTTACCACAGATGAAGTCCAAACCTGTCGAATCATCGGAATATGCGTCCTAATCCCATACGACCAAGTTTGACCAAAACGACCGAGTCCGTCGCACCACGCAACGACATGGTCCAAACCACTCAAACCAAACTCGACTAAACTAAACCACTGTCAATTACTCATCATTCACATGTGGTCACCTCCACATGATCTATCAACTGCGCTATGTTTTATATGTATCTTTCTTTTCATTTGTAGCCGGCTCCGTTGTGTTGGGAGAATCCGTACTACATTTGTGCATGTCTCATTTAGAGAACCTTAACCACGATCGTTTTGACCTATGGCCAATTCTCACTCCCATCAGGAATTTGTGGTGCGCTTATGTATATCTCATAGCTAGTTCCGTCGTATTGGGAGAACCTGAACCACGATAGTTTTGATCTATGGCAAATTATCACTTCAATTGGGAATCCGTGCCATATTTTCATAGGAGATGTTCTTTTCATCTGACGAGGCCAACTAGTAAAGTCTGATCAAGATGCTCACCATCGAATATGGGCGTCGTGAGCTGTTTGCATGCTGATGATGACTTGCGCAGGCGAAGATACAAGAAGATATTTTCTTCCCTGGTTCCCTCCCTCGGAGATTCTTCTCTATTAATGGATGTGGCTCCCACTATTGCGTGGCTTTGCGCGTGAGCAAGAGGCCGTCGGATGAGTGTGTGCGTACAGAAGATGTTTGCTCGTCCCGACATAGTTTCTACGGGGACGAGAAGGATGTGCGTGCGTGCTCCCCCATGGGCATACACGCTAGAGGAGAGAGGGATGGACCGATGAACATTAGTCCTTACCAACAGTGACGGATCAACCCAGAAATTTTAGGATAGGTGTTCGAATTTTAGAACTTAAATTGCTTGAATACGTCGATACGGTAGCGCACCGTCCTCCCCAAAACACCGATACAATGATACGTGTATGTAGATATAATAAAAATACATAAATTACATAAATTAATGATTTCTTATGAGGAAATGGACAACATCAGGCGAGCATAATTATATGAATTAAACAACAAATTATAGAGATAAATTAGAGTTGTATATGTTGTTGATCTTGCCTTTTTTTTGCTATTTCCCCATCAGCAAGAAATGTCCATCTAAGAGGAAATTGTACGTTCTTTCTATGGAGCAAAACAAACCAAGAAAGTAAATAAGTGGCGTGGGGTAGAGTACACCTAGATCTGAAGAGAGGACGATGACAATAAGTTAGAGGTGCTACTTACTTTCTAATACCACGCCCCCTCCCGGCTACCGCACTACTCCTTTCTTGTCGCCTACTCCCTACCTCCGTGTTCGTTGTGCCATTGCCGGCTTGCCCGCGACACCTCTCTGCCCTCCCGCGCTGCCACACACTCACTTTGCACCACGCGCCACCTCACGCATGATTATCGTCACATCATGGCACCACGTCCGCATCTGCCGGCTATCACTCACCTCTAGCCTGCACCTCCGCCTGCTCGCCACTCGAAGGCCGAAGCCGCCTCCCACATAGACAGTCACAAGATGAGAAATAGAACAAATGTTAGGATTTTATTTATATCTTTATATCCTTAGGCATGAGGAGGGCTGAGGTGAAAGAAAAATGGGTCTAATGTATTACATGGTCTGTGCGCGAGATACGGAGAGTGCGGGTTGAATTTATTTGTAGAGATAAAATATAGATTTAACATAACTAATAGTATTATATCTAATATACCTATTATATACTTGATATTTTATAAAAAAATTTAGGTGTTTGGCTGAACACCCCTGCCCTATGGCAGATCCGTCCATGCTTACCAAGTGCATGAAACGCCATGGCCTGCTTCTGGATTCCTTCTTGCTTCTCGTTCTTCACTCCTTCCTTCTTGACTTGTTTCCTTGCTTTCCTTCTTCCTGATGCCTCCAGATGTTCCTGGTGGTTGATTTGTTGGCTTCTGCTTGGTCTGTTGCCTTCACGTCTAGGTGCTTCTATACGTCAGCGTCTCGACGTCCAAGGCTTCGACTCCCTGCGTGTGCGCCTCTGCCTCTCCCTGTCCGTCCGTGGCTCCGCCTGCCTCCCTGTTTGGAGGATAGAGCGCCTTCTATAAGCAGCTGCTAGGGCGACAGGGCATGCGGTTGTTGCGTCATGTCGACAAACAGGGGAGCGTTGAGACTTAATTACTTATACGTAGTATGAAGCCGATGAGAGCAAGCCAGACGGCCTGTTCGTTTTTGTTTTGGCAAATGGTTTATTGCTGTGACTTATAATTTTTAAATTATTTGTTAGAGAGAGTATAGAGTAATAAAAACCCACGTATGATTTTGATCGATATAAATGAAGTCGTTACAGTGTGTACTATAATTAATTTGTAAGCTTCACTTTAAAAAGGTATTTTCTTTAAAAACTAGTTACTAAAAATTAAATAATATTTTTTAAAAGTTGAAAAGAAGAAATCTACTTGCATCGTCTACGGGTGGACTTTGACTCCGGCCGGCTGCGCATCGGATCGATGGCGCCTGGGTGTAGATGGACCGCACTGGCTGCCTTGCGTGGTCTCTGTTGTCGCCGTGCTAGGATCGGAGTAATCGAAATATATACATATCAGACATACGTATATACATACAATACGATGCATACGTGCAGTTGCGTACGTGAGTAGAGCCCAATAAGTCGCCTCATCCAATCAAAGTGTGATAATTTTGCATGGATGTCTTATGCGGTATGCCATAATTAAGCACTCTTTTTTTTGTATGAAGTTTGGACTTTACTTTTCAAAGGCAATGCAGCAGGAGGTGCCCACACATTTTGTTTTTGTTTCGGTGTGACGCTCGTTTTGGTTTTGGTTTTAGCTTCTGATTTCTAGTTTATTTTTCACTATTTCTAAATTTCATTTTTTTCTGAATTTTTTGCTTTTTTTGCCGGTTCTTTTTTTCTGTATTCGTTTGCGTTGTTCATAATAAGTTAGCATATTTTTTCTATTTTTAAATTTTTTAAAATTTAATTACACCAAATAAACCACCTTCAACTATAATAAAATTTTAGTTACTACAATATAATTTTAGCCATAAATTATAGCTTTTTAACCTAACCGAGTGGGTGTTTAAGATCTCACGGAACGCTAGTCCATTTGCTGATGTGGTGCAATAAATAGCAGACGCTGCCCGGGATACACGTGGTGAAAAGATAGAAATACCCTTGCACATTGTTTCTCATTCACCTATTTGCCTTGGAATGCATGACATATAATACTATACTTGTCAACATCATTTCAGAGACCATACCGACATGGTTATTGGAATGTTACGTTTCAATATCGATCCATACCAATATACTATTTTAGATTTAATATAATAATATAAATATATATTTATATATATATATATATTTGTTTAATTATATACACACTAAATATCATTTATAATATTATTTTAAATACATAGTACATACTGACCGGAACAGAACCATATTGATTTCTAGGGCCCAAACAAGCGCCGGTAATCTTCGATCCGCACAGTACCAAATGACCTGTATTTCGGTCTCTTCACTTAGCATGAGTCAACTAAATTTATAGAAAAGCTAGTCAGCATCCACAACATACGCTATTTGTCCTACTACATTAGCAAAAGGATTATGTTGAACTGAATATGTAAGCTGAGAGACCAAATTAGACCTTTTGAAACTTGGAGGACCAAAGCGAGCCAAGAGGGGAAGTTGGGAGACCAAATTGCTGATTAATCCTAGGAAAAACTAGGTAAAATGTAGTGTAACTTCGCTGCAGCTGATGCTGCTCTGTTCTAGTGCAAACAGTGAACGGATATAGGCCCTGTTTGGGGAGCCGTAGCTTTCTAGTTTTTCAGCCATAAGCTACTTGGCTTTCTAGCTAAAAAGTAGCTGTAGTTGATGCTTGTAGCTTTTCTTGAGAGGTCATTTGGCAATCTTTTTTTTTTGTTGGACTGGCTAGCTACTTCAACTGTGGGCAAAAATTAAAATATCTAAAATAACTTTGAGGATTTTGAAGACATATTTGTGTGTTAATTTTGCGTAAATGTACAAACGGTTGATTTTTATTCTTTTTGCAGAAATATTGATGAAACTTAATTTTACCAAGTTACAGGCAATTGAGCAACATTTTGCAACATCTAAAATCACACTTAGAAGGTAAAATGTAATAATTTGCTACAACATTTGCTGTAAAATACAAATTACATCTTAACAAGAGGAGGAAACAGGAACATGCTGGTGGCAGATACTTACCAAAAACAACTTGCATGACCACTAATAAATCGCATAGTAAAGACAGAAAATGCGATAGACTTCGACACTTAATGAGACATTCCAGATCAATTCTTAGTGGTGAGAGCATTGTTTTCCTTGATCCGAGCCCGGTTGTCCAACTTGACGAAACGCTTTAGGTCTTCGTAAGGGAGTGTCTTTGGCATCCTTCCTCCGCAGTTCACTCAGCAAGGGACGCTTGTCGAGCAGGTGCCACAGCCAGTCAAGACACTCAGAAACTGGTTGAATCTTTGGATCAGAACCCTCCTCTTTGGATCAATTCACTTAGTGAGGATACTCGGAATCAGGTTGAATCACAGAGCCTCTGCACCCAACCAATTGAGCTGCATCTCTTGGAATAACACCACGCTTCAATACTTTTGTCCAACACATTGCCATTCCTGGTTGATTTTTTCTTTGCATATATCAATCATCGGATGCCACCAAAAGAGCTCAGAATCAGAAAAAAAACTGGTGCCAAAAAAGAACTAATTGTCAACTGATTTTACCTTATATTCTACACTTTACTATTAACTTTTCTGTTTGTAACTTTGTATACAGAGCATTTACCTTAGAGACCAAAACATTCGTTGCCAGGGACAGGGCCAGTTAAGTTGCAGTTGGTGGTGAGCTTGATAACTTGCAGTGTAGACATGTTGAAGATGGCTAGAGGAACTGGGCCGGCGAGATGATCGACTTGCAGGTTAAGGAAGTTGAGCATTGGCAAGGAGACAACAATGTGCTATCGGTCCTGACAGGCTGATGTTGCCAATGTTCAGATAAATTAACAAGGGTGTGTCGTTGAATAGATTGTTTGGTATCGAGCCAGTGAGGTAATTCGTTTGGAGATTTATGTAGCCAAGATTGTAAAGAGAGGTTACCGAGGTGAGGAACCAGCAATCCACGGAGGGGAACGTCCCGCAGCTCCACGGCGGCGACGTGCTGCCTGTGCCGGCCGCACGAGACGCCGACCCAGTTGCAGAAAGATGTGCCGTTGGTTCAGTTGCTGCTGAGGATGCCAAGAGGATCGGAGAGCTGGCCTTTGAAAGCCAGCAGTGCAGAGAGATCAGTGTCGCTGCCACTGTTCTTGATCGGACCTGGAGAAGAAGCAGCAACCACAGTGGACAAGGTGATCAACAACACGACGGATATGTATGGAAATCCAAGTGCCATGTTTTGGGAGTGATACATTGGCAAGAAAAGAGCATTGCTTACGGCCGGGAATGACTTGAGCTTTTAGCTCTCGGTTATGCATGCAAGTTGTTTTCTTTTCCCACTTGTGACCAATCATTAGTGGCTAGGATAGCTACTGATATGTGCCAACTTTCGAACATGTGCTTTCACATCGAAACCTTGACTAATGCAATCACCACAGAACACAATAATGCAATATTGCAATAATGAACGAACAAGAAATAAGTTCCACGTTTGATAACGAAACAAATCAACTTAATAGATTGTAGCATGCATTACATGCTGTGAGAATCAAAGTTGTATAGTGGTGAAAGATACAGTGGGAGATTCATACGCTTTTTCTGCGTATTCCATCAGTTGTCAAATACGTGCTATTTTAAAATGCTTGCAGCCAAAGATTTAAAACTTTGGCCACTGATATGCACAAAACTATTAAGACTTAACGTATGGAAATGGTATTAATAGATTTATTGCCAAAAGTACTTTCATATAATTATATTTTATTAATTTTTACTAACGTATAATTAGAAAAAAAAGTAGTGGTCAAATTGTATTTATCAGAAACCGCGTTGATGTCCAAACGACAAGAAAAAACATAACGGAGGGTTTATATAGTAATAAATAAAGTTGTGGCAGGCACCAAGGTAGGCATTTTCTTATTTTAAAGTTATTTTCAGTAAAGTACCTTTGAGGCGACCTTAGACTTTATTCATCGGGTGGTGAGTGGGTAGCCCTATCATTATGGCTTATTTAGGTGTGAAGTTCCAAAAGTATTTCTGTACTTCACTATAAGAGAGGCGGCAAAGTGGTCCTGCTCTAGATGCATCGTTGAGAAAAATCTCACCTGAAATGAGAAAACATTTGTGTTTTTTTTAATACATAAGTCCCTTCAATGTCTGGTTTCTCTTGTAGAAAAAAAAGAAGTCATGAACTGTTTGGGTGAACGGGTGCAAGAAAGGAATAAACAGTTGTAGTTTGTTATATACCCATGGGCCAAGAACTAGCCAAAACGGCCACAAAAACAGAATAATATTTGGTCCCAAATACAGAGCGCCTCTGCAGTTTATAACATAACAAAACCCGGCGATTGTATTAGCTAAACAAATCAAGCAGTCATGTGTAACAACTAAATAGGTACAATCTCCAACTCTATTACTTGAACAAATCAAGCAGTCAAGTTTCTTCGTGACACCTAAACAGCAAGTACACACGATCCGTGGAGAATCATCATTCGCAATAGAATATGAAGATTGTACTATGAGAAGTATTCTTGCAATTAGACTTACAAGTTGTACCTATATCTATCTTATAAGATAGAGTTGTCCTTCAGTAAGTCCTTGTTCGTCTTTAAGACCAAGGCCAAAAGGAAACAATACTAGAAACAGATCAAATATCAAAGAACACCCCCCCACACACACACAAGGCAAGACCAATGTTTTTTTAATACATAAGTCATTGTTTGCGTTTGTTTGGGGAAATGACAAAGAACGCCCCCCCCCTCCACAAGGCAAGGCCACCATCACAAGGGTTCCTTGTAGGCAAAACAGCGAACACTTGGTGCATAGGCGCAGATACCGCTCACCAGTCACCACTCACCCACACTGCCACACATACAAGTAAACCGGAGACGCTTACTAACGAGAGAGCAAACAAGCTGAGATTATGTATATGAGAGTTGGAGGAGGGATGAATACTTGGAGGCGATGAGGAGCGGAGCAAGCGAGCAGCGGCCAGCCGCGCATTGAGCGACGCGGCGAGGCACTTGCAGGGGCAAACATGGACGATTCCATCATCTCCTCCCGGATCGCCAGCCTGTGCCGCGACCGCGAGGACGACGGTGTCTTCTAGCTGTTGGTACCGGCCGATATAAAAAAAATCGCGCTACAAATGATGATCGCTACCGGCTAGCTACACTGTCACCTTAGCCGACGTGTGCCTATGTTGCAATTCAGGAATTTCACAGAAACCTCTCATGGTTTTTTTCCCTCCACGAATCCGACGGAAATTTTATAGCAATAGTATTACTTCCGTGTAAATCTTATAAAACTCTGGATACAATTGGGGCCACATGCTATAGTGGGCATATTTGAGGAAATAAAAGTCTAGCAAACTATCTCCAACATAAAGTGGCATTATATGCCTGATACTACAAGCAGAATGATAAATCTCACAGCAAAGGAAATTAAATAAGTACATTTCAAGCATAACTAATACAATCTAACTCGACAATAATAAGGATGGATCGCTATAGAAGAAAGCCATAGCTTATAATGAAGTACCCTGGGATGGCAAACCAGAGGATACTAATTGACCAAGCTTTGCATGGTTAATTTCACTACGCGTTCTCGCCCATAATTTCAGCCTCACAGGCTCTTAATTTCGCCAGCTTAAGTTCTTCCACCACTTGTATCATGGTCGGTCTCTCGTCCACTTCTCCTTTGAGACATTGAACCGCGATGCCACCGATCCTGTCAAGGCACTCCATGTAGTGAGGCTGAGCAGCAGACAAGATCTCTTTATCATACATATCCCTTTTTGTACCCTCGTCCTTGTAAGACTTGACAAAGTTTATCGGAAGGCTGTTGCTCCCTTCGTACTTGGCCTTCTTCCCCGTGATGAGCTCCAAGAGCACAACTCCAAAGCTGTAGACATCGCTTTTCTCCGTGAAACATCCTGTCTGGATGTACACGGGGTCTATGTAACTCATATCCGCCGTCACGCCCCAGTGGGAATACCTGGTTCTTGACACGAGCTTAGATGACCCAAAGTCAGAGACCTTTGGCATGAAGTTGTCACCAAGGAGAATGTTGCCGGACTTGACATCCCCATGAACGGTGTTGTGGCCACCATCTGAGTGCATGTAGGCGAGGGCTTCTGCAGAGCCAATAGCAATGTCCAAGCGTGGCGGGAGCAAGAGGGTATGCTTTTCAGCTCCATGAAGCGCACTGTAGAGGCTTCCGTTGGGGATGAACTCGAAGACCAACATGGGAACTTCTGTCTCCAAGCAACATCCGACGAGACGGACCAGATTCCTATGGTCGATCCGAAATTGGGTGCTGATCTCGTTCACAAACTCTTCTTTCCGGCGATCCTCGCCTTGTACAATGGAGCGTTTAACGGCGACTTGTTGGTTGTCGTCTGTAGTTCCCATGTAGACCATGCCAAAGGCACCTTTTCCAATGCTAGTGCTGTAGTTCTTTGTGATCTTGTCTAGCTGCTCTTTTTTGAAGATGCTGATGTTCATGCTCTGCATTATTTCACCGCCATTTTTGTCGAAGAAACCTCTCTGCTTTCGTCTCTTACGTTCCTTGCCAATAAAGCTTAATAGGAGTCCCAAAAGAACAACGGCACAGAATGTTGCTGCGAAGCACAGATAGCGTAGATGGATGTTAATCGTAACGACATTCATTGCATTTGCATGCATGTCATCTTGATTGTGCTGATTGAACTAAAGACCGTAAATATATAATTTACTATGAGTACAACCTAGGTAGCTAGTATATACAGTAAAATACTCACCTATTGTCGCAACTACAGGTGCGGGAAATATGGGCTGACATCCCTGGACACTTTTACCATCCCCTCTTCGCCCAAAAATGCATTTGCACTCGTAATCACCTTCCGTATCACGGCATGTGCTACCACTGTGACAAGGATATAGCTTGCCGTACTTTTTAGGATGTGATTTCCGGAGCATGCACTCGTTAATATCTGTACATATATTGATGGTAAATATTTGAAGGAAAGTCAGTTTAACAACTTGTATTACAAAACAACAGCTGTTTGCAATATAGCGGATGTAATAGTTTCAGAGATAGGTAAGAATGCTCGTGGACAAATGAACTGACTTGTGCATCCGTCGGTGACATAGGGATTGCCGGAGTATCCCTTGGAGCATTTGCAAAGGTACCCCTGCCCTTGAGCGGCGTTGACACAGCTGCTGTTGGTGCTGACACAAGCGGGAGCTACTGCTGGCGGGGGCGGGCACGTCTCGTTGCTCGTGATGGCCCAGTTGAGCACCAATGGAATACGTCTCTCGCCAACCCCTCTATCGCTGAGATCTTTCCGGTTAAATTTGTACCTAAATTATAAATAAGCTCACGGTTACTTCCTTTTATAGAAAAAAAATCTTGATAACTTCTTTACCTGTTATATATATACTTTTCAGATAGGAGTGGAAAGGAGGCAAGGCATGGATTGAAGTCCCACTTTATCCTAGTGTATATATGTGTACATAGATTTACCACTTGCAAGTTGTAACTTGTGAAAGACAATGTGTACATACGTACCCGCCTTTCTCGGCCACGAAGGCATAGCTGCAGGGGCTGTAGCTCCACGCAGGGTTGTCCACGATGTCGGTTTCGTTGATGCCCCAATCGACCGCTATGGTGCTAAGGTTGCTCGGGATGGACGACATCTGGCAGCAACCGAGCCCCGTGCATGCCTCACCGTCATGGGCGGCGTTGTCCACGCTCACGCACGTCGTGATGCAGCCGGTTAAGTAGCTCCAGCCATCCCCGCCCTGGAGGAACACCATGGTGTTACACCCGATGGCCGTGAACTCGTTCCCAACCGGCGAGATCAAGAACGGTGAGCCGGAGAAGTTGAGTTGCCAGGCGGTTCTATTTGATTCGATGGTTTTGGACGAGTTGTAGCAGATGTGCGACACGGGAGTGACGACGCGCATCTCGCCAGCCTCCGCCGAGATGTCGATGATCTCGATGTTGCCTGTGTATGGTGTTGCAGGGTTAGAGCTGTGGTCGCAAGTGACGGTGAAGTCATCCAAACCCCGCCAGGCACAGTCGACGCCGATGCCGAATGGATAGGGAATTGTTACGTTGCCGCACATGCTAGGGCAGCCCGGAGGTGGAGCCGGAATTGGTGAGGGCGCCATGTCGGAGACGGCGGTGGCCGCCGGCGTCGGCACAGGCTGGGAAAGTACTAGGGTGGGAGTAAGGAGAAACCACAGCATTTGTGGCATGGCTGCTAGGACGTATTTCATGTTTTGTAAATTAAACGAGCAGCTAGTCTACTTGCTCGTCCGATCGGGACGCGCGTGTATATATAGGCAGGCCGCCCGGCTCATTCTCTATTCCGTAAGGATTTTGCCCAGCGCCCGGTGTACGTCTGTTGGGAAACTTAAGTATAACGAGATCTTTTCTTACTAAAGATAGCTACCGAATTTTCCGCGCAACTACGTGGCTAATTACTATAATACATATACTTCATTTGAAAACATATTTGTATTTATTATACAACTTTAATGTTTATAATTGAAGTTGTATTTTTTAAAAAACAAATGTAACAATTCCAATATTTATGTGATTCATCTGCAACGTTATAATCTGGACCCTCCAAAATAAGATCTTTATCTTTTTCTTATTATTAACGAGAGAATTTCTAGCCATTAAGAATGAACACGGTCGCTTTTTTCAATCATTTTAATAATATAATTGATAAATAAAGTACACCAGCTTGTTGTTGCTCTTAATTTGCTGGACTCTAAACTCCTGTCCTCCTCAAACAATTGATCCATATAATTCTTAT
This sequence comes from Dendrocalamus sinicus, assembly GCA_036346575.1. Taxonomy (NCBI): domain Eukaryota; kingdom Viridiplantae; phylum Streptophyta; class Magnoliopsida; order Poales; family Poaceae; genus Dendrocalamus; species Dendrocalamus sinicus. The sequence continues at coordinate 53,927,824 of CM070671.1, read as the reverse complement.
GATGCAGGAATCTTTGTCGGTTCTTGCGGGCAAAACAAATGCATGTTCCTTCCGAGGCCAAACTCCTTGTCCTCGTCAAACAATTGATCCATATAATTCTTATGATGCAGGAATCTTTGTCGGTTCTTGCGGGCAAAACAAATGCATGTTCCTTCCGAGGCCAAACTCCTTGTCCTCGTCGAACAATTGATCCATATAATTCTTATGATGCATGAATGTGCGTGTTTTCGTTACTATCGATACACACTAGTGATAAACTGTACCAAGTGGAGCATCGATCGCATATTCGCATTAGCTTGGCTTCGTGGGTTTGTACTATCTATCTATTTATTATTGGTAAGTGTGATGATTCTTCACGCGCAAAATAAATAAGACACGTGTAGTGTTTAATTTTACTGCTAGTATCCAATAATTTAGCCCCTGTTGGTTACGCGCTTCGGTGTAGGCTTGTGAGATGCAAGTCTTCAAGGGAAGTCAAGGTTTTAAAAGTTCAACTGGACGTTCATGAAGTTGCTTTGCTCGTTATAGTAGGTAACTAGCCTCATAGGCGCGGCGACACGCCGCGCCAGCCACCGTGTGTACCGAAGTAAAAGAGGCGATAATCCGTGAGGAATTTGAAGAAAAAATTTTGAAAAAATCGAGGACACATGTGTATTTTCGAAAAAATCAAAGGTCTTTTTCGTAAAAAACCGAGGGCCTGTACGTAATAAATGGGAAAGGCAAAGGTTTTTTTCGTAAAAAACCGAGGGTCTGTATGTAATAAATGAGGACCCGTACGTAATTTAGAAAACTGCGGGGCGCTATCCTGCAAAAATTTGGGTGAAAAAAAACTGCCAGGGACCTTTTCGCGAGGAAAAAGGACCTTTACGTAATTTCCGGAAAACTGGAGGAAATGACCTCTTCCAGCCGTACGAAAATCCTCCCGCCACGCGGCCGACGGAGCGCGCGCGCGGGCGGGAGCTGCGTGACGTGGATGCCTGGGGGGCCGGAATCCCCCCAGGTTTAGTATGGGTATTATTCCCGTGAAAGTAAATTATCCAAGATCGAATGTGACTTTTTCTCATCGTTAAGTAAAAAAGAAGGTGGCCTCCAAAAGACAAGGTAAAAAGAACACATGCGTGACTTGTATTTGTTAGACCAAGTTATAAATGATATTTGGGTTACATTAAAATTTACATTTGTAAAAGCTTCGATCAATGCTCTTTTGCAAAACTAGAATCAGCAGACTTCGATCACAGTAGATTGATCACGGTAAATCGACCATGGCAAGTCGACTACGGTTGAACGACTAGGGCAGAACGATCACGGAAGAACGACCATGACAGAATGACTACGGCATTTCGACCACGGCAGAATGACCACGGTAGGTAATCGGTAGGCTTCGACCTCAAACAATGAACCAATTGTAAGACACAGTGAATCGGTTGTAGGCACAGTAAACCGGTCGTATGCTACAGCGAACCAGTTATATGTTACAGTGAGCTGGTCATATGCAAAAGTGAACTGGTCGTATGCAATAGTGAACTGGTCGTGAGCTACATTGAACGGTCGATAGTGGTAGCCTTGTGTTGGGCTGGTCGATCAGCAGACTACAACCACGATCGGCAGTTGGAGGCGTCGATCACGGTCTGTGATCGATTGAGTGAGCTACAGTAACTGGTTAAGGCCGTAGCTACAGTGCTTTGTCATAGTCATAGACTTCTAGTCTATTGTCGCAGTCGTATACTTTGCGGATGATAGTCATAGACTTTGTGACCGATAATCGTAAACTTTGCGAATGATAGTCGTAGATTTTGTGACCGATAGTCGAAGACTTTGTAGGACTGGACAGACAGCAGAGGAGGGTGAATGGTGCCTTCAAACACTCCCAAGTATCCACTTAACTCTTTTCTCCAATAGCTACTGAGCTATGAAGACTTGAGTTGAAATCTCACTGGAGAAACAGAACAGCGGGAAAAAAACAGCAGAGAACCGACTGTGGTCGAAGACTAGCAGAGCGGTCGAGTTACGACAACGTAGTTGTAAGCACGGCAACATGGTTGTAATCTTCGACTATCTGGTCGATAACCTACAACGTGGTCGGAGATCGTCCAAGTCGATGACCATCGAGACCAGAGCCAACGTGATCGGAAATTGTTGCAGCCAAGACAGATGTGGTCATAGACATCGAGATCGAAAGCCAACTAGTAGTCAAACAATCAATGTTGTCGGAACCAATCAGTACCGTGGTTGATACCAGCATGGTCGTAAGCCAGTGAGTGGCCGAACAACCAACGTGGTCAAAACCAGTCGACGAAGCGATAGTAACCAACTTGATCATAAGCTAACAAGTGGTCAAACAACTAGCGTGGTCGGAACCCCTCTGCAACCAGAAAATTCAGCGTGGTCGAAATCAGTGCGATGTAGTCTAGAACTTGACCATGACCGAAACCAACATACTCGTAAAGCCGATCGACAGTCCAGACTAAGACTGCACTGACTACAACTGCTTCAGTCTAGAATCAACAAAAAGAAGGCAAGACACCGATAGATCTGACCGTTGTCATAAAAATGAACTCTGCAGTGAGAACCTTGACCGTGGTCAAAGATTTCCCAGAAGAAACAGAGGAAAGGCAGAGAGGCGCACGACCGCACGATCCAAATTCCGAATAACTTTTGATTCAAGGATCAACTGGTCATGAACCTTTGAACACAGCAAGAATAAGATCTCAAGAGACTGCTGTAGACTTTAATTGAAAACTTAGCAAGAAAATAGAAATCTTTCTGAGATTTCACCAAAACCGCTCAAACTAAGACTGAGAGAATGAAAAGATAATTAGACCTTGCTCATGGGAATAGAATAGCCAAGATGGCTTTGAGTATGATTCCCCAACACACAGCAAGTCAGATCATGAACAAATCGAACAAGAACATTCTCTCAGAACAGAAAGGGAAAGAAACGACCAAAGAACAGAAAGTAAACAAGAAGAACAGAGAGGTAAAAAGCGCAATGACCCAAGCCAACTCAACACTAAACAGACAACAATACAAAAATAGAAGATCAAAGATAGATGTATTGCTCTGATGATTGGTTTCACAACCACTCCTATTGGGAGGACCAGGCTCTAACCCTAGAGCCGCCACACACTCGCTAACCCAACAACCATGGATGGAGGAAGAGCTACCTACCACCAGACCTACTCACGGTCTGCCTCAAGCCTTAACTAACTCTTGCCTCCACTCCCCTTTTTATAAACTCACAAACGAACCCTAGATATAATGGATCCATCCATTGGTCCAAACCAGGGATAACCTGTTAACCCCACCTAACACTGGGTTTTACACACACACACACGGTTCTCAAAGTAGCTTACATGTGGCCCCAATGACTTATCATCAAGCCTCGCACGCGTCCAGATCCCACCGAACCGTCCTTGCTTGAAAACGACCCAAGTCACTTGGCGCACCACGTGTTTCTCCTCGCGTATGATGGCACCCAGCATCCTTGACCGTCTAGACCTCGACTCCTCCCTGAGCCTAGTCCCGGTCCACCTCGTCGTCGCCCATCATGTCCATCTTTGGTAGCTTCTGCTTCGGTTCCTCGTCGTCCCAGCTTGCAACCACTTCACCAGCCTCAATCATCTTCAGCGTCTCCCTGACTATTCTGGACCTCAACACATTCCTGTGCCTAGTCCCAATGCTCCTACGCCTCACCATGACCTAGCTCCGAAGTCCTGCAACAAACACAAACAAGCAAACCATCACATAGCACCGCACAATACACAAGAATCATCAATTTACATAATCAGAATGTATCCAAGTGAACAATCTCAGCAAACACTAGTCTAAAACAATTTACGAGTACTCTAAAGCACAAGGCATGAGGTACTCGTAGCCCATGAGGTCCTACCAGCAATCTACGACCACTTAGCAAGTCGTTACGACCATCACACAAGTTGCTACGACCATACAGATGCTACGACCACGTAGTAGACGCTACGACCATCGCTCTCAGCAGCTACGACTTTAACAAACCTAGTCGCTATGACTTATGATCACATAGGCAGACGCTATGACCATCGCTCTCAGTAGCTACAACTTTAACAGACATGGTCGCTACGACTTACGATCACACAGGCAGACGCTACGACCATCGATCACGTCCAGACATAGCTATGACCATCGACCACGGCCAAACAGAGCTACGACTATCGACCGCAGCTAATCAGAACTACGACTATCGACCATGGCCAGTCAAAACTACGACTATCGACCACAGCTAGTCAGAGCTATGACTATCGACCACGGCCAGTCAGAGCTACGACTATCGACCATGGCCAGTCAAAGCTACGACTATCGACCATGGCCAGTCAGAGCTATGACTATCGACGACGGCCAAGCAGAGCTACGATTATCGACGACGGCCAGGCAGAGCTACGACTATCGATGATGGCCAGGCAGAGCTACGACTATCAGGTTGTAAGAACTCCTGCCAACTACCAAGTCGTAAAGACTCCTGCCAACCACCAAATCGTAGAACCGACTGCCGACCACAAAGTCGCAAAATTGACTATCGACCACAAAGTCGTAAAACCGACTGCCAACCACAAAGTCGTAAAACCGATTGCCGACCACAAAGTCATAAAATCGACTACCGACCACCAAGTTGTAAACCCTACTACCAACTACCAAGTCGTGAATGCCACTGCCGACTACATGGTCGTAAATGCTACTGCCGACCACATGGTCATAAGGATGACTGCTGATCACAGAGACACACAACGTGGTCGTAAAGAGCAAGTCGTAAAGGCACTTACGACCACCATGTCATAACAGCACCTACGACCACCAGTAAGGATGACTGCCGATCACAGAGACACACAACGTAGTCATAAAGAGTAAGTAGTAAAGGCACTTATGACCACCAAGTCGTAACTCAGGATGCCAATCACAAAGACGAACATAGAGGTCGTAAAACTAGCAAACTTCTGCATAGACCTCAAAAACCAAACTCAACCTTTACACAAACTCTAAAGCAGAAGTCAATTGCTCATCACAAACCATGAGGTGACCTCCACATGGTCTCACAATCTCCCCCTTGATGAGTATATTGACAAACACAGAAAACGCATGAATATGAGTTTGTTTTTGAAAAGAAAAGCAAGAAGGAGCAAAATCCACACATGGTCTAAAAGAAGTGAAAAATAAACTCATGACCATGTTGACAAAGAGTGAACTTAGAGCAATCAACAAGAAAAAGCAAGTTTTCTTCAAAAGCTTCAAAACATCCCCCTTTTATACATTTTTCTCTGTTAGTCTTTCCCTTTTGGCAATAGAGTCATCAAGATGCATGGAAGAAAATAGAGCATGATTGAAATGGAGTGACTGGAATTTATTCATTTCAAACAGTAGGAGCCATGAAGATTATCCAAAGTGACTTTCCAGGTATTACACCAAGCCATAAAAGGTAAAGGTGCTATCTAGATCATGACAAATCATGTATTACCAAGCTAAAGCCAAATAAGCTATAATCTGAAATTAGATTAATTGATTAGCATGTCAAGTTACTCAAGATCATAGTCTAGTTAAAGGTATCCAAGAATGAGTCAAGCCATGTCAATATTCTAAGTGGAACCAAGAAGCTATGATTAAGTCAGTTTAGAGTGCTATAAATTCAAGAATAAGACATGTGTTCAAGTACTTGGCATTTCTTGTAATTAAGCATATTTAGCACATTTGACATTTTTTTCAAAAATTTATGGTTGTTTTCAACTATTTTTCTTATTGCTTAGCCATGTGCTAGATCTCAAGCCTTATGCGACCACTCCAAGTAAGAAGCTTAAGGAGATGATCTTGGTCATCCAAAACTCCCCCTGAGTACATGCCTAGTGCAATGGCAAGCCATCTTATGAGAAAGAATTGGTGAGATCAGTTTTTTCGCACAAAAGAGATCTTTTTGCATTTTTCTGGATTTAGTTCAAGAACAGAGAATTAATACTAACTCATATTTCACTAAAGAACTAGCATAGCTCAATCTAAAGCTTAATATGGATTCAAGACTCAACTCAGCCTATTTGACATGGCATGAATCATAAAATGATAACTAAAACCAGACTAGTCACAAGATCTATCAAGATATGATTTAATTCAAGTTGTTTACATTTATTCAAGCTAGCATGGCAAAGACTAGGATATACATAGAAAGTCATGATAAATCTAGCAACCTAGCACAATTCATGGCAAGATGTAATGCAATCAAATCATGTCAAATAGGGATAATAACCAAGGCTCCATGTAATTATATTACAATGCACAATGCTAAAATTAAATGCCATGAGATGCAAGAAAATCCAGCTCCCCCTCAGCATGTAAAGCAATTTCAGTTCAAGTTGAGAGTTAAGTCATCTTTAAATTCTAGCAAATCTCAAAAGAACTCCCCCTGAACCAAAATAATAAACAAGAGGAAGGAAGCTAGGATAAAAAGAAAAAGAAGTAATGGCAGTCCTTAAAGCATAGACAAGATACAAAGAATATCATGGTTCAGACTGATTCTCATCTACCCCATATGACTCTAGGACTATCAGCTGATCATCTAACACATTAAGGAGTAAACACATTCCCTGTCTACCTAAGGGGGCCCAACCCTTGCTAGACCTATAAAAAGTAAGTGAACTCAACCTAGTGAGAAGAGAAGCAACTAATAGCAACAACCTAGGATCATAAGATGAGAGAAAGAAATCTAAGCAACTGAGAAAGAGAACTACTCTAGTCTATGCTAGAAAGACCAACCCAAAAGCACCCAAAGCAATGTAATAGAATGAAATAGAAGCAAATAATACATAAAGTACATAGTGCTCCCCCTCAAATTGAGCTATTAGGATAGACCACCACAAGCTCTCCCTGCAATCAATGAGAAGACATCATCCATGGCTCAGTACTGGGTTAATAAAAATAGATTTGGGAACCCGGTACTGAGTCACATGATGAGCAGAGAAAGCACTCACAAATGATTGACCTCTAGCTACCATATGCTCTCTATCTCTCACAGAACCAGAAGGTCTGAGTGCAGAGTTGAAGCCTTTGCTGGATCCGACCGCTATTGAAGAGCGAGCCTGACCAACAACAGCAGGCTGATCACGCCGCGGATAGCTATATCGATGGTGAAAACGAGATCTATCCTCAGGACGGTGTATACTATGACTAGAGGCAACTCGAGAACCAAAAATAGAAGAAGTAGGAAAACCAAGTCCTCAATGCTGCCTAAACACCTCAGAAGAGTTTTCTACGACTCTGGACCTCGTGTTGGTCTTAGGTGCGCTCCAAATCTGGGGCTGACCCTGAATACGCCTAAGAGCACGAGCACTGTCTCTTCGCGCGATCTTGGCGCACCTGAAACATCTCTCAACACCATTTTCATCCTTTTGACAGAAGGTACAATGATACTTCACCTTCTGGGAGGTCGAAATAACATGATGAGGCTTCGCCTTCTGAGAGGTCGAAGCAATAGGTGGTACATCCTTTCTGTCAAAAATCCCCTGGACAAAGCCCATAGACTTAAACTCAATTTTCTTGGATTTGGGTGCAACCTCGATCACACCTGCTGCTATAGGTTTGACAACAACAGGTGGATACTTCCTCACATCCTCTAAAAAATCATATCCTAGATCTTGATTGAATTTGCAGATCTTAGATTTGTCTAGGATAAGATTAAGCTTCTTCTTGCCTCTAACAAATTTTTCAAGAGTGTTCATGAGGTACTCACACTCTTGAAAAAGAGAAGCACAAGAAGAGCAGGGAGAAGGAGAAGAAGAGACACCAGAAAGAGAGGAAGAAGAACCAACAGCTGAAGATCGAATAGCACATGCATATGTCTCCTTGTGCACGACTGCCTCAACCTTGAGGGCTTCGAAAGACACACAAGGGGCATTTCTAATCCTAACCATTTGGTTCTCGTAACTCTTCCTAAAAGTCTCTACCATGTCCTTAGACTTCTCCCCCACCTCAGCACAGAAAGAGCAAGCAGTTTGTGGCTTCTCTAGTAAATCCTTAGTTAGCTTTACGTATTTATCATCCAATGCAACTAATTCAGATTTTAGTTTTTCACAGTTATTGCATGGTGAGCTAACAGGTGCCTTAGAAGCATATTGAGCCATTTTCTTGTTGTGATCAACTATGTCTTGAAATTGTTTTGAAACAGATTCAAGTTCTGCAGTAAGTTTAGGGTAGTTGACACAAGAAGCAAAAGGTTCAAGCAAAGCAGCTTGCATTTCAACAATTTTATGATCTGTCTTTTTTAAGTTAATCTTTAAGTTATTACAACTCTCACGTGTTTTAGGCAGATCAAGAAACATGGTATATAGACCTCTAAAAGTATTGTCCTTATCCTCACATGAGGTGCAGAATATAGTCTCAACATAATCTGATGAAAGAGAACCTACTCTAGTCATCTCTATTTCAGCTAGCAGACTAACATTCTCCACCTTAAGCAACTCTAGCTCAGAGATCACTCTATCATGAGATGTCCTTAGTTTCTCCATATCTCCCAACAATGAAGTACATACATCACAATCGTCACGGGAGGGAGCAGATCTAAGTTAAATAAGCTCATGTGACAAGCTCTCACCTCCTTCTCTAACTCACCACACCTAGTTCTAGACCTAGCATGAAATTTCCTAACTTGAGAAAAGCATCATTGAGTTGGTCGTAGGAGGGGCATACCTCATCGGAGTCGCTGTAGAGGTCATTATCGCTGATGCCGTTCTCGTCAGCCATGAAGCACATGCCGATGAAGTTGTCGCCGTCCTTGGTGTCCTTGTGCGAATCATCCTCGCCGTCGTCTTCGCTTCAGCCTTCCATGTCGCTGAAGTCAAAGTTGTCAAGGGTGGTGAGGACGCGGTGGAAGAGCTTCTTGGCTTTGCCAAGGTTGTTGTATTTCTTTTCTTTTCCTTGATCATGAACTAGGGGCTTCTTGTTGTGGTTCTTGCTGATGTAGTCGTTCTTGCTCACTCTGCCGTAGTCATTTTTACCCTCCTCCAGCTTGGGGCAGTTTGCTTGAATGTGGTTGGGGCCACCACACTCAAAGCAAATCACTGTCTGAAAACTTTCTGGCTAAGAGGGTTAACTCACTCTCTAAAAACTACTCAAATTGATCATCACTCAATTCACACAAAGCAACCAAAGAGAAACCAGAAGCACCATCAGAAGATTCTCCAGAAGTAGAACTACGATCGGTGACCAAAACCGTCGACTGTGATTTCGACTTGTGAGAGACAATGTCAATCTCGTGAGTCTTGAGGTGTGAGGACAACGCATCAAGAGTCAAAGTCGATAGGTCAGTTGTGTCCTTAATGGTGGTCACTTTCATCTCCCATACTCTCAGGTCCAAAATAGAAAGCATTTGGCGAGCATTATCCGAGTCAAGGTATGTAAGACCAACAGCTCAGAGGTTGCTCAAAATTTTGTGAAATCTGGCAAGGCACTCATCCAAGGACTCACCAGCGAGCATCTCAAACTTGTTGTACTCTCACTTGTATTGGTCCTGTCGGACAGTCTTGATTTGGGTGGTGCCCTCATGGTATGCATCGAGGGTCACCCAAATATCATATGCCGACGAAAGATGAGAAATGCGATCAAACTCATTTCTGCTAAGACCTTGGATAATGATGTTCCTTGCCTTAGCATTTGCCTCCACATCTAGCGTATTTATCGCTGTGATGTGCTCATCAGCAGGAACAACAAATTGAGTCTTAACTTTTCTCCATATTGCATAACCTTGAGCTTGAATGTAAGACTCCATCCTACTCTTCCAAATAAGATAGTCGACCCCATCGAAGATAGGAGGCTTGGTGGAATGCCTATCTTTTGCTATGGCTCCAAAGACCGATTAAGATCTATTGAAAAGAGCTAATCGGGCTATGATACCAATTGTAGGACCGGATAGGCAACAGAGGAGGGTGAATGGTGCCTTCAAAAACTCCCCAAGTATCCACTTAACTCTTTTCTCCAATAGCTACTGAGCTATGAAGACTTGAGTTGAAATCTCATTGGAGAAATAGAACAGTGGAGAAAAACACAGCAGAGAATTGACCGTGGTTGAAGACTAGCAGAGCAGTCGAATTACGACAACGTATTCGTAAGCACGACGTGGTCATAATCTTCGACTATCTGGTCGATAACTGACAACGTGGTCGGAGATCGTTCAAGTCGATGATCATTGAGATCAGAGCCAACGTGATCGGAAATGGTTGCAGCCAAGATAGATGTGGTCGTATACACTGAGATCGAAAGCCAACTAGTAGTCGAACAATCAATGTTGTCGTAACCAAGCGTGGTCGTAAGCCAGTGAGTGGCCGAACAACCAACGTGGTCGAAACCAGTCGACCAAGCGATAGTAACCAACTTGATTGTAAGCCAATAAGTGGTCAAACAACCAGTGTGGTCGGAACCCCTCTGCAACCAGGAAATTCAGCGTGGTCGAAATCAGTGCGATGTAGTCTAGAACTTGACCATGGTCAAAAATAACATACTCGTAAAGCCGATCGATGTTCCAGACTAAGACTGCACTGACTACAACTGCTTCAGTCTAGAATCAACAAAAAGAAGGCAAGACACTGATAGTCGTAGATTTTGTGACCGATAGTCGAAGACTTTGTAGGACTGGACAGACAGCAGAGGAGGGTGAATGGTGCCTTCAAACACTCCCCAGTATCCACTTAACTCTTTTCTCCAATAGCTACTGAGCTATGAAGACTTGAGTTGAAATCTCACTGGAGAAACAGAACAGTGGGAAAAAACAGTAGAGAACCGACTGTGGTCAAAGACTAGCAGAGTGGTCGAATTATGACAACGTAGTTGTAAGCACGACAACATGGTTGTAATCTTCGACAATCTGGTCAATAACCTACAACGTGGTCGGAGATCGTCCAAGTCGATGACCGTCGAGACCAGAGCCAACGTGATCGAAAATTGTTGCAGCTAAGACAGATGTGGTCATAGACACCGAGATCGAAAGCCAACTAGTAGTCAAACAATCAATGTTGTCAGAACCAATCAGTACCGTGGTTGATACCAGCATGGTCATAAACCAGTGAGTGGCCGAACAACCAACGTGGTCGAAACTAGTCGACAAAGCGATAGTAACCAACTTGATCGTAAGCCAATAAGTGGTCAAACAACTAGCGTGGTCGGAACCCCTCTGCAACCAGAAAATTCCGCGTGGTCGAAATCAGTGCGATGTAGTCTAGAACTTGACCATGGTCGAAACCAACATACTCGTAAAGCCGATCGATAGTCCAGACTAAGACTGCACTGACTACAACTGCTTCAGTCTAGAATCAACAAAAAGAAGGCAAGACACCGACATATCTGACCGTGGTCATAAAGATGAACTCTGTAGTGAGAACCTTGACCGTGGTCGAAGATTTCCCAAAAGAAACAGAGGAAAGGCAGAGAGGCGCACGACTGCACGATCCAAATTCCGAATAACTTTTGATTCAAGGATCAACTGGTCATGAACCTTTGAACACAGCAAGAATAAGATCTCAAGAGACTGCTGTAGACTTTAATTGAAAACTTAGCAAGAAAATAGAAATCTTTCTGAGATTTCACCAAAACCGCTCAAACTAAGACTGAGAGAATGAAAAGATAATTAGACCTTGCTCATGGGAATAGAATAGCCAAGATGGCTTTGAGTATGATTCCCCAACACACAGCAAGTCAGATCATGAACAAATCGAACAAGAACATTCTCTCAGAACAGAAAGGGAAAGAAACAACCGAAGAACATAGAATAAACAAGAAGACTAGAGAGATAAAAAGCGTAATGACCCAAGCCAACTCAACACCAAACAGACAATAATACACAAATAGAAGATCAAAGATAGATGTATTGCTCGATGATTGGTTTCATAGCCACTCCCCTTGGGAGGACCAGGCTCTAACCCTAGAGCCACCACACACTCTCTAACCCAACAACCATGGATGGAGGAAGAGCTACCTACTACCAGACCTACTCATGGTATGCTAATATCAGGAAATGTTAGCTATGCCCTTTGAAAACAAACAAATATAGCAGCAAACACGGTAGCACATTCCATTTCTTTTAAGATTAGAATCCACCATATTACAGCATCACAAGATAATAAACAGGTTACCCATCTAACATACTAAGAACATGACAGGAACACATCTCCTAATTCTATGAACCCAACTATTAAACATGGCAAGAACATAGAAGAAGCAGAGATCGCCTAAGCCCTCTCACACCTGATGCAGAGCGCGAGCTAGCCATGTCCTTGACGCTCACCATAGCCAGCTGCTTCCATGGCGCCTTGCATGCCATCTACTTTGTAAGGGCTGGAGAGAATTTGAGCGCCGCAGTAGGTAAGGGATGCGTTTGGGTGCGTATTTATAGGGGAGAGAGGCCGGAGTAGGAAAAATTTTGGCGCGGGGACGGAGAGGTGGAGCTATGATCCGTAGGATGGAGGTTGGTGGGTTTCTATTGGCTGGGATTAGGTTGGGGAGGATCAAGAGGACAAGCAGTTAGGGTCATAATTATCACAAACGGTTTGAACCACAAACCATCAGAGATATGTAATTATCATAGAGGGTTTGAATCACAAACTATCTGTGTTACATAATTATCACAGACGGTTTGAACCACAAACTGTCTGTAATACATAATTCAGTAAACATGTTCAACGTAGGCAGTAAACATAGATAGTAACATAGACATAGACAGTAATGTGGTTAATTAGTTATTTTTACGAGAGAACTTTCATCTTTATGCCAAAGTTAAAAAGATAAGAAAATGTAAAAGTTTGGTTTTCTAGGCTTTATAAGCTTCTTCATCGGATTTTGGAGTAGGAGGATCGGTAGTTGTGTCCTCGAATGACTTCAATATTTGCCTTTTCCTCTTGACTTCATCTTTCAACCTTTCGAAATCATGAATTAGGTCTATCATCTGGTAGAGGAAGTCATCCCTATCTTGGTTAGAGTCAGCCACTGTTGTTTGATTGGCTAAAGAGTCCATACACCTCTCTATTGCCTCAACAGCTTCCAAGGCCTTGCATGTTTCAAAGAGGAGGACGAGGTTGAGAGCCAAGTCCCTTTTTCCTAACCATGGAGAGTAGCTTCCGTCAATAGCAAATGATCACATTTAGTTAGCGAATTGCATCACTAACCTATTGGGGAAGGAGAGTAGGGTGCGAGTGCATGATCTTCTTCATACAGTAATTATCACTCGCCTGTGTGGGGTTACGGCCAAACAACTCGGTGTGGATGGATGAAAGAAAGGAGAGGATGGTTGCTGATGAAGGAATGGGTGCCATTGTTGGTGGAATGAAGGATGATCTTCTTGAGTAAAAGATGATCATTTTTATAAAACAAACCGTCCAGAAAGCCAAAGAGATGCATCGGGAAGCTGAAGCGCCGTTTTTACGTTTAAGAGAAACATATCACAGACACTTCCAATCACAAACCGTCTGTGATACTAATTACCATAGACGACGGTTCATTTTCAGAGTTGTCTATGACTCATCATAGATGGTTTTAGTTTAAAACCGTTTGTGATATATCTTATTATCACAGATAGGTTTTAAATGTAACCGTCTGTGTCATAGACGGTTTTTAACTAGAACTGTTTGTGATGAGTGACAGACGGCTATGAAAATGAACAGTCTATAATAATTAGTATCACATATGGTTCTAGTTAAAACTCGTCTGTGATAATTACAACGCTGACGGTTCTTCGAAACCGTCTGTAATGAGGCGTTCAGTATAGCTTTTTTGTAATAGTGATATCTGTGCCAAGAGATAATATATCTTATAAACTTGAACGAAGGGAGTAATATCTAGCTACGTAATTAGGTAGGTAATTATGCTAGTTATATAGATGCTGGCACGTCTCTCCGTGGAATCTTTGTCGGTTCGTGCGGGCAAAACAAATGCATGTTCCTTCCGAGGCCTAACTCCTTGTCCTCGTCAAATAATTGATCCATATAAGGGCATCTCCAATAGTTATAGCTAGCAACTAACTATAAGACTTCCACATCATCTATATAGTACACACTAAAGCTAGCATTCTAAAGAACTATCTATAAGGATAGCTATTTGATGCTTACATGCACACACAGAATTTATAGAGCCTGCCTCGTTTGGCGTTATAGACTAGTGCTTAAGAGCAAGTACAATAGTATAGCCAACTAGTGACTATAACATTTGTCCATTTCATCTATAGCCTTCAAAAAAAATAGTTCATACAATAAGGTAGCTATTACAATAACTATTTGGCCCCACGTGTAAGAGAGTGAAATGCATATTTTTACGTGCTACAGCTAGCTGTAATTTAGTAGCCAGCTTCCTTCTCTCTCTTCCTTTCTCTCTCTGCCACATAAGATTTGGTTGATATTATATTTGCTATAGCCTGCTGACTAAGCTTTATTGTACTTGCTCTAAGGAAGAGCTGGCTCGATTTTTTTGTATACTCTCTTTCCTCTACATAGGATATATACTGATGTGTACATACATATAGCTAGCTGACTCAGACCATTGGAGATGCCCTAATTCTTATGATGCATGAATGTGCGTGTTTTCGTTACTATCGATACACTAGCGTGATAAACTGTATCAAGTGGAGCATTGATCGCATCAGCTTGGCTTTGTAGGTTTGTACTATCTACCTATTATTGGTAAGTGTGGTGATTCTTGTCGCTCAAAATGAATAAGGCACGTGTAGTGTTTAATTTTATTGCTAGTATCCAATAATTTAGCCCCTGTTGGTTACGCACTTCGGTGTAGACTTGTGAGCTGCAAGTCTTCAAGGGAACTCAAGGTTTTAAAAGTTCAACTGGACGTTCATGAAGTTGCTTTGCTCGTTATACATTTGATTCGTTGGTATAAATGCTTATACTAGAACTATAAGATATCAACCGCAACAAAAAGGAACACACTCTCTGTGACCTGGTAGACGGCATCTTGACAATTGACAATCGCCACTGGCAACAAGCTGTCTTCTATGTCGACCGTTTGACCAATGTTGGTGCTGGGCTTATTTGGAACTGTTTGAGGCTTTTTTTTCACTGTATCTGCTGTAAGCTTTTTTTGGTGTAATTAAATTTAA
Source organism: Dendrocalamus sinicus (assembly GCA_036346575.1). Lineage (NCBI taxonomy): Eukaryota > Viridiplantae > Streptophyta > Magnoliopsida > Poales > Poaceae > Dendrocalamus > Dendrocalamus sinicus. Next base: position 53,912,727 of record CM070671.1, on the reverse strand, counting down.
AAAATTTAAAAATAGGAAAACAAATTCTCTGGTCTCGGACAATGCAAAGGAATATGAAAAAAAGAAAAGGCAAAAAAGCCCAAAAAACCAAAAAGATAAAATTAAGAAGCTAAAAATATAAGCCCAAAAGAGTAAGGCAAGTGGTCAGCTAGGATGCATGCCTCGACTTGGAATCTTTACAGGTTCTTGCGGGCAAAACCAATGCATGTTCCCGCTCGTTTCAGCTTCAGTCTTTGGTTTTGATTTCTAGTTCACTATTCTTTAATTTCGTCATTTTCTGATTTTGTGGTTGTTTTTGGGCTTTTTAGCCTTTTATTTTTTTCCTCGTATTCGTTGTATTGTTCATGATGGGATAACCTATTTTTTCTATTTTAAAATTTTAAATTTAATTACACCAAAAAACCACCAATAGTTATAGTGCAAAATAATTTAACTACAGTACAAAATAAACTATAAGCTACAAAAAGCCCAAATGAGCAACTCCAAATCACTTGTCCTATTAAGTAGTAGTAGGCTCAGAATTGACTGGTAAAGAAAAACTAAACTTATCTAGCGTGTCCTCCAATTTTTTTGGATGAGACAAAATTATTCAACGTGTCCTCCATTTTTTTTGGATGAGACGACAAAATTATCCAGCGTGTCCTCCAAATTCCAGCGTACCCGTTGCCATCCCTACCTCAAGATTTTATGGTTATGGGTCACCAACTTCCAAGGCAAACAGACCTTCAACCAATACTTGAGCGCAGTTAAGCATCTCAATTTAAACTATGGCTTAATTTTTTTAGCTTATAATTTTCTTCGAATAAATAAAGAGATAGCTTCTTCAACGCCGTTTCGAAGCAGTTTATCAGGATAACCTTTTCAAAACAATTTATCGGAACAATATTTTTGAAATGGCTTATCGGCTTATCAATATTTTTTGAAATGGCTTATCGGCTTATTAATATTTAATTTGTTCGCATAAACGCTCGTACTAGAACCATAAATCATCAGCCACAACAAAGAAAAACGCATTCTCTATGATTCTGTAGATGGCATCTACAACTTGATGGACGGCTACATAAATTATCATCCGTTTGGTTTAACAATCGCCACTGGCAGCAAGCTATGTCTTCTCCGTTGACTGTTTGACCGATGTTGACCACTAGGCCAGCTGGGATGCACGCCTCGACTAGGTATCTTTACCGGTTCTTGCGGGCAAAACCCATGCACGTTCCTTCCGAGACCAACAAATCACTTGTCCTAAGGATTAGGCTCAGAATTGACGAGGGGACTCGGTAAAGAAAAACTAAATTTATCTTGCTGCCGTAGCACCATGCGCTGGCGACCCATATCCAATATAGTAACAAAGTTTTTCTTTATTGTGCTTTGCTCGGTACCATTTAATATAGTAACAAAGTTTTCTTTACTTGACAAGTTACAAATGAGATTGAGCACCATATCATGTACACGACAAGCTTCTACCCTGCCTTCCCGAGAGATATCTGCTGGCTGGATCATGCTTCTATTTATGAGTTCATTGAAGTAACTCTCTCCGAGCACAGATAGGCTAGGATTTTTTTCACACTGGACAAACCCTTCAGCTATCCACCTCCATATCAATCGATCTCTGTTTATCACAGAATCTTCTGGAAATATACTTAGATATAATAAACAAGTCTTGAGATAAGAAGGTAGATTATAATAGCTAAAAAATAATATCCTTTGCATCTCCTCAACACTATCATCTTTTGTAAGTCCACGACCATTAGAATTGAGCAGAGTATTCCATTCCTCCTCTGCTTTTATCCGTTTGCTCTAACAATCACCACTGGCAGCAAGCTAGCTAGCGACGGATGGGTTATTAGTTTTCAAGTGTCTGAAGAGACCTCGATCGATGCAGGCACCGGCCGGACGACCGGGTGCATTTTGTTTTCATGGCTGCCGTAGCACCATGCGCTGGCGTGACATCCATGTGGCCTACCATGTTGGCCCGCGTACTGACACGGCATGGCCTACGAGGAAGGTATGCCGGGACCAAGGGTAGACCGCATCTCGACAACTGACAAGCAAGTTGATAGACGGATACATAAATTATCATCCGTTTGCTTAACAATTGCAGCTGGCAACAAGCTATGTCTTCTCCGTTGACCGTTCGACCGCTGTCGAGGTCAGCTGGGATGCATGCCTCGATTTGGAATTATCCTTACCGGTTCTTGCGGGCGAAACCAATGCACGTTCCTTCCGAGACCAACTCACTTGTCCTATTATGTAGGGGTAGGCTCAGAATTGATGAGAGGACTCGATAAAGAAAAACTACACTTATCTAGCGTGTTCTCCAAAATTTGTTGGATGAGACAAAATTATCTAGTTCCAGCGCGTGTCCCGTTGCCATCCCTACCTCTAGATTTTATGGTTATGGATCACCAACTTCCACGGCAAACAGACCTTCAACCAATACTTGAGCGCAGCTAAGCATCCCGATTTAAACTATGGCTCGTTCTTTTTTGATTTATAATTTTTTTCTAAACAAATAAAGGAATAGCTTCTTCATTATTATTTCAAAATGGTTTATCAATATAGCTTTTTTGAAACGATTTCGATATTCGATTCGTTGGTATAAGTGCTCACACTAGAACTATAAGACATCAATCGCAATAAAAAGGAACACACTCTCTATGATCTGGTAGACGACATCTCGACAATTGACAATCACCACTGGCAACAATAGGAATGGCAACGGGGCACGCTGGAAGTTCAGAGAAAATCATTTGAGCGTATGCTTTTATCTTTTTAATTTTGTTTTTTCTGGTTTTTTGATTTTTTTTTGAATTTTTTTTGCCTTTTTTGTATTCCTTGTATTATTCAAGATCGGATAACTTATTTTTTTTCCCATTTTTCTATTTTAAAATTTAATTATACCGAAAAAGTTTACATCAGCTACAGTAAAAAAACCCTTAAACAATACTAAATAACCCTAAAAACCAAAAACATAAACCCAAATAAGCACCATCCAAGAAATTTAAAGGACACGCTAGATAAATTTAGTTTTTCTTTACCGAGTCCTCTCGTCAATTCTGAGCCTACTCCTTAGGACAAGTGATTTGTTGGTCTCGGAAGGAACGTGCATGGATTTTGCCCGCAAGAACCGGTAAAGATTCCTAGTCGAGGCGTGCATCCCAGCTAGCCTAGATGTCAACATCGGTCAAACAGTCAACGGAGAAGATATAAGTTCTGTTCTTTTCAGCTTTTAAAAGCTGTTTTTTAGTTTTTCTACAGTAACTAGCTTTTAAACAGATTATTTTTTTAAGATAGAGTTTACTAGTTAATTGTAGTACATACTTTACTGACTTTATTTGTATCGGCAAAAACCACACGTGAGTTTTTGTTGTACAAACAGCCCAAAAGCCACAAGTTAACCTTAAGTATTGTTCGGAGAAAATCATAAGTTAGAAGGAACTGAGTCATAGTTTAAATCGAGATGCTTAGCTGCGCCAAACAGAGCACAGCTAAGCATCTCGATTTAAACTATGACTCAGTTCCTTTTAACTTATGATTTTATCCGAACAATACTTAAGGTTAGCTAAGCATCTCGGTTTAAACTATATATGATCTAGTAGACGGCATCGCGACAACTGACAAGCAAGTTGATAGACGGCTCCTAGGCATCGGTTACATAAATTAGAATTTTGGACGCTTTTAGCACTTTTGCTACCGTAAATTCCAAAAATGGCGTCGGTGGAAACAAAATTTCAAACCTAGCTCCTAGCCGACCGCACCATTTAACCAGGAGCTGACACGTGGAATGGTGCGGTCGGGGAGCGCACCACTCCGAAGTGGTGCGGTCGGGAGCGCACCACTTGGTGTCGTGCGCTCCCGACCGCACCATTCCACGTGTCAGCTCCTGGTTAAATGGTGCGGTGGGCTGGGGGCTAGGTTTGGACTTTTATTTCCACCGACGTCATTTTTGGAATTTGCGATAGCAACAGTGGCAAAAGCGTCCAAAATTCCATAAATTATCATCCGTTTGCTCTAACAATCGCCACTGGCAGCAAGCTAGCTAGCGACGGATGGATTATTAGTTTTCAAGTGTCTGAAGGGACCTCGATCGATGCAGCATCTCGATCCGGGTGTATTTTGTTTTCTCTGCGGCTTATTATTCTGTTAGATCAAATGGGCCAGTATTCTAAGTACATGCGTCGATCGTTTTATCGATACAGTAACCCACGTTTAGATGAGATTTATGTACGGAGTGGCCATCTGGCATGCACGTCTCGACTGCTTGGAATCTTTACCGGTTGCGGGCAAAAACTAATGTTCCTTGAGAGACCTAGCCACTTGCCCTCGTCAAACAATCCATCCATCTAGCTACCTCTATTATTATGCATGAATGTGCGTGATAAACTATGTAGCTAAGTGGACTAGTACCTCGGTCGTATTAGCTTAGGTTTGTAGGTTTGTACTAACGCCGCCACTTGTTTAGGTGTAGGCGTAGACTTGTGAGATGCAAGTCTTGGAGGCAAGGAGAAGGTTTCAAAAGTTCGGATATTATCCTTTTGAGCTGTAATTTGGGATTTATGGTTGTATCTTTTAAATTATGGTATGTTCGTAAGAGGCAGTAGTAGAGAGAAATACTCACATACGATTTTAGCTGGTACATTTGAACTCGGTACAGTTCATAATATAATTTTTCTGTAGACCCTGTTGAACATCTAGTCAATTTTCGGCATATTTTAATCTAGAAATTCAGCATATAAAACATGACATACAAAAGCATGAGTGATTCAACAATGATGTATTCATATTCGCTAACGAACAAGCTAACAGCGGCACCTATTAACATATTCATAGCGCACAGAAACAAATACACCAGAGAAGTTTTCAGGTTATACCATGGCGAAGCCAGTGTCGGAGACACCGGATGCGCCGTTACCATCAGTCGACATGATGGCCTATTCGATGTAGTCGATCGAGGCGTGATGCAGGAAGATGTTCGCAGTGCAGTCTCGCGATCAGTTCACCACCAGGAAGTAGACGATGTACGACACAGATTGAGCAGTCGCGCCAATGCGCTCCCCAAAAACTTGATCGCCCGTCTACACGTGCAGGAGTTTCGGAGGCCTACTCGCCCAGAACCCTTTGCGTGCAAGGTTCTGGACCGGAGATTGCAGAGAACAGCCGCAAAAACAGAACCAGAATACTGTACTTTCTCATCCCATTTCGTATGGAGTAGAGAGCCTTTTGTAACAGCAAAAACGAAGAGGCCAGAGTAACAGCCATTCATTAATACTATTTACTGCGAGTCAGTGCGTTTCGATTTTCGAATAGATAAAGAAAAACGCGCCCGACACGCACGGCTCGGCGTGGCGAGGCGAGCGAGTGCGCGCGCGTATATTGGCTCTCTTGAATTCCACAAGGGGGTTACCACGTTCCACCTTTTAAAGTGGTGTAACTCCCATTCAACTCTCCATATGGGACTAAACAGTTTTCCATGTGGGCCTAGGAATTTCATTTGATTAATTGCTAAATTAATTGGACCAAGCCCAATTAATCCAACATACCCCATATTATATACTGTTTATCTGTACATAAGCAATAATCAAAAAGTACAAACGAACCCAGCATTCAACTGGGCATCAAGTTGCTATAGTTGTTTTCGGGATATACAAAATTTCAAATGGACAAGAACTCTGGCTGAGTTTCGGGATATACAAAAAAAGAAAGAAAGCACAAGAGAAGAGAAAATGGGCCAAATTCGGCCCAAATTCGGGCTAAACTTATCCGGCTAGCTAGTTAGGATTGTGTTGCTGGTTGATACAGTCGAATACTTGCATGATTGACGTCCGACTTGTTGGGTCGAGTAAAGGTCGCACGATAAAACAACACGGTGATGCCAAGAGCCCAGGAGTTGTCCTGATGATACACAAGTAGGAGAGACGGGGATCCTGAGGCTGCGAGAGAGCCCACGTACACATAACTACTTTTTTTAGGGGTACGCATAACTACTTGCGATTGCAGTAGTACGCACAAGCCCGATTGGTCCAAAGCAAAAACGTACAATCAGTACGAACAACGAGTGAACTGGATGATGAAGATATGGCGCAGCTGGCTGCTTCTTTATATTTGGGCTGTTCATGTGTCTATCGTTGGTGACACTGGATGAAGATGCATTTTTGATGTGACGCTCCTCCTCTCCTCTTATTTGTCTTCCTCTTTTTTAAGGAAAAAAACTAAAAAAATGTTATATCATTTGAACAGTATAGTATCCTTTCTCACACTCTCTCTCTTAGCTGCTGCTTCGTCTCTCTCTCTCACTCCCGCTCTTGCACCGACAGGGGGCGCCGCCGTTGACAATGGGTCCATCGTGCCCCTGGATGTAGTGGAAGGTTAGGGAGGCAATGGGCGATGGAGACGCACTGAATATTATGTTAGACGAGGTGTGGATGGTGGTGTAGTGATGTGGTGAGATCGCCACTAGCCGCCGGTGGTGAAGGGGGTAGGGGAGGCTTAGGAGGGGTGCAGAGCTGCTATCGGTGCTGGAGAAGAGAGAGGATGCTGGTGAGGGAAAGAGATGGGGAGGGTTGTACCATCAGGAGTTCCCCGGTGGTATGGCGTTGGTTAGTTGTTCCTTTTTTGAAACATCAATGACGGACAGTGTTGAGTTAAGGTGACTCATATTTAGTCTTTTAGGATTTAGAAAGTTGTGCTATAAAGAGTCCTAGATGAATCCTAATAGTATTAGGACTACTACTCCTATTTGGATTAGGATTCCTACTCTAAATTCGAGAAAGGCTAAGAGGGACATATAAACCATTGGGTGTCCATGAAGAGGAACCAAGTAACAAAGTAATCAAACCTGCTCATCCAAAGCAGAGGGCGCATGAGAGGATTAGGAGCTAGGATATTCTTTAGTACTAGATTCTTATATAGGGTAAGGATCTGATAATCCTAAAAGATTCAAAAGAGTTGTGAGTGAGCGATAATCTTTTGTACTCTTTTGAGATTGTGCTTAAAGAATTTGCCATCAGCTTTGTCAAATCTTTGGGGCCAACCCTGGACGAAAGAGGTTCGGAGTCAACCCCGAGCGGAGTACGTAAGACCGACACCGGAGGGGTCTGGGGCCAACCTCAGGTAAGGTACACGAGACCGACCCCAGAGGGGCCCGGAGCTAACCCTGGACTGACCCCGAAGTCTCGGACGTGGCAGAGCCCACATGAAGCAAATAACATAGATGCTCTTAGGAGTATGCTAGGCTCTAAAGGCAAACTTGTAACTTCCCTCATTTGCCTCTCTTCCCCTATAAATAGGACTGTTTGTAATAGAAAATGGCCATTTTATAACTCTAGAACACATGTATTAAATATATTTAGTTGTTATGTCTTGGGTCCCTTCGCACCTCGACGGTCCTTGTCTCTGACCAGAAGAATGCTTCTAAATTTACTATCCAGACTCGTACCGACGACAATACTAAACGTTTTAAGTTATGAAGTATGTAGCATCATCATCCGAGAACCATGGAGAACGCAAGCTATTTTCTTTTATTTACGGTTCATCCGAAGCCCAACAAAATAGAGCCTGTGTAGGGTCTAGCCCGCAGCTGCACGATCGGGATCGGCTGCAGTCAGGGACTCCCAGTTTAGTGACTACACGCCATCTCGGTCGTCCATTTCCACGATAATGCAGATACATTGTGCTCCTTTCTGATATTGTACAACACGTCATTCCCATTCTAGGGAACTTTCCATGACCAATTCTGAATGCCAACAGTTGTTACAACAATATGCTCTATTATCTCCATCACAGAAAATCATCAGCTCTAAACAACTATGGAAATAACAAGTTGGGAGACAACTTGAATTGTTACACAGAGAAACATCCATTGAAAGACATGACCGAGGAAGCACTCGGATAACAAGTGCATGGGTATAAATAATATGTTGTATTGCAAGGATAACTTTTAAATTTCCAATAGTTCAATGGGACACTTTGAAAGGAGAACTTGTAGCAATGCAGTGTTTCAGAACTCATGTAATCTGACACAGACACTCAGGAAAGTGGATTGGGCTGGAAATGCCGTGCGGGCTGGGTTTGGGTTCTATGGGATTGTAGACAGGTTGGATTGGCTTGGGAGTTCCGTTACGTCATCGTGGGATTGGGTTGGGTTTTATGTAGGGTTTGTCCTATTAGCAGGTCTAGCCTCAGTCCAATCCATCCCTTTGGCACTCTCTCTACTTAGGTGGTGCCCAATTGAGTTAAATTTTAGTAGTTTATAACTGAATTTTTATTGTACCTGACTCAAATTACACTGTAATTGATGATAGCTTATTTAGTATAATTAAATTAAAAAAATAAAAATGAAACAAATAGGTTAGCCCATCACATATAATGCAAATGAATATGAAAAAAGGACGGGCAAAAAAGCTCAAAAAATCGAAAAATCAGAAAAAGGCAAAATTTAGGAATAGTAAAAAATAAGCCAAAAGTCAGAAGTCTAAACCCAAACGATACTTAATTTAATACGTACAGTCAAACTGTGTTAATTTTGACTAAGATATTGTCCAAATATATAGTTTTGGATATATAAAAAGTATAAGTAATTTTTTTATTAAAAATACTTTTATAACACTGTATTTCTTAGAACTTTCCTCGAAAATAGATGAAGTAGAATTTAGTGTTTCAAAGCGGCTTGCTGTCGACTTTCATACTAGCAGAGGGAATGCTCTTTATGACTTTACGATACTTAATTCCTTTGCGTACCATTAACAGCCGCGCTAGCTGATGGCTAATATATATGAACACAAGCAGCAGGTAGCTAACATCAAGAGTTGCCATCACGTACCGATCATCTAATCTGCTCGGTAAGTTGATTAATTCACATGATGATTGCTCCCTCTTATTCCAGATGTTCTCCGGTAGCAATGGCATGCTGCAGCCTGCTTCTTGTTATCGGCACGAGCAGCTGCCTGATGTTGGCCTGTGCGACCCCCCCCGGTGAGTCAGCAGCAGGCGCCGCCGCCAACGATGAGTGTGCGTTGGAGAGGTTCATCCGGTGGATGGCAGCACAGAAGCGGTCCTACGTACTCCTCCGTGGAGGAGAAGCTGCGCCGGTTCGAGATGTACGCGAGCAACATGAGGAGTACATAGAGGACTTGAACAGCAAGGCCCCCCACCATGGGGCTCACGTACGTGCTCGGCGGCGAGGGTGGAACATTACTCCGGTGCTAGTCCGGCTGCTGTCGATGGGGAGGAGAGGATCCCGAGCCCGCAGAGCGTGGACTGGAGGACGAAGGGCGGCAGGGCGAGATCACTGCTACTGCATCCCCCGGGGCATTTTCTAGCATTTTGCACTTTGTTACTGGTTTTCAGGCATAGCAAGTTAGTAATCCATCGGCAGCAGTGCAGCAGATCAACTCTCTCCGCTTCACAGCAAAAATACTTATTTCACACTTTTTGAAAACAAAAAATCACACTTGAGTGTGCGCAGACCAACGAGATCGATGTAGAATCATGGAAAGAGCAGGTAAAAGTTTGCTGCAGCTGATGCAGCAGGAAAGTGCAGCAAGATCAGATCGCTCATCGTCACTGGGCTGCACTCTGCGTCTCTGCTGTCGATTTGGTGTACTCCTTTTTGATCTTCTTCAGTTTCACAACAACATCACTCATCGTCGTCCTTTGGTCAGGAGAGTCGCTCGAGCAGAGCAAGCCCAGCTCGATTACTGGCACAAGAAAGCCATCCAAGCTGCAGCTGGAAGAAGAATACAGCAGTAGATGGTCGTCTACAACATGGACAAGCTCTCCAGGAAATGCCTGACGCACCCACTGCCTAAGGCTTAGATCTCCGACGAACATATCGGATCTGTTGGTCTCCTTCCAGTGAAGACTTCAAGGAGGATGATCCCGTAGCTGAACACGTCGCTCTTTCGGGATGCTTTTCCTAGAGACCCGTACTCTGCTCAGGAAATACAGAAACAAAATTTAAAGCATGATTGGAGTGAACAACCATAATTAGTCAAGGGTTTTAAAGGAGCTGGATTGGGCAAGAGTACACGTGCTTAGTGCTAGTACGTGGTGCCATGTAACCAAGTGTTCCAGGCATGCTCGCAGAGATCATGGAGCAGTCATCACCTAGCAGCAACCTAGCGATGCCAAAGTCCGCCACATGCGCCGTCATGTCCTCGTCAAATAGCACGTTGCCAGGCTTCAAGTCGCAGTGCAGGACCACCTCGCAGTGCTCATGGTGCAGATACTCTATTGCCATCGACACATCTAGCATGATGTCCAGCCTCTTGAGGAACCCCAAGTGCCTTCTGCCTTCAGAGTGGTGTAGGAGCGTCTCCAAGCTTTTCCATTAGGCATGTACTGAAGCACCAGTGCTCTGAAGTCCAGGTTAGAACAGGTGTTCAGAATCCTTATCAGGTTGCGGTGCCGTGCCGTGCGAAGCACACGACACTCGGCATCGAAGCTTCTCATGGCCTGTTCCAGCTGCATGTCTAGAACTTTTATGGCAACCAACAAACCGCTGCTCAGTTGGCCCTTGAAAACTTTTCCAAAGCGTCCAGACCCCAACATGTTATTATCACTGAAATTATCAGTGGCGCGAGCGAGCTCATAGTAAAAGACTGTTAGACCATGTGGCTAGGTCTATAATTTTTATGATGATGAATAATTGACAACATTGTTTAGTATTGTTATTTGAGACGTGTGCGTATGTGCGAGGATTAATGTTGATCAAGTTGGTGAGAACTTATGCCGGAAGAATGTTCTTTGGTCTTTGCATATGCAGGTTGGGCGTGGAGACGGTCATGGCCGGTGATGAGGAGGACCAGGACTAGGAGGGGGAAATCTGAGGTCCGGGCGGTCGAGGATGTCACGAGGTGGCCGGGCTCACGCTGGAGCATATGGAGATCAAAGGTGGATGATGTGTGGAGAAGATATAGGAGATACGGTCCTAGAGGCTTCAACACGCGATGAGTTGAGAAGTTGGAAGTGTGAAAACTCATGTTAGGAAGGGCTTCGGATCCCTTAAAAATTAGTGGGCCAAAAAGCGTAGTTGAGGAAAAAAAAAAGGTTCAGGACTAGTTAAATGAGTTGTATTAGGGTTTTAACATTTGAGAGAATTGGATGTATAAAAAGACATATAGGCATGCGGCGGCGGGGTGTTCGGCAGAGAAAAAAACTAAAAAAAGGTGTCTCGTATGAGTAGTTGATTGAGATGAACTGTTGGCTTGCATGCATAATGGCTAAGTGCTGATGGATATTTAGTTCTCATGGGCATGCATGTGTTTATAGTTTTTGCCGAGACTATTGATTGAAGCAAGCAGGCTGCCGTGATTGTGCTTTTTGTGTTCGGATGCTGTGGGCGGCCGCATTTTTCTCTCTCTTCGGATCGTTCGCCGGAGTCTCAAATTCGTCTGGTCTGCATGCATAGTTGATTACGGTTTTGTGCATGGTGGCCGTGGATTCTGAGATTGGATTAGAAGACAAGGTAATTAGATTTTTTTTTCTTCTTCTCTTTTGTTTTTGGCATTAAATCTCAAAGTTTGTGATCTAGAAAGTTTGGTTGATTAATTCCGTCAGATTTTGCTTAGTTGCATAATTAGGGCTTAATTTATTTTCGTCACTATCTGTATCAGCGATCTTGTTTATTTTATATCTCAAGTTATAGACCTCTGATTGACATAATTCCAGTTAGATTAGTTCAATAACTTTCTCTAGTTTATTCTGACAAAGTTTGAGGCTAATCGGAGTTACGGTTTTTTATCGAGATCAATTTTAGTAAGAATACAGTGTTCTGTCCAGAATTTTAAACGAGGCTTAAATAGGTTTTGTGTTAAAAGGGGAGTATTACAATTTATTTTTAGCTTCTGCAATCATTCATCCCCCTCTGATTGCCTATCTTAGTGCGAATCGATCCTACATAGACTAACTGATGGCTGATCATGCCAACCATACCTGCAGAAATTGGCATCTCTTGCTGCTTTTTAACTTTATTTCTAATCAACGCATATATGCAGGAAGCTACAGCTCCAACGGCTATGATGATAGCAGGGAGCAAAATTTTCAGGATGTAACTATTGTTTCTGCGAGGCTTGCTTCGACATGGTGAAAAGCCCAAACGTGTCGCACCACAAAGCCCTGAGTTCCCCACCAAGGATTGCAGGCTGATGTTTGAGAAGACACCTCCTTCTGGTATCTGACCTTGTAGCTTATTGAAAGACAGGTCCAATCTAGTAAGGATGGAAAAATTGGCCAAGTACTTTGGGATGTTACCGGAGAGATTGTTATGGGATAGGTCCAAAGTTTGCAAGACGGCTAGCTTGTCAAAAGTGTCTGGAATTGAATCATAGAACGAATTGTGTGATAGGTTCAAGTAGGCTATCATTTGGAGTTGTCCAATTGAATCTGGTACGTTACCAACCAAGCGGTTGGTCGAGAGATCCAAGACGTTAATTTGTTTCAAATAGCCTATATCACCCGGTAATGCATCGTTCAAGAAGTTTTGAGACAAATCCAGTTGGACAACTAGTTGATGTTAACTGGTTTTGAAATAACATCAGGAATTCTAACTTGGTGAGGTTACCGATGTCCTTTGGTATGGAACCAGAGAATTTGTTGTTGTAGAGGAACAATTTTACTAGATTCTTGAGCATTGCAATCTGAGATGGGATGGGGCCAAACAAGTTATTCCCATCGAGGTCAAGCCACTGGAGATTCTCCATCATCATGATGCATTCTGGAATTGCACTATGCAGTTGGTTTCCTGAAAGATCTAACAAAGTGAGACCAGTTAAATTTGTAATTGTAGCTGGAAATTCACCAGCTAACATGTTCTCATATGCAACGAAAGCTTGCAGCTGACTTGACAGATTCCCAACATAGCCAGGGAAGTTTCCAGTGAAATAATTCATCGAGATATCAAGGTACAAGAGTTTTCTACAGTTCGAAAGAATGGACAGGAAGCTAAGATCCCCTCGTAGGCGGTTTTTTCCAACACCAAGGGTCGTTAAAGAGTTCATGTTAGCAAATGCTGCTGGTACTGATCCAGCCAACAGGTTTCCGCCCAGTTGTAGGACTACTAATTCAGAGAGGTTACCAAGAGAAGCAGGAATGGGTCCAGTTAATCGATTCGCTGAGAGATGCAATAACGAGAGATGGCCCAGCTGTCCAAACTCTGCCGGAATGGCTCCTGTTAGCTTGCAGTGTGACAGGTCTAGGAGTGTTAGCCAAGTGAGGTTGCTAAGCGCAGCAGGGATTGGACCAACAAGGTCATTCCCACCCAAGGAAAGGAAACTGAGATGGGTCAACTTGCCCAGCCATGTTGGCACAACACCCTCAAACGAATTACCGGGCAGGGAAAGAACTTGGAGGTGCTGACAAGCCGCGAGCCCCAGTGGAATCTGACCTGCGAAGCTGTTTTCTCCGATGCCGATCCGTTGTAGCTCCGGGAGACTGAAACTTCCGTTGCCAGGGATAGGGCCAGTTAAGTTGTAGTTGCTGCCAATCCAGATAGCATATAGTGTAGACATGTTGAAGATGGCTGGAGGCACCGGACCAGCAAGATAATTGACTTGCAGGTTAAGGGACTCGAGCATTGGCAAGGAGCCAATGCAATCTGGTATCGGTCCTGACAGGGTGTTGTTGCCAATGTTCAGATGAGTTAACAAACGCGTATTGTTGAATAGATTGTTCGGTATTGAGCCGGTAAGGTAATTCCTCATGAGAGTTATGTAGCGAAGATTGCGCAGGTTCTGCAGCTCTACCGGGACAGGACCAGAAAGATGGTTAAACTTTAGGACAAGGACTTGAAGCCTCGTGAGATTTCCTATGGCGGGAGAGATGCTACCGGACAGGCCATTGTTGCTAAGATCAAGGAATTTGAGCCGATGCAGTCTTCCAAGATCATCTGGGATTGAGCCCGTGAGGTTGGTGTTGGTGAGGTTGAGCACGGAGAGGAAAGAGAGGTTACCGAGGTGAGGAGCGAGCAATCCATGGAGGGGAACGTCGGGCAGCTCCACGGCGGTGACGCGCTGCCTGTGCCGGCTGCACGAGACGCCGACCCAGTCGCAGAAAGACGTGCCAATGGTCCAGTTGCCGGTAAGGATGCCAAGAGGATCGGAGAGCTGGCCTTTGAAAGCCAGCAGTGCGTCGAGATCAGTGTTGCTCCCGTTGCTCTTGCTCGGACCTGGAGAAGAAGCAACCACAGTAGACAAGGTGATCAGCAGCACGATGGATATACATGGAAATCCAAGTGCCATGGTTTGCGAGTGATGCCTTGGCAAGAATAGAGCATTGCTGACGGCCGGGAATGGTTTGAGCTTTTAGCTCTCCATTATGCATGCAAGTTGTTTCCTTTCCCCACTTCTGACCAATCAGTTGGACCTTGATTCTTGATATGTGTCAAGTTCCAACATGTGCTTTCACATTGAAGACCTTTGACTGTTGGTCAATTTTTTGTGCATCAGTGCAGAACCCAATGATGCAATACTGCAACAGTGAACGAACAAGAAATAAGTCCCACGTTTGATAATGAAATATTTTTATTTAGTAATACGAGCTTGGATATACACTAGAAATTGGAAATAAGTCATCACAAAAAATCAATTCAACAAATTATAACATGCACTGCATGCTGTGAAAATCAAAGTTGGCAAGTGGTGAAACAGATTGGGAGATACATACCATTTTCCTACGCACGTAGTGATTAAAGTCGTGTCAGGCTGCAGGCATGCACTTCCTGGTTGTAAAGTTATTTTCATTCGATTGACGCGACCTTAGACTTCGCTGATTGGGTGGTGAGCGCGCTTGTTAGGTGTGAAGTTTCAAAAGTATTTCTATACTAGTACTTAATTACGAAGAGAGACAAAACTGAGGCCCTGTTTTGCATGCATCCTTGAAAAAAAAGATAACGTTTCTCACCTGAAATGAGAAAGCATTTGCAAATTTATTGATACAAGAGAGTCCCTAAAATATCTCGTTTCTCTTGCAGAGGTAAAAGAGTCATCAACTATTTGGGTGAACGGGTGCAAATGCAAGGAAGGAATAAACAGTTGTACTTGCTATACCCATGAGCCAAGAACTACTAACCTAAACGGGCACGAAAAAGCAGAATAAGATTTGGTGCCAGATACGTATTGAGTGCCACTATAGTTGATAACAGAACAAAACCTGGCAATTCTACTAGCTGAAAAAAAATCAAGCAGTCAAGTATGTGTAAAACCTAAAAAAGTACACTCGCCAACTCTATTACATGAACAAAGAATGCGACAATAGTTAAATGCAACTCTATTACCTATTCGGTCCTATAGTACTCCTTTTAGATTCATTCAATAAGGCCCCGTTTAGCAGAGCTCTAACTCTAGGAAATCTGTAGATTTCCTAGAGCTGGTCATCTGTAACTCTAGGAAATCTTGGATCTAGAATTGCGGGCATGTTAGGTGCATTTACATGACTCACTTCATTTATATTATATATTAAATAAAAATATTTAAATCACTTTAATTTAGTCAACAAACTACAGATCCAGTATAGATCTCGGAGCTAGAGCTATACCAAATGGAGCCTAAAACTGTCCAGAGTATGTAACAACTAACAAGCATATGTATCTGAATGTGTAGCTGGAATTTTGTAGCTATTTCAGTCACTACCTTTTACACCTGCTACTAGTGCCAATCTAATCCAATAGCTCAGTGCAAGAATGGGGCCAAAGGTCGGCACCACACAGACCACAGCATATATAGCCTTCTTTTTGGAGCCTTTTCCTTGCCTTCAAAGCTAAGAACCCATCAAAACGAAAACACAACCAACAAACGCACAGATCACAGCCATCGTCACACTCCCTCGTTCTCCCTCTCCGAAATGCCCCACTAAAACCCCACTTACGCGCACAAACAAAGCCGAATTAAACACACACCACACGCTAAAACGTTGCGCACCACCACGCTTTTAGCTAGTAGTGGCTAGCTTCGCACCACTCCTCGTACGACACAGCTCACAAGACGCGACAATGCGGGGGAAACGATGCCATACGACGAGTACTCGTCTCCTCGGTTTGCTACTGCTCGTCGTCGTTGCCCTTCCGGCCGGCGTGGCGGCCGGGGCGCCCGGGCGGTGCACGGCGTCGACGCCGGTCAAGACGTACGCCAAGTGCATCGCCCTGCCGACGCAGGGCGCGACGCTGGCGTGGACGTACGACGCGCGCAACGCGACGCTGGACGTGGCGTTCACGGGCTCCTTCATCTCGCCGTCCGGATGGGTGGCCTGGGGCGTCAACCCGGACGCACCGGCCATGGCCGGGGCGCGCGTGCTCGCGGCGTTCTCTGACCCGTCCACCGGCGCGCTGCTCGCGCTCCCGTTCCTCCTCTCCCCCGACGTCAAGCTCCAGGCCTCGCCCCTCGTGTCCCGGCCGGGCCACGATACTTGCCGGGCTTCGTTTAGCGTCTCTGTATGCACATCTCAAAAATAGTTAAATGGCAACAATAGTAAATACAAATTTAGAAGCGGATCGGGATAAATTAGTAAGCAAACCGAGGATAACTTGAAAGCAATTCTATACAAAATTAAAACCAGATATGTAGATATGAAGCAAATCATGATAAATTTGAAAATAAATTATCACACTTTGAAAAGCAAACCAGGATAATACAAGAGCAAAATCAATTAATGTATAAATTTGCGAGCAAAATATGATAAATTCGAGGGGCGAATCGCTCCTGGGAGTCACATCTAATTGATGTCGCCATCACCTTCACCTTTGACTCGCAAGCCTCACCATCACCTTGTTTATGACTAGCGCGAATGTGTAGCACCATGTATTTGAAGTTGCTATCGCTATCAAACATGGGCACACAGATACTATGTGCGAGCATTAAGCCATGTTTGACCAAACGATGGCTAATGGTTCCATTTTTAATGATTGATTCTTCTTGCTATTTAAATTTAACCATGTGATGTTTGGAATGAAAATCTATGGACATGATTGTAAATAGTAGTACTAGCATGGACCAGCACATCCAATACTTAAGTTTTTGGGCTATTCATATTGTTTTTGGTTTTACCTTTTTATTTTGGTTTATAAATAGTAACAGTTTGCCGAGAAACTTGTAGAGAGACACTCGCATATAATTTTGACTGATATAAATGAAGTCACTGTAGTGTGTACTACAATGGACTAGTAGACTTCATCTAAAAAGATATTTCGTTTTAAAGGTAAATACTATAAAATATTATTTACTATAGAAAAATGGTTTCTAGAAACCAGCATCTGTGCTTACTGCATGTTCCCAGACAGTAACAGTATCTGTCAAGTCTTTTTGTCGTTAGAACATCTCCCATTCCTTCTTTCTTTCTTTTTCTTAGAAGGCTATTCCCATTCTTTCTAGCTGGCCCTCTGATTTTCTATTCTGAAAGCTAGTTGGGCCACTAACTGGCTAGATATAGGCCAGATATTTGGGCAATTTTAGTTCCTTTTGACGAAACACGTGTTGGTGTTTCTGTCCAATTGTGGAGCACCTGAAACCGATCAGATCAAATTATATCAGTGGGTCTTTTGGGTTGTGGTTTGGGCTTTTGATTTATAATTTTTAAATTATAGTTATTTATAAGAGACAGTATACAGAGAGAAACAGTCGTATGTGATTTTGGCTAATATAACTAAACTCGGTACAGTATCTACTACGATATATTTATAGACCCCATCTTAAAAAGACAGTGTTTAAAAGCTAGTACTCTAGTAGAAAATGAGAAACCAAAACCAAAGTCAAAGCTAAAGCCTTTCCGAACCCACCCATAGTGTCAGGTGGTTACAAATCAAGCTATGAATGTGCGCGAAATTTTGTGAGTATTTCCAAACACTTCTCTCGGATCAATTTGTCTTGCTTGAGGTATCCTCAATGCCGTCTCGAATTTCTCAAGTCCCAGGGACTGCCAGCTTTCGGGCCAATTTTTCTTTTGCCTTTCTTTTTTGGTTTGTCTTTCTGGTCTTGACATCCTTGTCATTTTGCTTTGTACCCGTAGTGGATTTGCAATTCCACGTAAGGCTAGATCTTCCTTTTTCTTTATGTGGCTGAATCATTCATCAAAGGATGTCGATAAACATTATTCAGATATTTTCTTTCTAACTATCATCTAAATTTATGATCATTGAATTAGAGATCTAACAGTTATGAATCCCCCTAAAAAAACTCCTCCTTCTCCAAAAAAAATCTTCCCCCTCCAAAAAAAGAATCATTGGATCTTTAATCCAACAGTCCCAAATCTAAACAATTATTAAGAAGAAAATATCCAGATGATATCTAGACAATCCCTTCATCAAAACCAAGTTGGCAGGGCTTGCCACCTTGTTATTAGTAGAAGAGTGACAAGTTGAGGTCCATACCATTGACATCTGATATTGGAAGGCTGCCTAAATTCTTGTTGACCTTGGTCGCAATAGCCTGTCGTCAAGTACCATTTCCCTCTGCCGTTGGAAACATTACTAGCGCTCTGCCGTTGGAAACTTTACTAGATAACTATCTGAGCAAGTTAGCTGCACACAGACTGAAGGAAGGCAACCAAAACCAAAGCCAGATACCTTCCAGTTCCCATTGGAGATGGATATGTATACATTGCATGGTGTGTGCTAGATAACTATCTGAGCTAGTTAGCTGCACACATATAGCTGCACACAGACTGAAGGAAGGCAACCAAAACCAAAGCCAGATACCTTCCAGTTATAGTCATTGCATGGTGTGTGCTGCAGCTAGGCGCCACAACCAGGCAGCCACCGCAAATCCCCACCACTTTGTTGAATTCCATGTGCTAGCCATCAACCTACGGGCATGGACCTTGCCTTGGCACCACTCGCCACTTTGCTGCTGGCCGCGTCCATGGCCGCCGCCACCGCTGTTTCTTCTTCCCCTGGAGCTGGCGATAACAACACCGACGACCTCGCTGCCCTGCTAGCTTTCAAAGCCCAGCTCTCCGATCCCCTCGGCATCCTCGGCAGAAACTGGACCGGCGATGTGTCGTTTTGCAGCTGGGTCGGCGTGTCGTGCAGCCGACGCCGGCAGCGCGTCACCGCGCTGCAGCTGCCGGAGGTGCCCCTCCAAGGAGAGCTCAGCCCTCAGCTCGGTAACCTCTCTTTCCTCCACGCCCTCCGCCTCACAGACACAAACCTCACAGGCTCCATCCCTGCTGATATGGGCAGGCTACGTCGCCTTCAGATCCTTGATCTCGGCTCCAACGCTCTATCAGGTCCTATTCCTTCCTCCCTAGGGAACCTCACAAGGCTTCAACTTCTTAACCTACACGGCAACCACCTCTCAGGGCAAATACCACCAGAGCTGCTGCAAAGTCTACATAACCTTAGGTACATGTCTCTGGACCAGAATTACTTCACCGGCTCGATACCAAAGTATCTGTTCAACAACACACCTTCTCTTGTCTTTCTCTACTTAGAAAACAACAGCCTTTCAGGGCCAATACCACATGGTATTGGTTCCTTGCCCATGCTTCGAAACCTTGGCTTGCTACAAAATCAGCTCTCTGGTCCAGTGCCTCCTACCATCTTCAACATGTCCAGGCTTGAAACTATGAATCTCGGGAGCAACAACCTAACCGGGCCTATGCCTAACAACGAAAGCTTTAGTCTGCCTATGTTGCAGAAGTTATCCCTCGGTCAAAACAAATTCACAGGTCGAATTCCAGTGGGCCTTGCAGCATGCCAGCACCTTCAGATTCTTGATATATCGGCAAATCTCTTCGTGGATGTGGTGCCGACATGGCTGGCTAAGCTGCCACAGCTCACTTTCCTTTCCATGGGCGGCAACTACCTCGCTGGGCCAATCCCGAGCGTGCTCAGCAATCTCACCGTGCTCAGTGTGCTTGGTCTCGCGTTCGCCAACCTAAGCGGACAGATTCCGGTGGAGCTGGGAGCAATGAGGCAACTCACCTATCTGACTCTTTCAGATAACCAACTGACAGGCTCCTTTCCCGCATTTCTCGGCAACCTATCTGAATTGTCTGAATTAGATGTCGCATGGAACCAGCTAACTGGTCTGGTACCATCAACACTTGGAGACATCAGATCTCTTCGTCATCTCGATTTTCGACAGAATAGCCTCCAAGGGGATCTTGGCTTCTTGGCCAGCCTTTGCAATTGTAGGCAACTTTAGTACCTAGGCATATCAGCCAATTCTTTCACTAGGGGTCTCCCTAACTATGTCGGAAACCTCTCTAGAAATTTGCAAACTTTCCTAGGAGGCGACAACCAGTTAATTGGAAGGCTCCCAGCCACACTATCGAATCTGAGCGATCTCTATGCTATAAGCTTTCCGAACAACCAACTAAGCAAAGCAATCCCAGAATCCATCAAAATGTTGGAGAACCTCCAATATCTTTATCTCTCTGTGAATAGCATGCTTGGCCCAATCCCGAAACAAATTGGTATGCTAAAGAAACTTGTAATATTGTACCTCTACGGCAATAAATTCTCTGGCTCCATACCGGATAGCCTTGCAAACCTCACTATGTTAGAGAGCATTTGGCTATTTGATAACAAGCTATCTTCAGCTATACCAACAAGCTTTTTTCATCTTGATCACCTTACCCAATTGGTTCTGTCCAATAACCTGCTTACCGGTGCATTACCTTCTGATCTCAGCTACATGCAAGTAATAGACCAAATGGATCTTTGTAATAACCGCTTAGTTGGTCGCCTCCCAAATTCATTTGCAGATCATCAGATGTTAACCTACCTAAACCTGTCGCAGAACTCATTCGAGGATTCAATCCCAGATTCTTTTCGCCGTTTGACCAACTTACAAACATTGGACCTATCTTCTAATAATCTTTCAAGTACCATACCAAATTACTTCGCTAACTTCACCTACCTTACAAGTTTGAACCTCTCTTTTAATAATCTAGAAGGACAGATACCAAATGGAGGGGTTTTCTCAAACATCAGTTTGCAATTTTTGATTGGAAATGTTGGGTTGTGTGGTGCTCCACGTCTAGGATTTTTGCCATGTCTAGACAAGTCCCACCCAACTCATGGTCCACGCTTCCTCAAGTTTGTACTCCCTGCTGTCGCAATAGCAGTGGGTGCAATTGCTGTTTGCTTATGCCTAATTATCAGAAAGAAAATTAAGAACAAGCAAGATGTTACATCTTCTGCTGACATGGCCGATAAGATCGGCCATAGGTTAGTATCCTACCACGAGATTGTTCGTGCCACGGATAACTTCAGCGAGGATAACATGTTGGGAGTTGGAAGTTTTGGCAAAGTTTTCAAGGGCCAACTGGATGATGGTTTGGTTGTCGCTGTAAAAGTACTCAACATGCAAGTCGAGCGGGCTGTGAGGAGCTTTGACGCTGAATGTCAAGTGCTGCGGATGGTCAAGCATCGCAACTTGATAAAGATATTGAATACTTTCTCCAACTTGGATTTCAGAGCACTGCTGCTTCAGTACATGCCCAATGGCAGCTTGGAGGCACTCTTGCACACGAAAAGTAGGCCTTGCTTGGCATCATTCCTTAGAAGGTTGGACATTATGCTTGATGTGTCCATGGCAGTTGAGTATCTACACCATCATCACTACGAGGTTGTACTGCACTGTGACTTGAAGCCTAGCAATGTGCTATTCGATGAGGAGATGACTGCGCATGTGGCAGACTTTGGCATTGCAAAATTACTGTTAGGTGATGATAACTCCATGGTTTCGGCGAGCATGCCAGGGACAATCGGGTACATGGCACCAGGTACTTGCACGGATCATTCCTGAGCAATTTCTTTTGTAGTATGCTAGGAGTAAGACTATTCAGTTAACAAACATCTATTGTTCAAAATTTTCTCTGACAGAATATGCAATCATGGGAAAGGCATCACGGAAGAGCGACGTGTTTAGCTTTGGAATCATGCTGCTCGAAGTCTTCACCGGGAAGAGGCCCACTAATCCCATGTTCGTCGGAGAATTGAGCCTTAGGCGATGGGTTTGCCAAGCATTTCCAGCGAACCTTAGTGATGTTGTTGACGAGAAACTACTACAAGATGAACAAGCAAGCCTTCGCTTTGATCATCAAACCACCGCTTCCCCTAGTCCTTCCACAAGCACGACTACCAACTTGCTTGCGTCAGTATTCGAGCTGGGTCTGATGTGTTCGAGTGACTCACCTGACCAAAGGACGTGCATGAATGACGTGGTTGCGAAGCTGAAGAACATCAAGAAGGATTGCTCTGCTTGTATGCCGACAATGCAAAGGGCTCAGCGTTAGTGGACCTATCAATGTATGACACGGTGACCTTCAAACACCTACCTATCCAAATCTGGATAGTCACCTTCACAATTTCATAACTATTTTAATACAACTCCATATTGCTCTGCTTGTATGCCGACAATGCAAAGGGCTCAGCGTTAGTGGACCTATCAATGTATGACACGGTGACCTTCAAACACCTACCTATCCAAATCTGGATAGTCACCTTCACAATTTCATAACTATTTTAATACAACACAGTCACCATATGAGTTTATAAGTCAGTAATAACATCCGATCATCACCGACGGTTTTTGAACCGTATATAATAAGCCACAACACAGACAGTTCGTATTAAGAATTGTCTATGAAGGATACTATCACAGACGGCTCTAACCAAAAACCGTCCATGATACTCGCAAATTACACACGGTTCTAGCTACCAACCGTCTGTGATGGGTGAGTATCATAGATGGTTGGTAGCTAGACCGTCTGTGATACTCACCCATCACAGATGGTTAGTATCTAGTACCGTCTGTAATGTGCGAGTATCACAGATGGTTTTTGGTTCCAGCCATCTGTAATAGTCCTTCACAGATGGTTTATATCACAAAATTGTCTGTAATAGTTCATTATATATCTAAATTTTTTTTCTATTTTTGGGTTAGCCTTAGAAAATGTTAGCTATGTCCTTTGAAAACAAATATAGGAGTAAACACAATAACACATTCTATTTCCATTTATATTAGAATCCACTATTACATCATCACAAAATAACGAGCAGATTACCCATATAGCATAACAAGAACACATCTCCTAATCCTACAAATCCAACTCTTAAACATGGCAAGAACATAGAAGATGCAGAGATTCTAGCAAACAGTAGAAGCTTAACTGCGCTAACGAGACCTCTATGTCTTGGCCCTCTCGCCCTGATGCAACAAGCGAGCTAAATATCCTTGACGCCCACTATCACAGGCGTCTACTTGAGCGCTGTCTTGGTAGCCAGCTGCTTTCGTGGTACCTTGCCGCCTGTAGACCTACATGCCGTCTACGTTGTAAGTGCCATCGGGGTCAAGGTCAAGGAGGACAATGAGGAAGCTGGAGAGATTTTGAGCGCATGCAATAGGTAGGGGATGGATTCGGGCGAGTATTTATAGGGGAGAGAGAGGCAGGAGTTGGAAAATTTTTGGTGCGGGGACGAAGAGGTGGAGCTACAATTCGTGGGGTGGCGGTTGGTGGGTTTCTATTGGCTGGCATTGGATTGGGGAGGATCGACAGGCCCAGCGGTCAGGGGCATAATTATCACAGACAATTTAAACCACAAACCATCTGTAAAATATAATTATCACAAACGGTTTGAACTACAAAACGTCTGTGATACATACTTATCAAAGACTATATATATATATATATATATATATATATATATATATATATATATCGATGTAATGTAAACATGTAGTCTCAACAGATGAAATAGCAAAGTTTTATATGGCTTATATATACTCGTTTGAAAGGTTTTGATGAGATCTACAACTTTGCAGTTGAGGCGAACCCCAATTTCGAAGGGAAGATTGAAAATTTTGGCAAAAATAGAAACCAAAAACTTGTGACGCAAATTTGAGGCTAAAGATGGCCAATTTTGGAGGTTTTAGAGCGCGAGTAACACAAGCGGGTTAGTTTTTTTAATCTGGTTTATCATTGGCTTTCCAACGAGTACAAGAACATCGAAAACGGACATCGTATATAAAAGTGATGTCCATTTTGCTAAAAGTGTCTCAGAACGGAGAGGTCGTGATGCTTTAGTTTAAAAGTTTGAATAGAGGGGGTGGCAAAATCGGATGGCAAAATATCACAGACAATTTTTAATACAAACCATGTGTGATGATGAATTATCACAAATGGTTTTTAATACAAACCATCTATGAAGTATCACAGACGGTTCAAATAAAAAACCGTCTGTGATATTTGGTAATATCACAGACGGTTTTCATTATGAATTATCTGTGATATTACATCTTCACAGACGGTTTTTAGCCCTGGCAGCAAGGCAGACGATCTCTAATCGAAAATCATCTGTGATTGTATTTAATATTAACGGTTTTTGGTTAACCGTCTGTGATGAAGTGTCTAGTATTAACCTTTTTGTATTAGTGAGTATGGGTAACTATATGGAATTTTCCATTTTTTCTAGATATTCTTGTGACTGAATTCTGCCATCTACAAAGCGGGTTGCTACGTGTGTGTGGTCTATTCAGAATGAGGTTAGATCTAAACCGGTTTGGACCCTAGGACGTTACATGTATAATGAAGTATTCATGTATGTTATGTATGTATGTATAACGAACGGTTCACATTTGTATGCATAAATTAATTAGGTGGTGCTCATTTGGGCTTTTTTTGTGGCTTATGGCTGAAAAACACTGTAGCTGGCTGAAAAAATACTATAGCTGACAGAGACTTATTTAGCATAATTAAATTTAAAAAAATTAAAAAATATGTTAGCCCATTACATATAATACAAACAAATAGGGAAAAAAAGAACCGGCAAAAAAGCTCAATAAAAACCAAAAGTTCAGAAAAAGACGAAATTTATGAATAGTAAAAAATAAGCCGGAAGCTAAAAGCTGAAGCCAAAATGAGGACACCCTAAGAGCACTGAGACACGTTAGCTTCAAAGTCGAAAAAACACACAGACCAATACACTACTGCTTCAAGAGCTGGCTCCCAGCAAATTAACTTGTTCATCATATATATTGAACCTGCATGCATGCAATTTATTTTAATCCTCAGCATTTGTTATTACATTTTTCATTTTAAATTTTTAATCCACCGTGACCGCCGTCGCCACCGTGATCGTTGTGGCCGTCGTGGAACGGAGGAAGGATATATTTGCAGCAGCATGGATGATTGTGCTGGCAATAGGCCAAGTTCTCGTCGAAATGTGTGACACGGCAATCATGCCTGCAATTCTCCAACGTACAGGATTCAACTTTGGTAGCAGTGTTCTTTCACCTCAACAGCTGCATATACATGCACAACAATTTAATTACCAACCCACTTTTTTCGGCTTTAATTTTTGACTTCTAATTTTAAATTTAATTACACAAAAAAGTCACTAACAGTTATAGTGTAAAATAAGTCAGTTACATTGTAAAAAATCATAAACTGGCTTAAATAAGCCAAACTGAGCGGGACTAAATAAGATGGATAACCTCTATACATACAGTAGATTGATTTCGGCAATGCATAGAAAGAAAAAAAGAAATGCTTACCTGCATGACAGGATGGAAAGACAGCAGCCATAGCCACAACAGCCAACAACAACACAGGTCATTCTCAGGAGATGCTTGCCTTCCTGAGAAGCAGAGCGATGCTGCTAATCCCACGTGTCTCTTGTATGTGGAGGCGGTCTACACTAGTGCAAACCCAAATTTCAATCATTTTTCATCCAATTTTTTTGGGTTCTTTGCATAAAGTAAAGAGGGGATGCTAATTCATGGGCGTCCGTGAGATACACAACTCCTACCCATGCCACCACTAAAATTTCAACTTTCAACTAGGATTCAAGAAAACGTGTGCAACTGAGAAATCAAAATTTTCAACTCTGGGACATTCAACAATATTAGAAATTTCCAAATGAGGTTCAAGAACTTTCAATCTATGCACAAAAGTCTTCTAAATTCGAGAAATTTCAACTAATATTCAAAATTTTCAATCGAGCATTTCCCGTTGACGCTAAAAAACTTTTGATTTCTATTTTTTCATCGCACAAACGTATATTTTGGGGAATGAAAGCTCCCGGATCTGCAGGATCTTTCGAGATCACACCGTGACTGTCTTCCTCGATCGGCAGCGACAGTGACGCCGTCTCCTCTCCACGGCTGGAAGCCGCTGCGGAGATGGCCATGGCCTCCTCTGCACCTGCTTTGGTTGCTGGGGACTGAGTGAACCTGCGGGCATGGAAGAAGGCCATGAGACGCATGGGGAAGGCAGCAGCCAGATTTCGTCGACCATTTGAGTGAGCATTGCATGGTGAATCGCATTGTGAATGGTATCGGGAGAGAGGTGAAGGAGAAAGTGGTGAACAGGAGAGAACACAAAGGGTCATGCATGCATGCCAACTCGTCGTTACGGACGTGTGGTGGTGCATGCGGGTGTCCACGAGATGAGTTCCCCTTGGGCGCCCGGATATTAGCAAAACCAAAGTAAAAATTGCTCAACCAATGTTAGGCAAAGTTGATCATGCTTGACAGTGTTTCTGTGCGTTCTACATTCTTATAGGATTCCAGTCCATCGAAACTCCTCCTAAAATCCCAAAGAGAGCCTTACTTTTCCTTTGCTCGAAATAGGCCATTCCTCGTAAGAAATTAGTACAGGAGAAAAAATTGCTTTACAATTATACCGGATTGGAATGACAGCACCGTAAACACCTACAACACAACCTTAACTTTTTTTTTGTATTAGCCAAAGCATGACGCTGTTATAAGAATATATAAGCGATTCCGGAGGAGTCGTCGCACATTATCAATCACATACAAGCACAAAGATGAACACGAGATATAATCCCGAGCCTTTCTTCATTATTATCAATACGAGAGGTGTGCAAAATAATGAGGCCCTTGGCCCCTATTTATAGCCGAGTAGGAAGTCGTATCTCTACAGAACTTTGTGGTAGTCTAGGAAAGGGATTTTAGAAAAGTCCACGTTTAGATAAGTGTCCACATATATGGAAACTCTATATACTGAATTTGCTGAATTTGTTAGGCCGATGTCCAGGATGTCTACTGAATTAGGCCTATAAATAGATTACAAAATTTGGCCCATAAATAAAATTAATTTGGACAGCTGGGCCTGGCTTAGTCCCAACCCAGCACCAGGATGCCAATTGGGGCTCGTGGTAGCCAAGCCTGCACGATCTCACGCCAACAGCTGCGAGTACATAATTAACTCTCTCCGTCCAAATTTCAATTTTTTAAATAATTTTATCTATAAATATAATATATATTTATGTTCTAATATAAAATTAATATGATATTTCCTTTATATCCCTAATAAATATACATATTTATTTGCTATTCTCTGTATGCACGCATGTATTGAATATAGTGCTTAGAAATAATAATTAAGGGTAATCTAGCTATTTTCACTATCACTTTGATATCATAAACACTATAAGTGTTGAAAATAGACAATACATACTTGGCACAAGCAAGCATCTAGAGTATTCTATACAATACAAGAGACTAGATATTTTTGCTATGAAGATCCTAGAATAAAATATTTAGCTAAGCTTCATGGCAAATTAGAGAATTTTCCAGACTTAGATATTTTGAGAAGAGATTTCTAGAGTAGAGATATTTGTAGAGTACTTGCTTGGATGGTTGCCACTTTTCACCAATCTAACGGCCTTCTAAAGTATAAATAGGGGGTGCTTCTCACCCCTAAGCTATGAACCATATAAGCTACCATGAGCATAGTGTGTTAGGGAGAGCCATGAGAGGTGGCACTAGGTAGAGTGCTAGTGTAGCCACTAGAGTGTCAAGTTGTGTTGTATCAAAGTTCATAGTAGTGAATAAAGAGTTAAGCTCTTACGTGTAAGTGTTGGTCCCCCACGATAAGCCACATACTTCTTAGTACTTAGTTGCAAATGTGAAGACAATGTTGGATCTCAGTTATGCTTCGAACTTAGAACAAAAAATACATAAAATAAAAAATTCATTACGTAACATGTTGTAACCAATGAGATTCCTGCCATTATGACATTCAAGCATCTTTAGTACACAAAATCCGCAGTCATGACTTTTTTCACAAAAAGACAAAAACATACAAAAATGACAGTAAAAACAAGTTAATACAAAACAATAATTAAAAAAAGATGATCAGTACCCCAATTTTGCATCTTTGCATAATCCTTAGAAATAAAGGAAACAAAAAGGAGTTGAAGTGACAAACATGGTGGTTTGCAATGGAATATGAGCATACTGGACATTGAATGTATCATATACCCCAATGGGGTGCCCTCGTAAACTTGACAAGGCCTGTTGTAGGTTGATACCCTGGAAAAAAGGTACAATGATTGCGACAACTACTAACCACAATGTACATACTTCCTCATATGCGTTCGGCGGGCACACATTGAAGTGCGCGTGCAGCCAGGACCCAAGCACCACAGATGGCTGGTTGTCCTTTGAGTCCGCAGGCGGGTCATCTGGTTGAACTCCAAGCCACACTTCCACCTGGTCTCTCCAACCCATGTTGTTAATGTCCCCAGTTACTGTCAACCCGTCTATGGAGAGGCTGAGAATCATGGCGACGTGCTCCAACCAACACGGCTATCTTGCAATTGGCTTCTCATCTTGTTGGGCTTTTTGAGAAGTCCTCTCGAAACAATTGTTATTCACTTGGTGACATCGTTTTGTTTGGTAATAAGGACCGTATGAAGGTTGACAAGGAGCTGTCAAAAATACTTTTGAAGAACCGTGTCGCTGAGCTATCTAAGTACTTGGACCAAAAAGATGAGTTGAAGCATTCTGTGGATGATTTGGTGGACTTCCTAAAAAATTGCAGTTCTCGTTTCCGAGCTGTCCCACATGAAAAACAAAAGAACACTTTTAAGGAGTAGTTTACTAAAGCATTCAGCACTTCAGTAAAATACATTGCAACATATACTGGTATATTAATTGACCACCTTCCGAAGATTTCAATACGCGCTGACATCATGTATGCCAAAAGTTTGGTAGAAGATTTGCAGAAGTTACTGTATCTACATGATGATGAATCTCTTACTAGAATCTTCAAGCATTCTAATAATCTTGATGGCCTGAGTGACTCTGAAAACATGCTGTGAAGATAAAGTCTAGGTGTATTGATGGCCTAAGCCCAAAAAGAAGTTAGAGGACATCTGCTTGGACAAAACAAAACTTATATTTTGTACTCCTTCTATGTCGTCTAAGTTGCACAAAACGGAACGCGACATCTTTGTTATTGATGAGGCAGCAAACCTAAAAGAATGTGAATCAATGATCCCTCTCGCAATCCAAGGGATAAAACATGCCGTGCTCATTTTGTTGCATTGCATTTGGGTGCATTTGGGTTAGTCCTCCTAGCATAGATTAGAGTGTTTCTCTTGTCTAAGTTGCTTAGATGTCTTCCTCTCATCTTGTGATCTAGGATGCTGCTTATTAGCTGTCTCTCTTCTCACTAGGTTGAGCTCACTCACTTCTTATAGGTTCTAGCAAGGGTTGGGCCACCCTTGGGTAGACAGGGAACTTGTTTGCTCCTTAGTGTGTTAGACGAGCAGTTGATAGTCCTAGTGTCATATGGGGTAGATGAGAGTCAGTCTGAGCTATAGTATTCTCTATATCTTGTCTATGTCTTAAGGACTGCCTGTTTCTGATTTCTTTGCCAGCTTCTCAATTTTTAGCTTTGGTTCAGGAGGAGTACATTTGGGAGCGTCTAGAGTTTAATATTGACATAACTCAACTTGAACTAAAAGTGCATCACATGTTGAGGGGGAGCTGGATTTTCTTGCATTTCAGCATTCTGCATTGTAATATAACTACATGGAACCTTGACTTATTATCCTTATATGACATGTTTACAATGCTTTACATCTTGTCATGATCTGTGCTTACTTGCTAGATTTATCATGACTTTACATATGTCGTCAAGCCTTTGCCATGACAAGGCAACATCTTCTTCCCCAAGCCCTTCTCTCTCCCGAGCTCTCTCTCTCTCTCTCTCTCCCTCCCTCCGCAACTCTCCCCTCTCCTCCCCCACGGATGGGAAAGGAATTTGAACGCGCCGCCTCACCTCCATTTCAGCCGCTCAAATTTGTCGTTTCGAGTGAGCTCCTCCCTCGCTTTCTTCATTCTTTGGGGCCGCCTCGACTTTACAAATCTGATGCTCCCACTCCCTTTCTCTTTCTCGTTGTTGGCGTCCCTTGATTCGAACGCTCGCTTCTACCAGACTGATCGAGCTTCGACCTTGGCTTTCTCAAGCATGTGGTGTGCCACATTTCCCTCTTCCTAATCCCTCCTTTCCCCTCTGTGTTTGTGCGCAAGGGACGCCAAGTTTCATCGTCGTCGCCGGCCCGGGAGAGCGCACTGACCTCACCACCGCCGTTGCCGCAGACGTGAGTCACCCTATCATAACAGTGTGGCAAAGGGCCACAGAGTGGTGACCTCCAGCATTGGGCAACTGCATATGGAGCAGCTGCAAGTTGAGTCCGGTGAACGTTCAGCAAGGGCTCAAGGCGGCGAGTTGTGCAGCCATGGGCCTGTCGCCTTATAATTTCCTTTTGTTTTGTCCTTTCCCTTTCGTTCTCTGCAAGACTGTAAGCCTTTCGTTGTGGGGTGGTGTTGTTGCTCTTTCTCCGTAGAGTTGTATGCATATATCATGATCAGTGACTCCCGAAACGTCGGGGGAGTCAGCCACCTGATCCTGTAACTCGCTTTGAAGAATCAATTTAATACTCTAGAAATGCGGCATGCTATTTGGAAAATGAGAGTTTTTATGGTGCTTGTTTGTACTAGCTTTTACTGATGGTTTTTTTAATTGTAGCTGATGAATAATAATAGCTGATAGAAGTGGTTGATAAATAACAGTGGCTGATGAATAGTAATATATTATGTAAGAAATATGGTACAATAAAAAGTACTACAACATTTGATCCGCAATTCGACTTACAGAATTGTGATATAATAAAATATAAAGTGTGTTACAATATGTGAAAATGTAAAGTAGTGACTAATAGAAACGGTTTATTAAAACTAGGATGTTTGTATTGGTTTTGGTTTCTAAAAGCATAATCTAGAGGCCAAAATCAATATGAACAAACCTGACCATCCTTCTTTTTCAGAGGAAGAGTCTGACCATTTATTTTCAATTGGTAGCGTAGACTTTTTTCCCCAGGGCATGTCTTTTTTTTTGTCTTGGCTATAGATTTTTTTCATGGGACAATGTCAACTTTTTTGGGTTTAACCTGAAGTGATCAAGCCCATCGCTGAATTCTCACGCCGCAATGTTGGATGCCGCCGCGCATGCTACTTGTTCTTTAGCCCTACATCTTCTGACCTGTTGTTGAGCATCTTAGCAGTATAGCTGTATAGGCGTCAACTTCCATGAACAACTTACAAAAAAGTAGCATGGATTGGAGCAACAAGGTCATTCATTCGCAGCCATGGTGGCACAACTTGTTGCATCGATCCATCACATCTGGAGCCGACATCCCCACTTGCACTTGCGATCAATCAATCGACATCGATGACCCTCGACTGTTAATTGTCCAATTTGCTGCGCATGCATTAGCTAGCGAAGGATGCATCGCATCGACACACTACTGTAATGCAATACCGCAGCAGTGACCGGACAGGAAACAAAGTCGCATGTTTCATAACGAGAAATCGGTAATACTTCTTTTCTCTTTTGCGATTGAAATAACGCTAATACACGTCGCTTCAGAATACGTACTCCGATCATGTGCACGCGCCATTGGAGTGGAGTACGTATACGTAAGTACGTACGTGGGCTAGGCTAGCCATAGGCCTGGCCAGCCATATATTTGGCGCACGATCGAGTAATCAATCGATCAGCTCACTTGGCACCAAATTAGCCCAGAGATTTGGAAAGTTTTTGGCAAAAGCATAGGTGAGCAAATTGATAACCAATTTTTGTTGGGCACGTATTTCTTCCCAGTCTCTCCATGATATGCTGGGGCCAACATTTGCAAGGGCGAAACTTTGGCTTACCCATGCTTTGGTCATTGTTTGGTTTGGGACCAACATTTTCGGTTTGTGCCCGCAGTTTGGTCATGACCTTAAATTGGTTTAGTCATTCAAACACACACACACACACACACACACCCATAAAACCCAGGAAAACCGATCAAGTTCCCTGTTCTGAATGCAGTAGCTTTATTTTTCTCGTCAACTTTACCTGCCAACTTAACCTGCATGAACGATTATATATGCAAATATGCAATCACGTCATCCTTGGCCGGCCCAGCCAAAAAAAAAACAATCACGTCAGCATAATTCAATTCTTTTTATTAGTTATTAGGGTGCACAGGTCTTCCATAATCATGTAAGAGAACATGGTAGCATGCAGATACAGGAATATGGCTTCACACGAGAACTGAATAAAAGGGAATGACAAGAAACTGAATGTAAACTAGTCACTTTGTCGGTCTATACTCGACCAGAACAATTTCCCAAAAAGAACATATCCGGCAAAGTGGTGAACTTTGTTACAGCATAGAGACACCGATCGATCGACATTGGATAATCCAAGTTGAATTAATCATCTTCACAGCAGTTTGCAAGTAGGACTGTCAGTCAGTCCAGCAGCTATACCAACTGATGATATACCAAATACTGCACGTGTGCACGCACTGTATCACAGTATTCGTGTAGGATTGCCAGTGGTACTAGTAGTTTTTTGGCATAGCAAATTAGCAATCCATCGGCATCCTCTAAAAATGGAGGGCAATCCATCGGCATAAGAGCAACTCCAAGAGGAGAGCTAAATTGTTTTCTAAAGGTAAATTTAGCTATTATTGGAGAAAAAACGTCTCCAATAGACTCTGTAAATGACTCTCCAAATTTAGTAGCTCTCCATCCCTCCTCCTTCGCTCTCTATTTTTGGATAGCCTGCCTCGCTCGCCATCCAGCCTCTTGGCGCGGTCGGCGTTTCCTTCCCGCGCGCTGCGCCCCATTCCCGCGCGTACGCGACCCACCGCACGCCCTCTAGTTCTTCTTCTGCGCGCCTCTGCTGCTTCCGCCGCCGGCTCGCAGGGCTCCTTCCGCCGCCGGCTCACAGGGCCTCTTCTGCTGCCCGCACGCATCTTCCGCCCGGCGCCTGCTCTCCTTGCAAGCGCCGCCATGTCCCTACTGCCGCATCCTCGTGTTCCAAGCACCGCAGATCCCTACCGCGAGGACCTTGTGGATTTGGATTGGATGGAGAACGGAGGGGTCGGTGGCCAGGCACCGCAGATCCCTTTCCCAGACGCCGACCAGCCGCCGCAGTTCCCCTACCCAGATGCAGCACAGGGCGTCGTCAAGGCTGCACCCGTGTGGCTGGACGAGTCTACGGCGGCCGGAACCAGCGGCCAGGACGACGTGAGAAAGCCTGGCCGAGCGGATGACGAGGTCTTCGCGATGGATCCAAAAAGACGAAAGGTCCTGATGACGTAGCAGGTTTGAATATGGAGAGTCCCAGTTTAGATAGCCTGTTGGAGTAGTCTAGTTTTTTTGGGTGAGATTCATTTTAGAGAATAGCTAAATCATTAAATTTAGATACTTTTTTTGGCTAATCTCTTGGAGTTGCTCTAAGCAGCAGATCAATTAACTCTCCATTTCACAATAAAGCAAACTTCATCTAACACTTCGACAGTGTATGTCCAGAAATCATTGCACGCACATACCAAAGAGATCGATGTACAACTTAGGAAAAAAGGGTTAACAACCAATTTCGTCCCTCAACCTCTCTTCCGAGGCTCACTTTGATCCTTAAGTTTTAAAAAGGCCAGTTTGGTCTCTCAACTTATACCTTTTGCTTAAACTAGTTGTTTGTGAAAATAAAAAGACGACAGCACGCATTAGGAATATTGTATTTCATTAATTTTGTATTGAATATGCAAAATTACATGCCCCTACAAGAATTCATCTTTTTGTCTTCTGTGTCTATGCTTAAGAAGTATATCTGATTGGCGATTGCATAGTCTGCTGATTCCCAACACCTTTGTATGGCATCCGGTTAATTACAACTATAGGATAAGTCTATATAATACCTCCGATTAAGCTGTCTCGCCGTCTTTACATTACTCGTCCATATGCATGTATGATGTTGTTGTAGATGCAGGTGGTGAGGATGTGGGTGTGAGGCAGGTGGCTTTGTTACACTGATGCCCAGTCACGATATGCCATCATTGTATGAGTTAACAGACAGGATATGTCGATAAAGAAGATGACTTTTGCATCATCGGTGCCTATAATCATGTGCACGCGTGACTTCATCAGTTGTGGACATGCATGTTGCCTTTGTCTCATTGATGCTCGGCAACAGAGTGTCTGGTCCCGTCTGTTTGGGACATGTTGATGGGTAGTGACCTTGCCGCATTGGCACTAGGCCTTTATTTCGTCTAATCTCGTCAGTCGTAGATAGATAATAGTATGGATACGTCTCGCCTTGTCGGTCGTAGATGTGCAATAATCATTACTATTATAAAAGAATGAGTTGGTGGTTGTACGTCTATTCTCCTTCAACCGCCTCATTCCTTCTATTTCTTATCATTCTCCACTTTTCAACCGATTTAAGCTGTTAAGGGTATTAGAGATAGAATAGGATTGTTATTCGTTTCCTTATATGTCTCGCTTTCCTTAACCGCATATGGCATATTCCCCTGTAATATCCCCTTGTACTCCATATTTATATATTGCCCATTGGGCCTCTTCAATATATGCACAATATTCATAACATAAGCAACTCTCTTTCATACATAATTCTCTGTACATATAATAAATTCTGTTGCAACATATAAATACATAACTAGTGTGTATGATAATCGGTCCTTTTCTCTCATCAACATCCAGCCATGGTGTCGTCAATGTATGAAAATTCATGCGGAATATGCACCTAGGCCTTGCGGCTAGCAATGTACGCATGATACATTGGATGATGCCTGCTTTGAAGCATTAAATATTCTTTCTCCCACGTGGCGCAAAATAAAATAATATGATATTCTCAAGTATTTTGTAGGGAGTGCAGTCGGTTCTCTGCCAAACAGAAAGCTGTGGTATGCTTTATGTATATCTTTCTTTTCATTTGTAGTCGGTTCTATCGTGTTGGGAGATCCGTACTGCGATTGTGTATGTCTCATAGCTATTTCTGCCACATTAGGAGAACCTTAACCATGATTGTTTCGATATATGGCCAATTCTCGCTCCCCCGGGGAATCTGTGCCGTGCTTATGTATATTTCGTATCCAGTTCCGTCATATTGGGAGAACTGAGCTACTATCGTTTCGATCTATGGTAAATTATCACTTCAATGGAAAATCTATGCCATATTTTCGGAGGGGAATGTTCTTTTCATCAGACGAGGTCAACTAGTAAAGTCTGATCAAGATGCTCACCATCGAATACGGGCGTCGTGAGTTGTTGCATGTTGGCGACGACGGGCACAGGCGAGGATACAAGAAGATAGCAACGCTTTTCTAGTTTTCTTTTTCTTCCCTGATTTCCTCCCACGGAGTTTCTTCTCTATTTATGGATGTGGCTCCCGCTATTGCGTCGCTTTGCGCGTGAGAAGGAGGCCATAGGATGAGTGTGTGCGTACAGAAGATGTTTGCTCGTCCCGGCATAGTTTCTACGGGGACGAGAAGGTTGTGCGCGCGTGCATGCTCCCCCACGGGCGTACATGCTAGAGGAGAGAGAGAGATGGACGTTAGTCCTTACCAAGTGCATGAAACACCATGGCCTGCTTCTGGATTCCTTCTTGCTTCTCGTTCTTCCCTCCTTGCTTATTGACTTGTTTTCCTTGCTTTCCTTCTACTTGATGACTCCAGATGTTCTTGGTGGTTGACTTCTTGGCTTCTGCTTGGCCTGTTGCCTTCACGCCTAGGTGCTTCTATACTTCAGCGGCTCTAGATGGACCTCCCAAGGCTTCGACTCCGTGCGTGTGCGCATCTGCCTCTTCCAGTCTTTTTTTGCTTTGATTTATGATTTATAGCAGTGTTTTATAACTTTTAGACTATTTGTAAGAAAGAATAAAATAATAAAAACTCACATACAGTTTTACGATATAAATAAAATCATTATAATATATATTACAATTAATTTATAGATATACTCTTAAAAAATTAATTACTATATAAAAACTGAAAAATAACTTTTAAAAACTAAAAAGAAGAGTCCTACTGTATACATAGTCTACAGGTGAACTTGACTTGATTCCGGCCGGCTGCGCGTCGGATTGATGGCTCCTGGGTGTAGATGCACGGCACTGGCTGTCTTGCGTGGTCTGTCTCTATTGTCGCCGTGCTCGGATAGAAGTAATCGAAATATGTACATATGAGACATACGTATATACATACAATACGATGCATACGTGCAGTTGCGTACGTGAGTAGAGCCCAATAAGTTGCCTCACCCAATTAGTGTGATAACTATGCATGCATGTCTTATGCAATATGCCATAATTAAGCACTCTTTTTTTTTACGAAGTTTGGAGTTTACTTTTCAAAGGCAATGCAGCAGGAGGTGCCCATTTTTCTGATTTTTTCGGTTTTTTTTTAGTTTTTTGCCGGTTCTTTTTTTTCCTGTATTCCTTTGCATTGTACGAGAGGAGCTAACATATTTTTCTATTTTTAAATTTTTTTTAAATTTAATTACGCTAAATAAGCCACTTTCAGCTACAGTAAATTTTCAATTAGATACAGTACATTTTCAACCATAAACCACAGCTTTTCAACCTAATCGAGCAGAGCCAAAATCTCATGGAACACTAGTCCCTTTGCTGATGTGGTGCAATAAATAGCACATTACGTGGACGCTGCCCGGGATTCACGTGGTGAAAAGACAGAAATACCCTTGCACATTGTTTCTCACCTATTTGCCTTGGAATGGATGACTGGCATACACACAAGAAACGGTACTAATCTTCAATCCGCACAGTACCAAATGACCTGTATTTCGGCCTCTTCAATTAGCGTGCGTAAACTAAATTTATAGGAAAAACTAGACAGCATCCACATCATATGCTATTTGTCCTAACACATTAGCAAAAAAAGTTACATTATAAATCTCTAAACTTTTAAAGTTACGTCACTTTAGTTTGACATGTTGTATTTTACTTTTTGAGCTCTCTAAGGCTCTGCTCGGTTGGGCTGAAAAGCTGTGGCTTATGACTGAAATTTCACTGTAACTGAAGGTATCTTATTTGGCGTAATTAAATTTAAAAAAATTAAAAATAGAAAAATATGTTAGTTCATTACGGACAACATGAACAAATGCGGGAAAAAAGAACTAACAAAAAAACCAAAAATTCAAAAAAAATAAAATCTATAAATAGTGGAAAATAAATTAGAAGTCAGAAGTTAAACCGAAATGATGATCAGCCAATTCCGTGATCCCCCGACCCGTCGCTGGCATGCCCGCCACCGGGGGTGTGTGTAGTTTTGTGACTGTCTTGGCATCGTTACAATATTTGCTGCAAAATACAAGTTAAATCTTAACAAGAGGAAACAGGAACATGCTGGCGGCATATACTTACATTGTACCAAACCAGGTAATTCCAAACATTTTGATGTTCCAAGTCACGACATTATTACCAAAAACAACTTGCATGACCACTAATAAATCGCATAGTAAAGACGGAAAATGTGACAGACTTCGACACATAATGAGACTTTCTAGATCAACTCTTAGTAGTGAGAGCATTGTTTTCGTTGATCCGAGCCCGGTTGTCCAACTTGAGGAAACCTTTTAGGTCTTCGTAAGGGAGTGTCTTGGCATCCGTCCTCCGTAGTTCAGTCAGCACGGGACGCTTGTCGAGCAGGTGCCGCAGCCAGTCAAGATACTCAGAATCTGGTTGAATCTTTGGATCAGAACCCTCCTATTTGGATCAATTCACTTAGTGAGGATACTCGGAATCTGGCTGAATCGCAAAGCCTATGCTGCCATTCCTGGTTGATTTTTTCGTTGCATATATCGATCATCGGATGCTAACAAAAAAAGTTCAGAATCAGAAAAAGAACTAGTGCCAAAAAGGAACTAATTGTCAACTGATTTTACGTTATATTCTACACTTTTCTATTAACATTTCTGTTTGTAACTTTGTATACAGAGCATTTACCTCAGATATGTGCCTTCTCCCTACTGGTAATTCACTGTGTACCTCCTTCACACAGATATTCCCAGTTTCGGTTAAGAAAAAGGAACCTATAAGTGCTATGTTAATATATTACAAACAGAAGAGGGATTGGGCAAAAATATATACAGAAGGAATAATGGTCTCCCAATGCACAAAGCCCAAAGTAACTCTGGATGGGTTTTTACCCTTGGCAAAGCTAATATTAGTACCTAACAGTGTAGCCTAGGCCAAGGTGCCAAGCTCTCATATTTAAAATGCTGAGAGCAGCAAGTCAATACATTGAGGAATGATTTTCTCACAGATTGAAAGGTTATATAACAAATTAAATCAAAACAATCTAGCAGCGACTGGGAAATTGTGTTGAGTTCATCTTGGCACGCACAGCAACTCTACGCTAATAAACTGTCATACTAGAACTCAGCAACAAAACCCAAACAGATGCCACATCATACAAAGCCCAAATTCTACTTAGCAGGGTTAGCAATTCATAAGGCAAGCGACAACAAAAAAAGGCCCTTACAACATGTCCGCATCAACATTCAACAAATTACTGGTGATATTATAAATAGAAGAGTGAGTTAATACCTTAGACAATTCATGCGCGCTTCACCTCGGCAAATCCCTCAGCTCAGAAAAACGTCAAATAAATTACTTGCCAGGGAAAGAATTCTGAGGTACCGACAAGCTGCGAGCCCCAGTGGAATTTGAGCAGTGAAGCTGTTCTCTCCGATGGCGATCCATTGTAGCACTGGGTTGAGAGGCTCTCCCAGGAAGCCTGGCTAGAGTGAGGACGTCTCACTTAGCCGGCTTGTGTTCGAGCCCTCACCAAAGCTAGATCCCCTCCCCTGGTCTCCTTTTATTGTAGCACTGGTGTTAACACTATTCCTGATCCGACAACGCCAGCCACTGATGAAGATCCCAGCGCTGATGCAGAAGAGAATGCAACACCATCGTCGGCAGGAGACTTCAGAGTTGAGACCAGGCCGGTTCGCGCACGGAGGCCCAACCCATTTGTATCTGGCCCAGAGTGGCTGTAATAGTGATACTACTTAAGAGAGAACGTGAGGACAGGAGGGTATGGAAAATAGTATCTGAATTCTTGCTTGCCAATTCCATCCTGTCTCCTACTTCTTCTTCTTCTTCTTGCCCACGCTTATGCTAACAAACTGGTATCAGAGCCTTCCCCATTCTCCTGCCCTCCGTTTCCCTGCCTCCTTCAACCTCTAGTTCTACACTGGAGCCGACTCCCGTCGCCAGTCACCACCACTATACCCGCCGGCAACGGCAGCTCGGCGCCATGGACCCCAACTTGAAGCTTGTCCTCGACGAATTTGGTCGCCGATTCGACGACCACGAAACCCGCTGGGAGAAGCGCTTCGCCGATCTGGAGCGCGAGCGCGCGGACCGTAACGTCGCTGTGGACGGTCGACTCGCCGCACTGGAGGCGGCGCATTCTGATCATGAAGTAGTCGTCTCCAAACGCCTCTCCGACCTCGAGTCGCTCCGCGTCGCGCACATCGCCGACGAGCGCGACGCACGCGTGACTGCTCTCGAGGTTGCTGCAGCGGACCTCAGCTCATGGCGTACCGAGTTGGAGAGCGTCGTCGACGATTTGAAGCTCGAGGTACAGAAGGTCGCGAAGAACTGGGACCGAGCGGTGTTCGACTCCGCGTCGCACCGGCCGGGTCTTTTCTCGTCCCCAATATCGGCGGCCACCCGCCTCTCTGCCGGATTTCCCACTGAAGGGCACGGCGTTGCAACATCGACTCGGGAAGGTGGCTTCGGATCACCTCTGATTCAGTCATCTGTTCCGAACAATGGTATGAACACTGGTTACAATCCATCAACCGCCCCTCGTTTATTCCCAGAACCACGCCCTCCACCTCCATTACACCACCCACCTTCCATGAGTCGCCTACCGAAGTTGCAATTTCCCAAGTTCGATGGTGAGAATCCACGTTTATGGCGGTCACGGTGTGAGAAGTATTTCGAGATGTATGGGGTTGATTCCAATATGTGGGTGCGAGTGGCTGAAATGCACTTGGAGGGATCAGCGGCGCGTTGGCTACAGTCTGTGGAGTCACATCTTGTGCAGGCGTCGTGGGAGCAGTTCTGTTGCCTACTTAGTGACCGCTTCGATCACGATCAGCATGAGCTTTTGATCCGCCAGCTTTTCCATATGAAACAAATTACTTCTGTGTCTGATTATGTCACAAGGTTTACAGAATTGGTGGATCAGTTAACTGCTTACGCAGGAGGAGTGGATCCCGTCTATTTCACTACCAGGTTCATAGATGGATTGCGAAATGACATTCGTTCTATTGTTCTTGTTCAGAGACCCAAGAATTTGGATGCTGCCTGTACTCTGGCACTGTTGCAGGAAGAAGCTGGTGGTGTCCGAGATCCCCATCGAGTTCCCTTGACTTCAATGGCTAAACCCCAATCGAAGTTACCTCTGCCTCTTCCTCTACCACCCAAGACTGACAGGCCAGGGACTGTAGCCCACGTTTCTACCCCAAGTACTGGAGCTATGGACTCTAAACTGGTTGCTCTGAAGGCTTACAGACGTGCTATGGGACTCTGTTATAAATGCTCTGCAAAATGGTCTAAGGACCACAAGTGTACCCCTGAGGTCTTACATGCTGTCCAAGATCTTTGGGAATCGATATCTCTTGAGGAGCCCTCACCACAGCATGATTCTCCTTCAGGTTCTGCTTCTGATCATCTATTTTTAACTGTATCCAAAGCGGCTATATCTGGTTCTCCTGCTCCGCGCACTATCCAGTTTAATGGCACAATAGAAGGCATTCCTATTACTGCGCTGGTGGATTCTGGTAGTTCATCCTCATTTGCCAGTACTGGTGTGCTTAAGCGGATAGTTTCTCAGGTATTAGTTCCCCAACTGACTTCAGTCCATGTTGCTGGCGGTGGTATCCTGGTTAGCCCAGGAGTTCTGTGTAACTTGAAGTGGAATGTTGAGGCTTGCACGTTTGTGTCAGATTTCAAGGTATTGACATTAACTCATTATGATCTGATTATTGGCATGGATTGGTTGGAGAAATACAGTCCTATGCAAGTTCATTGGGCTCAGAAGTGGCTCATCATTCCTTACGAAGGATCTCATGCAACCCTACAAGGTTTACAACCAATAGCTTCAGATAACTTGCTGTTGCAAATTTCTTATGCCACTTCTGACACATCTCCCTTGGATTTAACGAACATACATGATGAGCTTCACCCCTTATTACACTCCTTTGACCACCTTTTTGACCCACCATCCAGCTTACCCCCGGCCAGAATGTGCAACCATGCAATTCCTTTGATTCCAGGCTCTAAGCCAGTGGCCATCAGACCTTACAGATACCCGCCAAAACTGAAGGACGAACTTGAACGCCAAGTGCAAGAAATGCTCCAGCAAGGCATCATACAGCCAAGTGCTAGTCTCTTTTCTTCCCCGATTCTGCTGGTCCCCAAAAAAGATGGAGGGTATCGCTTTTGCGTGGATTTCAGACAGCTGAATGCTATAACCATTAAGTCCAAGTTTCCAGTTCCAATTTTTGATCAGTTGATGGATGAGTTAGCACAGTCACAGTGGTTCTCTACCTTGGACCTTCGAGTGGGTTTCCATCAAATACTGCTTCAACCCGGAGAAGAACACAAGACGGCCTTCCAGACACATTTGGGACATTATGAGTTCCGAGTGATGGCGTTTGGATTGACAGGAGCACCGGGGACATTTCAAGGAGCCATGAATACAACCTTGGCACCTGGTATTAGAAAATTTGTTCTCGTATTCTTTGATGACATTTTGGTCTACAGCAAGACGTTCGAAGAACATCTATCACACCTGTCCCAGGTATTTCAGTGGTTATCTAATGACCAATGGAGATTGAAGTTCTCTAAATGCAAGTTTGCACAGAGATCAATTGCCTATTTGGGCCATATAATTAGTGGCGCTGGTCTTTCGACTGATCCCACTAAGGTGGCTGCCATCCAGAATTGGCCCACACCCAAATGTGTCAAAGATGTAAGGGGCTTCCTGGGTCTATCTGGTTACTACAGGAAGTTTGTCAAGCATTTCGGTATCATTGCAAAACCATTAACCGAACTGCTGCGCAAGGAAAACCCTTTCCTGTGGAAGGAAGAACATGATCAGTCTTTCCAGCGTCTGAAGCAAGCTCTCAGTTCTCCTCCATGCCTTGCTCTCCCTGATTTTACTCTTCCATTTTACATTGAGACTGATGCTTGTGCCACTGGAGTGGGGGCAGTCCTTCTACAAAATGGACATCCTTTGGCTTACATTAGCAAGGCATTAGGTCCCAAGAATCGAGGGTTATCAACTTATGAGAAAGAGTATTTAGCTATTTTAGTAGCTGTGGAGCAATGGAGACATTACCTATTACAAGGTGAATTTTATATCCATACTGATCAGAAAAGTTTAATCCACCTCAATGAACAGAGGCTGCACACGCCTTGGCAACAGAAGGTGTTTACCAAATTGCTGGGGCTACAGTACAAAGTAATCTATAAAAAAGGAGTAGAAAATGCGGCTGCTGATGCCCTTTCTCGCTGCATAACTTCTGACCAACTGTTGGCAGTTACTTCTGTGCAACCTCAGTGGCTCCAAGACATCCAGCAGGGTTATGAGTCGGATCCAGCAGCTCAACATCTCTTGACTCAGCTCTCAATCAGTTCAGGGGCCGATCCTCATTACTCCTTAATTAATGGTATTATCAAGTATAATGGCAAGATTTGGTTGGGCAATAATGTAGAGCTCCACAGTAGAGTATTCGCTGCCTTGCATTCCAGTGCCTTGGGAGGACATTCTGGAGCTCCAGCCACCTACCATAGAGTTAAGCAACTCTTCTACTGGCCTACAATGAGGTCTGACATTTGGTCCAGGGTTCAGGCTTGCAGTACCTGTCAACAAGCTAAGCCTGACAGAAACAAATATCCTGGACTCCTCCAGCCCCTACCAGTTCCCTCATCCGCTTGGGATATCGTGTCTATGGATTTTGTTGAAGGGTTGCCATCATCTGGGTATGCCAATGCTATTTTAGTGGTCATTGACAAATTCACTAAGTTCGGTCACTTTCTGCCATTGCATCATCCTTTTTCAGCCAATACCGTTGCTCGGCTGTTTATGGACCAGGTGTATCGCCTTCATGGCATGCCTACAGCTATCATCTCTGACAGAGATCGAATTTTTACCAGTGCCTTCTGGAAGCAATTGTTCAAGCTTTCAGGGACAGAGCTTAGGATGAGTACTGCTTATCACCCTCAGTCTGACCGCCAAACAGAACGGCTGAATCAATGCCTTGAGACTTATTTGCGTTGTTTTGTCCATGCCTGCCCATCTAAGTGGAAGCAGTGGATTTCTCTCGCTGAGTTTTGGTATAACTCTAGCTTCCATTCAGCTCTAGGCCGCACACCATTTGAAGTGCTATATGGCTATTCACCTCGACACTTTGGATTGTCTCCAGACATTGTGGGCGCTACGGTGCCAGATTTGAATGAGTGGCTTTCTGAGAGATCATTGATGCAGGATTTGGTTAAGCAACATCTTCTCCGTGCGCAAGAACGAATGAAGCGATATTCAGATAAGAACCGAACTGATAGGCAATTTCAGATCGGCGATTGGGTCTTCTTGAAGTTACAACCTTATGCACAGGCTTCCGTTGCTCGGCGCTCCCATCAGAAATTAGCATTCAGATTCTTTGGCCCATACAAAATTGTTGACCGAGTTGGCACTGTGGCATATAAGCTAGCCTTGCCACCTTCTTCAACCGTGCACCCTGTTTTCCATGTGTCGCAGCTCAAGAAGTCACACAACGCTGCTCCGGTAACAGAACTTCTGCCATCTCCTGATGTCGAGTTTCAGGTCCCAGAGCGGATCTTGCAGCGCCGCTGGACATCTGGTGACCACCCGGTAGAGCAGGTGTTAATCAAGTGGTCGCTGATGCCGGTTTCCCTCGCTACCTGGGAGTCTTATGAGCAGCTTCGCCAGCAGTTCCCTCGAGCTCCGGCATGGGGTCATGCCGGTTCTTATGAGGGAGGGAATGTTAACACTATTCCTGATCCGACAACGCCAGCCACTGATGAAGATCCCAGCGCTGATGCAGAAGAGAATGCAACACCATCGTCGGCAGGAGACTTCAGAGTTGAGACCAGGCCGGTTCGCGCACGGAGGCCCAACCCATTTGTATCTGGCCCAGAGTGGCTGTAATAGTGATACTACTTAAGAGAGAACGTGAGGACAGGAGGGTATGGAAAATAGTATCTGAATTCTTGCTTGCCAATTCCATCCTGTCTCCTACTTCTTCTTCTTCTTGCCCACGCTTATGCTAACAACTGGGAAACTGAAACATTCGTTGCCAGGGACAGGGCCAGTTAAGTTGCAGTTGGTGGTGAGCTTGATAACTTGCAGTGTAGACATGTTGAAGATGGCTGGTTGAACTGGGCCGGCGAGATGATTGACTTGCAGGTTAAGGAACTTGAGCATTGGCAAGGAGCCAACAATGTGCTATCGGTCCTGACAGGCTGTTGTTGCCAATGTTCAGATAAGTTAACAAGGGTGTGTCGTTGAATAGATTATTTGGTATCGAGCCAGTGAGGTAATTCGTTTGGAGATTTATGTAGCCAAGATTGTGAAGATCCTGGAGCTCTACCGGGATTGGACCAGATAGGTTGTTCCACTGCAGGACAAGAACTAGAAGCCTGGAGAGATTTCCTATGGTGGCTGGGATGCTATCTGACAGGCCATTGTGGCCAAAATCTAGGAATTTGAGGTGATTCCGTCTTCCTAAATTATCTGG
This sequence comes from Dendrocalamus sinicus, assembly GCA_036346575.1. Lineage (NCBI taxonomy): Eukaryota > Viridiplantae > Streptophyta > Magnoliopsida > Poales > Poaceae > Dendrocalamus > Dendrocalamus sinicus. The sequence continues at coordinate 53,867,827 of CM070671.1, read as the reverse complement.
GATTGAGCCCGTCAGGTTTGTGTTGATGAGGTTGAGGACGGATAGGAAAGAGAGGTTACCGAGGTGAGGAACCAGCAATCCATGGAGGGGAACGTCCCGCAGCTCCACGGCGGCGACGTGCTGCCTGTGCCGGCCGCACGAGACGCTGACCCAGTCGCAGAAAGGTGTGCCGTTGGTTCAGTTGCTGCAGAAAGCCAGCAGTGCAGCGAGATCGGTGTCGGACCTGGAGAAGAAGCAGCAACCACGGTGGACAAGGTGATCAACAACACGACGGATATGTATGGAAATCCAAGTGCCATGTTTTGGGAGTGATACATTGGCAAGAATAGAGCATTGCTTATGGCCGGGAATGGCTTGAGCTTTTAGCTCTCGGTTATGCATGCAAGTGGTTTTCTTTTCCCACTTGTGACCAATCATTAGTGGCTAGGATAGCTACTGATATGTGCCAACTTTCGAACATTTTTTTTAGAAAATGGAAGCAATAAACTTCCCGCCTCTGCGTCGAACATGTGCTTCACATCGAAAACCTTGACTAATGTAATCACTTTAGAACACAATAATGCAATATTGCAACAATGAACGAACAAGAAATAAGTTCCACGTTTGATAATGAAACAAATCAACTTAATAGATTGTAGCATGCATTACATGCTGTGAGAATCAAAGTTGTATAGTGGTGAAAGATACATTGGGAGATTCATACACTTTTTCTACGTATTCCAGCAGTTGTCAAATAGATAGTATTTTAAAATGCCAAAGATTTAAAAGTTTGGCCACTGATATGCACAAAACTATTAAGACTTAACATATAAAAATGATATTAATAGATTTATTGCCAAAAGTACTTTCATATAATTATATTTTATTAATTTTTACTAACTATAATTAGAAAAAAGTAGTGGTCAAATTGTATTTATCAGAGACCGCGTTGATGTCCAAACGACAAGAAAAAACATAACAGAGGGTTTATATAGTAATGAATAAAGTTGTGGCAGGCCCAGGTAGGCATTTTCTTATTTTAAAGTTATTTTCAGTAAAGTACCTTTGAGGCGACCTTAGACTTTATTCATCGGGTGGTGAATGGGTAGCCCTATCATTATGGCTTATTTAGGTGTGAAGTTCCAAAAGTATTTCTGTACTTCACTATAAGAAGAGAGGCGGCACAGTGGTCCTGCTCTGGATGCATCGCCGAAAAAAATCTCACCTGAAATAAGAAAACATTTGTGTTTTTTTAATACATAAGTCCCTTCAATGTCTGGTTTCTCTTGTAGAAAAAAAAGAAGTCATGAACTGTTTGGGCGAATGGGTGCAAGGAAGGAATGAACAGTTGTAGTTTGACAGTTTGTTATATACCCATGGGCCAAGAACTAACCAAAACGGGCACAAAAACAGAATAAGATTTGGTGCCAAATACAGAGCGCCTCTGCAGCCAACACTTGGTGTGCAGGCGCAGATGCCTCTCACCGACGCATACAAATAAATGGAAGATGCTTACTAACGAGAGAGCAAACAAGGTAAGATTATGTATGCGAGAGTTGGAGGAGGGATGAATACTTGGAGGTGACGACTGACGAGGAGCGGCCAGCCGTGCGCTGAGCGGCGCGGCGAGGCACTTGCAGGGGCAAACATGGACGATTCCATCATCTTCTCCCGGATTGCCGCAGCCTACGGCAGCGTCGGCTGTACCTGGACGGACCTGTGCCGCCACCGCGAGGACGATGGTGGCAGCTCCGCCGTGAGAGAGACAGCTTTGAGGTGGCTTCTAGCTGCTGGTACCGTTCGATAAAAAAAACCGTGCTACAAATGATGATCGCTACAGGCTACTCTAGCTAGCCGACGTGTGCATATGCTGCAATTCACAGAAACCTCTCATGGTTTTTTTCCCTCGACGAATCTGACGGGAATTTTATAGCAATAGTATTACTTCCGTGTAAATGTTATAAAACCCTAGATACAATTGGGGACACATGCTATAGTGGGCACATTTAAGGAAATAAAATTCTAGTAAACTATCCCCAACATAAAGTGGCATTATATGCCTGATACTATAAGCAGATTAATAAATCTCACAGAGAAGGAAATTAAATAAGTTCATTACAAGCATAACTAATACAATCTAACTCAACAATAATAAGGATGGATCGCTATAGAAGAAAGCCATAGCTTATAATGAATTACCCTGGGATGGCAAATCAGAGGATACTAATTGACCATGCTTTGCATCGTTAATTTCATCTACGCGTTCTCGCACATAATTTCAGCCTCGCAGGATCTTAATTTCGCCAGCTTAAGTTCTTCCACCACTTGTGTCATGGTCGGTCTCTCATCCACTTCTCCTTTGAGACACTGGACCGCGATGCCACCGATCCTATCAAGGCACTCCATGTAGTGAGGCTGAGCAGCACATAAGATCTCTTTATCATACATCTCCCTTCTTGTACCCTCGTCATTGTAAGACTTGACAAAGTTTATTGGAAGGCTGTTGCTCCCTTCGTACTTGGCCTTCTTCCGGGTTGTGAGCTCCAAGAGCACAACTCCGAAGCTGTAGACATCACTCTTCTCCGTGAAATGCCCTGTCTTGATGTACACGGGGTCTATGTAATTCATATCCCCCATCACGGACCAGTTGGCATACCTGGTTACTGAAACGAGCTTAGATGACCCAAAGTCAGAGACCTTTGGTGTGAAGTTGTCACCAAGGAGGATGTTACCGGACTTGACATCCCCATGAACGATGTTGTGGCCACCATGTGAGTGCATGTAGGCGAGAGCTTCTGCAGAGCCAATAGCAATGTCCAAGCGTGCCGGGAGCGAGAGGGTACGCTTTTCAGCTCCATGAAGCACACTGTAGAGGCTTCCGTTGGGGATGAACTCGAAGACCAACATGGGAACTTCTGTCTCCAAGCAACATCCAATGAGACGGACCAGATTCCTGTGGCTGATCCTAAATTGGGTGCTGATCTCGTTCACAAACTCTTCTTTCCGGCGATCCTCGCCTTGTACAATGGAGCGTTTAACCGCGACCCGTTGGTTGTCGTCTGTAGTTCCCATGTAGACCACGCCGAAGGCACCATTTCCAATGCTGGTGCTGTAGTTCTGTGTGATCTTGTCCAGCTGCTCTTTTCTGAAGATGCCGATGTTCATGCCCTTCATTATGTCACCGCCATTTTTGTCAAAGAAACCTCTCTGCTTTCGTCTCCTATGTTCCTTGCCAATGAAGCTTAATAACAGTCCCAAAAGAACAACGGCACAGAATGTTGCTGCGAAGCACAGATAGCGTAGATGGATGTTAATCGTAATGACATTCATTGCATTTGCATGCATGTCATCTTGATTGTGCTGATTGAACTAAAGACCATAAATATTAAATTTACTATGAGTACAAGCTAGGCAGCTAGTATATACTGGAAAAATGCTCACCTACTGTCGCAACTGCAGGTGCGGGAAATATGGGCCGACATCCCTGGCCACTTTTACCATCCCCTCTTTGCCCAAAATTGCATTTGCACTCATAATCTCCTTTGGTATCATGGCATGTGCTACCACTTTGACAAGGATATAGCTTGCCGTACTTTTCAGGATGAGATTTCCGGAGCACGCACTCGTTAATATCTGTACATATATTGATGGTAAATATTTGAAGGAAAGTCAGTTTAACAACTCGTATTACAAAACAACAGCTGTTTCGAACGTAGCGGATGTAATAGTTCCAGAGATAGGTAACAATACTCGTGGACAAACTAACTTTTGCATCCGCGCGCGCCGCGGACATAGGGATTGCCGGAGTATCCCTTGGAGCATTTGCAAAGGTACCCCTGCCCTTGTGTGGCGTTGATGCAATAGCTGTGGGCGCTGACACAGGCGGGAGCTATTGCTGGCGGGGGCGGGCACATCCCGTCTCCCATGATGGCCCAGTCGAGTACCAGCGGAATACGTCTCTTGCCAACCTCTCTATTGCTGAGATCTTTCCGGCTAAATTTGTACCTAAATTACAAATAAGCTCACGGTTACTCCCTTCTGTAGAAAATAATCTTGATAACTTCTTTACCTGTTATATATATACTTTTCAGATGGGAGTGGAGAGGAGGCACGGCACAGATCGAAGTCCCACTTTATCTTAGTGTACACATGTGTACATAGATTTACCACCTGCAAGTTGGAACATGTGATAGACGACGTGTACGTACGTACCAGCCTTTCGCGGCTATGAAGGCGTAGCTGCAGGGGCTGTATTCCCACGCAGGGTTGTCCATGACGACGGTGCCGTTGTCGTCGATGTTACCCCAGCTGATGGCTATGGTAGTAAGGTTGCTCGGGATGAACGGCACCAGACAGCAACCGAGCCCGGCGCACGGCTCACCATCATGGGCGGCAACATCCAAGCTCACGCACGTCGTGACGCAGCTGGTGTAGTAGCTCCAGTCATCCCTGCCCTTGAGTTCCGCCAGGGTGTTGCACCCGATGGCCGTGAACTCGTTCCCAACCGGCGAGATCCGGAACGAGCCCAGGAAGTTGAGTTGCCAGGCGGCTACATTTGATTCGATGGTTTTGAGCGAGTTGTAGCAGATGTGCGACACGGGAGTGACGACGCGCATCTCGCCAGCCTCCGCCGAGATGTTGATGACCTCGATGCTGCTTGTGTATGGTCTTGGAGGGTTAAAGCTGTGGTTGCAAATGAGGGTGAAGTCACCAAAACCCCGCCAGGCACAGTGAGAGCCGATGCCGAATGGATAGGGAATGTGTACGCCGCCGCACATGCTAGGGCAGCCCGGAGGTGGAGCCTGCATTGGTGAGGGCGCCATGTCAAAGACGGCGGTGGCCGCTGGCGTCGGCACAGGCTGGGAAAGTACTAGGGTGGGAGTAAGGAAAAACCACAGCACTTGTGGCATGGCTGCTAGGACGTATTTCATGTTTGTAAATTAAACGAGCAGCTAGTTAACTTGCTCGTCCGATCGGGACGCGCGTGTATATATAGGCAGGCCGCCCGGCTCATTCTCTATTCCGTAAGGATTTTGCCGGGCGCCCGGTGTACCTACAAATCTGTCGGTAAACTTAACTATCATGAGATATTTTCATTAAAGATAGCTACCCGAATATTCCGTGCAACTACACGGCTAGCTTCTATAATATATACGCTTTCAGTTGAAAACGCATTTATATTTGTTATATAACTCAAATGCTTATGATTGAAAATAGAGTTGTATTTTTTATGCAATTGTAATAATTTTGATATTTATGTGATTAATTTACACCATTATAATCTGATCACACAAAAATAAGAGTTGTCGTCGATCTTTCTCTTTTTCTCTTATTCATGAGAGAATTTCTAGTTCTTGATAGTAAACATAGTAACTTCTTTTTCAATCATTTTACTAATATAAAAGATAAATAAAGTACACCACCTCGCTGATGATGACGTAGAATTAACATTATTGTATAAAAAGATGATGGCAGGTGATTTAAAACTTCTAAGAAAAAAAGGTGATTTATAATTGCTAAGAAAACAAGGAGATATGCTAGATTTGGTAGTTGGCTTAGATATATAGGTGGACTCTAATTTTAAAGGTTGGTTTAGTTCTGATAGCTGGCTTAGAGATATATTAATTTGGAAAAAATATAGTAGCATTACCTATAATTCAAAGGTTACGAATGTGTAAATTGCTAGTAACGCACCTCCCAATCCTCTCACAATATAGGGGAGAGAGATCTCAAAATAAACTGTGCTAATTAAATAAGAACTCAAATACCACAGACGTCTTGTCAGCCGTTGTGTGTGGCCAAAGGGGTAAGCATTTTAAGCTCAAGTAATCTTCTTCGATCGTTTGATCTTCAAAATAACCCGCATATATATGATCCAAATCTATATATATAAACAATCAGTGGCATCTCCGTTTTAAGAACAAAAATCCTACAAGCATCCTAGAAAAAAAGGGGAAAATCCTAGAATTTCTCTAATTAATCAAGAGAAAAAGAGAAAAATCTACACCGCTTATTTTGATGGAACCAAATTATAACGGTACATATTGATTATACTTACATATTAGAGTTTTAAACAAATATAATTGTATTTTCAATAGTAAGGATTATATTTGTATAAGAAAGATATAATATTTAACCGTGTAATTACGTAAGTAATTCTGTTAGTTGTGTAGACGCTGGCACGTCTATCCTTGGAATCTTTACCGGTTCTTGCGGGCAAAACACATGCATGTTCCTTCCGAGACCAACAACTGATCCATCTAGCTCTTATGATGCATGAATGTGCGTGTTTTCGTTACTGTATCAAATTGACTTTGTAGGTTTGTACTATCAAGTGGAGCATCGATCGCATTAGCTACTTCGTAGGTTTGTACTAACTATCTACTTATTATTGGTAAGTGTGGTGATTCTTCTCGCGCAAAATGAATAAGACACGTGGAGTGTTTAATTTTACTGCTAGTATCCAATTATTTAGCCCCTGTTGGTTATGCAAGGTTTTAAAAGTTCAACTGGACGTTCATGAAGTCGCTGGTTACGAGGTAGTTTCCCGTGAAAGTAGATGCTCCAAGATCGAATGTGACCTTTTCTTTTCCTTTTTCCTTTTTTCTTTTAAAAGCGGGCGGGAGGTCTGCCCTGTTTTAATTGACAATAAGAAGCAAGGTGTGACCTTTTCTTATTATCTATTTATTACTAAAAATCGATGATAGATGTTTTAGAGTCGTTGAGAAAAAAAAAGAAAAAGCTAAAATTTTTTTACAAAAAAGCAAAACATCCAGCCCTTAATCAAGTTGGTCTAAATTAAGTAAAATTATAGCAGCTGTCAAATGTTATTACTTAAAGATATATTTCTTCTTAATTTAAAAGAGATGATAATCTTTATTAAGATGTTTTTATTTAAATATATGTTTCTTTTAAATTTAGAAGAGAAGATAATCGTCTACGTCTGTCCACATTGCATCGCCGATTTAGTACTAGCCGAGATACAACGGGCCTATTTGGATGCGCGCGGATGCAGCTTATGGCTTTTGGCTAAAAGTTTTGAATTTTGGCTGTTTACGGTACATATTACGGAGAGAGAGATACTCACTTACGATTTTGGCTGGTACAGATGTTGAGCTTTTAACATGTACATCGTTTAACTTGTAGACACCGTCTTGAAAAAAATACTCTGTTTAAAAGTTAGGTACTATAGCAAAAGCTAAGCCGTCAGCTTCAGAGGAAAAGAACAAGCCCAACATTTGCTAAGAACAATATTGTCATCTATGCTAGGCAACGGATTTTTCTCTACTTTGCTTCGGATGAGCTGTGAGGTGTGATATGCTGACCGTGCGGTTATTAGACAGGTGGAACAAACTATTGGAGCAAGGAATATTACATTTTTATAGCTCCAATATGCGATTGAGTTGTTTGTGTAGTGGCATGCTAAACGAATAAAGAAAAAACATCCCATTTGGAAGTAACGGCACATGTATAGGTCATTGCGCATCTGCCAAGTCTAGAATGTTGAGATGGCTACGCAATACGTCCGAAAACTTCAAATTTAAGATTTGAAACCATCGAATTTGTCTACATTTTATCATGCTGTGTTGGTAAATTGGTCCAAGATCAGACAATACTACATAAATCATCATCACAGACGGTTCAAAAACGTTATCACAGACGGTTTTCTGAACCGTCTGAATTTATGGATCAGTGATAATCGAAGGTTATCACAGACGGTTTTCGAACCGTCTGTGGTGTAAATATCACATACGGTTTGTAAGTAAAAACCGTCTGTGATATTGATTTCTACCCCTAAATATATTTCTGATTATTGGCTAGCCTCAGGAAATGCTAGCCATGCCCTTTGAAACAAGCAGATATACATACAATTCACATTTCCATTCATTTCACATACATAAAACATCCAATTCACATCTCAATTCATTTCACAAACATAAAACATGCACTTCACATCGCACTTTATTTGACAAACATAAAACATCCATTTCGCAAATCAAATAATTGAAATGAAATAAAATATCCATTTACAAATATACAATTACAAAAGATGTACGTTGCATTTGCACTCAAATGGTAACATTGTATTTTTTATTGCTCTATCACTCTGGAAGCGAGGTCACGCGAAAGGAACATATCCATAATCAACGAACTTGTCAGGCTGAATAAGCTATACTTAGATAATGCATGATTGTCATCCAAGCATTGCTTATGCAGCTGATAAGTTCGTTGATTATGGATATCTTTCTTTCCCGAGACCTCGATTCTGGAGTGATAAGAGCAATAAAAAATCATGGTGCGCAGTGGAACCGTCCTTGTGAATTTATAACTTGAGCCACGAAAAGGTACGCCAACTCTGCTCGAATTCGGGAAAGGTCAGGCTGTTTCAATGCAGATGTCGGGATGAACGCAACTTGTCGATAGGAATATCAATGTGCGTATATATATAACGTGATAAGTATGAAGTAGTTATGGGAAGATTGACAAACCTTGGAATTGGTGATCCTCGAGGAATCGAGGAGTAGTTCCATATGGTGGCAAACGTAGAAGCCACATGTGTTGCCCGGCTGCTACTGGTGGTACTGCAAAAAATGGAATGTGTTAATTCAAGAGGCATTAATTACTACCAACTGTTGCATAGGATTAATTAATGTGTAATAGCAAATACCTTAAAATCTCGAGCATGTGTCAGGCCTTTGGCCCCTTGCATTGGGACACCTCACTTTGCAATGTACATCTCGAACGCCCTACATGAATCGAAAAAGTTAACCTTAGTCATTCGGAAGGAAAGAAAGAGTACAATATATGTATGTATGGAGAAAATGTGTCAATAGGCCGTTACATACACAAGAAACAGTGTATGAGCACTTAGTGTGTAATGGAATGCTGCGTGGATATACTATATGGGGTTGCCATGGGGAAACAGCATCATATATCTCTGCTAACAAAGATTCACTGCCAGTGCATCCAAGTTTAAACAGTAATATGCGCCAGGTAGTCCACGAAGCCTTTGGATATGTAGGCAATGAACATCACACAACTGAACCTGATGTGTCAGGTTTTCCAAAAGATGGACCAGATGCAGAAACACAAGCTTTCTTTGATTTGCTTAGAGATGCTGATGAACCTTTATGGGAAGGATGTGAGCTATCAAAACTTTCTTTCCTAGTCCTATTGTTCCATGTGAAGTCTACCAACAAGTGGAGCAATAAATCAATTAATGATCTGCTTCAAATTTTACAGTTGGCTCTCCCAAATGGTTCAAATATACCTAAAACATTTATGGAGGCTCAGAAGATCATTGCAAAGCTTGGTCTTAGATATGAGAAAATTCATGTATGCTCCAATAATTGTCACTCTATTGGAAAGACAAGAAAGATAATGACTTCTGCTCAAAATGTGGAGCATCAAGGTGGAAAAATAAGGCGACAACACATCATTGACAAAGAAGCAAAGAAGAAAGGCAACCCCAAAAAGGTATTGCGCTACTTTCCAATCAAACCTAGGCTTAAAAGGCTTTTTATGAACAAGGAAACAGCCAAGTTAACTAGATGGCATGATGAAGAGCGTACAAAGGATGGGGCCTTGCGCCATCCTGCGATTCAGAGGTCCGGAAAATCACCGATTCCTACTATCCTCACATAGCATCAGATTCTCGAAACATGAGGTTTGGAATAGCAACCGATGGTTTTAACCCATATGGGAAGTGTAATTCTACCTATAGTTGTTGGCCAGTTGTCTTAGTACCATACAACCTTCCTCCATGGTTATGCATGAAAGCTTCCTCTCTTATGCTCACTCTAATAATTCTGGTTACCACGAAAGGACTTTCATACATTTATGCAGCCAGTTTATGATGAGCTAAATGAGTTATTTGAGTCTGGTATGCCTACATATGACGCATCTAAAGAAGAGCGATTTCAACTTCATGCTACATCATTGTATACTGTGAGTGACTACCCAGGGCGGGATATTGGCACGATTCGGTGTTATGGGCGATTGGGTTGTCTGTCTTGTGAAGATGAAACAAGTTCCATACGCTTGAAGCATGGCTACAAGCAATGTTTCATGGGACACCGATGATTTCTACCGATGGCCATGAGTTCGATATGATGCCAATTCATTTGATGGAATCAAGAGCATCGGTCAAAACCTGTTTCCTTTTCTCGAGTATCCTTTTGGAAAAGATAAAATCAATTGATGACTTTGAGAAGTCCAAAACATGGAAGGGTATTAGTGGTCTGCTTTGTTTGTCTCATTGGAAGTATAATTTGCTACGACACAATCTTGACTTTATGCATATAGAGAAGAATGTTTGTGAAAATATATTTGGGACACTTTTAGAAATGGAGGGCAAATCAAAGGACAATCTACAGGCAAGGAAAGACTTGCAAGAAATGAACATTAGGCCAGATCTACATCCACAAAAAAGGCTAATAATAAGTATTACTTGCCTCCTGCTTTGTATAACATGTCAAAAGAGGAAAAGCAACAGTTCTGTAAAGTTCTTCATGACATAAAAGTTCCAGATGGTTATTCCAGTAACATCTCTAGATGTGTAAATGTTGCTCAAGCAAAAATTTCAGGCTTAAAAAGTCATGACTGCCACATACTAATGCAACAACTTATGCCACTTGCATTGAGAGGTCTTCTCCCAGATGAAGTTACATCTGTCTTATTTGATCTATGCGGGTATTTTAGAGAACTAAATGCAAAAGTTCTCCACATGGATGAACTTGAGAAGCTAGAGGAGCGAATTATCATGACGTTATGTCGGATGGAGATGATATTCCTGCCAGGTTTTTTACTATTATGGTGCATCTAGTTCTTCACTTAGCAACAGAGGCAAAAATAGGTGGTCCTGTCTCAATGTATTTTGTGGAAAGGTATGTTTTCCTTAAGAAATGAAGTGTCATATTTTCTACCTTCTATTTCCATGATTATTTAATGTTTTATCCGTATACTATTCTGTGCAGGTATCTTGGTGATTTGAAGTCAAATGTGAGAAACAAAGCTCGTCCGGAGGGCTCCATTGCTGAATCGGTTTTGGTAAAAGAGGCTATGACATTTTGTTCAACATTTCTTGATGGTTTTGAGACCTTGTCTAATAGGCTTTCGCATAACGATGATAATGATGAAACACTCGGATGTTCTACTAGACAGGCATCAACTCTTTTTCCTCATCCTGGGAAACCACTTGGGAAGCCAAGTAGTTATGTCATAAGAGGTTTGGCTAAAGTACAAGCACATAGATATGTGTTATTCAATTGTTCTGATGTCAATCCATACCTTAGGTAATGTCTCAAACACATAAACATAAATTATATTTTTTTGCACAAATTTTCTTACAAGGTCTATTGCAGAGCTCATGCTAAAGAGATGATTGAAAAAAATAAGGGACGTCGAGCCAGCCATAGAGATGTTGAGAAAATCCAAAATGAGAAGTTCCATCAGTGGTTTCGATGTCATGTAAGTACCTTATCTCAATATACTTTAAATCTAAAACTAAAGTATAAAACTAAACTTGAATAAATGTACAGATAATGAAGTTAGAGAAGGAAAATGGCATTGACGGTGTTAAAGATGACATTAGATGGCTAGCTCGTGGCCCAGTTGAGGCGGCAAAAAGGTATCGTGCTTTGAATAGTCGAGGTTTCCGTTTTAGGCCCAAACGGTTGGATGGGGTGACACAAAACAGTGGTGTAGTCCTAACTGCAAAAACATCAAGTTATGCCAGTGCAAGTGATGCCACACCAGTTTTAGGTGATGTGACTTACTATGGGAGAATAATTGATATTATTGAGCTGAACTACTCTGGGAATTTTTCTCGTCATTACTTTTCAAATGTGAATGGGTTGATGTACTTTCTAAAGAGGAATAAAAAGGACAAGTATGGGTACACACTCGTCAATTTCTCACACCTGATACATACAGGAGAAAAGATTGGTCATGAACCATACATTTTTCCTAACCAAGCTGACCAGGTGTTTTATGTTGAAGACAAAACAAATCCTGGGTGGTCTGTGGTAATGAAGATGAAACCAAGAGATACATATGACACAGGTTGTGAGGAATGGGAAGATGATGTAGAAAACGAGCCATTCCATGTCACACACCTTGGAGAGATGTTCAATAATTCAAATATTAGGCATCAATGGGTCAGAAGAGACATTGAGGGAACCACAGTGGATGCTAGCACCAGTGGATTGAATGACCAATAATAGTTCATGAGCTACAGTTCCATAAATATTCATTGGGCAAACTCGTTTCTTCAATGGTTTGTGTTCCTTCCTTTTCTGCTCTGTTTAATTGTATAAGTTCTTCTAAAGTTTATTTAATTTCTACTATAATAGTAATTTATATCAATGGAATTTATTAGGGATGGTCAATGGCATGATTGTAACAATATAAAACTATACCTATATAATAGTGTAATGAAATTGTATCAAGAAACCGACAATTTGCAGGTGATCTGATGGTTAACCATGTTTCTTTTTATAGGTTTTTAATAGGTGTACGACCTGACAAGGGAGACATTGGAGGCAATTTGCTCATGTTGGTATAGACTAGTCACTTAACGTCAGTAGTTATAGCTATATTGATATAGTTATTTATAATAAGTCCGCACAACATATATTGAAATTGTCTTAGTTTCAGATCCTTTATTGTTTTTACAAATGTAGTATAGCAACATTATTTTAATATTTTATTTTTATGGCATTGCAGATTCACGATGTTTTGTGGCATCCCTAGTGACTTTGTTCCAGCTCTTAAGTATGATCGATGCATGGTCGCGAAGTTGGAGAGCATACATGGCTTTTTTGTTCTCCAAGTCTTTTGGAGTTCATATGCTATATGTAAAATGGTCTAGATGATGGTTCATGCTATTCTAGATATCAACTCATAAACACCTTGCACGGTGCTTTTGTGAAGGCATTTTTTTAAATTGTCTCAAACATTGTTGTAGGCCGTACTTAAATGCCTTCTTTGTGGCCTTTTTAGGCATTCTACAACATTGCCTCTTGCATAGAAATATAGATCATGAGTCAATTTTTTGTCCAATGATTACTCTTTTGATTTAACAATTTGTTTTACTACCATACCTGCCAGTATCTATCACAATTCTCCATAATAACCAAGTTAGATTGGTTGATCTGTTGGATCAGAAAAGCGTGTGGCTGAAGATTATTTCATTTTGAATTCAAATTAGGTTTACTGTTATATAAGGATAAGTGTTGGAGATGGGATTGTGACTGAGATGAAAAGATAAGATGGTTTATTCTCTTCTCTGAGCTTGAAAGAAGTAGAGAGAACTGTTTTTTTCATAGCTTTTTTGTTAGACCCAGAACCAATAAATGTTTGCACTCGGCATTGGAGCATAGAAAGCGAGATCATGTGAAGATGAGTTTAAATCTATAGCCTCCCCTCATGGCGAGATCGAGGCATACCTATCGGTTTGACCTAAGCCATATAATCGACATAGAACTCAATGACATAAGCTTCGATGATGTTGCCCTCCGACCGAGATCGATTCCGTACACATGACTTGAGAATTCCCATGAACCTCTCGAACAAGTAAATGCTATGTAGGAACACAGGCCCACATATTTTTATCTCCTACACAATGTGAACAATGAGATGGACCATGATATCGAAAAACGATGGAGAGAAATACATCTCAAGATTTCATAGAGTCGTCACCACCTTGTCCTGGAGATTATCTAGTTCTTCAGGATCAATGACCTTCTAAGCAATTGTGTTAAATAAATAACATAGCATCATGATTGTCTCTCAGACCTTGATCGACAAAATACTTCTAATTGCAATAGGGAGCATCTGTGTCGCCAACACATGACAATCATGAGACTTCATGCTAATTAACTTCAAATCTTCCATAAACACAAGTTTCTTCATGTTGACGGAGTAACCAGACAAAACTTTCACACCATGTAAGCATTGGCGCAGTTCAGTTCTCTCAGTATTTATTGGTGCTAACTTAGGCCTGATATCCATATCAACCAAGTCAAGCCGTGCATTGACACCATCATTTGTTTTGTCACAAATGTTCAGCAAGAGACCAATCAAGCTCTCACATACATTCTTCTCTACGTGCATGACGTCAATGCAATGGCAAACTTCTAGGTACTCCTAGTAAGGTAAGTCCTAAAATATTAATCTCTTCTTCCAGACACTCTTCTTGTAGGTCATTAATTTACGTCCCTTTCCATGCAAAACATCTAAATCCTTAATCATATCATAGACCTCTTTTTAGCTTAAATGCCTTAGAGTTGAACTATCCTCCTTCTCTCCGTCGAATTGTTTCTTCATCCTACGGTATAGGTGAGCCCTCCGAACGAATCTATGGTGACACATGTATACGGTTTTGCGTGAGTGCTTTGGGCACATACTCTCGGTATCATCTAAGCATTGAGTACAGGCTTTGGCCCCATTTGTACTCTAGCCCGACAAGTTTCCAAGAGCACGATAATCATTTATGGTGCAAAACAACAAAGAGAATAAAGTGAAGCTTTCTCATTTGTACGTATTCCATACCTGTACCCCTTCAATCCACAGTGGTTTTAGATCTTCCACCAACGATGCTAGGTACACATCAATATCATTGCCAGGTTGCTTTAGCCCTTGGATAAGTATCGATAGCAAAATATACTTTCGCTTCATACAAAACCAAAGAGAAAGGTTGTAGATACAGAGAGTCATGGGCCAAGTGCTATGTTGGCTACTCATGTTACCGAAAGGATTCATTTCATCTATATTTAATCCAAACTTTATATTCCTCGGTTCTTCACCAAAGTCTGCAAACCTTCTATCGATGTTTCTCCACTGGGCGGAATCAGCAAGGTGTCTTAGCATTCTATCCTTCTTACACCCCTCTGAGTGCCAACGTAGCAGTTTTGCCTCCTTTGAGTTCACAAAAAATTGCTTCAAATGGGGAATTATAGAATGATACCATGCCACCTTAGCAGGAAGTCCTTTATTCACCTCTATTCCCTCGTTGTCATCTAATTAATTCTTATGCTTGTACCGGGATGCGTTGAACACCGGACATATATGCATGTTTGCATACTCTTTACGGTAGAGGATATAGTCGTTCGGATATGCATGTATTCTTTCTACTTTTATTCTCAACGGACAAAGAACCTTCTTGGCTTTATAAGTGGTTTTGGGCAACTCATTTCCTTCTAGAAGCATGTCCGCTAAAAGACCTAAGAGTGCCATGAAACTCTTGTTGGACCAACCGTTTCTTGCCTTCAATTTCATCAATACAAGCATGGCTGACAACAACTCTCCTAGTTCTTCACCATCACGCTGAACTCCATATATACGTGGGAGCAGTTCCGGACTGCATGTACAACAACTTTCAAGGAAACTACACCAAGTATGTAGACACAGACCATCTCTTCGTCATCAAGCAGAAACCTTCGGAGAAGCTCCAAGAGTATTTCCAGTGCTTCGCTAAGGTCCGCTGCCAAGTCAAGAATGTAAAGAGGACCACCATCCTTAATGCAACAATATGATGTCTTCGCCTAAGGCCCTTGGCTCAGTACAATGCGCGCTAGCCCATAAAATTAGTCGACAAACTCTTTGACAACATGGAGGAATACGCAACAGCGGAAGAGAATGTACAGTGGCACTGGGGCAACGCATCTGAGACCAAGCGAGCACCCGATCCTTCCAAGGACGGCACCAGCCACAATGAATGGAAGGGCCAACAGTCCAAATACATCCTCGACATCGAGGGCAAGGGCGACAACAACACCACCTCAACCAGTTAGGGACACAACCGCAAAGGCTGTGGTCACAGAAGAGGTCATGGTCACGACGACAGTGGAAACAGGTGTGAGGATGGGCAACAGCAGGAGCTGTGGTGCGAGGTGCACCACCGCAAAGATCACCCCACCCAGCACTACATGACCATCACAACGCTCTGGGAGAGCGTTGTTAGGGACAGAGCACTTGAGGCAAGAGCACTAGCGGTGGCACATGTGCAGCAACCCCACGATGGCCAACTAGTCCAAGCCAACCCCACTGCTTTGTGCATGTAGGCCCCTGAAAGTGAAGCACGTCAGGTCATCAATGCTATCATGGGCAGTTCATCGTTGGAATTCCTGTCCAAATGGCAGAGGAAGGCCTACACCCATCGACTGCACCACGTCACCACATATCCCACCCAAATGCCCCTAGCTGGGCATAGGCTGACATCACTTTCATGATGGGCGATGCGCTGGGCATCGACTTCCCTTACTAGCATCCCCCAGTGATCCAGTCCAATATCGCAGGGTGCGATATCAAGCATGTCCTGGTCGATGGAGGCACCTCTGTAGACATCTTATTTGCCAGTGCATTCAATCAAATGGGCATTCCCTAGAGCAGGCTGCAACCATCTGCTGTCCCACTCTAGGGTTTCGATAGCCAACCACTGCAGGCCCTGGGCTAGGTGCAACTCAAGTTGTCTTTCGGCCAATATGACCAGACGAGAAGTAATGACATAACCTTCGATGTCGTCGATCTCCCTTACCCATACAACGCCATCCTGCGAAGGGCCACACTCAACACTTTTGGAGCAGTACCGCATCACAATTTTCTATGCATGAAGCTACCGGGTTCGCACAACATAGTCACCATGTGCGGAGACCAGGACCTCACCCACCGATAGAGCTCGGCTCACAAGGTCCCCTCCATAAGGTGCACACCATTAGGGAGACCCTCGCCACACCCATACCATCATCACCGATAGCTCCGGGGTGGACGCCTAAGCCTAATCCAAACGGCGAGGTCAAAAGGGTCCCTCTGCACAACGCGGGCGCTTCATGGCAAGTCTCCATCAGCAAGGGCCTCTCCTCGGAGGTCAAACATGAACTCCTTCGAGTCCTTTGCACCAACACGGATGTCTTCACGTGGTCGCTGACAGATATCATGGGGGTAGACTGCTCCACCATTGAACACAACCTCACGGTGCGCTGATGCCAAGCTAGTCAAATAGAAACTAAGGTGCATGTCCCTCGAGCGTTAGTAGGCTACCAAGATGGAGGTCACTAAGTTACTCGAGTCTCGCATTATCTGTGAAGTTCACCACTTGGAATGGCTCGCCAATCTGGTCAAGAAGGCCAATAGAGCATGGTGCATGTGTGTCAATTTCACGAATCTTAATAAGGTATGCCCGAAAGACAACTACACTTTCTGCAGATCGAATAGCTCATGGATGCCATGGCTAGGAGTGAGTTAATGAGCTTCCTAGCTGCATACTATGGCTACCACCAAATTCATATGGCCAAAGTGGATGAGACCAAGATAGCATGTACTACTTTATCCATTTGCCCCTTGGCCTAAAAAATACAAGAGCCACATTCACCCGCCTAGTGGGCACCAGAGGCTCTACTATTGCCCTATCTAGTGACTACACTAGCAGCAATAAGCGTGGTCCTCGTCTTGAAGGAGGGGTCAATCCGACGCCTAGTGTAGTTCATCTCGGAGGCTCTTCAGGGAGCCAAGACATGATATACCGAACTGGAGAATCTAGCCTATGCAATTCTCATGGCCTTGCGAAATCTCTAGCATTACTTCTTGGCCTACCACATCACGGTGCCCTCATCATTCCCCTTGGCCGAGATGGTGCAGAACAGGGAGTCAATAGGCTATATTGGCAAATGGGTAGCCGAGCTCACGCCTTTCTCCCTGACCTACGCTTCCCGCACAGCAATTAAATCATAGATTCTCATAGACTTCATCATAAAGTTGACCCCGCCGGCCCAGCCGCAAATGCTGCCACCTACTGAGCTAGTTTGGAGTATAAAGCATCGAGAACTTAGTCGTCCTGGGCAACTCTGTGGAGTATAATTAGCCATCTGGAGCCGATAGCCTTCGCACGAACTCTGGAGAGTATAAAGTGTAGGGAACTTAGTCATCCTAGGAAACTCTATAGAGTATAAATATCCACATGGAGCCCATCATCTCCGCGCGAACTCTGTGAAGTATAAATCGTTGGGAACTTAGTCATCCTAGGCAACTATACGAAGTACAAATATCCACACAGAGCTCCTCGCCTCCACACGAACTCTGTGAAGTATAAAGCACCAGGAACTTAGTCATCTCGGGCAACTCTATGGAGTATAAATAGCCACATGGAGCCCATCATCTCCGTAAGAACTTTACGAAGTATAAATAATTGCGCAAAGCCAATAGCCTTCGTGTGAACTCTACGGATTACAAATAGTCATGCGAAGCCAATAGCAGCTGTGCAAAATGCATGGAATCTAAAGCGCACCATTTCAAGACCTCATCCCACCACTGACTTCATCAACGATAGTCTGAAGGGTGGGGAACGGAGTGTGCTTTTGCATACTTTATCTCACTGCTGCCTTCGTTGATGACAATCCAAAGGGTGGAGGACGGAGCATGCTTTTTTCAAGACTTCATTCCTTCACCGCCTTCATCGACGATAGTCCAAAGGGTGGGGGACGTAGTGCGTTTTTTCTAGATTTTGTCTCACTGCTGACTTCATTGACACCAGTCCAAAGGGTGGGGGATGGAGCGTACTTTTTTCAAACTTCGTCTCACCATTGTCTTCGCGTCATATGCTCACATGGCACTCAGCATGAGTGATTATGCCTCCCCAATCTTATGAAGGCTGCACAGAATATCTTCTGGTCCAAACGCTCGAGGATGGACCTCGACTGTGAGCTAGCCTAGAGTACCCTCGAGGGCCTTCACTGAACTCCACGCCGACAGGGAAGCATTACCTAGTACACGATCCTTTGCCACCATCTTGGATGATAGCCAAGCATTTTCCTCTTCTAGCCCAACAATCTATTGCAATAGCCCCTCGCACTCCTCGGTGGCCACACATCGGGTCTGCTCCACTAAGGCGCATGTGTCAGTGATGGCCTTTGCACCCTCCATCTCAAGGAAGTGGATGCATTCATCCTTCACCACACTTGCCGCAATGGCATCCTTGGTGGATTGTTGAGACACTACGGCCTCCACCTCCACAGCAGCTACCCGCTCCTACAGACCCCTCCGTACGTGGGACCTCGCTGCCTTCATAGCCTAGGCGAGAGCGAGGGCCTGCAAGATGCAACGCAGTCAATAGCTAAACTAGCTGTGTAAACACCTTGTTGTCATAACATAAATTCATCCCCGTTGCCTTGAGCATGCTCTCGAGGAGGTCCAAACCGCATAAAGAAAGCACATGGCGCTCCAGAGCCGTGTCCGCCCAGTCTGTTGCCCGTTGGAATACCCTTAGAGCTTCTGGACGAGGGACATAGTACACCACAGTGAGCCACCCAGACTCTGAACCGATGGCCTCAAGGATGGTTGGATTTGATGATGTCCATGTCGGTAGCGCTAGCCAGGACACAATCAGCTCTGTTGCTAGAGCCCTGTGCACGCCCTAGAGATTGAGGAGGCGCTGATTCCATGAACAGTGTTAGGGAGCATATTGGAGAGATCCTCGCAAAGTCACGAGAGGAGAATGATTTGTTCATACCTATACCATGAGTGGGAGATGTCGGTCAAGAGGCGGCAGCGCCTACAGACCCCATGTGTGGGACCGCCAGAGCAACACCAACAACGCTGGCATCGGAGCCCACCTCACAAGTGATTAGGTCCATGTCAAAGTCCAAGTCCACGATGTAACAACCTAGGTTTTTATAAAATGATAATAATAATAAATAAAAATTAATTTAGTTTAAAATAAAATTAAGTGTTATTTAGTTGCTTGAATTTTAGAGTTTTTGTTTTGTCCTGATTTTGCACTAATTTTGCCAACCTCTTTCTTCTCTCACCGCGCAGCAGTGCCCACCTATCATCCCTCACCTTTCCTTCTTCCTCCTCTCCTCCTTCCTTTTTCACCGCTGCCCACCTGTATTGCCACCGGTCGCCTTTCCTTCTTTGCTCCCCCTCGATTTTGGAAACCACGTGCCGCCCAGGGATAAATTCCCTAAATTTCTCATCCCTTCTTTCCTTCAGTGCCCCTTCTTTCCTTCTCTTCCCTCACCTTCCTTCCACCGTCACCATTTTCGGCGAGCAATTACCGTGCCCGTGATCCCCATCCACTCCCATAAAAGGTCCCCTCATCCTCACCTCCCGTCGCACCACCCCCACCACCTCCAATTCCTCCTCTAGCGCAGCCGTGAGCTTAGGCACCGTGCGCCTCTGTCTCCGCCATTCGCCCTTGCGCCAGTGAGAAATTGCCATTCAGCCACCCATTCCCAGGCCACACCACTGCCTCCAAGAGCTTCACCGTGTCGGCGTAAGCATCCTTAGCCCCTCCGCCGAGTGAATCCGCCGCCGAAGCTCGCCCTCGCCAGAGCCCTGAGCTGCGCTGTCGTCGCACCTCGTCGCCAGCCGCCTTCGTTCGCCGCCCAGCTCCACGCCAGGTAGCAACGGAATCCCTGCATGCCCCTTTTCCTTCTCCACCTCTCGCCGGTCGTCGCCTTGCGCCGGAGCGCCGGTGAGACGTGGCCCTAGTGCACCGACGTGGCCGCCACCTCACGCCACATGGCACCCCACCTCAGCACCGTGCAGACGCGTGTGTGCCACCTCAGCCACGTCAGCGCCACACCCCACCTGTGCCACCACAGCCCCCTTGGGTCCGTGGACCTGGTCCATGGACACCAAGGCTCACCTATCAGTCAATCCACCTCAGGGCTGACGTCAGCATGATGTCATAAACCTGAATTTTCTATAAACAAAATTTGGTTGAAAAAGAAAATCTAGTGCTGACGTCATAATTCAATTTTCTTTAAGAAATAATTCTAGAAATTCCTTTTATTTTTTTTCTCTCTTTTCAAACTTCTGAAAACCCGTTCTCCTTCGTCCTAACTCCGATTGAGCTCATTCAAATTTCTAAATTCGTAAAAAATTCCAATCTATAAAGTTAGGCCCTCATTTTAATTATTTGGAGTTTATTGAATTTATTCGAATTTTATTTGAGTTTTCTTGGGTATTTTCACGTGTAGACTGTGACGATTCAGGAGAATTCTTCGACGACGATTTGCACCAACTGAAGAGCAAGGCAAGTCACATACATACCTTGACCATGTTGATCCCAGATTATAAAATAAAGTTATGTTATTTTGAATTATTCTGCATGTATATTATTATTTAATGTATTTCGATTCCAGTTTTAAATTTAGTTAATGTCTATTTGTTATTACCTCCATTGACATTGAAAATCCTTACACCTTGTGACGCTAGAATAAAACTCTGGTTAGTACAATTGTATGGACTGGAGAATTTCACATCAAATGCTTAGACCTACTTAGACATAATACTTGTTTTGGGATACTTTTTCACATAAAATGATAAGCTTTCCAAATGTATTCTTGACTTTGGGGAGTCAAGAAGGGTTATAAAATATTTTGAAATAAAATATAAAATCTGGATTAGACATAGGCTAATGGTTTGGTGGTGGGTGCAGACATGCACTGTTGGTCGGAGACATAGTGTTGATTGTCGGGCACAAGGGGTATGTGGTTTGAGCCAAAGTCAAATTAAGGATCGGTCTGCGAGCTACTATTGCAAAGCCCTGTTGTACTACCACAAGGCTGGTATGGGACAATCCTGGCTGACAAATTTGTGGGTCCTAACCTGAGTCTCGTCATAGGTTGAAAGTGAGCGTGGTATAGGCCATGAGAAGTCTCACTTGGCTCAAGAGGGGGTCCTGGTCTGGTGGATTCCTTATTGGGGTGAAATCTTAGTGTTGGCTTGGCCAAGTTGAACTCTTTGCATTGTAAAGGTTTTGTCATGATCTCTCCGTCGTACACCTAAAGAAGTGTGTTAATCTATCCTGGATAGCCGTGCCCACGGTCATGGGCATGTTGAAAAATGGTTTATCAAAGCTTATGGATGGATGGAATCCATGAGAGATTGAAAGCTTAGGAATGGATGGAATCCATGAGAGATTGAAAGTGTATGGATGGAAGGAATCCATATGAGATCTTTTGAAAAATATGGTCCAGGTGGGATACCCGAGGTTAGGTTTGTGTGGAGGATGGACCTGCACTAACAGTATTAATTTTATTTGCAATTATTGTTCTTTACTTATTGTATTAAATTCAGCAATTTCCAATCTATTTGTTGTATTTCTTTAAATGTTATTTTATGCTCAAATAACCCTATATGCCTTCCTTTGTATCATTATGTTGTATTCTTCCGTGTGACTTGCAAAGTATAAGTTTGCACTTACCTTGCTATCTCCACGGAGGAATATGACTTTGACTACGATGAAGATCTAGATGAGTAGGCTGCGTCTTACTGTCGTTTGCCTATGGGCAGGCTTGTTGGGCTTCTTCCGCTTCATTGTTTATCTTCCGCTGCTTATGTTTAAATTTAGCTTATGTGTTGTGGATGTAAACTTTGGCAATTATGCCCCTATTTAGTTAATAAATGTCATTATGGTTGATATTTATCTTTGTGTGTCCATCATGTACACTAGCTAATCCTAGACTAGTGCGATTTACACAAAGGATGTATGAGTTGTTGCTTCGGGGTCCGACAGAGATAGTATCAGAGCCCATGACGACACTAAGACATGACCGTAGGTAGAATAGTTTGGTCAGACCCTAAGGACTCATTTTTAATAATCAGTAATTTTAAAAAGTTATACTTACCCTTACCTCTCAATCTTTGCTTACCCTTATCTTTCAAAAAATTCTCGTCTTATTGTCATTACTTGAAAACTTATTTCTAAATCCTTCACTTGTTCAAAATAACAATAGATGAACAGCAATTGGAATTCATCTACTCTACCACTACTTCAATCTTTGCATCGAAGGATCACGTTTCGTACCTCGAGAGTCACGAAGGATGACACCAGGACAACCCTTACCCCTATAGGTTAAGTTGTTAAGCTAGCTAGTAGACAGTGTTACGAGCTGTCAGTCTTCTCTTTTGTCGGCAGCCATAACTATTAATTAATAAAGGTTTTGCTAAGTTGGTATTTTCTTTTGGGTTGCGCAAAATGTCCCCTTTTCCCCTTGGTCTTAAATCTTCTCTTCTCCTCTTCTCTAACCCTTGGAAGCTTCAAGAATGTGGTGAGCACTCCAAAGATGAAGTCATTCAAGACTCTTGAGCTCCAAGAAGACATCACTTACAGCAAGAGTTTGATCAAGATCCTCGAGGCAACAGAGAACACCAGGGGAAAAATCATCCATTTTCACAAGATTAAATGAAGAAATCATCTTGAAGATGAAGCCACTTGGGATTTTAAAGACCAACCATACCCATTTCCTGCTACCCATGTGAATCAGAGGGACGAGATTCTTTTTAAGAGGGATAAATTGTAACAACCCAGGTTTTTATAAAATAATAATAATAATTAAATACAATTAATTTAGTTTAAAATAAAATCAAGTGTTCTTTGGTTGCTTGAATTTTAGAGTTTTTGTCTTGCCCTGATTTTCTGCTTTTAAAAGATTGGATTTGAATGTAATTTAAGTAAAAACCTAAAAATATTATTAAATAAAAGGATATTTTGATTTTCTATAAAAAATACTATTTCAAATTAATTATTTGGATTTATTTGGCTTTTATTTGGTTTTTCTGGAGTTTAAAATCTATTTTCAAATTAAAAAGTATTTTAACTATAAAAATATAATACCAAATTAAATTGGAAATATTTTTCCTAAGTTCAAATTGGTTCTAGAAATTTTTGTAAATTTTCCTAGAATTTTTGAAAAATCATTGGTATATTTCTGAGCCTTTTTGAATTTCCCCGGCTTTTCTAGAAATTAAAAACCAAGTTAATATTTAAAACCCCCTGCCCTCTCTCCTGGGCCAACGCGTGGACAGCAAGGATGCACCCACATTGCCACCCAACCTCATCCGACCGTCCCAGCTCATCCCGCCTTCCCTCTCTCCGCTCGACGCGTGTGCGGCTCAGGTCAGCCCACGTCAACGCCCGAGCCATCCCCACCGCTCCCGCTTAGCCCTCTCCTCGGACTGACACATGCATAGTCCAGATTGGTCTACGTCCTGCACCAGCCCATCTCACCGTCCCTTCCCACTTTTCTCTTTCCCCTGCAGCCGCCCGATCTCCATCCAACGACCCCCGCCAACCTCTTTCTTCTTTCACCGCGCAGCGGGGCCCACCTGTGATCCCTCACCTTTTCTTCTTCCTCCTCTCCTCCATTTTTTGCCGCCGCCTACCCATATCGTCACCAGTCGCCTTTCCTTCTCTGCTCCCCCTTGGTTTTGGAAACCACACGCCGCCCAGGGACAAATTCCCCCAATTTCGTGCCCCTCTTTTCCGTCGGTGCCCCTTCTTTCCTTCTCTTCCCTCACCTTCCTTCTGTCGACCACCATTTTCGACGAGCAATTATCACGTCTGTGCTCCCCCTCTACCCCTATAAAAGGTCCCCTCAACCTTGCCTCCCATCGCACCACCCCCCACCACATCCAATTCCTCCTTTAGCGCAACCGAGAGCCCGAGCACCATGTGCCTCCATATTGGCCGTTCGCCCCTACACCGGCGAGCAATTACCACCGAGCTGCCCATTCCCAGGCCACACCACCACCTCCAAAAGCTTCACTGTACTGGCGCAAGTGTCCTTAGCCCCTCTGCCGAGTTAATCCGCTGCTGGAGCTTACCCTCGCCAGAGCCTCAAGCTGCGCCGTTGCAACTTGTCGCCAGCCGCCTCCGTTTGCTGCCGAGCTCCACACCAGGTAGCAATAGAATCCCGCACACCCCTCTTCCTTCTCCACCATCATTTGTCATCGCCATGCGCCGAAGCACCGACGAGCCGTGGCCCCAATGCGCCCCGTCGGCTGCCATGCCACGTCATGGCGCAAGCGCCGACGTGTCCGCCACCTCATGCCACATGGTGCCCCTCCTTAGCACCATGTGAGGCATGTGCGCCACCTCGGCCACATCAGCGCCACGCCCCACCCGTGCCACCTCAACACCCCTCGGGTCTGTGGACCTAGTCCATGGTACACCAGGGCCCACTTGTCAGTCAATCCACCTCAGGGCTGACGTCAGCATGACATCATAAAACTAAACTTCCTTAAAAAAACAACTTGGCCGAAAAAGAAAATCCAGTGCTGACATCATAATTCCAATTTCCTTTAGAAAAATAATTCTAAAAATTCCTTTTATTCTTTTTCTCTCTTTTCAAACTTCTGAGAGCATGTTCTCCTTCGTCCTAACTCCAATTGAGCCCATTCAAATATCTAAATTCATCAAAAAATTCCAATCTATCCATTTTTACCCTCATTTTAATTATTTTGAGTTTATTTGAATTTATTTGGATTTTATTTGACTTTTCTTGGGTATTTTCACGTGTAGACTTCGACGATTCAGGAGAATTCTTCGACGACGATTTGCACCCAACTAAAGAGAAAGGCAAGCCACACACCTTGACCATGTAGATCCTAGATTACAAAATAGAATTATATTGTTTTAAATTATTCTGCATGCAAATTTTTATTTAATGTATTTCAATTCTAGTTTTAAATTTAGTTAATGCCTATTTGTTATTACCTCCTTTGACATTGAAAATCCTTAGACCTTGTCACCCTAGAATAAAACTCTGGTTAGTACACTTGTATGGACTAGAGAATTTTATATGAAATGCTTAGAACTGCTTAGACATAATATTTGTTTTGGGATGCCTTTTCACATAAAATGATAAATTTTTCAAATGTATTCTTGACTTTGGTGAGTCATGAAGGATTATGAAATATTTTGAAATAAAAATATAAAATCTAGTTTAGACTTAGGCTAATAGTTAGGTGGTGGGCGCAGGCATGCACTATTGTTCGGAGAAACAGTGTTGATTGTTGGGCACAAGGGGTATGTGGTTTGAGCCTAAGTCAAATTAAGGACCAGTCTGTGAGCTACTGTTGCAAAGCCCTATCGTACTACTACAAGGTGGTATGGGACAGTCCTAGTTGACTAATTTGTGGGTCCCAACCTAAGTCTCGTCATAGGTTGAAAGTGAGCGTGGCGTAGGCCATGAGAAGTCTCACTTGACTCAAGAGGGGGTTGACTCAAGAGCATGGTAGATTCCTTACTAGAGTGAAACTTTAGTGTTGGCTTGACCAGGTTGAAGTCTTTGCATTGTAAAGGCCTTGTCATGATCTCTCCACCGCACACCTAAGGAAGTGTGTTAATCACGTGGCAATATATGAGATGATCATGTTTTATGGGTAAAGCTGTACAACCTCTACAGAGTGTATAATCTATCTTGGATAGCCGTGCCCACGGTCATGGGCATGCTGAGTAAAGTTTTTCACTCATTAGACTTTGTTTTTCAAAATGGTTTATGAAAGCTTATGGATGGATGGAATCCATGAGAGATTGAAAGCTTATGGATGGATGGAATTCATGAGAGATTGAAAGTGTATGGATGGATGGAATCCATATGAGATCTTTTGAAAAAGATAGTCCGGGTGGGATGCCTGTGGTTAGGTTAGTGTGGGGGATGGATTTGCACTAATGGTATTAATTTTATTTACAATTGCTATTTTTACTTATTGTATTAAATTCATCAATTCTCCAATCTATTTATTGTATTTCTTTAAATGTTGTTTTATGCTCAAATAACCCTATATGCCTTCCTTTGTTGTCTTTATCATTATGTTGTATTCTTCTATGTGACTTGCGGAGTACAAGTTTGTACTCACCTTGCTATCTCCACACAAAGGAAGACGACTTTGACTACGATGAAGATCTAGACGAGTAGGCTGCGTTTTACTGTCGTTTGCCTGTGGGTAGGCTCGTTGGGCTTCTTCTGCTTCGCTGTTTATCTTTCGCTGCTTATGTTTAAATTTGGCTTATACGCCGTGGATGTAAACTTTGGCATTTATGCCCCAATTTAGTTAATAAATGTCATTATGGTTGATATTTATCTTTGTTGTCCACTGTGTGCACTAGCTGATCCTGGACTAGTGCAATTTACACAGAGGATGCATGAGTTGTTGCTCTGGGATTTGACACACGATGTGTTCTGTCAGAGCCAATCGGAAGCCCACACCCGTGTGCATGGGAGAAGGAAACACTTGCCACAGCCTCGAGGGCATCCGCGGCACCATCTCCTATGGCTGGAGGAGGAGACACGCGAGCACGTTTCGCTTCTCACGCTGCTGGGGATGCTTCACGGATCGACGAGGCCAGAGCCACAACCTAGGGGGAGTCCACAACATCCTCGCCACCATCATCTCCCATGCCCTCCACAGGGCTCGCACCACCAAGCGCACCCAAGTCACTCGTTCGACTAGCCTAGTCAACCTCAAGGTTCGAGTTTGCATAGTCTACAGACTCTGACTCACTGGCCGTAGTGGTCTCCTCTGGCTCACTCGATTCATCTAGCCAAGGGGGCATTGAGCACAATTGCTTGACCGCAATAGGAGAGCCAACACCATGATGTGAAGGCCATGCCTCCACTCTGGCACCATCGCGCGAACGCAACCTAGCATTGCTGGGCATGGGATGAGTCGGCATGAGGATGCCTAGGGTTTCGCACAATCGGTTCACCCAAGCGAAGTTCGATGTCAACAATGCTTGAATGTTGTGCTCCTTCGCAATGTACAGGCTAAGAAAGATGGCCGCAATGCACTCAACATCCTAAAGGGTCAGCGCTGCCACAATGAGAGACCATGTGGAGGTATCCCCGTGTTTGTGATGAGTAATTGACGGCTGTGTTAGAGAGTTTGAGTTTGTTTTGGGTAGTCTAGGTTTGAGTACCTTTTATTTATGCTATTGTTGATATGTTGTTTCGTGCGGTGCTATGTGACGGTTTGCTTATCTGTGTGACTGCAGGACTTCGGAGCTAGGTCATGGTGAGGCGAGGAGGACCGGGACTAGGCACAGGAGGTGTTGAGGTCCAGACGGTCGGTGATGCCGAAGATGATCGAGGCTGGTGAGGTGGTTGTGAGTTGGGAGATGAGGAACTGGAGCAGAAGCTACCAGTGGTGGACACGACGAGCAACGACGAGCGAACCGGGACTAGGCTCAGGGAGGAGTCAGAGGTCCAGACGGTTGGAGGTCGGTTGCGGTCATGCGCGATGGAACAGACCAGGACTAGACTCAGGTGGAGTCGGAGGTCTCGGTCAGAGTCGGGTGGACACAATGGGCAGCGGCGAGGTGGACCGGGACTAAGCTCAGGGAGGAACTGAGGTCCAGACGGTCAGGATACTGGGTGCGATCGTGTACAGCGGAGCGGACTGGGACTAGACTCAAGGAGGAGTCGAGGTCCAGACGGTCAAGGTGCCGGTTGCGGGAAGCTTCTGGGAAGGTGCTTGAGGGGCAAATTCGAGATTTGACTCAAGTTTGGAGTGAGAGGCTGTTTCCCTCCTAATCATATTGACTTTGACCCTTGCCTCATATGAAGTGTGAGGTTGGGAGTGGAAGGTGGCTGTCCTTTCTTGAATTTCTCCTTTGAGGGTGACCTTGGGTGTTAAAAGGAGAAGAAAGGCAGTAGTAGCAAAGGTGTGTCTGGGGGTTAGGTCTTTGAGTGGTACTCAGAGTGTGTTCCTGCGTGCGTGTTCCTCCAAGAAAGAAGCATGTAATGAAGTAGTTAAACATCATGTAATCATCCCTCCATTTGTAATCATTCATCTCCTTGAATCCAAATGAGAGGTCTTGAGCTTGAGATGATATTGCTTCCATTTCCTTCTTATGTCTTGTTATTCTCTGTTCTTGAATTTTTGTGTTGTTTGTTTTCTGCTGGTTGTTTGGAGCTTGTTGCTGCAAAAACTTCTTGCTCAGAACTAGGGTTTCCCATCAAAAGGCTTTTGGCTAGCTATCCCTGAGAGCAAACCCCCTAGCAGCAGCCTTCTTTTCAAGTTTTTGCTTGCTCAAGATTTCCTCTGTTCTTGAATGTCTAGGGTTTGGAGGTAGGGGCATTTGTGATTTTGTTGTTTCCTTCTAAAAGTTTGGTCAAGGTTTGGGCTCTCTTGATGAGAGATCATGTCTTAGCTGAAATACAAACTCTCATGACCAATGGTTACGAGAATCTCAAGTAATTTGGATTTTGCCAAAATTTCTAGGGTTTGCTATGTGAGTAGGCAAAGGGTTCTTGTGCTTAGGGATTGCTGCTCAAAATGGTTTGAGCTTTGTGTTATCTTGGTCTAAAATCATCTCCCTTTGAGATTTCCTAGCCATGTGGCACAAGGTCTCATGTTTGAGGTATCCTGACAATACTAGTGTTTACTCAATTTCCATCTCTTCAGGTTTTGGGTTCAATTTTCAGGTTCCTGTTCTTTTGGCTGCTTTCTCATGTTTTTGAGTTCCATCTGATAATTATTTTTAAGTCCAAATCAATTGAAGGCAAAAGAACAGAAATCAGCTGCACTATGCTTATTCTTCTCTGCTCTTATCTAGTATTTATTGTGCTGTTATTCTCAGTTGGCTGCAATCTATTTTCTCTTCATTGTCCAGTGTCTTCTCTGAAGAAACTGATGTACTTGGTTTCCTTTTTGCTACTGAACTGCTTTGTCTTTGCAGTACATTTTATTTCGGCCAGCAGCTAGTTATTTAGTGCAGTTTCGGCTGTGCAGAATTCAATCTAGAGTGAACAGCTGCAGTTCGGCTATACTCTGCTTTTCGGTTCTGCAGTCCTGCCTTCAGTGTTCGGCAGCAAAACACCTTTTTGGCCAGCAGTTCTTTTTTATTCTGCAGCATATGCAATTCTTTCAGTTCGGTTCTTCTGCAATCAAGAATCTTTGTGTCTTTCGGCCTGTGCAAATTTTAGTCCAGTGTGCAGCTCTTGAGGATTCTTTGCAGTTCAGTTTCAGATTTGCAATTCTTGCAGTCAATTGCTTTCTGCTTCTTTTTCGGCTGTGAGGAGGTATCTTTTAAGTCTATTGTCAGTTGACTTGTGTTTCCCAGCTAGCTTTTGTGATCAAGTCAAGAATTCACAATCTCTCAGCAAGACCTTTTTGTAGTATCTAGTCTTCGCAGTTCTTAAGCAAAAGTATTCACTGTGCTCTTTGATCCAAGCTCAGTTTATTTGTATGGATTTCCAGTGAGCGAATTTTTCTCTCCGTGTGCCAGTAAGCATTTACTTCTTGCTTCATAGATTCTATAGCCATCGGAGAAGATGTACGTGGATACTTCGGGGCGATTTTTAAAAGGCACCATTCACCCCCCCTCTGTTGCCATTTCCGATCCTTCACACAAATAGCCAATGGAGTCACCAATGAGCCACCACATAACAAATGCAATAGTGACGGGGCGGAAGTTCCTACATGGCTTGGTCGGCTTCAGTAGCGAGGTGATGTTGGGTCACAGACTATCATCGCGAGTGGGGCCGAATTGAACATGCCATAGATGGGACAACGGTGACAAGCTGAACATGTAATACTCCTCCGCGAGGTCCCATATATTGAACTAGAGGGCTACCCCAAACAGCCTCCACATGTGATGCTTGTCTTCATTGTCGAGCATCATCGACAGAGACATATTAAAGTCCATCAGCCGCCCTGACCACTTTAGACGGTTGCCTTCCTCTACCCAGTGGTAGAACCAACGCCGCATCCAACTCGACTTCCACTTCGTCCTTGTCGAGTTCGCCGGGAATAACTTCGTACACACAGTGCAAAGCACAAAGCTCACGCTACTCAGGTTGGAGTACTCACCCTCGCCGAGTCTCTTGGGCTTGCACCGGGTGTCATGGAGGAAGGCGAATAGCACTGCGCTCGGTCAAACCATCTCCGCCCAGGAGGCTCAGGTGTAGATGGCTAGTTAGACGATCACATTGGGGGTTAGCTATGCAACCTCCTACCCAAACAGCCGAAGGATCTCACTAACAAAGGTTGCCATAGAGATGCGGAGTCTGGCATCAAAGTGTGCGGTGAAGACCACGATCTCTGACTTCGTCGGCCGGGGCTCTGTTTCGCCGGCGGGGGGTAGGCGAACCACCTCGCACCCCGAAATCTTCCCGTCATGTACCAATGACCGAATAAGATCTTCGGTCGCCAGAGTGAGCCACCTTGCACCCCGAAATCTTCCCGTCATTTACGAATGACCGAATACAATCGCTAGAGTTAGCCCTAGCACATTCGTGCAGGCGCCGTTCACCTTCTTTGCCGCCCTCCACCGCTTGTTGGCGGTCAACTTATCGCGCCCCACCAGCTCGTACTCCACCTCCATCACTGACAAGCTCCTACAGCCAGACGAGCCACCAAGGCTAGAGGAGGCGCCTACCATGCTGCACCAAGAATGTTGGTTGCCACAAGCCATCCCTGCACTGGAAAGACGGATGGAGCGGCTGCGGCATGAGCGCTCAGAGCATGGGCCAAGATGCACCGACGACTATAGCGGTGGCTAAAAGGAATTGTAAGGTCGATGGAAGCAACCAACGCGCACAACGCCTCGCCAAGAATGTTGGCTTTAAAGGCGCACGCCTTTTTCAGCCGTATCTCGGGACATCGAGGCGCAAAGTGACAGCGCACGACATGCCAACCACGGTCACACACGTGTCCCCACTGCAACAGAGAGACAACCATGGTCGCCGGGAGTCAGCCCATGGGACAACCATTTAACAAGCCAAAAGGACGAAGGGGGCCAAAAGGCATGGCGACATGGTTTCGACTTGTAGAAGATGAAGCTCTTTACCATGAGAGGCTACTGTTGTAGGGGTGGCCCCACCTAGATCCATTCAATCTGCTGGGCCTTATATCCCTGGCATAGTATGACACTGTAGGGGTAGGTGTATTATTGTAATCAGGTCTTATGGTCATATATATATGTGTGTGTGTGTGTGTGTGTGTGTGTGTGTGTGTGTGTGTATTCAATCTGGGCAAAGGGAAGACCCAGGTCAGTTCATTTACTATACTCACTCTACTAGTTCCCTCTACTACTGGTTTGGTCTATAGCCACAACAAATAGTAAAGATTAGAGTTGTATAATAAATATATAATATCTAGCCGCGTAATTATGTGAGAATTTTTACTAGTTATATAGACGTTGGCGCGTCTCTCCTTGCAATCTTTACGGGTTCTTGCGGGTAAAACACTTGCATGGCCTTTTCGAGAGCTAATAACCTGTCCTCGTCAAACAGTTGGTCCATATAGCTGTTATGATGCATGAATGTGCGTGTTTTCGTTAGAGCAAGTACAACAATGGTCTTATAGCCAAGCTAGTCAGCATTTTTGCTGATGTGGAGGAGAGAAGAGAGGAGAGAGAGGAGAGCTTGGCTCTCAAGCAAGCAACAAGCTGCACACGGGAGCCTATGCAGTGGTGGGTCTAGATAATAAATGTATGTGAGGAGGAGTAGGAAAGAGAATGTGAGACATGGTACCATATAATAATAAAAAAATCTTTCGTAGACAGATAGAAGACAGATTATTGTATAACTTGGCTCTTATAACTTGACTTAGAGCAAGTTTAATAAGGCTGACTGTGCTAGCTATAAGGGAATCCATGTCAGCATAGTCCTATGTGGAGGGGAGAGAAAAGGAGAGAGAGAGCCAAGCCGGCTCTCATGCAAGAGTCAGGCTATAGCACAGGAAAAGAGGCGTTATCCATGCACGTACCAATAGAACTAACTGCTATACCCATGCATGTATTAAATGACCAATACCCATGCATGTATTAAATGATTGAGAGCTCTTGTAGATACAACTTATAGCCAGCTTATTGTATGAGTTAGCTGCATCATTACCTTTTGATGACATGGAAATGTATTGGAGGTAGCAGCTATCTATACTATTAAACTTGCTCTTATAGCCAAATACTTGGCTCTATTATTGGACTTGCTCTTACTAAGTGGAACTGTACCAAGTGGAGCATCGATCGCATTAGCTTGACTTTGTAGGTTTGTCCTATCTATCTACTTATTATTGGTAAGTGTGATGATTCTTCACGCGCAAAATAAATAAGACACGTGTAGTGTTTAGTTTTACTGCTAGTATTAAATAATTTAGCCCCTGTTGGTTACGCACTTCGGTGTAGACTTGTGAGATGCAAGTCTTCGAGGAAAGTCAAGGTAGTTTAGCTGGATGTTCATGAAGTCGTTGATTACTAGGTAGTTTTCCGTGAAAGTAGATGCTCCAATATCGAATGTGACTTTTTCTCATTGTTAAGTAAAAAAGAAGGTGCCCTCGCAAAAGAAAATGTAAAAAGAACA
Source organism: Dendrocalamus sinicus (assembly GCA_036346575.1). Lineage (NCBI taxonomy): Eukaryota > Viridiplantae > Streptophyta > Magnoliopsida > Poales > Poaceae > Dendrocalamus > Dendrocalamus sinicus. The sequence continues at coordinate 53,834,756 of CM070671.1, read as the reverse complement.
CGTGCGTGACTTTTATTTTTGGATCATCTTATGCTGGCTACCCCACTGGAGCTGTAGATACAAAACATATGGTCGAATGTGCAATGTCACAGCTCGTGGTGTTGACCCTTTCTTCTATTATCAAATGGTCTTTACAGCACGAAGGCTTCCCTATCAAATGGAATGATTGGGTTTACGAAGGAAGTGAGAGGTGGCAAAAAAAGCCGATCGAGTATGAGGAAATTTTCACTTGCAAAACAAGACAGCCGGCCACCTCTCAAAAACTCAGGGATTCCAATTGACAAAAAAAAGATTACAATCATTATTTGGAAGCTCGATCAGCTAGCACTATTCATTGTGGTATGTACTGTTTATTCCGGATCTGGTACTATTCACTAACGGGTTTTACTGTTCATCAGGGGTTGGGTTGATACAGTAACGGTGGACACTGTTCACTAGCGGATCGGGATGCTACAGTACTGGGCTGATACTGTTCATCATCTTACTCCGATCACGCTACAGTACCGAAAATAGGGGATTTTTGGCGACGGCAATTTTTGGTGCTACAATCAACTCCCGCGAAAACCGAGGGCATGGATGGACTTGGGGTTGAGGAGAACCCATTTTTGGCCTTGGGCATGGTCGGGGTTGGCCGGAGCTTCGCCGACGGCGAGGGAGCTCTGCAGCAGTTCTTCATGGCATGAGAGCTACAGGGAGGGTCTTTGTTCTAATTGGCTACTTTTTAATCATCTGGGGAAGGTCATGGTGGCTTGGGAGGCTGCGGTTTGGGTCGCGAGGGCTTGTAATGAGCTGTCCACAACGAGGGCTTCGGCCTAGTGGTGGTCATAGCCGTCAGTGAAAATTAGGGCAGGGGAGGATAGGGTGGCACTTTGGTGTGACTTCTGGGAGTGCAAGGAAGCTACAGACCAAAAGAATTGAAAGGAAATTGACTGTAAAGGGGAATTGAGTTGGCGGCTTACTTGGAGATTTTTGAAGGTCACCGGCGATGCGATGGTCACCAGAGCAATTGGGGTGTGGGTGGCTTACCCAAGCATCGGTGCACCTCACGGAGGGGCTTGGGGGCTTCTTATAGCGAGCTTAAGGCGGTAGAGTGAGACGGTGGCGAAAATATCAGAGGCGGCGGCGAATTTGCTTTTGGCTTCGTCCGGCGCCGCTAGGACCTTCGAGAGGCGTTGCCAGGCAAGTTGTAGAGGGCGGCAGTGACGAGATGATGCGGGAATGCGCGAGAGAGAGTGCTTGGGTGGCAGCAAAAACAGGCAGCAGCAAAAAAATCTATTCGTGAACAATGCCAGCACAAGGTTTAGTCATTGAGGCGATGCAACACAAATCTTGAAGCTTGGATGGATAAGGTTTGAGCTAGATTAGGCTAAGGATGAAAAGGGAATCAATTCAAAACAAAATTCCAATCTTTTTCAAAATTCAGTTTCGTTTCAAACTATATCAAGTGGGCATCGACCGAATTAGCTTGACTTTGTAGGTTTGAAATAACTACCTACCTATTATTGGTAAGTGTGGTGGTTCTTCTCGCTCAAAATGAATGAGACACGTGTAGTGTTTAATTTTAGTGCTAGTATCTAATAATTTAGCCCCACTTGGGTGTAGGGCCTGTTCATTTTTTAGTTTATGGTTATGACTTATAGCTGAAAATTTTAAATTTTGGCCTGTTCACGAGAGAGATTACAAAAAATACTTATTTACGATTTTGGCTATACAGGTGTATTACAATTAACTTGTAGATCCTATCTTAAAAAATACCCCGTTTAAAAGTTAGATACGGTAACAAAAGTTAAAAGCCGCTTTTAGAAGCCGCAAAGAATAGGTCCATAGACTTGTGAGATTCAAGTCTCCGTGGGAAGGAGAAGGTTTTAAAAGTTCAACTGGACGGTCATGGAGTTGCTAGTCGTTCCAAAAATCTATCTTTTTTAAAAAAATGAATTATCTGAAAGATTAATTGTAGTCAACTCTGTATCAAGTAGCCTTCCTTTATATGGCATGGTGTCCTTTTACAAAATTCCAACATGGGTTAGGAAGAGGAGTAGAGTCGTGCGCATGCTGCAATAGTTCGTCGCCTTTCGCGCTGCCGGCTGCTGCCCTATGACGGTTCTTCTCGCTCAAAATGAATAAGACACGTGTAGTGTTTAATTTTAGTGCTAGTATCCAATTATTTAGCCCCACATGGGTGTAGACTTGTGAGATTCAAGTCTCTGTGGGAAGGAGTAGAAGGTTTTAAAAGTTCAACTGGACGTTCATGATGTTGATAGTTGTTCCAAAAATCTGATTATTTTTTTAAAAAATGAATTATCTGATATCATTGAGACAAACTACGTTTCATGCATGAAGTAAATTAGAGGCTGTGGAGCTCCTTTGTGATGCTATATATTTCCTAGAGTAAAGTCCATTACCGGTCCTTAAACTTTTTATGCTGTGTCATCCCGGTCCATAAACTTTTAAAGTATGTCATCCCGGTCCTTAAACTTTCAAAGTGTAGCAATTTCTTTTGAAAGTCTATGGACCGGGATGACACAGCATAAAAAGTTCACTGCTACAACTACATAGGATATTGCCACACTTTGAAAGTTTAAGGACCGGGATGACATACTTTAAAAGTTTATGGACCGGGATGACACAGCATAAAAAGTTTAAGAACCGGTAATGGACTTTACTCTATTTATTTCCTATGTTCACTTCTTTCGGATCCGTACGTGTTACTAGGTAATTTCCCGTGAAAGTAGACGTTTCAAGATCGAATGTGATCTTTTCTCATCGTTAAGTAAAAAAGAAGGTGCCCTCGCAAAAGAAAAGATAAAAAGAACACGTGCGTGACTTGTATTTTTGGATCATTATATCTTTTAGTGAATGTGCTGGCTACCCCACTGGAGCTGTAGATACGGTCGAATGTGCAAAGTCACTGCACGTGGTGTTGACCCATTCATCTATTATCAAATGGTCTTTACAGCACAAAGGATTCCCTTCCAAATGGAATGATTGAGTTTACGATGGTAGTGTGTGAAACACCCCAGAAAATTTCAAAATATTTTTATGATTTTTCTCTGATTGTTGATGAATTTTTGAGCCTTTTCTCTTTTTTGGAAAGTCCCCTTGGTTCCCGCCTTCCTTTCTCGGCTTCGCGCCTTCTTTTCTCGTTGGCGCATTTCCCTCTTTCCGCCACCTCCTTTTCCTGGCGCCTCCTCCCGTTTCCACCCCCTCCTTTTGGTGTTTAGGATGTGAAGTTAATATAAGAAGAGAGGAAAGGGGAACTGCGCTAAATGGATAATTTCATCCTGGTGATGGGCTATTCCAATGGGCATGCATATGAGATATGGGCTTTGAGCGTGGGAACGCCCACCTTTACAAGAGCTCAATTCTAAGATTGTTTGCGCGCAGGCACCACTACTATTCTTTCTTTTCTTGTTATGCATCCAGTCCTATAAATCTTTTTTTCTGACCACGCTCTGCCTGCACCCCCGCGCAAGTGCGCCCCCGCCCCCGCCCACCGTTTTGCTCCGTCCCACCTCCCCGTCGCCACCTGGTCGAAAACCAGCGGCACCCCCGTTTGCATATGTCACCCTGTCGCGTCCCTTGGCCCCACCTGGCAGTCGCCACTGTTCTCCCTCCTCTGCGAGAGACACCGGCGCCCGTCTCGGCAGCTCACCTACCCCGCATGGCTAACGCACGCTTTGACTCCCCTCCGCGCCACGTCGCAGCACTGTCGCTCGGACAACCACCCCGTCACTTCGGCTGTCCTCCCACGTCGCGCCCCATCCCCACTCCCCTCTTTTCGCCCCTCCACCGGAGCTCTTTCGCACTCCTCTCGGCTTCCTCACTCTTTAGTGCCTCTCGAGCTTCTTCCACTCCTCCCCTCACTTGCTGCAACTCCCAAGTACCTCTGTGGGCGACCGATTGAAGCTCTGCCGCCCCCAGCGCCGTCGCCGTGCTCCCTTGAGCCAGCGACCCCCGTGAGCATTTCCTCTTCCTTTCTCCCCCATTTCTCGATTACTTTGGCCCAGAGCATCTCCACCGCTTACTGACCCTCTGTGGAGTCCCGACGCCGTAGCTCACCGTTGACCAAAGAAGCCCTCCGTGGGCAGCCTCCCCAGGAGCTTCCCAGCTAGCCCTGCCACCGCCATTATGAGCTCCTACCCCAGTAGACTGTGAAACAACCTCCCAATTAGCCAGAGCACCGCTGGTGAGCCCTAGCGCCGCCGTGGAACCCGAACCTCCCCTTCTACTGCCAGCCGCCACCAGTGATCCCCTCTACCCCCTGAGCCCCAAAATGGAACCCCTAGCCCGAGCTCAACCCATCCATGCCCTTGTTTGCCGTCGACAACCTTCGCCGGCGCTCGATCAGCCGTCGCCGTCAACCCTCTATCCCGAAAGCCCTGTAGCGGTCGGAGGAAGAAGACGACCTCCCTGGCGACGTGGCTATGTCTCGGCCGTCCGTGCCAACCGTTGCCATCTAAAGCTGGCCGTCGGATGGCGACGTCTCCCCGCCATCCGATCTCTTTAAACCCACCCCTCCGCATCCACCCGATCTGATTTCCCTCCGCTGCCGTCCGATCCACCTTACCTCAGCACATCCAGTCCGTCCACTCGCATCGCATCACCGCTGCCCACGCAGCCACACATCAGCCATCGAGCGCAGGCAGGCGCGCGTGCGATGGGCCGCGCGGTCATGCGCGCTGGGCTGGGCCAGCTCGGCCGAGCCAGGCCGAAAGCCTCCTTGGGCCGTACTGTTCCTTTGGGTCAGCTCATTACTGTTCATAACTAATTTCCAGCTTTTTCCAATTTCCAAGAATACCGAAATTCAAAGAAAATCCTAGAAAATCTTAAAAATTCCCAAATTACACCATCTTGCTCATTTTGATGCCCTGAACCCATTTTTGACCTCCAATCCACCAAATTCATCTAAGAAAAATTCAAAAATCCCCCATTTGAATATTTATGCATTTTACTCTTTTTTCATAGATTTATTTTTCCTCGATTGATTAGGCTCAAGTCGGACTTATATTATATTTGTGTGTTTGCGCTAGTTTCGAAGTTCTCGGAGGCGACGGTACAAGGTCAGGGCCAAGCTTCCGAGGTTTTTCGATGTCGCCAAGTTCGTCGAAGGCAAGTCACAAGTCCTTGACCATGTTGATATCCCATGCCATTTAAATTATGTATTTATGGTATTTGTATTATTGTTATTTGTGAAATATTAATTTGCGTAAAATAAAATGTTTAGAATGACATGATATTTAGATATTTTCTACCATCGACAATTGCCTTGTTAAATTGCTGCCATGCCTTTGATAGCCCTAGATATAATTTGTATAATGATAGAAATAACTGTAGAAGTATATGCATTTCATGCAAAGTTTCACACTGCTAAGGTGTTGGCTGCGGGCCAGTAGATTTGAAAAACTCGGAGCTAGGGTAGAGGAGCTGTGGGGCACCGCGAGACGGTCTTCGCCCACTACTTTACCCTAGGGTGGTAGTGCCGGCATGCACAGATTAGGGTAAGGGTGTTGTGGGACACCGCGAGACGGTCTTCGCCCACCACCTACTCTAGGGTGGAGGCTTAGGCCTCGTGAAAATGTAAGGACTAGACTCTTACGCCAAGCAAATGACATAGTGATCGCTCAACCACAGGTGTTGACTCGTCAACCCTGGTTTAGTAGCTGCTCAAACTCGAGTGGAACCCTACATTGGGAGTTGGTATGTGGGACGGAAACCCATACACAGCAATGATAGGTCCCCTCAACTCGGGCCTGGTGTTCCATGTAGGCCTGCGGATACCCGAGGTTGTGCGGGTTCCCTAACCTATCAGGTAGAGTGTAAGCAAAGGATTGAGCAGTGAAATAACCCGGTTCCTTACCTCAGTCATGAGGGTTAAGAATGCTTGTGGGTAAAGTTGGGCAACTCTGCAAAGTCAATTAAATGGTATTCGAATACGACGTGCTCCCGGTTAATGGAACTGTGCCTATTGGGTGATTCCAGCAGTGAGGCATAAGTAGTTTTCACAAGTGTTTTAAAATGGATTAGTTGGTTAATCAACTCTGAAAGAAAACCCCTTGATCTTAAGGAGTAGTTTTTGGTTTTGGGTTTTCAAAAATGTTTACTAACAAAAGTGCATCTACTCAAATTAATAAAACAAGTATACTCCCATCCATTAGTGATCCGTGCAAATAGCTAAGTTAGGGTCACCCTTGTGACTTGCTGGGTACAGTGGTTGGTACTCAGTCTTGTGTAAATTTTTCCCCAACAGATACCAGAAGAAAAGAAGGTGATCCAAGATTTTGTGTTAGGGTTACAACCGCACTCAGGCTTTCCTGTGGTGCTTTTTGCGGTTCTTCTGCATGTAAGTACATTTGGGCTTGCACGCCTATTTTATTGTTAAATTTGACAGTTAGGTCTTATTTCAATCAAACTAACTCTTCTTAAATATTCGTAAGCAGACATGATACTCGTTCGGTCCGCAACTAAAATCCTGAGAGGTTGCGGATTGTTGACGCCCCTGTTTTTCCCAAAAATGGGGGCATTACAGTGAGAGACCACAGACTCTGACTGCCGTCCTATTGAAGAACAGAGAGACCCAGTCCCATGCAGCTGATACAGCTGACTCTATTTGCCAAATATTCTAGTCTCATTTCCCAAGGATATACCCTGAAGAAAAAATAAAAGCTATTTTATAGGATGTACAATTATAAGCTATTTTATAGGAGCTTCATGATGGAGCGGGGGAGATAGGTAAAGGATCAATTTGGGAAGAGATTTGATGTGGACGATGAATTTCAGAAAGAGTCGGAAGAATGGCAGCAGCTAGGAGCTTACTGGGAGCTGTAATGGCGACGATTGTGTCTTGGTAGGGGAACAAGGAGATGGAGGCCACACTACTACAAAATAAGTTATACTAAGCGTTTTATCAAAGACGGTTTTACAAATATGATTTTGTACCATCCGCAATACGCAACTATCACAGACAGTTTAGATGAATAACTATCTATGATAGTTCACAGACGGTTATTATTACGAACCGTCTGTGATAATAGTTGATATCACAAATGATTTTTAATTAGAACCTGTAACAGCCCAGCTGTTTATTTCAAAAAGTTTGGAGAAAAAAAAACTTAAATTAAATTAATTTGGCTTAAAATAAAAACATGTGTTTTGGTGCCTAAATTTTATTTTTGGTTTTGCCCTGGATTTCTGTTTTTGAAAAAGCTGGATTTGAAAAGTATTTTAAGTAAAACCTAAAAATATTATTAAATGAAATGATATTTTGATTTTCTATAAAAATCCTACTTCAAAATAATTAATTGGATTCATTTGGCTTTTATTTGGTTTTCTGGGTTTTTCTGAAGTTTAAAATCTACTTTGAAATTAAAAAGGTATTTTGAATATAAAAATATGATACCAACTGTAATTGGAAATAATTTTATTAAGTCCAAAACATTTATAGAAACTTCTGTGAATTTTTCTAGAATTTTTTTGAAGTAATTTCATATTTTTCTGAGCATTAGTTGATTTTCTGGTGTTTTCTAAAAATCAAAAATTAAAAATCTGAAAATAAAATTCCCCAACCCCCTCCTCCGGCCGCCACGTGCACGGCCAGATGCTGCCCACATCGCTGTTGCACTTCCACCCGCCTCCCTCTCGGGCCGACACGTGGTCGAGCCCGATCTCGGCCACGCCGCCCACCGGCCCAATCCGCCCCGTTCGCTCCTCCCCTTTCCCTCGGCCACCCGATCTCCATCCGACCGCCCCTTCCTCTTCTCTCCTAGCAGTCCGGTTCCCTTTTCCCCCACGTGCCAAAATCCCAGCCGCCCCCGCTTCCTCCCTCCCTCTCCCACTCTCTGCGCCCCGGCCCCACCCGGCAGCCGCTCTCTTTCCCCCTCTCACCGCGCCGCGGGCCTGACCTGTCAGGGCCGTCTTCCTCGCCCACCTCCTCCTTCCCTGCGCCTCCTTCTTCCCCGCACGAGCGCCGTCGCCATGCCGTTGGCCGCTCCGCCCTTCCCGGCCCTCCCCCTTTGTGCACCACCCCCTTCCGCACGCTCCGCGCCCACCTCCCCACTTCCCCTCTCCCCCATGCCGCATGGTCGCCCGTAACCACCGCCCCCGCGCCATCTCCGGCGATAAATTCGCGCCGGCCTCTCCCCTCCGCCCCTATAAAATCCCCTCCCTCGGCTCCGCCTCCTCTTGCTCCACCTCCCTCCGCCCTCCATCCTCTTTTCCGAGTGCTCGAGAGCCCCCTCACCGCGCGCCTTCACCCTCGAGCACCGCTCCCCCTCTGGCGAGCAATTGCCGGTGAAGGAGAGCTCCCCGAGCTTCACCGAAGGCACCTCGAGCCCCCTCACCTCTGGGCGCAACTCCTCCGCCACTTCCCCAGCCCCGAGCGTCACCGAGCCACCGTCGCACCGTGAAACCCAAGCCGCCGCCGCCTCTCCTCTCTGCCAGCCCAACTCCGGTCGCCTCCGGTAAGGCCGCGCCCACCCCCGAGTTTCCCTCGGCCTCCTCTCTCCATTTCTGCCCTCGCCACCGGAGCGCCGACGAGGTCTCTTCCCGAGCGCCACCACTGGCCGGTCCAGCCACATCCGTCGTCGTGCCCACGTGGTAGCCCAGGTGGCGGCCCGGTGGACGCCACCTCAGCGCCTCCACACCACACAGGCACCACCCCGCCACCCGTGCCACCTCGGCATTCTCTTCGGTCCATGGACCCGGTCCGTAGACCTGGGCCCACATGTCAGTCACATGTCCGAAATTCCTCCCCAGGGCTGTTGTTATGCTGGCGCATTAAATCCGATTTCCCATAGAAAAATAATTCAGCCGAAAACAAATTTCCTGCTGACATCATAATCCAGATTTTTCTTTAGAAAAATAATTCCAGAAATTCCTTTTATTCATTTTCTCTGATTTTAAACTTCCGAGAGCCCGTTCTCCTTCGTCCTAACTCCGATTGAGCCCATTCAAATTTCTACATTCATCAAAAATTTCCCTCTATCCATTTCTGACCTCAATTCAAATTTTTGAAGCCATTTGAATTTAATTTGAATTTGGTGGGTTATTTTCGCGTGTAGACTTCGACGATTTAGGAGAATTCAAAGACAAAGATTTGCACCAATTTGAAGAGCAAGGCAAGTCACACTCCTTGACCATGTTGATCCTAGATTTCAAAATAAAATTATGTTGTTTTAAATTATTCTGCATGCATATTTCTATTCAACGTATTTCAGTTCAGTTTTAAATTTAGTTATTGCCTACTTGTTAATTCCTCCATTGATATTGAATTCCTCGATACCTTGTCACCCTAGAATCAAACTCTAGTTAGTACACTAGTATTGGCTAGAGAGTTTAAATCAAATACTTATACCTGCTTAGTCATAATATTTGTTTTGGGATATCTTTTCACATAAATAATAAGCTTTTCGAATGTACTCTTGACTTTGGTGAGTCAAGGAGGTTTACAAAATGTTTTGAAAACAAAATATAAAAACTGGTTTAGACTTAGGCTAATGGTTAGGAGGTGGGTGCAACCATGCTTTGTAGGTTGTAGCCACAGGGTTGATTGTCGTGCACAGGGATATGTGGTTGGGTCTAAGTCAATTAAGGACCGGTCTGTGAGCTACTGTTGCAAAGCCCTATCTTACTACCACATGGCTGGTATGGGACAACCCTGGCTGAATAATTTGCAAAGTCCCAACCTGAGTCAAGTTGTAGGTTGAAAGTGGGCGTGGTTGGTGCCATGAGAAGTCCCACTTGAGTTAACATGGTTGTAGCCATGTGAAGTCTCACTCAGGCTCAAGAGGGGTCCTGGTCTGGTGGATTCCTTACTGGGGTGAAACCTTAGAGTTGGCTTGGCTAGGTTGAAGGCTTTGCATTGTAAAGGCCTTTTCACGACTCCTCACCGCACACCTAAGGCAGTGTGTAATCGCATGGCAATCCGGGATGATCGTGTCTTGTGGGTAAAGTTGTACAACCTCTGCAGAGTGTATAATCTATCCTAGATAGCCGTGCCCACGGTCATGGGTATGCTGAGTAAAAGTTTTTCATAGATTAGACTTTGTTTTTATAAAAAGGATTTTCGAAAACCTTATGGATGGATGGAATCCATGAGAGGATGAAAACATTGTGGGTGGATGGAAACCATGAGAGAATGATAGCTTGTGGATGGATGGAATCCACGAGTGTTTGGAAACGTGTGGATGGATGGAATCTATACGAGATGTTTTTCGAAAAGATGATCCGGGTGAGATGCCCATGGATAGGTTGGTATTTGGTCGGAGCCTGCACTGATGGTATTACTTTCAATTACAAGTTATGTTTTTTACTTATTGTATTAATATTCAACATTTTCAATCCATTTATTGTATTTCTTTAAATGTTGTTTTATGCAAACTAACCTTATAAGCCTTCCATTGAAGCCTTTATCATTATATTACATTTCTCCGTGTGATTTGTGGAGTACAAGTTTGTACTCACCTTGCTATCTCATCACATAGGAGGATGTCTATGACTACGGTGAGGACCAGGATGAGGAGGACGTGTCTTACAGTCGTTTGCCTGTGGGCAGGTTTGGGCTTCGCTTATTTTCAGTTTGCTTCCACAGTTATTTGCTTTATTTATCTTTCGCCAATGCGCATTGATGTAAGACTTGGCCATAAGGCCGTATCCTTTATTTAATAAAGTTGGTCATTTGTGCTTGATATGTATCTTTATTGTACTGTGTGCACTAGCTGATCCTAGACTAGTGCGAGTTACACAGAGGATCGAAGAGTCGTTACTCCGGGTTCCAACAGAACCATATGTGATAGTTCACATATGGTTATTAATACGAACCGTTTGTGATAGTTGTGTATCACAGATGACTTGTGGTTATTAATGAAAATCGTCTATGGTAATTATCTATCATAGACAGTTCACGGTTGGACATGTCTGGGATACGCCGTATTATTAAATACGTCATCAGCGGGGTCCCGATAAATCTATCTTCGTTGCACTGCATTGAAGGAGGCGGACGGCTTTGAGAAATTTGGTGAAAGCATATCGCTTGTAGATAGATTTGTTCTTGGTGATTAGAGGTTAGTATTTGCTTCTAATTATATGCCTTGTAATAGAGAGAGATAATAGCTACGTTTAGATCTAGCTAGTTTTCTTGGTAGTTTGCTCTAATTTAAGAATGAGTCAGTGCTCCTAGTTTACTTCAATATATTCTTACTTGATATATATATTACTTCATGGAAGTACGTGACTAGCTATTTAATTTAGATATGAACAATTTATTATAAGATGAATGATAATTATGTGTAAGTATTAGAATGGTTAGCTATATATAGTAGCATTAATAATCTAATTTTAAACTACTTTATTACATGTATAGCGTAGATGGATCAAAACTAGATGTACGTTGAGAACCGTGTGAGTGAAGAGTACATTAATGTCGTGTCTGCTTTTAGAAGAGTGGTCGAGCAGGATATGCTGAAAAAGGGATGGAATATATGTATTGTCCATGCATTGATTGCGATAATCTGAAGATGTTTACCAACTCAGTGCAGATCCAAGCTCACTTCATTTAAAGGGGTTTCAAAAAGGAGTATACATATTGGAGCAGTCACGGTGAAGAGAAGATTATACAGGAAGGTAGTTATAATATCGTTGAGGGAGACAACGATATGTCGGTTGTGGACTGTGCTTTCGATGAGGATAGGTCGCATATTGACAATCTGGATCAGATGCTAGGCGATGCAGAAGGGAACTATAGTGGAAAAGAGTTTGCTAAATTCAAGGGCTTGATGGAGGACTCAGAGAAACCTTTGCTCACTGGCTGCAAGCCACAATATACAAGATTGTCATCCGTTCTTAAACTGCTAAAATTAAAGGTAAGCAATGGTTAGTCTGATAAGAGTTTCACGGCGTTGTTAGGTCGCCTAGCGAACATACTTCTAGAAGAAAATATATTGCCGAGAATCACTTATCAAGTTAAAAAAGTTCTTCCATTATCAAATGATGGAATGTGCAAAGTAACTGCTCGTGGTGTTGACCCATTCTTCTATTATCAAATGGTCTTTACAGCGCGAAGGCTTCCCTTCCAAATGGAATGATTGAGTGTGATCGGTTGGGTTGAAAGCTTATGGCTGAAAATACTGTAGATGGCTGAAAAAACACTGTAGCCGACAGAGGCTTATTTAGCATAATTAAATTTAAAATAGAAAAAATATGTTAGCTCATCTTGAACAATGTAAAGAATATAGGAAAAAAAGAACGGACAAAAAAGCTCAAAAAAAGCAAAAAAATCAGAAAAAGACGAAATTTATAAATAATGAAAAATAAGTCAGAAGTCAGAAACTGAAGCCGAAATAATTGGGACGGTTTACGAAGGTAGTGAGAAACCCAAAGAGACCCTGACTACCGTCCTATGGAAGAACAGAGAGACCCAGGGCCTGTTCTTTAAGTCAAAAGCCGGCGGTTTTGGCTTTTGCTATAGTACCTAACTTTCAAACGGAGTATTTTCTCAAGACGGGGTTTACAAGTTAAACGATCTACACATTAAAAGTTCAACATCTGTACCACCCAAAATCGCAAGTGATTATCTGTTTCTCCGTAATCTGTACCGTAAACAGCCAAAAGCCATAAGCTGCAGCCGAAAAGAACAGGCCACCAGTCCAAGTGGCTGATACAGCTGACTCTATTTGCTAAATATTCTAGCCTCATTTCCCAAGGATATACCCTGAAGGAGAAAAAAAAAGCTATTTTATAAGATGTATACTTATAAGCTACAACTAAAACCAAATATTAACAAAACAAGATCAAAACTAGCATCTCGAAAAGCACTTCTATGGATGGAGAGGCGGTAAACTTTAGGATGTCGAGGCCGTCGTGGTGACGCGGGAGAGCAGCGGATTGGCGTATGGGATGGCGTAGCACAGACTTGCCACGTCGTGGCGAACTGGCAAGGGGTCCAACAACGAAGAATAGGAAGGAGGAGAGTAGGAGCTTTGTGATGGAGTGGGGGAGATAGGTGAAGGATAAATTTGGGAAGAGATTTGATGTGGATGATGAATTTCAGATAGAGTTGGAAGAATGGCGGCAGCTAGGAGCTTACCGAGAGCGGTAATGGCGACGATTGCGGCTTGGCAGGGGAACGAGGAGGTGGAGGGAGGTTGCGCCGTGGACTGAGGAAATGGGTGGGAAACGTCTATATGAGGAAAGCGGTTTGGTTGGAAATGCCGTGCGGGTTGTTGGGTTGGCTTGATTGGAAATGTCGTGTGGTCTGGATTGGCTTGGGAATGCCGTTACGTTATCGTGGGTTTGGGTTGCGTTTGTCCCCTCTAGCAGGCCTAGCCCCAGTCCAATCAATCCCTTTCACGCGATCTCTACTTGATTGGATAGCTAATTCGATTAACTCACCTTTCAGAACTTAAATCTATCTTTCATCATTTTGCATCGACTGGCCTGCAACCCCAACAAAGTCAACTATAACACTGGTCTTATATTATACTATCACAATATAACACCCTTGACCTTTACTATCTTAATTGGACAATTAATTCTGACTAACTTACTTTTTCCAACTTAAATATAATATTTGTCACGTTGTATCAACTAGCCTGCAACCCTAACAAACCAGGGAAGTTGGACCCCTCACCCTATAAAATTCTAACATCAAGACTTTTTAAAACTTTCATGCTAAAGAGGCTAACCGTGCCTAACAGACTAATCGTGCCAAGGCCCGGTGCGGCCCACAAGACTATCAACTATGTTCGGATCGGTGTCTCGATCGGCCTATGAGCTAGCGTAGCAATGCAATCAACAGGTAGCTAACATCAAGTATTACTCTGGTCCGGTGTTAGGCCGGCTGCTGTCGATGGGGAGGGGAGCGTGGACTGGGCGCGATCACGCCGGTTAAAAACCAAGGGTTGCGTTGCTTGGTACGTAAAATATATATCGATATCTCGATCTCTGGAGTGCACTAGCTATAGCTAGCTTGCTGAATTTTCTCTCTCTCTCTCTCTTTTATTTGTTCTCCTCCTGCTGCTGCTCGTAATTTCGATATATCTTCTCATGCACACATACGCACTTACAGAATGAGCTTTCTGGGCATTCGCATTCGCCGCGCTGTTGAAGGAATACATTCGCTCTCTGGGCAGGGGAGCCACAGGTCTCTCCGTCGGCGCAGCAGCTGGCAGACTGCGACACGGTTGATGAAGGCTGCTGCAATGGCGGCTCTTATGAAACTGCCTTCAGCTGGATCGCAGAAAACGGAGGGATCACCGTCAAGTGCGCCTACCCGTACACAGGAATCCTACGTATGCACTTGCTCTCCGCAGTGCATATATACTGTCGCTTCTTTTTTCACCTGCTGTCTTGTGCTGCCTTCTTCTTTACCAGCCACTCCATCAGCCCAGCCCACATTCCAAGGGCCAGGCATGAGTGTGCCGCTCATGTCATTGTTGTCGCTATCTAAAATTGAGAACATGAAAGTGAGGAAGAAAAAAAGAGAGGAATAATAACAATAACCAAGTAACATTCTGAAGTATGTATAAAAGTATTATTAATTAGGTGGATGAGTGTCTGTACTTGGCATAGGTGGCCACATTTGAATTTCAGCTGTGGGATGGTTAGGATGGGTGTTGACTGCATGCCTCAACGCCGCCTCCGCTTCTTTGGCCTCCCCAACTGCGGCTCCACGACGAAAAATTGTAACACGGACCTGCTGGAGGGAGAGCAGGTTCCCCAGACCCGAGTCAAAATCACTGTTGCCATCATCTTTTGCCATCCACACATTGAAAAAAACCACTTGAGCTCTTGGCAAAGCTCCTCGTTGGAACATTAAATGTCCGGACGAGCAAAACATTAATTTGAAGCACACCATAGAGCGGAACCCATCAGCATCGACAACTAGCAACCTTTGCGTTTCGGGGGTGCTCAGTATCTGGAGAGAACGAAGAGCCGGCAACCTCCCAAGGATCTGCAGGTCCTCCTGCAACAGTTCCTTGACATCGATGCTTAGCTCAAAGAGGTTCGAGAGACACGAGGGATCCCAAGCTGGCAGTGTAGAGAATCCGTCGTCCATGCGCGTGGCAAAACTGCAGAGATGCCGAGGGGGCACCCAGCGTCCCCCCAAGAGGTCCATGGATCTAAAAGAACCCACCAAAGCTAGGCTCTGGATACTGTGCAGGTTGCACAGAGACTCCACGAAAGCCTCCTCCAACTCCAAGCTCTCATCACTACTGAAGCAAATTTTGAGCTCCCTCAGTCTTGTCAGATTGCGCAACTCTTTCACAATGCTTGGGCATGTGCTGGTATAGATTTTGTTTAGCACTTCCATGGATATAAGATTCCTCATCCCATCCGGAAGCCTTGTCTGGTAGCCTTCAACAAGTAGGCACATCAATCTTCTCAGCTTAACAATAGTGTACGGCAATTCCCTTAGACCAAGATTGCATCTTACATCCAGCACCTGCAAAAACTGTAGCTTTCCTATCTCTTCTGGGAGTTCACGGATATCTGTACGTTCTAGACCCAGGTACCTTAGGTGAAATAAATTCCCAACATCCTTAAGGTTAAGACGGCTACTTTCCCCAAGATCACATCCACCCATATCCAATACACGTAAAACTCGAAAGCTTGAAAGGGGCGTTATGAGATTAATGGCTGGTGGGAAAATAGTAATGGACCTCACTTGTAACATGGAAACAAAAGGTGTGGTTTCATCTACCTTGCTATTTTGGAGGGATAGCCTGCGTACCTTGCTTTGTGAATTAGACATGCTTTGCTCGGTACCATCCAATATAGTAACAAAGTTTTCTTCACTTGACAAGACACAGATGAGATCAAGCACCATATCATGTACACGACAAGCAGATTCTCTACCTTCAAAATCATGCATATATAACGGTTGGATCATGCTTCTATTTATGAGCTCATTCAAGTAACTATTTCCAACCTCAAATAAGCTAGTTCCTTGTTTTCCAGGCTGGACAAACCCTTCAGCTATCCACCTCCATACCAGCAAAGCACTCCCAATCTCATAATCTTCTGGAAATACACTTAGATATAATAAACAGGCCTTCAGATGACAAGGTAGATTGTAGTAGCTAAGAGCCAATATCTTTCTCATATCCTTCACATCAGGACTATTTTCAAGTCCAGCACCAATAGAGTCCAGAACTATTTTCCACTCCCTTGCATCTTGCATTTTACTGGCCAACAAACTAGCTACCGTGATGATAGCCAATGGCACACCACCGCATTTCTTTAAAAAATTTTCAGATAGTCCAGCCAGTTGATGAGGACATTTGTCTTCACCACCAAAAATCTTTCCGTAGAATAAAATTTTGGAGCTGGCAGGACAAAGGGGCTTAAGCTCATAGGCACCACCAACTTTCTGGGCGACATTAGATAGACGGGTGGTTGTGATTACTCTGTTTCCGCGGTCATTCTCAATCAAAGCACATTTGATCACTTCCCACGCTTTTACATCCCATATGTCGTCTATAACAACCAAGTACCTGTGCATGGATGTTGTAACGCACAAGTGATGCATGTATTAGTAAAACTCTAGCATCGCACACGTCAAATCTATATAACGCATTCTAAAATGCAAATATATTTTTAAACGGAGGACGCAGGAAATAACAAATATTTCATGGAATGATCTGTGGAGGAATTTAATGTTCAACAGACAGAAAAAAAATGTGCTAATTTAAATTTAGTGCTAATTATTAAGGCGCACCAACGTTCTTGTATCGAATATGCAAGGACATCGAAGCAGGAAAGAAAATTCTAGGTAGTAAAGTCACTGATTTGAAAGGAAAGCACTCTGCGATCGTACGTACCTCTTGCTCTTAAGGAACTCTCTGATCTCGCGGATGAGCTGCGTTTCATCCATTCCTGAGTTATGAATGTTTTCATACTTTTCCTTGTCAAATTGATAGAGCATGTCCTTAAAAATCTTCTTCGCGTCAGGATTCTGAGACACAGAAACAAAAGCCCCGCAATCGAATTGCGCCTTAAACCTCTGATACACCATATTGGCAAGAGTTGTCTTGCCCAACCCACCAAATCCAAAAATAGAGACCGTCCTTAAGTGCTGCTTGGACGCAGCGTCACCCTCTGTCAACATCTGGATCAGCTCGTCTCTTGTGGAGTCAATGTCAACAAGCTCTTCCACATCTTTGAACATAGCCATCAGGCGAGGGTCAATTGTAGCACCAGCGCTGGTGTTGTGCATCTCGAGCCCATACCTTTGGCGCAGATCACCCAGCTGCTTGGCGAGGTCCTTGGCTTCTTCCATGGCGGCAGCGATCGGATGGAGAGCCCTGCCCTTGGTAAACAACCCAGTGATCTTCTGAAGGAACTTCTTGACTCTGTTCTTCAAGTTGGCGCCGGCGGGCTCACAGTCACGGCCCTCCTCCACGCGCACCATGAAGGCGTCGACGACGTCTTCCATGTCGTAGGACAGCTCCCTCACCTTGCCTGCCCAGATCCGGACCGGCTCGTCGAGCTGGTCAGGGGGCACCTTGGCCACCTCACTGAGGACGGCGTACATCATCGTCAGCTCTGTCTCGAGAGAACTCACGCGTTTCCTCACGCGCTTCTCCAAGTTGTATTCATCCTTGAGCAGCTCGCCGAGCTTGGGGAGGAGGCTGCCCATCGCTCCCGTCACAAGCTCCATGGTCAGTCGGTAGGTGTCTTACTCTCTTGCTTTGTTTGGTGGTTGCTGCGTGGGGGGGTCGCGAGGGCAGCTTATTATCGTGATCTTGGATGGGCCAGGGAGGAAAAAAAGGACCGATCGAGTCCGTTAGAGTCTTTGTCGTTCGCTCGAGCCAATTATCAATGGATGCATCAATTAATTTCGATATCTGGGTAGACAGCACTCATAATTTGCTGGCTTCTTCCAATTGATAAGTGATTGAGAGCGACATATCCTGAACTCTGTCACCCCGTATATATTAGTATATGAAGTAAATGTCTTCATATACCAAACTCTCTCTCCTCGCATATATTCGGCAACGATCAACATGGCTTATGAATAGTACTCATAGCTTATTTGTCACTATTCATAAGTTTCGTCTTTTTCTGAATTTTTGGCTTTTTGTTGAGCTTTTTTGCCGGTTCTTTTTTTCCCGTATTTGTTTGTATTATACGTAGTGGGCTAACATATTTTTAAATTTTTTTAAATTTAATTATGCTAAATAAGCCTCTGTCAGCTACAGTACGTTTTTCAGCCAGCTACAGTGTTTTCAGTCATAAGCCACGAGCTTTTTAGCCGAACCGATCACCCCCGAAGTAAAGGCCTTCATATATGAAACTCTCCCCGTATATATTAGTATATGAAGTAAAGATCTTCCTTCTTTCTTTTTTTCTTCGGCGTGCAATGTGTCCTCGTTAATTAATTATGCGCCTCTCTTATTTTCCATTTAGATGTACTTCTGATTGATATCTTTAAGCTAACACAACTTTGGCGTCAAAGGGGGGAAAAGGGACAGCAAAAATTCAGTTAAAGGAATGGTCCTGAGATGATTGAGCATTTAAAAGCGAACTCCCAGGACTAAGATTCCGAGTGCGGACGATTTTAGCTTTTCTTTTTAGCCCTCTCAGCAATTACTATTAATTATAGTAATGGCTTTGTTCATTTTAGCTTTTCTTTTTAGCCCTCTCAGCGATTACTATTAATTATAGTAATACACCGAAACATGAAAGAACAGCCTTTAACTCTCGTACTCAAACTTGATTTAAGTGAAAAAGGCTAACCTGTACGAATTGATAAGGTGGCCCCTGTCGCACAAGAATCTGGTAGGTTGTAGCAGGAAAGCGCTCTGTGCTAATCTCTTACAGAGGAAGCTGGTAGTAGAAATGAATGAAGGTTGAGTAGCTAGGGCTTGGGGACAGACATCCAGACAGGACTGACGCTCGCTAGCCTGGTGGCAAGTTGCCCTTGAGTGGCAACGAAGGTTAGATAGATTCCCCGCGATCGGTTCTTGCCGTTGACGTGCGCTAGGTTGTTTTAGTCTTATCATTTTGTCTGTAAATATAGGTTGTTTATAAGTTTTAGGTATTTTTCTCTCCACTTTTCCTATTATATCCCTAGAACATTACTCTTATGAATTAGTGATTCTCTAATCTATTTATTACTAAAAATCGATAACCCAGATCGAAGCAGCACAAGACCCCCAAGCTCTTGATCTAGGCGAGTCAATACTTTGATCATTTTGATCCTATGTTTGTGCAAATTATGTTGTTTTAAATATACAAACTGCATGCATTATTTTATGTGCAAATCTATGTAATTCTCAGGGTTAGTTAATATCCCACTTGTCATAATAGCGGTATAAAGCTACCCCATCCTTGATAAATTGATGAACCTGCAACTTTGTCACCCTAGTATTATAATCATACGCAGTTAGTCATAAGTCTAAATTAAAATGCTATGCTGGTCAAGTTAAGACAGGGCACCCGATGCTCTGACCCTCATTCATACAACATAAAATCTTGTTATGGGACAGTCATTGGATGTAAATGACGGGTATTTTGGAATGATTTATCTTGTACTGCCCCAAAACTAAAACTTGCTTGGTGGATCTGGACGGAGGATGAGAATGGTGGGTTTGGATGTAACACAAGTCAATGTGGATGTAACCTGACTATGGGTATGTGGTATGCACCGTCCAGACAGGTTAAGGACTTAATCATGTGATGACCTCCTTGTATAAACAGTACAACCACATGCTGGCAAAGTGTAGGCTTGGCCGAATAATTTACCAGACCCTTTAGTTATCCCACGGAAGACTGGTGCAGGTGGGTAGTGAAGATCCGACCTGAATGGGACACCAAGTGGAGGGTGTAAGATTGCCCTAGCTAGCGTTGCGGAGAGTGGAGTCCGGCTGCGCTAGGGAGGGGTATCTCATCCCGCACAACTTAAGGGACCTATGGGGTATAGGTAGCCCTGTGGGAGGGGTAACTATTGGACGAGATATTGTAAAGGCCACGTGATGATCTCTCGATCTACATGGCAAAGGAATCATGTGGGCTCATCGAGCTGATTGTCTCTTGTGGGTAAAGTGTACAACCTCTGCAGAGAGTATACAAACTATTCGAATAGCCGTGCCCACGGTCAAGGGTGGACAAGGAAATCTTCCTCGAGTTAGTTCTATTTCAAAAACTCTTGAGGGTGGGAAATAAAAATCTGTCAGGTGGACGTAACCTGACTTTGGTAACTCTTCCTGGAGGGATGTACTCCAGTGTTGGTAATAAGGTGGAAGTAACCTTCTAATCAAAAGTAAATAATTGGTGGATGGAACCAACCCCGTTATAAATTATTGCACTCTTTCAATTATCTAAAACACAAGTTTTTGTGAAATGCTAGGTCATAGGAACTTTTAATTATGAATATATCAAAAATCGCTTTATGCAAATAAAAGAACCCGAGCCATCCCTTGTTTAGCCTTGCATCAGTAATTATCTGCATTCTGTGTGTTGGCTTGCGGAGCACGTTGATGTGTGCTCACCTCGCTCTTTACCCCCATTCAGAATCTGTGAATCAAGAGCACTACGCCTACTATGAGGATCAGGATGCCGAAGGACACGAGGATGGTGGATATTAGATTAGGCTTTGGTAGTCTTGCCTCTCGCCTCAGTCCGGTTGACCAGACTAGTTTTGGTGGGTGTATCCATTATTAGTCAGGTTTCGGATTAATAGCGGTGGCACCTAGGTTGTCTCAATTACTGTCTGTGGCGAGTTGTGCCCCTACGCTTATGTACGTTTCCGCTTCCGCTCTTTATGTAATGTAAGACATTTGGCCTGACAGCCCTACTGTAAACTCGGCCCGACGCGGTCTATTTGAACTCGGGTATTGTAATGTATGGCTTTGTCGTGTATGAAATGATGCAGCATTGTATCTGTGAGCACTATCTACTGATCTAGAGAATAGTGCAGTGAAATCACAGAGGATTCCAGGTTAGTAAACTTAGGGTACGACACCCATCTCGCTGCTCCCACGGCGGCAGCCAGCCGTGGGGAGGAGGCGGCGGCCTCCTTGTCGCGGCTCGAACAAAAAAAATTAATTAAGTACCATTTAGCAAATTTCAAAATTTACTTGGAGTTTGTATCAGGTTCAGGCACTCATCCATCTAACTAATAATTCTTCCATACATGCTTAGGCGTGTTTCGTAGTTATTATTATTCCTCTTAGTTCCTTTCTTTCTCAATTTCATTTTTCTAAAGTTGGAAAGCAATGATAATGATATAGACATATGCGATGCTGAGGAATCTACGGGTACACACACTCATCCATCTAATTAATAATGCTTCTATACATACTTTGGCTTGTTTTGTTGTTGTTGTTGTTATTATTATTCCTCTCTTGTTTCTTTCTTAATTTTATTTTCTAAATTTTAGAAAGCGATGACGATGACATATGCAATGGTGAGGAATCTACGGGTACACACGCTATCCACATAATTAATGCTTTGACTTCCTCACATGCTTCCTTTTGCTCACTGCGTGTTTCTTGATTGTTCTTTCTTTTCCTTCCTTCAATCTCAGCTTCAGAATTCAGATGCCGATGACGGTGAGGACAGGCCGGAGAAATCATTTAACTGGGTTTTAGCTTTTAGCTTTTTAATTTTAATTTTTTCTTTTTTTAGTTATTACGGGTTTTTTTTGCCTTTTTCATTTTTATTTTTATTGTCTGTGATAAGAGAATCCATTATTTCTAATTTTAAAATTTTTAAATTTAATTATACTGAAAAAGTTTACAGCAGTTATAATGCAAAACAAGTCTTAAACAGTGCTAAACAGTGAAAAAAAAATCTAAAAGCCAAAAGTTTGAGCCAACTTAAGCGCCAAAGTAATGTTCGCCACGAAAGCGCGCACTTGAACGTAGAGGTAGAATCGAACTCCCAACCTTGACAGGAGTCCCATCTCATTTGCAGCAAATGACTTGCGTCTCAACTTGCACGTCCTCACCGAAGAGCAGCAGCAGCAGCTCATCAATTGCTCCCTTTAAAGGAGGGGATGGTGCCTTCTTTACGGAATCAAATTAACTTGGAGCAAGTTTTCTTCCTTCAGAAGTTCAGAGAGTTTGTCCTCAACCGAGGGTCATAGATTTTTTGGGGGTCAAACGGAATCAGCTAGTGTTTCCACTCACCAATAAATAAAGATGGTCACAGTTTTTTAGCAGTGCTCTGAATGAGTGTATTTTAGTGTAACTACAAGAAAATAACAGTATAAAAGGCGAACTGCATAGTTCTCTTTGTGCTCACCACGCAGCTGTTCGTATATAATTAATTAATATCCTTGCCACGCCGCAATGAATAGTTCTCTTTGTGCTCACCACGCAGCTGCTCAGCTCATGATGAGCTCATCTGCCTGGATTGGACTAGCGAGGAGCCACTGCACCTTACGCTATCCCCCGATCTCGCTTTCCTGCTGCTCGGAAGCGGTCGTTATTAGTGCTTGGCATTTTGTTGGTTGGCGTTCGGATCGCAGTTGTAATCATACCTAGTCGCAAATGTACAAGGCACTGAATGCTAGTCATCGACGCATATATACGAAGTGTCATTTTCTTACACGATATATGGTTTCTTATGTGTGGTGTACGCGCACGTATGGCAGTGGCAGAGTACCCCGCTCGTTTCGGCTTCAACTTCTGATTTATTTTTTACTATTCATAAATTTCGTTTTTTTTTTGAACTTTTGACTTTTTTGAGATCTTTTACCTGTTCTTTTTTTCGTATTCATTTGTGTTATCCGTGATATGCTAGCATATTTTTTCTATTTTAAGTTTTTTAAAAATTAATTACGCCAAATAAGCCACCTTCAGCTACAGTGAAATTTCAGCCGCTACAGTACAATTTCAGCTATAAACCACAGCTTTTCAGCCCAACCGAGCGAGACCTTACAACTAAGGCAGGTAGTGAGTGCAAATAAATTCAATTGCAATTGCCAACTAATGCTCTCAAAAAACTGATATAGATATCTCATCATCTTTACTATTATAAAAATATGAGTTAGTGGTCGTCGGTCTATTCTTCCTCTCCTCTTCTCAGCCGTCCAGATCTGCATGTAGATAATTCTTCCGCTCCTCGTAGAAAAGATCGGACTGACGCGTGGGCCGCACTCCTCCTCTTCTCTTCCCCCGCATCCTCCGCCTCCCGCAACCACTCCACCTCCCGCAACCACCGCCTCCTTCTCTCCCCCGAACTCTCGTGTCGTGCCTCCTCCTCCTCAGCACCGCCACCAATTCCTTTCCCGTACGGCAGCGTCTGGTCGTAATCCCCCAACTTCCCCCAGCAGCGACGCATTCCCTCATCGTCGCCTCCCCAACGCATTTGCCCGCCGTCTACTCTCCCCATCTGCCCACCGCCGCCTCCCCACCTCCACCTCCCGCAACCGCCACATCTTTCTCCCCCAAACCCTCGTGTCGCTCCTCCTCCTCCTCTTCAGCGTCACCACCAACTCCTTCCCCGCGTGGTATAATGACTTAAATACCTTTGCGAAGGTGTTCTTAAGTGTAAGGGCATAATTGTAAAATACTTCCTATGTGAATATATATATATATATGGCTGCCCTGGGCGTGGGGAAGGCCCAAGCATTGTTCACCTAACATCTCCACTACCATACGTTACTGTTTGATCTGTAACCACAACACAAACGTTTACAAATAAAATTGCGTCCACACTCTCATTAATAAAACCAGTATATTCCCATCCATTGATAATCTTGGCAAATAGATAAATTAGGATTTACCCATATGGGTTGCTAAACACCTAGTGTACTTAATCTTGCTTAATTTCAACAGAACATGTACGGAAGAGGAAAAATACTTCAAGATTTATGTTAGGGTTATGACCTCACTCAAATGTTCCTATGGAGTTTTCTTGGTTCTTTTGAATGTAGGTTAAATTTTGGGCTCGGATGCCTATGTTATTGTTAAAATTGACCGTTAGATCTTATTTTTAACCTAGTTAATTCCTTTTAAATGTTCATGAGCAGATATAATTTCTCTTTTATTTACAATAAAACTTCTAAACTATTATAGATTATACGACGGTCATGTGCCAAAAAAACAGAGGCGTCACACTTGGTGCACCCGAAAAAATATCGATATATTGCGTTTATTTCTCTCATCTACCAGGCACATCACAGAAGCTCATCGCATCAAGAAACGTAAGATAGAGAGCGGTGCTTCGTCACGTGACAAGCAGGGAGGCAAGGCGCTGTCCATTACGTGGAGCAGGGAGGACACGTTTCGCTTTGTGTTGCTTTTATGGTTGCTGCTCCTTTGTGTGGGCGCATCATCATGAAGTCAACAGACACTGCGGAGGGCTGGATCCTCTCGTGTGTTGGTGGGTTACGTCAACCAGCGGAAGTACACGAGGGCGTCTGTCGTGCACAGGCCACCAGCGGTAGGGATATAAATAGAGGGGATAATAGATAGATATTATTTATCTTGTATTATTTTTTATATTTTTTATCGAAGTCAGAATCGATGTTGAATATGAATACGAATATATATATTCTCAGTCATAAATATGGAGTGAATTGTTGCTCCAAAAACTATTAATTTCAGTTACGAATATTTAATCGGATAATGTGCGAAAGCAAATTTCATATGGTGACAGGGACAAATTAAGCAACTAGTAAATTTTAGTTAGCAAAGTAGTAAGTAAATGATAGTCTAGTTAAACAAGTAGTACCTAACTAACTACATATCACATGGTTCAAAAGTACGGATTGTCCATAGCCAAGTAATCAAGTACATCACTAGCTCATTTAACTTTATTACATTTAGCAAATGATTCCACAAGGCTTTCGTACCTCTTAAGATCTCACATCGAGCTTTGTGAGGACATTTATTGCATTACGCCCAAAGTTGTTTCTTCTTTCCATCATTTTTGTGTGAACAATCACCGTGTATTTAATATAGTGGTTCCAAACCTTCGAGGTACACTTCTTCTGCTTCTTTTCAGCAAACTCAACTTCTCCGGTGCAAATCACAGTCCCAATAATAACTGTATACTTATTGCTTAACATAGATTTTCAATTAGAAATCATTCTATTTCTTATTGAATAAGCGTAGAGTGTAAAGAGTGTTGTCATTGGCCTTTACTGGACAAGCATTCTATTTCTTAACTATATGCTTTATATAAATTTTCAATTAGAAAGCAATAAATATGACAGAACACATAATAAGGCAAAATTTATCTAGAAATTAAGCACGCTAGCAAAATAACAACACAATTCTATTCTAATCAACTACAGAACAAACTGAAACTTGGCACTCCATGAGATGCTGAGGAGAGTGATTTTCTTGATAGGATCCAAACTAGAAACAACTCGTTGGTTAATACCATGGAAAAAACAACTTTTGATGCATTTCATTTTGATCTCATAAGTCCGACAAAGAAATCACTCGTCAGTCAATACTACCAGTATACTAACCGTACACCATTAAGGCACTAACCCAAACTGAGATCTAATAGAGTGTACAGCCCATCAACGCTGCAACAGCCACCGAAACAAGCAATCAAAAATAAATAAATGATGCTACGTTTCAAAAAGAGGCGGAGATCCCACTTGACCGATGGAGAGGCCAGGTATCCGACTCCGTTTCCGTATCTAGTAACTATCAAAAAAATACCTAGATAGTTCCGTATCTGTCGGATAATACTTTTTTGAATCTGTTTCCGTATCCGAAAAAAAATCCGACTTTGTTTTTGTATCCGATAAAACCTTCGGATATCCAAAAATTTGCTTCAAATTATATTCAAATTAAAACAGACAGACAACGATCAGAAAATATCCGTCTATCTACATCTACACCCTTAAGGTCCAGCGGGTCACGTCGACCAGCGGGCGGATAGGGACCAGCGGGTCTCGCAGGCGTCTCTCGTGCCCAGGCCACTAGACAGGTCTTGTCAGTGGGTCACGTCAACCAGTGGGCGGATAGGGACCAGCGGGTCTCGCGGGCGTCTCTGGTGCCCAGGCCACCAGACAGGTCTTGTCGGAGGGTCACGTCAGGGACCAGCGGGTCCCGCGGGCATCTCTCATGTACAGGCCACCAGCCGGGTCACGTCGACCAGCGGGTCCTGCTGGAGAAAACCGATGACACCAGCCACCAGGAGCAGCTGAGTGTGCGTTCTGCATGATCCGGGAGCTTAAAAATCAGGGGGGAAATCCAACATCCTCTAGTCCTAAGTGTTCTCTCTTTTAAATGCTCAATCATCACATGACCATTCCTTTAACTGAATTTTTGCTGTCGTCGGCGCCCTTTTTCCCTGTCGCAGCCACCGCCTTGCTCGCCGCCGGTCGCCGCCAGGCCAGCTCCGACCGATTCCTCCCTCCCCGAGGCGCGCACCGGGCTGGGCAACCCGTTTTGGCCGGTGCCACTGCTCCTCCGCGCCCTCTCCGCCGCCGATCGGCTCCGCCTCCTCACGGCCGGGACATGCCCGCGGAAACAGCTGCCGGCTAATTTAAACTCGCTAAGTAATGATGTCCTAAGAACCGTTAAACTGTTATTTGACTTCATTAATGATGGGTCCACCAGTCAGTCACTGTAAGCGATGATAACCGGAAAACAATTAATTCCTCACGGGCCCCACATGTCAGCAGCACACACTCTCTCTCCCCCCTTTTCATTTTTCGGATTTTCCGGGAATTAAAACTTTGAAATGCTATAACTTCCTAACCATAGCTCCAAATTTAATGAAACCAATTTATAAATGTTTATAAAATCAAGATCTATCTGATGGTTCTATTTTGGTCTGACGGCCCTACTGTAAACTCGGCCCGACGCGGTCTATTTGAACTCGGGTATTGTAATGTATGGCTTCTAGATTTTTTCACTGTTTAGCACTGTTCAAGACTTTTTTTTATTATAACTGCTGTAAACTTTTTCAGTATAATTAAATTTTAAAATTTTAAAATTAGAAATAATGGATTCTCTTATCACGGACAACAAAAATAAAAAGGAAAAAAAACCCTAAAAACTAAAAAAAGAAAAAATTAAAATTAAAAAGCTAAAAGCTAAAACCCAATTAAATTGGACCTTAACTAGATTTCTCCGGCCTGTCGTCACCGTCATCGGCATCTGAAGCTGAGATTGAAGGAAGGAAAAGAATGAACAATCAAGAAACACGCAGTGAGCAAAAGGAAGCATGTGAAGAAGTCAAAGCATTAATTATGTGGATAGCGTGTGTACCCGTAGATTCCTCACCATTGCATATGTCATCGTCATCGCTTTCTAAAATTTAGAAAATGAAATTAAGAAAGAAACAAGAGAGGAATAATAATAACAACAACAACAAAAAAAACAAGCCAAAGTATGTATAGAAGCATTATTAATTAGGTGGATGAGTGTGTGTACCCGTAGATTTCTCAGCATCGCATATGTCTATATCATTATCATTGCTTTCCAAATTTTAGAAAAATGAAATTGAGAAAGAAAGAAACTAAGAGGAATAATAATAACTACGAAACATGCCGAAGCATGTATGGAAGAATTATTAGTTAGATGGATGAGTGCCTGAACCTGATACAAACTCCAAGTAAATTTTGAAATTTGCTAAATAGTACTCAATTAATTTTTTTTGTTCGAGCCGCGATAAGGAGGCCGCCGCCTCCTCCCCACGGCTGGCTGCCGCCGCGGGGGCAGCGAGATGGGTGTCGGACCCCAAGTTTACTAACCTGGAATCCACTGTGATTTCACTGTACTATTCCCTGGATCAGTAGATAGTGCTCACAGATACAATGCTGCATCATTTCATACACGACAAAGCCATACATTACAATACCCGAGTTCAAATAGACCGCGTCGGGCCGAGTTTACAGTAGGTCCGTCAGGCCAAATGTCTTACATTACATAAAGAGCGGAAACGTACATAAGCGTAGGGGCACAACTCGCCACAGACAGTGACTGAGACAACCTAGGTGCCACCGCTATTAATCAGAAACCTGACTAATAATGGATGCACCCACCAAAACTAGTCTGGTCAACTGGACTGAGGCGAGAGGCAAGACTACCAAAGCCTAATCTAATATCCACTATCCTCATGTCCTTCGGCATCCTGATCCTCATAGTAGACGTAGTGCTCTTGATTCACAGATTCTGAATGGGGGTTAAGAGCGAGGTGAGCACACATCAACGTGCTCATAAGCCAACACACGAATGCGATAATTACGATGCAAGGCTAAACAAGGGATGGCTCGGGTTCTTTTATTTGCATAAAGCGATTTTTGAGATATTCATAATTAAAAGTTCCTATGACCTAGCATTTCACAAAAACTTGTGTTTTAGATAATTGAGAGAGTGCAATAATTTATAACGGGGTTGGTTCCATCCACCAGTTATTTACTTTTGATTACACTACTACAGACTGTGCTATCACAGACGGTTCCTGAACCGTCAGTGTTTATGTGTCAGCGATAATAGGCGGTTATCACAGACGGCTCCTAAGCCGTCTGTGATAGTAAAGTATATATCCTTGACCATATCACAGACGGCTCCTCAATTTACGTCCCTTTCCAAGCACAACGTTTATATCCTTGACCATATCATACACCTCTTTCCCGCTAAAAGGTCTTGGAACTGAGTCATCCTCTTTCTTTCCCATCAAATTGTTTCTTCATCTTGCGGTATGGGTGATACTTTGGAAGGAACCTACGGTGACGCATGTACACAGTTTTGCATGAGTTGTTCAACCACACACTCTCGGTATAATCTAAGAAGTGCGGACACGCTTTGGCTCATTTTGTACTCAACCCTGATAGGTTACCAAGGGCAGGAAAATCATTAATGGTGCAGAACAACATGGCGCGTAGAGTGAAGTGTTCTCGTTTGTCCGCATCCCATACATATACCCCTTCGTTCCACAGTATTGCAAGATCTTCCACCAATGGTGCTAGGAACACATCAATATCGTTGCCAGGTTGTTTCGGCCCTTGGATAAGTAGTGACATCAAAATATACTTCCGCTTCATACACAACCAAGGAGGAAGGTTGTACATGCACAGAGTCACGGGCCAGGTGCTATGTCGGCTGCTCATGTTACCAAAAGGATTCATTCCATCTGTACTCAACCCAAACCTTAAATTTCTCGGTTCCACACCGAAATCTACAAACATCCTATCGATGTTCCTCCACTGGACAGAATCAGCAACATGTCTTATCATTCCGTCTTTCTTACGCTGCTCCGAGTGCCAACGCATCAATCTTGCATCCTTGCGGTTTGCAAATAAACGCTTCAAACGGGGGATTACAGGAAGATACCACAACACCTTAGCAGGAGGTCCTTGCTTCACCTCGATGCCCTTCCCATCATCAGAGTCATTTTTATGCTTGTATCGGGATGCTTTGCACACTGGACAAACATGTAAGCTAGCATCTCTTTACACTACAGGATACAATCATTCGGACATGCATGTATTATTTCTACTTCCATTCCTAATGGACAAAGAATCTTCTTGGCTTGGTAGGTGGTTCTCGGCAACACATTTCCCTTTGGAAGTATGTCCGCTAGGAGACCTAACAATGCCGTGAAACTCTTGTCAGACCAACCATTGCTTGCCTTCAATTTCAGCAGTTCTAGAACTGATGACAACCTCGTATATTGCGGCTTGCAGCCCGAGAACAAAGGTTTCTCCGAGTCCTCCATCAGGCCCTCGAATTTACCAAACTCTCTCTCATTATAGTTCCCTTCTGCATCATGTAACATCTGATCCAGATTGTCATCCTGCGACCTATCCTCATGATCGAAAGAACAGTCCCCAACTGGCATATCGTTGTCTCCCTCGAGTATGTCATAACTACCTTCTTGTGTACTCTTCTCTTCACCGTGACTGGTCCAACATTTGTACCCTTTTCTGAAACCCCTTCGAATCAAGTGAGCTTCGATCTGCGCTGAGTTGCTAAACATCTTGAGATTATCACAATCAATGCATGGACAGTACATATATTTCATCCCCTTCTTCAACATATCCAGCTCGGCCGCTCTTCCAAAAGTAGACACGCCATTAATGTACTCTTCACTCATACGATTCTCAATGTACATCCAGCTTCTGTCCATCTACGCTACACAAGCAAACTAAAATTATCTTTCTAAATCTAGCTAGCTAGAATATTTAAATTAAACAAAAACCTAGCTATCATCTCCTGCCTGCCTTCAATAACAAAAACATGCATGCATATAAGTTATTAAAAGTAATTGAGTACTAACCTCGCTCTGATCGGATCACTAAGAAGACGGCAATATTTTTCACCCCGAACAACCTAAAGCTGGCCGCCTTGCTCCACCGGATGCAGCTAGCGCAATGAAGACAGATCTGTGTGTCGACATTGAACAAGTACGCCAGTAATTAATGGGGTATTATCACAGACGGTCCCAACCACAAACGGTTTGCTGGGAACTACACATCTGAAGACCAGGCCAGCTCTTGGCATTCCTCAAGACACAGCAGCAGGCCTCGGATATGCCTCGAATACTATGCTATACTTCGAATTGGCAGTCATGCATGCGCCTGACGAAACATTTCATCTTTCCACCAAAATGGTCCATGTATCTTTTGCAACAATCGCAAGATTTCTTTATCTGGGAACCCCTTCCAGCCATGTGATTTCCAAAATATCACAGACGGTTCGTAAAACCAACCGTCTAGATCAAGAGATTAAATAATGTTACCCATGACCTTTGAAAACAAGCAAATACAGACGCAAGCACAGCAACACATTCAGATCATCAAATTGATTGTCCTCATCCACAACATTCTCCACTCCGACAATCCTTCTTTTTCCCTTAAAATTCAAGGCAATTTTATTACAAAAGTGCAAAAATAAGACATTCCAGATTCTTGGTGAGCGGCCGACATAGCGAAACTTCTTGCCGAAGCGACTATCCATCTGCTTCTTCCACTTCTTTTCTTCATCTCGGTCTCGGATCACGTCGCCAATAGCGATGATTCATCGCGTATGCATCACGGTGATCAATCATCGCATCGACGACGTGATCCGAGACCGAGAGGAAGAAAAGAAGTGGGAAGAAGCAGATGGATAGTCGCTCAGCGAAGAAGTCGGCTTTGTCGGCTGCTCACAGAAGAATCTGAGAATGTCTTTTTTTTGCACTTTTGTAATAAAATTACCTTAAATTTTGCGGGAAAAAGAAGGATTGTCGGAGTGGAGAATGTTGTGGATAAGGACAATCAATTTGATGATCTGAATGTGTTGCTGTGCTTGCGTCTGTATTTGCTTGTTTTCAAAGGTCATGGGTAACATTATTTAATCTCTTGATCTAGACAGAAAATAGAAAAAAAGGTCATTTATAGAGTGAACTATCACAAACGGTTCGTGGTATAAACCGTCCGTGAAATACTATCACAGACGGTTCGTATATACCCACCGTCTGTGATAGGCAAAATCACAGACGGTTCGTAAAACCTACCGTCTGTGATATTGTGGACATCACATCTCGGCAGGAGTCGGCATCGTCGAGGACCAAGCAAATACAGAGGCAAGCACGACAACACATTTAGATCTATTACAGGATAACAAGCTAGTGAACCCTTCATGGCACGACGGTGCGGGTGAATAAGACACACTTACCATGCACACTTACAGCAAGAATGTGTTGTCCACCCGCACGCCGTGCCGCGATGGAAGCTATGCTCACAGTGGATGAACTCACGCGTGACTAGAACCGGTGGAAAGGTAGATGGGGCGTTATTTATAAGGGCCGAGCAGAGGGAGGAACTGCTGCCTGCCATTCGATGTGGAGAGAATGGACAGGTGAGATCAAAATCCTGGGTATACGCCAATTATTGGTGACACGTGATTATCACATGCCAATTATTGGTGACATGTGATTATCACAGACGGTTATTAACGTGAACCATGTGAGAAAATAAATATCACAGACGGTTCTTAATACGAGCCGTCTGTGATGTTTCAGTTATCACAGACGGTTCGTATTAATAACCGTCTGTGATGGTGCTTAGCCTCAAGAGATTAAATAATGTTACCCATGATCCGTAATACTAACCGTCTGGCCACCACTGACAGGTGGGGCCCACCCGTCAGACAGAAATAAAAGAAAGGTTCAACCTCGGCGCGCTGTAGAGCCAGGGGCTCGAACGCGCGCGGCCGAGGGAACCGAGGGGAGATAGAGAGTAACGCTGCTAGCCAAGTGTCCGCTCATGTGTTGCTTACTAGACAAGGGGGATTAATTTCTTTGAGGTAAGTCTGCAGCGGGGTCGGACAGAGGAAGTCGGCACAACAACACATTCAGATCTATTCAAGCTAACGAACCCTTCGTGGCACGACGGTGCGGCTGCACAAGACACACTTACGACACTTACGGCAAGAGTGTGTTGTGCAGCCGCTCGCCGAGCCGCGATGGATGCTAGCGATCTCAGAGTACGGGAGATGCATGCATGCCATGATGGATGCTAGTGGATGAACTCACGCGTGACTAGTAACGGTGGAAAGGTAGATGGGGAGTTATTAATAAGGCAGAGCCGTGGGAGGAAACTGGTGCCTGCCATTCGATGTGAGAGAATGGACGGGTGATAGTCATAATTATCACAGACGGTTTTTAACACGAACCACCTGTAATGTTAAATCAGCAGACGGCGGAGTAGGCAGCAGAGAGGTGACCGGGCGGCTGCGGAGGGATACGCATATCTCTTTGCGCGATTTTCTTCGCTTTGCTGCCTCACCCGCGCGCGCGGGGTAGCAGAACACTGGTGCCACGTGGTCGAGCAGACGCAACCAAGGAGGGAGTCCTGCAGGTTGTGGCGCCAAACTGTGGACGGTTTGTATTCCAAACCGTCTGTGATATTAATATCAGAGACGGTTCGTATTCCAAACCGTCTCTGAAATACAAACCGTTTGGGTTAATCCTTAAATATTCGTGCGCGCTCTGATCCTGCTCTTCTACACACTACTGTTCATCATCTCCTCGATCATCTTCTTCATCACCACATTTCTCAACAATGACATCTAAAATTGTTTTGATCTCCTTCCTCTCATCTATCCATCATGAGTTGTTCGGATGCAACCTTACACAGGCAGCGAACAATTTACGTCTGGAGCAGCTCCTTCGCTCACGCCCTGCTCTCCTTCCTCGACTCGCTTCCATCCGTCAGCTGGACCTCATCATCCGCCGTCGACGGAGGTGACTCCTTGCCGCTCAGGATAGGGAAACCGCCATCAGCCTTGTTCTTATGTACAATGTGCGCAAAGCGGAGGAAGATCTTGCGGCAGTGCGGACACACTTGGATAATCTTGCCGATCAAGCAGACTGGGCCGATTCTGAGGAAGCGTATCTTGACATCCTGTTTCAGATTTTGGAACATGGAAATGATCATTTGCCCATGGCTGAGGAGGAAGTCGAGAAGGCAAGGGCAATCTTGACGGCATTCGAGAACACAGCGGTTGATCCTCCAACTCCAGAAGTAGACGAAGAAGCATATGAAGCCCAGAAGATTCAAATCTGGGAATGTCTTTATTTTGCACTTTTGTAATAAAATTGCCTTGAATTTGACTCTCGTCTCTATATATAGCTTCTGTAGTTTAAACGACAATGGTTTGTCAGGTGAACACCTACCCGAGCACTTGCCTCGGTTTATTTCCCCCAAAGTGTTTGCCTTCTATGCACTGAATCATGTCATCATGGGCACTTGTCATTGTGTACTACTTATATTACTAGTATCCTTCAATTCTCTCTCTCTCTCTCTGTGTGATGAATGCTTATTGTTTTGTCATTGTGTACAATTTATTCGCAGCTGACTGAATCATCGCTACTGGCGTACGTGATCCATAGACCAGAGATGAAGAAAAGTAGTGGGAACAAGCATGCAGATGGATAGTCTCTCAAGGAAGAAGTCGGCTATGTGATGTCTCAAATTATCACAGACGGTTTTCTATTAATAACCGTCTGTGAAAATATCACAGGCGGTTATTAACACGAACTATCTGTGATAAATTGAGACATCACAGACGGTTCATATTAATAACCGTCTGTGAAATATCACAGACGGTTATTATTACAAACCGTCTATGATATCTCAATTTATCACAGACGGTTTCTGTTAATAACCGTCTATGATATTTTCACAGACGGTTATTAGTAGAAACCGTCTGTGATGTCTAATTTATCACAGACCGTTCGTGTTAATAACCGTCTGTGATATATCACAGACGGTTGCCAGTATAAACCGTCTGTGACAGTTTAATCACAGACGGTTCCATATGAACCGTCTGTGATGTAGCCGTCCAGTATAGCCTCTTCTGTAGTAGTGTTAGAAGGTTACTTCCACCTTATTACCAACACTGGAGTACATCCCTCCAGGAAGAGTTACCAAAGTCAAGTTACATCCACCTGACAGATTTTTATTTCCCACCCATAAGAGTTTTTGAAATAGAACTAACTCGAGGAAGATTTCCTTGTCCACCCTTGACCGTGGGCACGGCTATTCGAATAGTTTGTATACTCTCTGCAGAGGTTGTACACTTTACCCACAAGAGACAATCAGCTCAATGAGCCCACATGATTCCTTTGCCATGTAGATCGAGAGATCGTCACGAGGCCTTTATAATGCCTCGCCCAATAGTTACCCCTCCCACAGGGCTACCTATACCCCATAGGTCCCTTAAGTTGTGCGGGATGACATACCCCTCCCTAGCGCAGCCGGACTCCACTCTCCGCAACGCTAGCTAGGGCAATCTTACACCCTCCACTTGGTGTCCCATTCAGGTCGATCTTCACTACCCACCGCACTGGTCTTCCGTGGGATAACTAAAGGGTGCAGTAAATTATTCGGCCAAGCCTACACTTTGCCAGCATGTGGTTGTACTGTTTATACAAGGAGGTCATCACATGATTAAGTCCTTAACCTGTCTGGACGGTGCATACCACATACCCATAGTCGTTACATCCACATTGACTTGTGTTACATCCAAACCCACCATTCTCATCCTCCGTCCAGATCCACCAAGCAAGTTTTAGTTTTGGGGCAGTACAAGATAAATCATTCCAAAATACCCGTCATTTACATCCAATGACTGTCCCATAACAAGATTTTATGTTGTATGAATGAGGGTCGAGCATCGGGTGCCTGTCTTAACTTGACCAAAGATAGCATTTTAATTTAGACTTATGACTAACTGCGTATGATTATAATACTATGGTGACAAAGTTGCAGGTTCATCAATTTATCAAGGATGGGGTAGCTTTATACCACTATTATGACAAGTGGGATATTAACTAACCCTGAGAATAACATAGATTTGCACATAAAATAATGCATGCAGTTTGTATATTTAAAATAACATAATTTGCACAAACATAGGATCAAAATGATCAAAGTATTGGCTCGCCTGGATCAAGAGCTTGGGGGTCTTGTGCTGCTTCGATCTGGGGCTCGGTCGCGTCCTCGAACTCTACGCGGAAGAACGAACCGGAAAAATAGCACGAAAGCAAATAAATACCAAATAAAATAAATCAAACTCAAATGAACTCAAAACTGAACCAAAACTGAACCATCAGATAGATCTTGATTTTATAAACATTTAGAAATTGGTTTCATTAAATTTGGAGCTATGGTTAGGAAGTTATAGCATTTCAAAGTTTTAATTCCCGGAAAATCCGAAAAATGAAAAGGGGGGAGAGAGAGAGTGCTGCTGACATGTGGGGCCCGAGAGGAATTAATTGTTTTCCCGGTTATCATCGCTTACAGTGACTGACTGGTGGACCTGTCATTAATGAAGTCAAATAACGGTTTAACGGTTCTTAGGACATCATTATTTAGCGAGTTTAAATTAGCCGGCGGCTGTTTCCGCGGGCATGTCCCGGCAGTGAGGAGGCGGAGCCGACCGGCGGCGGAGAGGGCGCGGAGGAGCGACGGCACCGGCCAAGACGGGTTGCCCAGCCCGGTGCGCGCCTCGGGGAGGGAGGAATCGGCCGGAGCTGGCCTGGCGGCTACCGACGGCGAGCAACGGGGCGGCCTCAATAGGGAAAAAGGGCGTCGGCGATTCGGGCCATTTGGGCATAATTTCTCGGGGGTGGAGCATCTACAAGCCTCCGTGAACTCACCTATAGCGCTAGTTGGGGCCGAGGTGGAGCAGGGCGGGCCGGCGGCGGAAGCGGGTTCAGCGGTGAGGAGGACGATGGCAGTGACTCACTGGGAAGGGAGACGGTGCCCGGCGAGGTGGGGGACGTACTTGGGGTACCCCGGTGATGCTCCAAACGCGATGAATTGGCTTGGGGCGCGGTGGTTCTCTGAGAGGTCCCGACGCCGGAGTTGGTGAAGAAAGGGCCTCGCTGGCAGCCTGCACGGGGAGAGAAAGCGATTAGCCGGGGCGGCAGGAAGAGAAGGCGGAGGGGAGAGAGGGGAGAGGCCCAAAAGGCTCCGGCGTCGACCGGTGGCGTCAGTGGCGTGGATTTCCCGGCGGAGCTCCCACGGCAGAGGAGGCGGCGGGTGAGGAACTTGTGTGAGCTTGGTGGGGGCAGTGCAGTGAGGCAATCGGCTACTCTTATAGACCCGGGGGAGAAGCAAGATGTCGAGGGGGGAGGGGCAAGGCGGCATGGCGCCGTGCGGCCACAGGGAAGGCGCGACAACCGGAGGCTTGTCGGGCGCAATTGAAGGCGGGGAGCAGGGCTTGGCCCGGTGGTCCGGCAAGGGGGCGGGGCGGAACACGAGGCGGCGATGTGACCCGCACAGTGAGCCGGCAGAGCAGTACCACGGTGGCATAGCGCACGGGTGGGGGCCAGCGAGGGGCGTGCACGGCAGGGCGAGGTCAGCTCTGGCGGGGGCCGCGCGGGAGGTGACCGGTGCCGGGCGTTGATGGCGATGAGCAGTGCTGAAGACGAGGGGCGTCGGCGTCGCAATAACTCACCGGCGGGGTTGGTTGAAGGGAGGGCGACGAGCGGCAGAGAGAAGAGGAGGAGGCGCTGCGGCCAGACGGAGGGAGGAGCGCTGCCGCCAGGAAGAAGAAGGGAATGGGCGGCTGAGATTGAAGGGAACGGGAGATGAGCGGCCAGGAAGAGTTGGGGGTGATTTCCTTTTATAAAAAATCATTTTTTTCCTTTCCTTTATTAAGAACAAAAGCAATTCTTCCCTCTCAAAAGTTCTTCTAATTTTTGAAGTAACTTTTAAATTCTAGATTTTAAAAGATTACTTTGATTTTCTTCTTTGGAGATAAAACAAGATTTTTATTTTAAATAGCTTTTGCACTACAAGACAAAGCAAAAAGGAATAACCAACTGAGAATAAAGTCTTTTAATTTCATTAACATAAGTTTGAAATTTTACATTAGCCAGGTTTTGAAAATAGGGTGTTACAATGGGCAGGATCTAGCAGCGCCGGATGAGCCATGAACTCCTCTGCGGGTGTGGAAGAAGGCGAGGAGACGCACGGAGGAAGCAGCAGCCGGATCTCGTGGACGATTGGAGTGAGCATCCGCTAGATGAGTTCCCCGCGGGCGCCCGCAAATTAGCGAAACCCAAGTAAAAATCGCTCGACCAATGTTAAGGCCGAGTCGATCTACGATGCTTGAAGAGTGTTTTCTGTGCATGCTACGTTCCGCTAGGATTCCATTCCATCAAAATTCCTCCTAAAATCCAAAAGACGGCCTTCCTTTTCCTTCGCTCGAAGTAGGCCATTCCTAGTAAGAAAGTAGTACTGGAGAAAAAATTGATTTACAATTATACCGGATTGAAATGACAGCACCGTAAACACCTATAACACAATCTTAACGTTTTTGTACTAGTCAAAGTACGACGCTGTTATAGCAGGAAAAATTATATCAGAGCAAAAATTTTATTAGAGGGTCGCGATACGACCAGTAACTGTCGATTATAATTTTGGCATTTTTTTGACCAAAATTTTTGAATAAATTTGATTTTTTTTTATTTTTAGATGAATTTTGTTGAATTCGATTTTTTATATAAAATTTTATCGGTCCCCGCCGATAAGGCCAGTAACTATTGGTTACCGATGAAATTTCATCGATACAATTTTCCTATGTTATAGTAATATAAGGGTGTGTTTGGTTGGATGGATGAGATAAGATGATCCAGAATTTGGTAGAATGGGATGATCTAAATTACTTATTTGGTTTAGGGGATGGGATGGTACGGGTTGTTCTTTGATTGATGGGATGAGGGTGGATGAGATGATCCAATTTTGCATTTGGTTCAAGGAACAAAGGTGGATGAACTTGTTTTTGGACAAAGAACTACAAGGTTGACCTCGGGAGGAAGGGCAAATGCCCGTTGTCCATGCAATAGACTAGACCATTCCGTAGTACCCTACCATCCTACTCATCAAGATATTCCTTTCTTTAAAATACGTGCATTCCTACATGGTCCAGGTGCATATGTCGCTGTGTACCCTTGTAGTACCATTGTTAAAAAAAATCCAATGAGCAAGTTTTCTCCTAACATATGAAATTATTCTTCGTCATATGTTGAACTTGCTCATGCGAGGGGGCCGAGGAAGGACATTCAAAAAAATTCATAATGTTTATGCTTCTTTTTCATATTAAAAAAATTCCTACAAACGGTCACAAAAAAATTTGAGAAAAATTCAGAACGGTTACAATTATGAAAACATTACATAAGCAAGTACATTGTATCAAAAGGCTCCACAAAGAATTTATTCTTTTTAGAGCTCATTTGATATATTTAAAAAAATTTACAAAAAATACATTTAAATGGATGGCCAAAAAATAAAAAAACGTGTTGGCTGAAATGCCACACGCAGGCCAAGGGTCTAACAGTGCGCTCTTGTCCGTGCTCGGACACCGGGGAATCCCAAGGGCCTTTTCCACACTCCTCGACCACAAGTCTCGGTGGGCCCGGCCGTTCCACGCGTGTGCCGTGGAAGGCGAAAGCCATGCTCCCCGGCCGCTGCTCCGTGCCCCCGGCTGCAGGATTGCCACGCATCGGCTGCCAATAGTTCCATGGTCAGGAGGGGACCAATTATACAAAAAAAAAAAAGCTCCCGGATGCCATATCTGAAAAAAAAAAGTCACGGGCCGAAAGAAAAAAAATCGAACACTACTACCAAATCGAATCCTGTACGTTGGCGAATTGCAGCCATGATTGCCGTGTGACACATTTCGACGAGAACTTGGCCTATTGCCAGCATGAACATCGATGTTGCTACAAATAGGGTCGGTATTTTGGGCTATAGTTTTGACTTTTAGTTTATGATTTTTGAATTCTGATTATTCTCTAAAGACAGTATGAAGAGAGAAAAAATCACATGTAATTTTGGTCGATACATTTGAACTCGGTACAGTGTGTACTATAATCGATTTATAAACTTTATATTAAAAGATGCACTATTTAAAACCTAATTATTATAGTAGAAAGTGATAAGTTAAAGCAAAAACAAAAAGAATCAGCATATATTCTTCATCTGTTCCACGACGGCCACAACGATCACAGCGGTCGTGACGATCACGATAGCGACGACGGTCATGGAGGTCGTAGTGATCACGGTGGCCACGACAGTTATGGTGGATTAAAATAAAAAATATAATAACAAATGCTGAGCATTAAAATAAATTGTATGCATGTATGTATGTTCAACGTATACGATGAACAGTTAATTTGCTGGGAGCTAACTCTTTTAGCAGTAGTGTTTTGGTACGTGTTTTTTCGATTTCAAACCGTACGTTTTTGAGTGCTCTTAATAATTTATACATGAACATTAAGAGGTCTCGCATGTTGCTAGGCCCACGTGTCTCTTGTATGTGGAGGCAACTACTAGGGAGTATTTGGATCACTTGACTAATTTTTAGTCATCTAAAGATTAGATCTGAACTAGTCCATTCAAACAGTTGAACTAATACCTAAACTAATTTTGAGTTCATCCTCAACTAGCTATTAGTTCATTAGTTGGCAAATGTGGACTAATTGTGGACTAAAAGGTGGTACCGAACAGCAAAAGACGAGTATGCCCCCTATCCTTAGTCACATGGAACATATTAACAGATCTAACGGCATAAGTGTTTTTACCCATGAAAAGCACCACCTTTTAGTTCATGTATCCAAACAGCATTTGACTAATTTTTAGTCACCTAAAGTTTGATCACATAATCTTTAGTCCACCAACTAGTGAACTAATAATTAGTTCTAGGCGATCTAAATAGGCCCTAAAACTAGTGCAAAGTAAATTTTCCATCATTTTCCAACTACTTTTTTGGTTCTTTGCATAACGTAAAAAGGATGCTAATTCATGGGCGTCCGTGAGATGCATAACTCGCGGACCCTCCTTCCACACCCCCAATAACCCCCTCCCTATTTTCTTCTATCCATGCCACCACTAAAATTTCAACTTTCAACTAGGATCCAAGAAAACGTGCAGCTGAGGAATCCAAATTTTCAACTCTAGGACATTCAACAAGATTAGAAATTTCAAATTCGGAACATCCAAATGAGATTCAAGAACTTTCAATCTATATATGAAAGTCTTTCAAATTCGAGAATTTTCAACTAATATTCAAAATTTTCAATCGAGAACTTCCCGTGGACACTAGAAACCTTTCAATTTTTAATTTTTCATCTCACAAACATAGATTTTGTGGATGGAAGCTCCCGGATCTGCAGGAGCTTTCGAAATCACACTGTGGTTGTCTTCCTCGATCGGCGACGAGGGTGACGCCGTCTCCTCTCCACGGCTGGAAGCCGCTGCGGAGATGCTAGCTCTTGAAGCAGTAGTGTATTGGTCGCCATCATTTTCCAACTACTTTTTTGGTTCTTTGCATAAAGTAAAAAAGGGATGCTAATTCTGAAATGCACTACTCCTTCCACACCACTAATAGCCCCCTCCCTACTTCCTCCTATCCATGCCACCACTCAGAATTAAACTTTCAATTAGGATCCAAGAAAACGTGCAACTTTGAAATCAAAATTTTTAACTCTAGGACATTCAACATGATTAGAAAATTTCAAATTCGGAACTTCCAAATGAGATTCAAGAACTTGCAATCTATGCACAAAAGTCTTCTAAATTCGAGAATTTTCAACTAATATTCGAAATTTTCAATCGAGCATTTCCCGTTGACACTAAAAAACTTTTGATTTCTATCTTTTTCATCGCACAAACGTATATTTTGGGGAATGAAAGCTCCCGGATCTGCAGGATCTTTCGAGACCACACCGTGGCTGTCTTCCTCGATCAGCAGCGAGAGAGTGACACCGTCTCCTCTCCACGGCTGGAGAGGATTCCGTTCCATGGAAACTCCTAAAATCCCAAAGAGAGTCTTACTTTTCCTTTCCTCGAAATAGGAATTCCTCGTAAGAAACTAGTACAGGAGAAAAAATTGCTTTACAATTATACCAGATTGGAATGACAGCACCGTAAACACCTACAACACAACCTTAACTTTTTTTGTATTAGCCAAAGCATGACGCTGTTATAGTAATATATAAGCGATTCCGGAGGAGTCGTCGCACATTATCAATCACATACAAGCACAGAGACGAACATTAAAGAATACTAGAGATATAATCCCGAGCCTTTCTACGTATTATCAACATGAGAGGTGTACAAAATAATGAGGCCCTTGGCCCTTATTTATAGGCGAGTAGGAAGTCGTATCTCTACAGAACTCTGTGGTAGTCTAGAAAAGGGATTTTAGAAAAGTCCACGTTTGGATAAGTGTCCACATATATGGAAACTCTATATACTGAATTTGCTGAATTTGTTAGGCCGATGTCCAAGATGTCTACTGAATTAGGCCTATAAATGGATTAGAAAATTTGGCCTATAAATAAGATTAATTTGGACAGCTGGGCCTGGCTTAGTCCCACCCAGCACCAGGATGCCAATTTGGACTTGTGGTAGCCAAGCCTGAACGATCTCACGCCAACAGCTGCAAGCCTGCAAGTAGAGAATTAACTCTCTCCGTCCAAATTTCTATTTTTAAATAATTTTATCCATACATATAATATATATTTATGTTCTAATACAAAATTAATATGATATTTCCTTTATATCCCTAATAAATATATAGATTTATTTGCTATTCTCTGCATGCATACATGTATTTAATATAGTGCTTAGAAATAATAATTAAGGGTAATCTAGCTATTTTCACTATCACTTTGATATCATAAACACTATAAGTGTTGAAAATAGACAATACATACTTGGCACAAGCAAGCATCTAGAGTATTCTATACAATACAAGATACTAGATATTTTTGCTATGAAGATCCTAGAATAAAATATTTAGCTAAGCTTCATGGCAAATTAGAGAATTTTCCAGACTTAGATATTTTGAGAAGAGATTTCTAGAGTAGAGATATTTGTAGAGCACTTGCTTGGATGGTTGCCACTTTTCACCAATCTAACGGCCTTCTAAAGTATAAATAGGGGGTGCTTCTCACCCCCTAAGCTATGAACCATACAAGCTACCATGAGCATAGTGTGTTAGGGAGAGCCATGAGAGGTGGCACTAGGTAGAGTGCTAGTGTAGCCACCAAGAGTGTCAAGTTGTGTTGTATCAAAGTTTATAGTAGTGAATAAAGAGTTAAGCTCTTACGTGTAAGTGTTGGTCCCCCACGATAAGCCACATACTTCTTAGTACTTAGTTGCAAATGTGAAGACAATGTTGGATCTCAGTTATGCTTCGAACTTAGAACAAAAAAATACAGAAAATAAAAAAATTCATTACGTAACATGTTGTAACCAATGAGATTCCTGCCATTATGACATTCAAGCATCTATAGTACACAAAATCCGCAGTCATGACTTTTTTCACAAAAAGACAAAAATATACAAAAATGACAGTAAAAACAAGTTAATACAAAACAATAATTAAAAAAAAGATGATAAGTACCCCAATTTTGCATCTTTGCATAATCCTTAGAAATAAAGGAAACAAAAAGGAGTTGAAGTGACAAACATGGTGGTTTGCAAAGGAATCTGAGCATACTGGACATTGAATGTATCATATACCCCAATGGGGTGCACTCGCAAACTTGACAAGGCCTGTTGTAGGTTGATACCCTGGAAAAAGGTACAATGGTTGTGACAACTACTAACCACAATGTACATACTTCCTCATATGCGTTCGGCGGGCACACATTGAAGTGCGCGCGCAGCCAGGACCCAAGCACCGTGGATGGCTGGTTGTCCTTTGAGTCCGCAGGCGGGTCATCCGGTCGAACTCCAAGCCACACTCCCACCTGGTCTCTCCAACCCATGTTGTTAATGTCCCCAGTTACTGGCAACCCGTCTATGGAGAGGCCGAGAATCATGGCAACGTGCTCCAACCAACACGGCTATCTTGCAATTGGCTTCTCATCTTGTTGGGCTTTTTGAGAAGTTCTCTCGAAACAATTGTTATTCACTTGGTGACATCGTTTTGTTTGGTAATAAGGACCGTATGAAGGTTGACAAGGAGCTGTCAAAAATACTTTTGAAGAACTGTGTCGCTGAGCTATCTAAGTACTTGGACCAAAAAGATGAGTTGAAGCATTATGTGGATGATTTGGTGGACTTCCTAAAAAATTGCAGTTCTCGTTTCCGAGCTGTCCCACATGAAAAACAAAAGAACACCTTTAAGGAGTATTTTACTAAAGCA
Organism: Dendrocalamus sinicus; assembly: GCA_036346575.1. Taxonomy (NCBI): domain Eukaryota; kingdom Viridiplantae; phylum Streptophyta; class Magnoliopsida; order Poales; family Poaceae; genus Dendrocalamus; species Dendrocalamus sinicus. The sequence goes on along the minus strand of CM070671.1, from coordinate 53,791,185 downwards.
TTCAGCACTTCAGTAAAATACATTGCAACATATAATGGTATATTAATTGACCACCTTCCGAAGATTTCAATACGCGCTGACATCATGTATGCGAAAAGTTTGGTAGAAGATTTGCAGAAGTTATTGTATCTACATGATGATGAATCTCTTACTAGAATCTTCGAGCATTCTAATAATCTTAATGGCCTGAGTGACTCGGAAAAACATGCTGTGAAGATAAAGTCTAGGTGTATTGATGCCCTGATGAAGCTTCAGTTTCCTAAGCCCAAAAAGAAGTTAGAGGACATCTGCTTGGACGAAACAAAACTTATATTTTGTACTCCTTCTATGTCGTCTAAGTTGCACAAAACGGAACGCGACATCTTTGTTATTGATGAGGCAGCAAACCTAAAAGAATGTGAATCAATGATCCCTCTCGCAATCCAAGGGATAAAACATGCCGTGCTCATTTTGTTGCATTGCATTTGGGTGTATTTGGGTTAGTCCTCCTAGTATAGATTAGAGTGTTTCTCTTGTCTAAGTTGCTTAGATGTCTTCCTCTCATCTTGTGATCTAGGATGCTGCTTATTAGCTGTCTCTCTTCTCACTAGGTTGAGCTGACTCACTTCTTATAGGTTCTAGCAAGGGTTGGGCCACCCTTGGGTAGACAGGGAACTTGTTTGCTCCTTAGTGTGTTAGACGAGCAGTTGATAGTCCTAGTGTCATATGGGGTAGATGAGAGTCAGTCTGAGTTATAGTATTCTCTATATCTTGTCTATGTCTTAAGGGCTGCCTGTTTCTGATTTCTTTGCCAGCTTCTCAGTTTTTAGCTTTGGTTCAGAGGAGTACATTTGGGAGCGTCTGGAGCTTAATATTGACATAACTCAACTTGAACTAAAAGTGCATCACATGTTGAGAGGGAGCTGGATTTTCTTGCATTTCAGCATTCTGCATTGTAATATAACTACATGGAGCCTTGACTTATTATCCTTATACGACATGTTTACAATGCTTTACATCTTGCCATGATTTGTGCTTACTTGCTAGATTTATCATGACTTTACATGTGTCGTCAAGCCTTTGCCATGACAAGGCAGCATCTTCTTCCCCAAGCCCTTCTCTCTCTCTCGAGCTCTCTCTCTCTCCCTCCCTCCGCAACTCTCCCCACTCCTCCCCCACGGATGGGAAAGGAATTTGAACGCGCCGCCTCACCTCCATTTCGGCCACTCAAATTTGTCGTCTCGAGTGAGCTCCTCCCTCGCTTTCTTCATTCTTTGGGGCCGCCTTGACTTTACAAATCTGATGCTCCCACTCCCTTTCTCTTCCTCGCTGTTGGCGTCCCTTGATTTGAACGCTCACTTCTACCAGACTGATCGAGCTTCGACCTTGGCTTTCTCGAGCATGTGGTGTGCCACATTTCCCTCTTCCTAATCCTTCCTTTCCCCTCTGTGTTCGTGCGCAAGGGACGCCAAGTTTCATCGTCGTCGCCGGCCTAGGAGAGCGCACTAACCTCATTACCGCTGTTGCCGCAGACGTGAGTCACCCTATCATAACAGTGTGGCAAAGGGCCACAGAGTGGTGACCTCCGGCATTGGGCAACTGCATATGGAGCAGCTACAAGTTGAGTCCGGTGAACGTTCAGCAAGGGCTCAAGGCGGCGAGTTGTGCAGCCATGGGCCTGTCGCCTTATAATTTCCTTTTGTTTTGTCCTTTCCCTTTCGTTCTCTGCAAGACTGTAAGCCTTTCGTTGTGGGGTGGTGTTGTTGCTCTTTCTCCGTAGAGTTGTATGCATCTAGCATGATCAATGACTCCCGGGAGTCAGCCACCTTATCCTGTAACTCGCTTTGAAGAATCAATTTAATACTCTAGAAATGTGGCATGCTATTTGGAAAATGAGAGTTTTTATGGTGCTTGTTTGTACTGGCTTTTACAGATGGTTTTTTAATTGTAGCTGATGAATAGTAATAGCTGATAGAAGTGGTTGATAAATAGCAGTGGCTGATGAATAGTAATATATTATGTAAGAAAAATGATATAATAAAAAGTACTACAACATTTGATCCGCAATTCGACTTACAGAATTGTGATATAATAAAATATAAAGTGTGTTACAATATGTGAAAACGTAAAGTAGTGACTAATAGAAACGGTTTATAAAAACTAGGATGTTTGTATTGGTTTTGGTTTCTAAAAGCATAATCTAGAAGCCAAAATCAATATGAACAAACCTGACCATCCTTCTTTTTCAGAGGAAGAGTCTGACCATTTATTTTCAATTGGTAGCGTAGACTTTTTTCCCCAGGGCATGTCTTTTTTTTTTGTCTTGGCTCTAGATTTTTTTCATGGGACAATGTCAACTTTTTTGGGTTTAACCTGAAGTGATCAAGCCCATCGCTGAATTCTCACGCCGCAATGTTGGATGCCGCCGCGCATGCTACTTGTTCTTTAGCCCTGCATCTTCTGACCTGTTGTTGAGCATCTTAGCAGTACATGCGTCAACTTCCCACGGACAACTAGCAAAAAAGCAGCATGGATTGGAGCAACAAGGTTATTCATTCGCAGCCATGGTGGCACAACTTGCTGCATCGATCAATCAATCGACATCGATGACCCTTGACTGTTAATTGTCCAATTTGCTGCGCATGCATTAGCTAGCGAAGGATGCATCGCATCGACACTCTACTGTAATGCAATACCGCAGCAGTGACCGGACAGGAAACAAGTCGCATGTTTCATAACGAGAAATCGGTAATACTTCTTTTCTCATTTGCGATTGAAATATCGCTAATACGCGTCGCTTCAGAATACCTACTCCTATCCTGTGCACGCGCCATTGGAGTACGTATACGTAAGTACCTACGTGTGCTAGGCTAGGCTCCCTGTTAATAGGCCTGGCCGGACACATACTGGCATTCGATCGAGTAACCACTCGACCAGCTCACTTGGCACCAAATTAGCCCAAAGATTTGGTAAGTTTTTGGCAAAAGACATGGTAGCACGCAGATACAGGAATATGGCTTCACACGAGAACAGAATCAAAGGGAATGGCAAAAAACTGAATGTAGCCATGCACTGAATAATCGCCTAGCGGAAGCTTTCCTGGTGAGTTACACATATTTTGAAGTACAAACCAAGAGTGGGGTGGTTCATAGCTACTTTGGGCCTCGAATTTCTTTGTAATTTCACAGAAAACACCTTGATTCCCTCAGAAAGCTAGAAAAAGTTTCACATTTCAAACAAAGCCTTACCGCTTAGAACTATTTCAAGATTGTAACACCCCTGGAAGCCTTTATTTGGATGGGTCAGAATGGACTGGGAACCATATGAATAGACCAAAAATTTAAACTAAAATCTTGATCTATCGACATGTGAATAGGTCAAAATTTTAGTGCATCCAACAAGACTTTGAGGTGAAACATGACACGGATGGGTCGAGAGGTGAAGTATTGGAATCATGTCATGGCCGTGCTTGCGAGTCTTTGCTATAGTAGGATGCGGACTGTGGACTTGCACCTTCCACGTCTCAAGCTAGGTAGTAGAGTTGTACAGGAGCTCAGTAGTGCACACTGCAATCAACACAAGAGCACGCCTGCAGGAAAATATATGTTACTGTATATACGGCTAGAATAATCTTACGCCACCCCTCAAACCTTCGCCAAAAATAGTAAAAATTGGTGGAGCTGTTCTTTATACATCCAAAAGCCTCCAGAAAAAAATTTGAGCAATTTCGGCCATAGGATCAAAAGTTATAGTAGTTTCAATTGAGGCCGAAACGAATTCGAGTCCGTTTCCGACACACCTTCAGTAAAACGGGCATAACTTTTGCATACAGTGTCCGTTTTCGACGTTCTTGTACTCGGTGGAAAGCTAACGACGAGCCCGATCCAAAAATAATGACCAGCTTGCGCCAGTCACCCTCCAAGACCCTGAAAATCTGCTATCTTTGGACCTAAAGCTAACGAGAAGTCAAGGTCTCGCCTGTTTAATCAACCCTTTCCAATCAATGGCTAGGATTTACTCTCTCACCCCTCGAGGAGCACATGCATTGAAGAGCTCTATAAATTAAAGCAGCAAATTTGAAACCAGCACTGTCCAAGTGCTAGCTTATGACCATGGCCTTTCCCCTGATAATACTAGCAGTACTCTTGCCGCCACCGGCGGCGACCGTGCTCGGTGCTCCTTCCCTCTCTAGCAATAACACTGACCTTGCTGCGCTGCTAGCCTTCAAAGCCCAGCTCTCCGATCCTCTTGGCATCCTTGGCGGAAACTGGACCACCAGCACATCCTTCTGCCACTGGGTTGGTGTCTCTTGCAGCCGGCGTCGGCAGCGCGTCACCGCTCTTTATCTGCCAGACATGCTCCTCAAAGGGGTGGTCTCCCCGTATCTCGGTAACCTCTCCTTCCTCTCCATCCTCAACCTCGCCAACACAAACCTGACGGGTTCCATCCCATCTGATATTGGAAGATTGAGTCGTCTCATCTCTCTTGATCTTCGCCTTAACAGCCTGTCAGGCGTCATACCTCGTACCATAGGAAACCTCACAAAACTGCAAGCCCTTGTTCTAGCCCAAAACGATCTCTCTGGTCAAATCCCGCATGATCTCCGAAACTTGAACAATCTTAGGCACATAGATCTTGGCACGAACTACTTGACTGGCCTGATACCAGAGCAATTGTTCAACAACACGCCTCGGCTAATTCATCTGAGCTTTGGAAACAACAGTCTATCAGGGCCGATACCACCTGGCATTGCGTCCTGCCCCATGCTTAAATACCTCAACTTGCAACTGAATCAGCTATCCGGTCCGGTACCTCCGACCATATTCAACATGTCTAGGCTACAGGTTATGAGCCTCGGGGGCAACCACTACTTAACTGGCTCTATCCCTAGCAACGAAAGCTTTAGTCTGCCTATGTTGGTAAAGTTCCTTATGTCTCGCGGCAATTTCACTGGTCGAATTCCATCAGGACTCGCATCATGCAAATACCTTGAAAGTATTTATCTAGCCAGGAACTCCTTTGTGGACTTTGTCCCAGCATGGCTTTCTAAATTGACACAGCTCACTGAACTGAGTTTAGGTGGAAATGGCCTTGTCGGGTCAATTCCAAGTGTGCTAAGTAATCTCACTATGCTCAATGTGCTTGACCTCTCACATTGCAATCTAAGCGGAAAGATACCGCCCGAACTAGGGGAGATGAGCCAACTCACGTTTTTACATCTTTCACATAATAAACTAACAGGTCCATTCCCAGCTTTTGTTGGTAACCTATCAGAACTGTCTTTTCTAGCACTACAATCGAACCGTTTGACCGGATCAGTCCCGGCAACTATTGGGAACCTCAGATCCCTTAACTTTCTTGATATTAAAAGAAATCGTCTCAAAGGCACACTTGATTTCTTGGCCACTCTCTCCAACTGTAGGCAACTCCAATACCTGGACATAGCAACGTGTTCTTTCACCGGGAGCATTATTCCTATTTACATTGGAAACCTCTCTAGAGAGTTGACGTACTTCAGTTTAAAAGGCAACAATTTAACTGACGGTATTCCGGCAACAATATCAAATCTAAGTGATCTCAGTGTAATAAACTTTTCTCACAACCAATTAAGTGGCACAATCCCAGAATCCATTACACTAATGCAGAATCTCGAGGTGATAGCCCTCTCTAACAATATCATGTTTGGCCCAATCCCAACACAAATAGGTACCCTAACAAGATTGCACTTTTTATCCGTCGAACACAATAGACTTTCTGGCGCCATACCAAATGGTGTTGGTAACCTAAGCATGCTAGAACGCATTTGGCTTTCAAATAACCAGCTGTCTTCAACTATACCTGAAAGCTTATTCCATCTTAGTAACCTAGTTGAATTAGATCTATCTCACAACTCCTTTACTGGTGCATTGCACTCTGATCTCGGTTCCATGGAAGAACTAGACATACTAGATATATCTGCCAACAGCTTGGTTGGTAGCCTCCCGAGTTCATTTGGACAGCTCGGGCTGTTAAGCTACCTAGATCTATCACGCAACACACTGGAAGGTTCAATCCCAGACTCCTTCAAACAGCTAATCAACCTAAGACTATTGGACCTCTCTTTTAACAACCTTTCTGGTACTATTCCGAAGTATTTGGCCAACTTTACTTCTCTGACTAGCTTGAACCTCTCTTTTAATAAGTTCGAAGGTGAGATACCAGATGGAGGTATTTTCTCAACCATCAGTGTACAGTTTTTGATGGGAAATGCCGGGCTCTGTGGTGGTGGCCCACATCTAGGATTTTCACCATGCCTAGGTAAATCTCACCCAACGAAGAGAAACTTCCTAAGATTTGTACTCCCAACTGTCATGACAACAATGGGAGCTATAGTACTTCTCTTGTACCTAATGTTTAAGAAGAAAGATGAGAAGCAAGGAGAGGCTATGACTTGTACTGATATGGACGACCTGATCGGCCATAGGGTAGTATCGTACCATGAGATTGCTCGTGCCACCGATGACTTCAATGAGGATAACATGCTGGGGCTTGGAAGTTTCGGCAAAGTTTTCAAGGGCCAACTGGACAACGGTTTGGTGGTCGCGATAAAAGTACTCAACATGCAAGTCGAGCAGGCTGTGAAGAGCTTTGATGCTGAATGTCAAGTGCTGCGGATGGCTAGGCATCGTAACTTGATAAGGATATTGAATACTTGTTCCAACTTGGATTTCAGAGCACTGCTGCTTCAGTACATGCCCAATGGTAGCTTGGAGGCACTCTTGCACTCTGAAAGAGAGCCCCCACTACCACTAGGATTCCTCAAGAGATTGGACATTATGCTCGATGTGTCCATGGCAATGGAGTATTTGCACTATCATCACTATCAGGTGGTCCTGCACTGTGACCTCAAGCCTAGCAATGTGCTATTCGATGAGGAGATGATTGCGCATGTGGCAGACTTTGGCATTGCAAAGCTATTGTTAGGCGATGACAACAGCATGGTTTCAGCAAGCATGCCAGGGACAATTGGATACATGGCACCAGGTACTTGCATTCACCACTCTTGAGTACATAGACATAGTGTTCTTTTCTTTACTAACAGACGCTTCTTGTTCAAAATTTTCTCGGACAGAGTATGCGTTCATGGGAAAAGCATCACGGAAGAGCGATGTGTTTAGCTTTGGAATCATGCTACTCGAAGTCTTCACCGGGAAGAGACCGACGGATCCCATGTTCGTTGGACAGTTGAGCCTGAGGCAATGGGTTTGCCATGCATTTCCAGCAAAGCTTATTGGTGTTGTGGACAACAAGCTACTGCAAGATGAAGCAATAAACCTCTGCCTTGATCACCAGAACAACACTTCCTTGAGATCTTCTTCGACCAGCACGAGTAACAACTTTCTCGTGTCGATATTCGAGCTGGGTCTGATGTGTTCGAGTGACTCACCTGAGCAAAGGATGGCAATGAATGACGTGGTTGCAAAGATGAAGAACATCAAGAAGGATTACTCTGCCTCTGCACAGGCAAATGAGGCAATGCAAAGGCCTCAGCATTAATTGCAAATATCTATATATATGTCACTGTGTTCGGGTTTCCATTGTACTACTCCATAGTAATAATATAATGTACCGAGCAGTGCTTCTATACATTAACCTCTAGAACAAATTGTACGAATCTTAAAGTAGTTGAAGGGATAAATAATCACCATCCACTTTTCATTCATACTTTAATATTTTGCAATTTTGAAATGGTGATGCAAAAAAATGTAACAAGGATTTCAATTACATGTACAAACTTGACATGTCACTGTGTTTGATGCTTTTCTCTCTAATAAGAGTAGCACTAATCTTAAAACAAACGAAGAGGTAAGTAATATCTATCGACCATTTATCATGCTTTAAAAATTGTGCAAATCACTATTGAGAAAACCATAGAAGCATCTCCCAGTGTTTCTATGCATCAACCTCTAAAAAAGTTGTATAAATCTTAAAGCAAATGAAGAGATAAGTAATCACTATCAGGGCCGGTCCTGAAATTTTAGGGGCCCTGGGGCAAAGTAACAACCTTTTATTAGTTTATTTCACACAAACTATAAAATGTTTTAGCTCAAGAAATGTTTATACATGCTATAAAATTTATAATATTATAAAAATCACAATTTGTACGTAGCTGAAAGAAAATTTAATCTTTTCAAGGAAGAACAATGCAATAGTGATTATATGCTAATTTGTGGATTATAATGCCACACCGTGAAATTTTCATTACTAAAAAGATATGTGAATATGTAGAGTTAAAAATAAAAGGTCGTTAAATTGTAAACCAATGGTGTACTCCGCATAAGTTATGGAAATTATGTGTCTATAAAAACTCTCTAAGAAATGGTTGATTAAAAGGCGGCGTAGAGTAACTCAATTGCACCCTTTAAAAACCATTGCAAAGTTTCAAATTATATATAGAAATTGAAGGGATTATTACTAGATATCTCTGTGTATGGCTTTGTATGATAATAAATATTCTTGTTTAATAACGACTAAAATGAATAGCATGATTTACAACAATAAACAAAATATTGCAAAAAAAAAATAGGGGCCCTTATTGTGGTGGGGCCCTAGGCGGGTGCCCCTGCAGCCCTGCCTCAGGACCGGCCCTGATCACTATCCACCTTTCATTTATGCTTTAATATTTATATAATTTTGAAATAGTGATGCGTAGAAGAATGTAGCATGGATTTCCATTACGTGTACAAACTTGACGATTGTTTCCATCTCGGCACTGAGATGCTAGGCTTCTTCCTCCCGTGTGGCTGCACCCAAGTGGATGTGGCGGTTATCGCCTGGTGTTCCGACGTGCTGCAACCTTCCGGCAGACGTCGTGTTTTCCTCCCCCCTCCCTTGCGCTTATGCACAACATCAAGGTATCTACCTGACTACCTCTCCCGTTTTCTTTACGCTTGTTTTTTTATAAAAAAGGAAAAATCTCCTTCATTAACAACACATGCTGATTCTGGGATTGACACAAGAGGGAGGGGAATTTTACACGTTGGATATTGTGAGTCCTATTGTGTATTGGCATTTTGGCAACCCTGATGGTACGATGGCTTTTGTTTCCGGTGAAAAGGAGTGTATAGGTATCATCTAGATGTTTTCTTCCTAATTATCATCAAAATTTATGACCTTTGGATTAGAAATCAAATGTCCCCTTATTTTTAAAGGGGAGAGATTTTTTTTCAAAAGGAGAGGGTAGAAATCAAGGGGAGGGAGGAGAATTCATGGCCATTAGATCTCTAATCCAATGATCGTAAATCTAGATGATAGTTAAGAAGAAAACATCCAGATGCGTTTAACAAAACCCTGAAAAATATTATTAATCATTAGCAAACATCCAATTAACGTTCCGCTCCAAACAGTTTTAGCTTTTAGTTTATTTAAATCAGAAGTCACTGGAACACACTGGCTTCTAATTTCAGCTTATTTGGTTTTTTTATGGCTTTTTCGTCTTTTTTTATATTCCTTTGTATTGTGTATGATGATATACGGATTTTTAATTCTTTCTTATTTTTATTTTGTTTTAAAAAATTAACACTCATTGCAACGTAATTCCAACCAGAAAACCAGGCTGCAGCCGAAGCCGGCGCCCGGCAGCCGCTTTTCAAGCACTGCGAGACCAACATGCAAGTTATTATTGTCAGTGTGTGAACATGCGGCAAAGGGGCAATTGGAGGTGGCTCCCGTCCGTTGTTGGGTCATCCGGTCAGTAGGCACGAATTCTTCGCACATAAATGTGATTTGACAGTACTAAAATGGCATTCTTTCCGATACCATCTGAAACTTCCCAAACATTAGTCTTTCTCACGTAAGCATGGTTAAATCATTAAATGGTGAAGTAGGTACGTAAATTTAGATAGGTTCTTATAGACTATGATTTATAATTTTTTATTTAGAATTTTAACTTATAATTATTTGTAAGAGAGTAAAAAAGAAATATATGTGATTTTAGCTGATATAGATGAATTCGATGCCGTATCTACTATAATCAATTTTTAAACTCTATCTTAAAAAATGCACTATTGAAAAGTTAGTTATTATAGTATAAACAAAAGTCATTTCGCTAAAACCCAAAAGAACCAGCCGAACGCTAAAATTTTAGTATCAAGTTGTCCTGGCCCTAACAAAAAAATAGTATCAAGTTTGGTAACTGGATGCATTTCTTCCGAATCAGTAAAATGATCAGTTCTTGAGACTACGTATTGCTGCAAGTTTTACTTCCCTTACAGGATAAACTATGACTGCCCAATTTTCCCGACTTTTTTTGCAACAGAGTTGTGTTAGTGTTGCATAATTGAGCTGGCTGGTTAGATAAATGAGCGTGCGATACACTTAATCATACTGCCTTTTGTTGCACTGTGGATTGCACATTACCAATTCCAAATTCGTAAGTTAATTTTTTAAACAAGAAATTCTTAAGTTAATTCAACACGTCTTTTTTCTCAATAAATAGCACTCTCCATGGCTGAATTCCGTGGAACCCTTTCATGTAGTCATTCTTTCGTTTTTGCTCTACGCATGCATTTCGATATCGCCATGCATGCTGTAGGTCTTACTGGAAAGAACATGGGATTCCACATAGAGTAGCAGTCCAATAGTTACAGCTAAATCAACATGAGTTGGAATCAAGGATTGGGAAAGCACTGGACGGGGAAGAAGCAAGGATTTGGGGAAACTCAGAGAAATATAATTAGGGGAAGGAAGCAGGGAGGAAGGAGCCAGCGGCGGAAGAGTGGTGGGTGGCAGAGCGGCGGGCAGGGAGACCACGGTGCCTGGCAACATCGCCGGCCCTGTCTTCCGGTGTCTTCGGCCGATAATTCCGGTGTCCAGCCGCTGTGGCGGCTGCCTGAGCATTCGGCTGGTAACAGGGGAGGAGGGAAGAACAAGAAGGAAGAATAGAGATTGATTGTTGCTTACTTTATTCATTGAGGATACTGATCTTATATAGTGGGCAGTCCTTCCAAAACCGGATTACACTTAAATTAGGAAACCATATCTCTAATTATAACTCTTGCCTAACAAACTCTATCTATAGCCATATAGGCTCAAAAGGCAACTATTGCTGTTATTGAAAACCTGACTCACCTGAGCCTACACCGACCCTATGGCGTGGCAGCTTGATCCTCTGCTGCTGCTGCTGCTGCTGGCCGATGGCGCCTCTGATATTTGATCCCCTACGTAACATACGCACTAATCTTTGATTGTGGTTTTTTTTAATACAGTGAGTTAGACATTTATTAATGTAGTGGCATAAAAATTGTACATCTCTACTACTGGTAGATTATCCCAAATATCTAGTGGGTTATTAACCTGCGACAACAGAAATATTCTAGCTTCTTATATACTACACATATTATGATCCAATTACTCATACTATGTTTTAGAATTTGGATCACTCAAACTTCAAGTTCTGTGTTAATGCAAAATGTTTTGATTTGGTCAAGAGCATTATATTTTAACATCACAAGGATGTACCCTGAAGGAAAAATAAAAGCTATTTTATAGGATGTACACTTGTAAGCTACAACTAAAACCAAATATTAACAAAACAAGATCAAAACCCGCATCTCGAAAGGCACTAGTATGGATTTGAACATAGCATTGGCAAAAAAAACTTACTCCAGTCCCTTCTCTTGTTGCATAATCATTTCCTAATATTGTCAAAGCTGGCGCCCAGCCAACAGCTACTTGCTGAACAAAGGGCAGAAGATATTCCCCAAGGTCTCCACTGGGATGAGCCCCAACTGGATTGATGTACCTAAGTAAAACGATCTTCCATTCAGGATCTGTACGGTAGATATCACGGCAAATATCCTCAATGACAAGCTGCAATCCATTTGTAAAAATTGCAGTCAGTTCAGAGAACTCATGAACGTTAGCAGATTCACTCTTTGAAAGAAAAATGACAGGCCTCGGACCTTGGTTTTGCCATGTGGATTGTTTGGAGCCAAAAGGAAACTCTTCAGTGCAGGGTGAGTTCTTGGGTGATCCATAAACTGCAATTGATGATGAGAACACCAAAAGAGGTGCAGCTTGTGGGCGCTAGAGATGACCAGTGAACTAACAAATTCAAACCGGAACTAGTTTGTTGTCAATTCAAAACAATAGTGACCTAATGGATCTTATTGCAAAGTGAAAATATACAGGTTCGATGTTGTGACCAAGCCTAGTGGGAGCTAACAATCAATACTAATAAAAGCAGGAATGGATCAGAATATGCAAGCAGAGTTGATTAGAAATCAGTGTCATTGCAGATCAAATGATCAATTCCACGATTAGATTAGAATAAAAAGCAAACCAGCGCAACTACAGAAGCAACATGTTTTTTCAACAGCAGAACTGAAAGATGGTTGGTGCCTTGGCGATAAGCGGCGGTAGATCTATCATCTGGAAGACATAAAACAGCAAAGAGCATTTAGAAAGTAGAAAAGACACCCAAACAATAAATTTTTCAAGAGAAGAACATACACCGGTTTCACATCAGGATCTTGAAGAAACAAAGGGGGCAGGTCGCCCACCAGCCTTTGTGACCAAATCATGAATTTCTGAGGATTTTCCTAAGGACCATTGCAATCTGATTGTACATATCAACCAGCTTTAAGTTCAACTCACTGACTTGACGATCCTCGTCCTCCTCGCCCACTCGTGGCCACCGTCTCCTCCGCATTCTCCTCTGACTCCGCGTGCCGCCGCGCCGCCGACCCTCCTCCTCCCCCTATCTCCTCTGATCTCCGAGGTCTCCATGGTCGGGAGTAGAGGAGGCTCACAGTGATATGATGATGGCGGCTGCAGAGGTGGACGGCGGCGGGGACTCCGGCGGCGAGAGGGAAAGAGGTGATGCGAGCATGAGCACCGCTTCGATGAGTGGGAGCGGTAGGTGGTGTCGATTTGGTCGGGGGTGGCCCGAGGAGCTCCGGCGATGGTAACCTCCCATGGCGCGGCAGAGGACCTCACCGGCGGCGAGCTCCAGTGATGGAGAGGCTAAGGCTAGCATGCGGTAAACTTTGGGATATCGAGGCCGTCGTGGTGACGCGGGAGCAGCGGGTTGGTGCATGGGGCGGCGCGGCGTGGGGAACAAGGAGAGCATGAGCTTCGTGATGGAGTGGGGAAGGGGGAGGTTGCGGCGTGGGCTGCGGAAGTAGGTGGAAACGGGTTTCAACCCACACGAGGAAAGTGGATTTGGCTGGAAATGCTGTGCGGGTTGGGTTTGGGTTCGATGGGATTGTAGACAGGTTGGATTGGCTTGGGAGTTCCGTTACGTCATCGTGGGTTTGGGTTGGATTTAGGTAGGGTTTGTCCCATTAGCAGGTCTAGCCTCAGTCCAATCCATCCCTTTCGCACTCTCTCTATTTAGGTGGTGTTTAGTTGCACTGAATTTTAATGGCTTAGGACTGAATTTTTACTGTAGCTAGCTAAAATTACACTGTAGCTGATGGTATCTTATTTGGCATAATTAAATTTAAAAAAATAAAATTGAAAAAACATGTTAGCCCATCACGTATAATGCAAACGAATACGGAAAAAAGAACTGGCAAAAATGCTCAAAAAACAGAAAAGTCAGAAAAGATAAAATTTAGGAATTGTGAAAAATAAGCCGGAAATCAGGAACCCAAGCCCAAACGAGCAGGAACTTAATTCGATAGCTAAGTCGATGAACTTACCTTTTGGTACCTAAATCCATTGGTGGATCCAGCATGGGTCATGGGTGTTCAGCTGAACACCCAAAATTTTTATAAAATATTAGGTATATAATAGGTATATTAGATATATATACTATTAGTTGTGTTAAAACTATATTTTATATTTGCAAATAAATTCAGCCTGCACTCCTTGTATCTCGTGTGCAACCCATGTAATACATTAAACCCATTTTTCTTTCCACCTCAGCCCTCCTCACGTCCAAAGAGGTAAAGATATAAACAAAATCCTAACATTTGTTCTATTTCTCATCTTGTGGCTGTCTGTGTGGGAGGCGGCTTCGGCCTTCGAGTGGCGAGCGGGCGGAGGTGCAGGCTAGAGGCGAGTGACGACCGGCGGACGCGGGCGTGGTGTCATGATATGATGACAATCATGCGTGAGGCGGCGCGTGGTGCAAGGTGAGCGTGTGGCAGCGCGGGCGAGCAGAGAGGTGTTGCGAGCAAGCGGGCAGTGGCACAATGAACACAGAGGTAGGGAGTGGGCGACAGGAAGGGAGCAGCGCGGTAGCCGAGAGGGAGCGTGGCATTGGGAAGTGAGTAGCACCTCTAACTTATTGTTATCGTCCTCTCTTCAGATCTAGGTGTGCTCCACCTCATTCCATTTATTTTCTTTCTTGGTCTGTTTTGCTCTATGGAAAGAACATACAATTTCCTCTTAGATGAATAGTTCTTGCTGATTGGGGGAATAGCAAAAAAAAAAGGCAAGATCAACAAGATATACAACGCTCATTTATCTCTATAATTTGTTGCTTAATTTATATAATTATGCTCGCCTTATGTCGCCCATTTCCTTATAAGAAATCATTAATTTATGTAATTTATGTATTTTTTTATTATATCTACATACACGTATCGTTGTATAGGTGTTTGGGGGATGGTACGCTGCGGTATCAACGTATTCGAGCAACTTAGCTCTGAAATCCGAACATCCATTCTAAAAATCCTGGATCCGCCACTGCCTAAATCTAACTTTCATTATTTTACATCACCTGGCCTGCAACCCCAACAAAGTCACTGTAGTCAAAAAAACAATTGCCCTAAAATAATACATACAGTCAAACTGTATTAATTTTGACTAAGATATTGTCCAAATATATATTTTTGGGTATATGAAAAGTATAAGTAAATTTTTCATTAAAAATACTTTTATAACACTATACTTTTTAGAACTTTTCTCAAAAATAGATGAGGTAGAATTTAGGCCCTGTTTGGCACAGCTTCACCAACAGCTTCATGAACTGCTGTGAGCTGTTTTTTTGCCAAACACCCTTTTTGCAAACAGCTTCATGGGTGAAGCTCCTTTTTTCTGCTCTCACAAAGGAATGGGGAGAGGTGAAGCTGAAAAAAGTAGCTTTTCACAGCTCTCTCCCTCAGGCCCGCAGTCCTAGGAACCCACTGCCCCTCTGGTTCACCAAAATTACACGCATTTGCCACTAGTCCATCCCGTTCACCAAAATTTCACTGCCCCTCTTTCGTACGCACCGCTCTCTCTCCCGTCTCCTTCCTCCGAACGCACGCGCCGCCGCCATGGATGCCCCCTCGCCTGCACGCGATGCCGGCCGGGAAGCAGATGGATCGGGAGGCCAAGAAGATGATCCAATCACTGCACCGAGGGATTTATTTTAATTTTTTAATTCATACTTATTCAAATATATTATTTTTTAATTCATATGACCATATACAAACATACAACTCTAAATGTTAGAACAAGTCAGGTCGACAGGGGCATCTTGGACAATTGCCCTCTCTCAGCCATGCATGAAGCTGTTGGTGAAGCTGTTTTGCCAAACAGTTTTCCAAAACAGATTTAGCTTCATCGGTGAAGCTGCTCGTGAAGCTGAAACAAAAAAAATAGCTTTAGGCCCCGTTTAGCACAGCTCAACTTCACTAGTGAAACTGTTTTTTTGTGGGCTTACAGAATGAGCTTTCTGGGCATTCGCATTCGCAGCTGTTGAAGGAATACGTGCGATTCGGACAGGGCAGCCGCAGTCGGCGCAGCAGCTGGCAGACTGCGACACGGTTGATGAAGGCTGCGCTGTAATGGTGGCTCTTAGGGCATCTGTAGTGTATATAACCCAAAGGGTCTTAAGGTGGGTCCCATCTAAACCTTAAGATCAACTCCATAGTGTATATAACCCAAGGGGCCTTAAGACGGTCCCACTTGGCAGATAAAGAAAAATTGTATTTTAATGCTTATGGCTAGGTCTTTAGCTTGAGGACCAGCCTTAAGCTTTTTTTGCTTAAGGTCTGCTTAAGATCACCCCTGTAATGTATAAGGTTGACCTTAAGGTGACTTAAGACCTCCTCTTTTCATACACTACAGATGCCCTTATAAAATTGCCTTCAGCTGGATAGCAGACAACGGAGGGATCACCGTCGAGTGCGCCTACCCGTACACAGGAATCCTACGTATGCTCGGGTCTCCTCACTGCTCAGTGCACATGGTCATTTCTTTTTTCACCTGCTGTCTTGTGCTGCCTTACTTACCAGCCACTCCATCAGCCCAGCCCACATTCCAGGGGCAAGGCCACGATGCCAAATTAAGGCTGGTTTTTTTCTTCTTAAAATTAGTTTATGCTTATACTATTTATAGTAACTAACTTTTAAATGGTGTATTTTTTAAGACAGAATCAATAGAAAAATTATAGTAGAAAGTGTACTAAGTTCAGTTATATCGGCTAAAATCATATGCAACTATTTCTCTCTACGTACTGCCTCTCGCGAACAGGCAGAATTCAATATTTAAACTATAAGCTATAAGCCAAAAAAAACCACCCTAAATCAGTCGCCAAGCCTAATATTGGCCATGCCTAGGCATTTGAGTCTTAATTTAGTCTTTTTTTTGCGCCAACATTTGGTATGGCACATGGATCTGGTAAGATTCTTGCCAAGATATATGCAATCCAAAAAAAAAAACGACGACATGGTGAACTTTTGTTACAGCAGAGAGACACCGACCGATTGACATTTGAGAATCTAAGCTGAATTAATCATCTTCGTAGCATTCTGCAGCAGCCAAGTAGGACTAGTGTCAGTCCAGCAGCTATACAACAGATGATATACCAACTACTGCGCGGCAAAAATGGCCACCGTCTACCGTGGTGTGTTCTAAACCCTCACTGCTACTACATCCCCCGGGGCATTTTCTAGCATTTTGCACTTTGTTACTAGTTTTCAGGCATAGCAAGTTAGTAATCCATCAGCAGCAGATCAACTTCTCTCCATTTCACAGCAAAAATACTTATTTCACACTTTTGGAAAACAAAAAAACAACATTTGAGTGTATATGTCCAGAAATATTATTTACATGCGCAGACCAACGAGATCGATGTAGAATTATGGAAAGAGCAGGTAAAAGTTTGTTGCAGCTGATGCAGCAGGAAAGCGCAGCAAGATCAGTGAAACAAGTTCAGATGGTTTGTGTTTTGCAGTCAATCAAAACTGACTGCTCTGCTGTCTCTCTGTTTCTATTTATACTAAGCCGAAGATATTTTCGGATGGTGAATGTTTTACATTGTTACAATCTACAGTTCATGACAATATCGCGATTCAGTTACAATCTTCAGAATACAGGATCAGAACAGAGGAAGAAAATACAAGATATTCAGTTATCGCACAGCTAGTGTATCAACTAAGGATAACAACCAGCGTATCAAGGAAGGATTTGTATGACACTATTATTCTCCACATATCCCAACATATATATCATCGTTCTCATGCCCCATCATCATCTATCTATTAGTGCAATGCATCATTACTTTACATGCTCATTTGCTTATCACATTGTGTATATCGGTATAGCCAAGTGAACACACGTCGATGTTCACCCCATCATGGGCCTGTCCTTATCGTGTAACACCCTGCCCATCCTCTGGACTTAGAGTGCTATCATCCTTGTATAACATTACCCTTTTCCTTTCAACTGATAACCGTTTTAAGCAAACACTACTTTATTCATAAAGCTGCGACCATTTACAACATATCATTTAAAGCAACTATTCTAGCATACTAGAGGGGTTTAAACATGCTACCATAAGGCCCTGTTTGGATCCTTTGGGCTAACAACTAGTTGCTAAACTTTAGCCCTTAAGGATCCAAACAGGATGGCTAATGGGTGGGCTAAAGTTTAGCCAAAGCCCCAACTAGTTGTTAGCCAACTAGTTGGCCAAACCCAACTAATAAGGGCTAATGATAGAAAAAAGACGCCAATACCCCTCCCAGATCCGAAACCCACGCCCTCCCTCCAGACTCTTCCGCCTCCCAACCGCACAGATTATTCCCCTCCCGCAGCCGCCGCAAAGCACGCGGCTCTGCTCCGCCTCCAGACGCCTGCGACCGCCGCGCCTTTCCCTCGCTATAAAAAATGAAACAAAAAAGCCTGCAGTTTGTTTGGAGAAGCGCATGCTTGACAAAGAAAGAGACAAGCTAGTTATTTGGCCACTCTGATTAATCCCTACGTACGCGCCGCGTGCAACTTAAATCAACTTAAATGATGCCAGTGACTATGGATATTGGCGGTGAAAAAACTAGCGCGGGAAACATGCTCGGAAACTGCAGGAAAAACATGCGTGCGCTAGAGAATCAGGGGTATAACAGATTTTGTACTGAGATAGTAGTACTTATTAGTCCTTGGATCCAAACAGGACTGGGCTAATCTTTAGCCAGCTAACTACTAGTCAGCTAACAACTAGTCCTAGCTAACAACTAGTCCTAGTCCATCCAAACAGGCCCTAAGTTGATATGTAAAGTGCTGCTAATACGTGAAATTATTCATGTGCTATTCCCACACATGCATGACGTCCTCAATGATTACCTAAGGGTGTGTTTGGTTGCTGGGATGGAGTGGGATGTGATGGGATGGGGATGGGATGAGATTGTTCCACAAAAAAAGTGGAACCACATAGTCCAGCATCTAAGAAGAATATTCTCTAAATTTGCACAGGCTCATCCCACTTTGGACCATTCCATCCCACCCCATCCCTCAAACCAAACACATGGATAGACTTGGTCAAAGGAACCATCCCATTCCATCCCACCCCATCCCAGCAACCAAACACACCCTAAACAAACAACAAAGTAAGGGTGAGTACAAAGACTTAGTAAGCACATGATAAAATAGTAGCATAAGTGTACATCCTATAAAATAGCTTTTATTTTTCCTTCAAGGTATATCCTTGTGATGTCAAAATATAATGCTCTTGACCAGGTCAAAAACATGTTGCATTAACACAAAACTTGAAGTTTGAGTGATCCAAATTTTAAAACATAGTATGAGTAATTAGATCATAATATTGGATAATATATAAGAAGCTAGAATATTTCTATTGTCGCATATTAATAACCCACCAAATATTTATGATAATTTATCAGTAATAGAGATATGCAATTTTTATGCCACTACATTAATAAATGTCTAGCTCACTGTATTAAGAAAAAAACATAATCAAGAATTAGTGCGTATGTTATGTGGGGGATCAAATATCAGAGGCGCCACCGGCCAGCAGCAGCAGAGGATCAAGTTGCCACGCCATAGGGTCGGCGTAGGCTCAGGTTGAGTCAGATTTTCAATAACAGCAATAGTTGCCTTTTGAGCCTATATGGCTATAGATAGAGTTTGTTAGGTAAGAGTTATAATAAGAGATATGGTTTCCTAATTTAAGTGTAATCCGGTTTTGGATGGACTGCCCGCTATATAAGAGCAGTATCCTCAATGAATAAAGTAAGCAACAATCAATCTCTATTCTTTCTTCTTGTTCATCCCTCTCCCCTGTTACCAGCCGAATGGAAATAGAGAGAGTGAAAAGAAGATGAATAGAGAATTAGCATCCAACCTTAATAAGGATTGGTACGTCTTCGCAGTCTCATCCGTACGTCTTCTTACCGCGGCAACCTCCATATATCACTATCTCTATAACTGTTTCACTGTTATCACTTTTATGCAACGCAATGTACCTATAACTGTATCACTATTCTGTTATGTTTTCATGCAATGTGATGAGATGCGTCTGTAACTGTAGCTTATACTGATATAGCGGAGTGTTCACCCATCGATGGACCACTCGATCCCCGTCCTCTTTTATATGGGGATCCAAACTCCACTCCCGTGGAGTACCTATCGAAGTAGGTCCTTTTGTCTGTGTATGAGTGCAATGCGTGATGCAACATGCTTTCAATGTTGACGTTTAATCATAAGCATCACTCATCAAGATATGATTAGCACGTAATCATAAGTATTGTAGAACATGGCATGGAAGACACAAAATACTAATCTTCATCACAATCCTCTGTTCCTCCGCCCCTCCCCTACTGTGCCGCCTTCCACCTCCCTTTCGTCAGCCCGACTGCTGCGCCGCTAGCACCCTCCACGGTCCCATGCGTGGATGCTTGGGCCCCGGTCTACCGTCGGCCTACTCCAGCTTGGCTACCGATGCCATGGCTCGGGCCCTTGCCCTCCGGCACAGCCACGTCTTCCGGGCTCAGTGGCCATAGTCCGTCAGCCCAGAGCTCACCGTCGGCCCTAGATGCCTACATGCCAACACCTGTCCTCCGGCCTGGCTACCGACGCCAAGGCTCGTACGTTGCCTCCCGGTCGGCATGACCTTCAGCCGTCGCCCTCGGCTCCGGCCATGGCTATTTGCGCCTTTGACCTTGACATCCGGCGATGCCGCCCTCAAGGCTCGGTCGCCTGTGCCACCTACCGTCAGCTGTTGCCCCTGGCTTCGGCAACTCCCTATGGGTTTGAGCTCGCTGACCACGGCTTGTAGCCCGCCGACCACCCCCTACTACCAGGACAGTTTGCCCCCATCCCCTTTCTCTATGTGCTCTTCATCTACTTTTGCATGCTATTGTGCTGCGCTATGAGGTTGTGGAGGGAAGGTGGGCGTACTCAATGGTTAGCTTGGCGTGGGTTCAGCAGTCGTCAACATCCATCGTTGTTGTCGGTGCCATCCTCTCGTGCTCAGCCTTCTGAGCTCCTTCGGGCCTCCTCTCTTCTTGCCCTTCTCCTCCTTGCTCCCTTTCTCATGGTGTGGATGGCTTCAGTTGGCATCTTGGTGGCTATGGCTAGAATGGTGAAGGAGGAGGTGATTGATGGTCTTCGGCTTTGGACTGGGGCTTATGCTTTTCCTTGGCTTTGACTGTGAATGGGGTTCTTGGCCTGCGCTCTGGGTGAGCTCTGAGAATGAGGGTGAGAACTGTGAGCTTCTATTGGCTTTGCTTTTGTCTTGGCTGTGAGAGGAGAAGGAAATGCGGAAACAAAATGAGAGCATGTGGGCTTGTTGGCTTGCTTATGGGGCATGGCCGTGAGACTCTCTTGGCTTTGTGCAATGACCAGGCTACCCCCCTTACCCTCATTTTTTTCTCATGTGGCTGTCTACCCCAAGGGCATTTTGGTCCAAAGGACTCTGCACTGTTCTTTGGGGGTTTTTTTTTCTACTTTGGCAGGTAAGTCGGTAAAAGTGGGCGTTGGCTAAATTTTTTGCTGAATGATGAAGCCCACAATAGTGAGAGGTGTCGACCGGCCCCAGATGATCTGGGAACCTTTGTGAATGCTACCATTATTCGGCATTCTAAAGCCGATGGGTCTAATGGCAAAACTCTACTTTATTTCCTTCATTCTTCCTTGGATTGTTTCATTTCTCACTTTTTTCTTCCCTTTGCATTTTAGTGGTATTAAATATTGACACGGGGGTCTCTTCACTCCCGTAGAGGCCTACTGAGGTAGGTCTTACATATCCACCCATGGTGGATATTTTTCTCATCATATGAGTGCACATGATGCAAATGTATATGTCCATTGTCACTTTCATTTTTCATCAGTATCATCACTGGCAGGATAGCATCATTGCTCACTCTATTCCATCATCATTGCCATCATCATATCATGTGAACATTGTATATCTCATAACACTTACAGTCTACCGCTTTACTATGCACTTGTATATTTATTCCTATGAACGATGTGTGGATAGCGCCAAACCAGGACCTCCACCTGTACAAACATAATCCAGACTCAATATGCCATAGCAATACATGTACACATATGAACGGTATCATTCCTACGCGCAAACCTAGCACAATCATCCCCCATTTTAGTGCTAAAGGCCATACTGTCCCATACCGAGCAACAGCTAACTCAGATGCCTAACTTTCTATCTGTTGTACCAAAATTGATGTTTTAGCATTCTATATAGCTTTAGTCATTACTTACATTAATTAGTCTACACTAATTATTCTATACTAATTAATCCATACTAATTATTCACTTACCTCATTAACCACATATACTAATTAATTACTTACACTAATCGATCACCAATTAGTCTTACACTAATTTGTCATCTACTAATTAACCTTCCCCTAATCTCCTACACCATCCTATTCGGCTGTGCACTGACACACACACAAGCTCACTCCTAGCTGCAGCACACAAACACACGCACTACTAGTGTAGAAAACACAGAGGGTCCAGAATTGCATTTTTGTGTCCCAACATTGCACTTAACCTACATCAATCACTTGCTTGTCCTTTACACACCTTACTTGCGACCGTTGTTGGGTACTTGCTGAGATTTTCAAATATCACGCTTGTTGTTTCCATTCTTAGGTAAAAAGCCAGTGGCGTGATAGCAACTTGCAAAGATGGGAGCACTCGAGTTTTCAGTACCATGACTTGCCACTATTTATGTTTTCTTATATACTCTTATTTGGTTAGAAGTGGACCGGTCCCATATTTCAAACATTTATTTCACCTTCCGCTGGTTCTCTAATAAAGTACTATTAAAGTTTTAATTTCTTTGTGACTTCTAATTTTGCTCTTATTTATTCTTCACTTTGGTGATGATGTTCTATAGTAATATCTCATATTTTTATGTATGGTGCTACAATTGGTATCAGAACTTAGGTTGTAGTTTCTAGAAAAAAAGGGTTTTGCACGTACACGGGCTTCGGGTTAATTCATTCATGCATGCATATCTAGTCACTAGCATAGTATGATGATTCCATATCTAATTACCATTTTCTTTATTCCATTGCTATCCTGTGACATTATTCCAATCCTATGCTTTCCTGAATCCTGCTTCCATTCTTCCACCTGGGCTGCTCAAGAAGCGCAAGGCCCTGGCTGGCATAGCAAACCAGCTTTCTTGTTCACCTTCACTCGTTGCCAATCAGAACATGGCTCCAGTTCCTGCTCCAATTGCTACCGTACCAAAGGGTACTGATGTGTGTCTCTATGCATTATTGACTTAGGAGTCGCATCATCATTCTAATGTGGTGCATGGTGATACTAATTCCCTATCACGCTTAACCTCCCTATTGTTACACATCATACCATTTACTTTTCCCTCTCCGTAACCTTTTAGGGTTGGTTATCTTAAATTCACGCCTTGCTCTTCCACTTTTTGACTTGAGGGCTAGTTTCTCCTTTTTGGCATCTTGCTTCATGCAGCTGCACTCTGTACTCGTTAGTACCTTGGCGTACCCCATGGTGGTGACCACCGCCAATGGACCTCTTGCTAGTAATTTTACCTTCCTCAATGTTGCCCTGGAGATTAAAGGTCATATATTTTAGCATTGATGTAGTGGTGCAGCCAATTCAACCCTTAGACTTGATTGTGGGCATGGACATGTTGTCTCATCATCATGCTATTATTCATTACTTTGATCGCAAGGTTATTCTTCTATAGGATGATGGGGAGATGGTCTATCAGGGCAAAGAGCGATGCCTTATTCTTCTATTTTTAGCCTCCTATTTCGGTCATCGCTAGATGGTCAAGTCTAAGTGTCTTCTTGTCATGTTAGAGAAGCTTATCACTAGATCTTTACCAGAAGATTTACTTATTGTTCGAGAATTTCTCGATGTCTTCCCTACCAAGCTTCCAGGCCAACCTTCCATTAGAGTAGTTAAGTGTGCCATTGATGTTATTCCTGGCACTGCACCTATTGCAAAGGCTCCTTATTGTTTGTCCCAAACTAAGTTAGAAGAATTAAAGCAGCAATTGGATGACCTTCAGAGCAAAGGCTTCATCAGATGCAGTACCTCTGAGTGGGCTTTCCCTATCACTAACGTGGGGAAGAAGATAAGAGCTTACACATGTGCATCGATTACTGAGCTCTCAATGTGGTAACTATCAAGAACCGCTATCCCTTGCCCCGCATTGATAATCTGTTCGACCAGCTCAAAGGTGCCAAGTTCTTTTCCAAGATATCTCTGTAGTTCAGCTATCACCAAGTCTGAATCAAGACTTCTGACATTCTGAAGATGGTCTTTCGCACTCACTATGGTCTATTCGAGTTCCTGGTGATGCCATTTGGATTAACCAATGCTCCTGCGGCAGTCATGGATCTGATGCATCGGGTATTCCATGATTACTTAGATCAATTTGTTATCATTTTCATCGATGACATATTAATTTATTCTAGTACAACAGAGGAGCATGAGAAACACCTCCGTATTGTACTTGATCTTCTTTGAAAACATCAACTCTATGCTAAACTAAAGAATTGAACTTTTTGGCTTTCATCTGTTAGTTTCCTTGGCCATATTATAAGTGGCAAAAGATGTTACATGGATCCTGCCAAGATTGTCACAGTGGTGGACTACTTGAGACCCAGTAATGTCGTAGAGATTCGTAGGTTCCTGGGTTGGGTTAGGTATTATCGCTGCTTTGTCCAGGATTTCTCTTCTATTCCTAAGTCGTTGACCAAGTTGACTTGGAAGGGTGAGCGATTCCTTAGACAAATGAATGTGAGTCTAGCTTCAGACCCTGAAAGAGCACCTCACTACCGCTCCCATTTTGTCTTCGCTCGAGGGAGGAAAGAAGTTCACGATTTACTATGATGCATCTCGATTGGGCTTGGGCTATGTCCTCATGTAGGAGGACAAGGTGATAGTTTATGCTTCTCATCAGCTTAAGAAGCACGAACTTAATTATCCTACTCATGATCTGGAGCTGGGGGCAGTGGTGTTTGCCCTCAAGATTTGGCGCCATTACCTATATGGAGAGAAGTACGACATCTTCACTGACCATAAGAGCTTGAAGTGCTTCCTCACTCAAAAGGAATGGAATTTGAGGCAGCGCTGTTGGTTAGAGTTAATTTCCGGGCAAGGCTAATGTGGTGGCCGATGCCCTTAACAAGAAGCGAAGAGATGCTGCTCCTATTCCAATATCAGTCTAGGAGGAGCTTGAGGATCTCCAAACCACACCTTGTTTTGCCTTCTCAACATTATCTTTAGCGAAATCGAAAACTTCATCCTCTTTCTTTGATACTTTTCTAGAAGCTCAAGCCTCAGGTTTGGAGACCCGACACTTTCATGGAGAGGTCATTCGGGCTAAATCTCATGGGGCTGACTTTTTGTTGATGGCAAGGGGCTATTACGTTCCCGCGATCACATTTGGGAGCCATCCGATTCGCAATTAAAAAGGGATATTCTTTGTGAAGCTCATAAAACTCCTTATTATATTCACCCCGGCGAGACTAAGATGTTCAAGGACCTTCAGCAGCAGTTTTGATGGCCGAAAATTAAGAAGGATATAGCTAAGTTTGTGTTTGAGTGTGTAGTGTGCCAGCAGGTGAAAGTGGAACACCATAGTCCTACCGGTCTTTGCAGCCATTGGAGACTCCCCAGTGGAAATGGAAGAATATTGCTATGGACTTCTTTGTTGGTCTTCCTAGGTCACCCTGGCATATGGAATCTATTTGGGTCATTGTCGATCATGTCACCAAGATGGCTCACTTCATTTCAGTTAAAACCACTTACTCCGCTAGTGATCTTGCTAATATTTATGTCAAGGAAATTGTCTGTCTTCATGGTATTCCTAAAACCATTGTCTTGGATCGTGAATACCAAATTTGTTTTGCATTAATGGAAGAGTTTGCATCAAAATCTGGGCACAACTCAACTTCAGCACTGCCTTTTATCCTCAAACTGATGGTCAATCTGAGAGGACCATTCGCACATTGGAGGACATGTTGCGTTCTTGCATACTCGCATATTAGGAAAATCACCTATCTCTTATAGAGTTCTCTTATAATAACAATTTCCACTCTAGTATCCAGATGGCCCCTTTTGAGGCACTTTATGGTAGGCCTTGTCGCTCTCCCCTCCATTGGGATGAGGTTGGAGAGAAAGAGTTATTGGACCTCAACAAGTCAGTGATTGGAAGGAGCAAATCGAGTATATCAAGAACAATTTGCTTTCAGCCCAGAGTCATCAGAAGAGTTACATTGACTGTTCTCGTCATCTACTAGAATTTGAAGTGGGTGATCAGATTCTCTTGAGAGTCTCCCTGACCAAGGGTGTGGTTTGATTTGGGGCCAAAGGGAAGCTGAACCCTCGTTATGTTGGACCATTTCCCATCATTGAGCAGATTGGGAAGCTAGCTTATCGTTTAGAGTTAACTTCTTCCTCGGCTGGTGTCCATAACGTCTTCGATGTCTCTATGTTGAGGAAGTATCTAAATGACCCTGATGAAATTCTAGAGTTACCCACCTTGGAAGTCTCAGAGGATCTAACTATCATTGCATGATTGGTTTGTATCTTGGAGTGTTCGGAGCGTCAGCTGCGACATTGGACCATTTCCTATGTCAAAGTGTTGTGGTCCCATTAGATAGAGCGTGAAGCTGCCTAAAAATTGGAGTCCCAGATGCATGAGAAATACCCCGATCTCTTTAATTCAGGTTGGTTCTCATGCTTTCCTTCACCAAAATGATTTACTCAAACTCCATAGATCTTACTTCCTTGTTGTAATCGATTTGAGGCCAAATCTTCCTAAGAGGGGAGCTGTAGCGCCTGGGTTTCAGGAAGGGCCACATAAGAAAAAAAATAAAGAAAGAAAAAGGGGGCAAACCCTAATTAGCCTTTAAATCAAGCCCCTTTAAAGGGCAGATTTTTTTCTCCCCGGATGTGTGCTTTTCATCCCCACGTAGGTGATTTCTCTCTCCCCAAAACCCATCTCTCTCCTATCTAGGTGGCGGCAGGTGGCGCCTGGCCAGATGCGGCGGCGGCAGGTGGCACGCCGGCCAAACATGATGACAGTAGGTGGCATGCTAGCTGAGCATAGTCGCTCGGCTACGAGGCCGAAGGAGGTGGCAGCCAAGGGCAGTGCAGCGCAAGTGGCTGTGGTGCTGCCCATGGTAGGTGGTGGTTGGCGTCGACGGCCGGCATGGCCCATGGCAGCGATGGCTAGCAATGGGGGCATTCGAGCAGTGTGGTCATGGCAGGAGGCGGCAGAGCGCAGACGGTGGCAGCCAGCGTCGGTGCGGCGCGAGCGGCGATGATGGCAGCGGCAGTGGTGGTCGGAGTGGCCGCATGACCCTTTTTCATGGTCACGTGGTTGGGCCCAGTTGGGTGAGTGGCCGAATCACCATTCATGCAGTGTTCCATGGTTTTGCACAGCAGGCTGTGTTTCGCACAACCGAACAACGATTCGCACTACCGAATGGCAATTCGCATGATGAAGGCTTAGCGAACGCGAATTCTTCCGGCCAATTACACTTCCGTTCGTCCTTCCACAAGTTTATCTTAGCATTGATCTAATCTGTCCACCAAACGTGCTCAAGGCAAGTATCTCGTGGCCATAACCTCTCCGTTCCACATTCCACATCTTTCATGATAATTTTGTACCATTGACATTGAGTACACTTATCATATCATTAAAGCTTACCTAGTTATTGTCATATCACTGATGCTTACCTGGTTATTATCATATTACTAAAGCTTACCTGGTTATTATCATATCACTTATGCTTACCTGATTATTATCATATCACTAATCCTTGCCTGGTTGTTATCATATTATTAATACTTGCTTGGTTGTTATCATACTACTAATGCTTGCCTAGTTATAGATTTCTAATATTGTATTCATACCATGATGTTCTAGGTTATCTTGTTTTACATGCTTTTAGTTTTACTAGAATACTCAGTTAATAATGTTATAGAATTCATATTTTTAATTAGTGTTTTAGAATTCATGCTTAAATCATTAACGGGGTAGCATATGAACATGTTTTAAATTTAGGTTTTAACAACTAGCAATCTTTTAACATTAGGGCTACTATGTATATTTTTCCTGATATCATGATCCATTACTCATATGATTTCGTATGTAAGTCATGGCTTATGTATATAATACCTGTGAATCTGACTAACAATTACTCATCACATAATAAAACTTGGATGGTTGCCAACCCTTGTGTGAGATATATTATAATACCTCTTTAGAATAATTCTTATATCACTACCACCATATTATCATTCCACATCATCCTCATATCGGAAATCATGCCTCTTCATTTCCAACGTTAGCAAATCCTTCTTCCTATCATAAATTTATCTTAGCCTTCTCTTAGTTTCCTTAATTTCACACCATATAACCTATTAACAATATAACAATTATCTAGCCTGGGGTTACCCATATATAGGAGAGATTTCCACACACCTGGTAATGTACGGGGGGCGTACACTTTCGTTACTCGGGATATTACATCCACTACTACAAAACAAGCTATACTAGACGCCTCACCACAGATGGTTCATGTGTAGCCGTCTGTGCTTTAATTATTATAGATGGTTCATGGTTAAAACCGTCTCTGCAGCTATCACAGATGGTTCTAATTAAAAGCTGTTTGTGATATACGCATTATCATAGACGGTTTTTAATTAGAACCGTCTATTAAACTATCACGGACGGTTTTTATTTACAGCCGTCTGTGTTTTCTCCTTTCTCGTATGAACTATAGAAGCTATTGAGACGAGAGACAAATTCAAGGTAAATTTATTACAGAAGTCCCAAAAAAGAGATTCCCAGATCTTAGTCTTCTGAGCTTCATATGCTTCTTCGATTTTTGGAGTTGGAGGATCAGCACCTGAGTTCTCGAATGCCATGAAGATTATCCTTGCCTCTCCACTTCCTCCTCTAGCCTGGGCAAATCATTAGCATGGCCCATAATCTCAAAGAGGATGCCATGATAAGCTTCCTCAAAATTGGCCGCTTCTGCTTGATCGGCAATGTTATCCATGTGTCTCTCCACTGCCGCAAGAGCTTCTTTCGCTTTGTGCACATTGCAGAGAAGAACAAGGCTAAGGGCGGTTTCCCTTTCTTGAGCGGCAACAAGACACCTTCGTCGACGGTGGATGATGAGGTCCAGCTGACGGATGGAAGCGAGTCGAGGAAGGAGAGCAGGGCATGAGCGGAGGAGCTGCTCTAGACATAAATTGTTGGCCACCTGTGTAAGGTTGCAGCTGAACAACTCATGACAGATAGATGAGAGGAAGGAGATCAAAAGAATATTAGATGCCATTATTGAGAAATCTGGTGAAGAAGATAAGGGAGAGGACAGTTTAGAAGAGCTAGATTAGGGCGCACATATTTAAGCATTATCATAGATGGTTCGTATACGAACCCATCTCTGATAATGACACGTCACCAATTCATGGCATATCTCCCAGGATTTCGATCTCACCTATCCATTCTCTCCACATCGAATGGTAGGCACCTGTTCCTCCCATTGCTCGGCCCTTATTAATTACTCCCCCTCTTCCTTTCCACCGGCAGTCACGCGTGAGTTCATCCACTAGCTTCTTGCATCCTCCCCTCGACGAAGCCGACTACCACCGTGAGCTAGCTCCTCCGTCTCCTGTTGTGACACCACGGTGCACTACTGCTCCTAGCGTTTATGTTGTGACACCATGATCGACTTCATGACACACTCTTTGTCGTAAGTGTCGTAAGAGTGTCTTGTGCAGCCTCACTGTCGTAACACAAAAGTGGCACTACCGCCGCCTCTCCATTGCTGGTGATATCCGGCCGCCATCTGATGCCCTCCCCTCTCTTCCTTGTTGGTAGGCATCAAGGACATCGCGCGCTGCATCCAGCTTCTACTGTCTGTTAGGATCTCTGCTTCTTATACATTCTTACCGTGTTAAAGAATTGGGTTCGTTATCTTGTTATGCTGTAATGGTGGATTCTAATCTTAATGGAAATGGAATGTGTTGTTGTGTTTGCCATTGTATTTTCTTGTTTTCAAAAGGCATAAGTAACATTATTTCTTGAGGCTAGCCAAAAAACAGAAAAGTTTTAGGTACAAAATGAACTATCACAGATGGTTTGTGCTATAAACCATCTATGAAGGACTATCATAGATGGTTCTATATACCAACCGTCTGTGATACTCGCAAATCATAGACGGTTGGTAACTAGAACTGTCTGTGATATGTGAGTATCATAGACAGTTTTTGTTTTGAGCCATCTGTAATAATTTTCTTCACAGACGGTTCTAGTTACAAATCGTCCGTGTTGTTTTTATCATAGTTGGCTCACAAACCGTCTATGATAATCTCTAATTATCATTGACACATAAATACAGGCAGTTCAGGAAACTATTTGTGATGACAGTTCTGAACCGTCTGATATGACCCTTTTTGTAGTACTGACCTTGTCTATGTTTATACAATCAAGGACAATGTTGTGCCTGACTACTCTCGTATAATCAGGTATGTGGAAAATAATCGCCAGTGCCATAACTTGCTAAATGACAATTATCTTTAATTCCACCACTCATGTTATCTCGATCTACGATACTTATCAGTGTTTTTGGTAACCTAGTTTCATTGCACTTAACCTGTGTCAATTACTTACTTACATTGCTTGTTCTTTACATACCTTACTTGCAACCATTGTTGGGTACTTGCTAAGATTTCCAAATCTCATACTTGCTGTTTCCATTCTCAGGTAAAAGGCCAGTGGCATGATAGCAACATGCATGGGTGAGAGCACTCGAGTTTTCAACACCGTGGCTTGCCGCTATTTATGTTTTCTTATTTACTATTATTTGGTTCAGTCCCATGTTTCAAATATTTATTTCAGCTTCTACTGGTTCTCTAATAAAGTACTATTAAAGTTTTTTCCTTATGATTTCTATTGTTGCTCTTATTTATTCTTCACTTTGGTGATGATGTTCTATAGTAGTATCTCATATTGGTATGTGAGGTGTTATATCTGGCTACTGCACGCTGCCTCCCACCTACACCTGTTCTCGGCCAGTGGAGGAACACGGCCATCTGCATGCCAAGGCAAGTGAGGTCGCTCGCGGTAGAAGCTTCTCATGTGATGAGAAGGGCAGGGCTGCCATGTCAAGGTATCAATAATCTAATCCTAATGATTTCAGAGACTTAATTAACAATAGGATTTACACTGGAGTTTGTGAGACGTACTTGAATAATTGCGTAGTTAGGCTAGTTTTTCGAAGGGATGAATTGCATTTTGTTGTACTATGGACTAGAACCGAGCACTATTAGGCCGGTAGAGGGCACCGTCGAACACCCCACGAACCCACCGTGCTTGAACCCGGGTGCCTAGCTCTTTCCTTTAAGTGAATTCCATAGCTCTTAGCCAAAATTTACTTATTAGCTAGTATTTGTTGCTCATCAGCTAGGAATTGCTCTTGCAGAGTGTCTCAGAGTTTGACCCCTTATTGAATTTATAGCTAGTGAACTACAAGAACTCTGGATCCATCCTATGCAGTGTTAAAAATCCTGAACAACTGTTAACGTTACTCCATACCTCAATCAACTAAAGAAGTAATCAAACTAGAATAATCTTAAGACCTAAGAAATATTCAGTTCAATAATAGAAACTTGCAAAGTTCAAACTTGATATAGGTGTTTAGCTGTGACAACAACGTACCAACACTTACATGTGCACATCTCAACCAAAACAATAAGTATTACATAAGTTTCACAAGCACCTTCATTTACATAAATCTTACAACTTACAAGCAGCTTTATTCTATCTTACAACACTAAGTCTACCATAATACGAAATATCAAGCAATCACCTTCATCACCTTGTGTTAGATGAAGAAAACATCATGCAATAGCTTCACATTGGAGACAATTGAGGCATCAGAGGAGGAAAGTCAATGGCTATCTCATCAACTTGATTGCAAATCATTTGCCCTAGCTGGCCTTTGCATCCATTCCTTTCTCACCAAATGAAGATGCTCTAAAACTTGCTTCATGGTGGGCCTCTCATCCACATTTTCTTTGAGGCATTGAACTGCGATGCTACCAATCATGTCAAGACAATCTATGGCTTCAGTAGATGTGATTTCCTCATCAAACATCTCCCTAGCCCTACTCTCTGCCATGTAAGACTTAACAAAATTTAACGGGAGGCTCTTATTACCATCATACCTTGCCTTCCTCCTGGTGATGAGTTCCAGGAGCACAACTCCAAAGCTATATACATCACTCTTCTCCGTAAGAAGGCCTGTGTTCATATACACAGGATCTATGTAGTTTGTATCCCCTATCACGAACTTAGTGTGGTGTTTGTCTATAGTTAGGAGTCTGGATATTCCGAAGTCTGACACCTTTGGTGTGAACTTGTCATCCAGGAGAATGTTACTTGACTTGACATCTCCATGAAGGATCTTTTGACTAGCAGATGAATGCATGTAGGCTAACGCTTCGGTGGATTCAATAGCGATTTCTAGACGTGCTTGTAGTGAGAGAGGATGTTTTATAACATTACTAGCATTAGTAATATTACCGTGAAGCACATCGTAGAGGCTCCCTTTAGGGATGAACTCATAGACCAACATTGGAATATTTGTCTCCAAGCAACAACCCAAGAGTCTAACCACATTCTTGTGACTGATTCGAGATTGAATGGAAATCTCATTTGCAAAATCCTTTTTGTGTGCCTCGTCAACTATAATTGAGCGCTTGACCGCTACTTGTTGGTTGTTGTCAATAGTTCCCATGTAGACCTCACCGAAGCCACCCTTTCCAAGGATTGTGCTGTAATGCTTTGTGATTTGGTCCATCTCAACCTTTGTGAAAATCTTAATGCCCATGTTTTTAATTAGTTGACCACCATTTTTTTCGAAAAGATCTCTAAGCTTCCTTTTCTCATGCTCCATGTGAAAGAAGATTTGTAGGACGGCCAAAATTGAGATGGCACAGATTGTTGCTGAAAAATATATTTGTTGTTATTGCTTTGTGTCAACTAAGGTTTCACAAACCATAAAAGGACAGATTATTATATGAATAGGGCCTTACCGATCACCGCTATAGCTGATTTGGACAGTACGGGTTGACAATCCTTGTCACTTTTACTATTTTTAATTCGTCCAAAATTACATTCACACTTGTAGTCACCTTCTACGTCATGGCATGTCCCACCATGGCAAGGATATAGTTTTTCATAAATGGATGCATTATTTTTTCGAAGCTCACACTCATTAATATCTGTAAAATAGAGAAAAAATACAGTACTGGATGTTAAATAAAAGAGATATTGGTAACTGAAATTACTGTGTATTTCAATTTCTTTTGTGTTGCATGCCTTTGTTGAGTCAGGGCATCTAATTGCATGTAGCTTTTAACTAGAGGCTGCCTCCTCAAATCGTTAAGAAACTAATGAATTATAGTATGATCTCGAAACCCTTTCATTTTGTGCAAAATGTTGCTCGAACAGTAACATCTAGTTTGCCAACCCACAAAAGAAAGTCAATCGATGATTAATGACTAATTAAGGGGGTAGCATAAACACTAAGTTTTATATGCAAACTTGATTTTAGGAGATATGGAAAAGATAAACTTTCAACTATTATTATCTTTGCCATCCAAGTTTTTCTTGTTTGAATCCTCTTTTTTAATGAAGCTTTGATGTGGAATTTAGCACAATGATAGACGCATCCTTGCAGCCAGCTGTACATCGCCCATTGGAGGTGCTCATAGCAACATCAGATATCTGCCCTTTTGCAAAAAAAAAAAAAAAAAACAAAGAAAGAAAGAAAAAAAGGAACACCCACAGACAGACATGTAAGACTACCTATAAGTTTCACTACTTTTTTTCCATCCATTTCGGTTGATGTACATCTATATGTGTAGCCTCGTAGAGTTTTGAAGATAGTATTAAAGACAATGAGTACGCACAGTAGCTAATAACTATTTTTCCCAAGTTTTGTGTCGTAATTTTTTGAAGACTAATTCAGTCTTGTTTTCAATTCAAATTTGTCAAAAATAGAAAGGAGTTTATCTGGAACTGGTAAATACTTGGTATTTAGCACAAAATAAGCCGAGGGGTTCGTTGTTTTTTGAAAGAGAGAAACAAATGGACTTACTTTTGCATCCACCGGAAACGTAGGGATTGCCAGTGTATCCCTTGAAGCAATTGCAAAAGTATCCTATGCCATTGGTGGCATTGAAACAATTGCTATGCGCACTCACACATGCATTACCGCCACCGCCTGGAGAGCACGTCCCGTTGTTCCTGATGGCCCAGTCGACAACGAGAGGCACACCCCGCCCATCAATCCTTTTGGCAAACGTCATGTTGCCGACGACGTCCTGCCGGTTGAAATCATGCCTATAGGGTAAATACATGTGGTTAGTTGTGGTAGTAGCTCTAGTAGTCCTGAGCTAATTAAGCAAACAGTATAGCTCTTAATTGATTCGATAGCCTACACGCATGTATGCGTGCATCAAATCGTTGATTCTCAATTTTAATCTTCATCAGAAACCTGCAATTTTATAGGTACATACCAGCCTTTCTCGGCCACGAAGGCGTAGCTGCAGGGGCTATATTCCCACGCAGCGTTGTACTTGTCGGTACCGTTGGCGACGTAGACATCGATGTAGCTGAGATCATTGGCGATGGACGTCTCGCAGCAGCCGAGCCCGATGCACTTGCCGTTGTCAACCTTGACCTCACTCGCGCTCGCGCAGTAGGTCATGCAGCCGGTGTTGTAGGTCCTGTTGTCACGGCCCGAAAGCATGGCGACGGTGTGGCAACCGAGGGCAGTGAACTTGTTCTTTGTCGACGAGACCAGGAACGGCGTGGAGCTGAAGTTGAAGGACTGGGTTATTAGGCATTCTGATTGGTTGATGGAGGTGAAGCAGACGTACGACACGGGCGTGTAGATGTGCATCTCGGCAGTCTCTATTGTTATGCTGATGATCTCCAAATTACTGATGTATGGTCTTGGAGGTTGAAAGCTGTAGTTGCATGTAATTGGGAAGTGGTTGAAGCCTGGCCAGAAACAGTTGTCGCCAATGCCAAACGGATAAGGGATGGGTACACTGCCGCACTTGTGTTGGCAATACGGCCGTGGGGCCGACACCATGTCGCTGGAGATGACGGCGGCGGTGATGAACATGGGTGGCATCGTCACCAGATAGAGGAGGGTGGAGAACCAGCTGCTCACTTGTGGCATGGCTGCTAACTTTGATTCTTTCATCGGCACCAGCCAGATAGCTAGCTAGAGGAGGGGGAAGAACCAGATGCTCACTATATTTTTGCAGGATTACTTTCGATCCTTGTGACCTAGCTAGCTTGCTAGATGGCTGGCTAGATCATTGTATTTATCACACTACAAATAGCTCTGTGGTAGTGTGGCTGTATGCAGCAGGCTCCTCTCTAGGCATGCATATTTATAGGCGCAAGCGCGCGTACGTATATGCTGTCAAAAAACCTTAGTGTGTTTGGGAACTACAATATTTCGTACAGTATTATGTTTTAAAAAATGTTGTTGCTAGATTTTACTCATCAAATCTTAGAAGCCTGGTACATTGATTGCACCAACTTGAGCATTAATCAATGCACGAATATTGTGGAGAGACGTATGCCTTCCATGGATGGGCGGTATAAGAGATGACCATGCATGAAAATGATGCGACAGGAGATGTACTCCGGAAGCGTGAGTTCTATTTTTTTTAAAAGGTATTGACTAGATTTTTATAAACTCCAAAACTACCATGGTATCAGACATACTATGTTTATAAAACTACAAAATTTATAGTATTCAAACACCTCAAAGTTTTTTATACTATAGTATTTTTCAGAAACAGTGGTATTCCCCAAAATGTTCAAAAATAATGTATCCAAACAAACCCTTAACCCTCTCAAGTATAACGCCAGATATTATGCCCCTCGTCATAGAGAGAACGAGTACATAAAAGCCCCTTGTGTTCGTTTTGCATAGCGATTTCGCCACTGTGGTTGTACACGCTAGCACCTTGCTGTGTGGCCACTTGTCATAGAGAGAAAGAGAGGGAGGGACAAAACAATGTCGCAGGGCAGTGGCGGTGGCGCTGGGCAGCATGGCCAACGATGGGGAGATGGCGTTGAGGTTTCGCAAAGTGGCGAAACAGGATAATAACGATGAGCTTATCGTAGATGATATTGGACCGAAGCTTATCGTAGATGATGAAAGGTGACGAAGAAGATGGCTGGATGGGAATAACAAAAACGGTTGATTCATCGTACTGCATGAACGAAAGTCAAATTAATTTTGGGTATGAGCTCATCAATAGGTAGAATATGACGTGATGTGGACAAATGTCGAGAAAGATCGTTAGGTTGGGAGGTGGAGCTCGGCACGATGGTCAGAGCTTGGTTGGTAATGGAAACAAAATTTTAGGTGGCTCTCGGGTGGGGGAGGATGCGAGCACGAGATAGAATATGGTGAGGGGATGTCATTTTGGGCTTGATTTGAAGGTGAGG
This sequence comes from Dendrocalamus sinicus, assembly GCA_036346575.1. Classification (NCBI taxonomy): domain Eukaryota; kingdom Viridiplantae; phylum Streptophyta; class Magnoliopsida; order Poales; family Poaceae; genus Dendrocalamus; species Dendrocalamus sinicus. Next base: position 53,754,968 of record CM070671.1, on the reverse strand, counting down.
ACAAGACATTAATTAACACTGTCTTCTATACACATATTTAACCATTACTGTTTCTAATTATATGTAAAAATATAATAATACAAAAATATTTTTGATGCCAAATATGTTAATATTGTTTTATGTGGCAAATATGATAATTTTGTGTAAATATGTTACTGCATGTATTCTAAAACAATGTTAAATAAATGAACACAGAGAATAGCTCCCTAAGATAGTATTGTACCCATTAAAGATGGAAATGTTCATATTAAGTTACCTGCCCTGAGTTCTAGTCTTGCTTTCATATGGCTCACCTAGCGATCACAATGGTAAGCTTTGATAATGGCAGCCATGCAACTTGCACTTAAAGTGTGGTTTAGGCCCCGCTCAGTTGGGCTGAAAAGCTATGGTTTATAGCTGAAATTGCACTGTAGCGGCTAAAATTTCACTGTAGCTGAAAATGACTTATTTGACGTAATTAAATTTAAAAAATTAAAAATAAAAAAATAAAAGTCAAAAGTTCAGAAAAAGACGAAATTTATGAATAGTAAAAAATAAGCCAGAAGCTAAAGCCAAAACGAGCAATTCCCATCCGACATGTCAACTTGTGTTTATCTTTGATAAAGAGTTCACCATCACTGACGATTAGATAGAGACTAGATCTTTTTTCCACAGTACTAGGTAAAGCACAGTCTTTTCTTGACACACGCTAAAAAGTCATGTACAAGAGAAAGAATAATGTGGACGCGCAAAATAGATGAGCAAAAGTCATACATAAGAAAAAAAAAGTACTCGTTACCGCTCACCATCACCATCATTTTTTTGTCCCATGGGTGGCGGTGACCTCCTGTGTGCTGGAGTTCTTAGGTTAGGTACTAGGTACGTAACCCCTGAAACCTACCTTCTAAGAATCTCAATGCTAGGAGTAGAGAAAGTTCCTGTCTAGCTTCAATAAACAAATTAGTGTACCTAGTGGCTCTCATAGAAAAATAATATACTACAACATTATGAACTTTGTGCCTGTTTGGTTGGAAGCTGAGCTTACGATAGTTTGCCATAAAATTCTCTTAAGTCAGTTTTACCAAGTTAGACTAGTGTTTTGTTACTAAGTCATAAGTCACGGCTTAGGCAGTGCTAAACTTTTTTAAATATAGATCCTACACGTCTTTGAGTCCCTCAAACCAATTAGGTGAAATAAGGTGATGGCACGGATACATTGACTGACAAGACCTGAATTTCCCCGAAATACCGGGCTTGCATGTTTGCACTCCCCTATTCTTAATTAAATTCACACCCTTGGCCTTAATGCTGGCTCGCGCGCCCTTCTTGCTTTGGCTATTCTTAATTAAAACAAGAGATGAGAAGGCAGACTTTCTGAGTCAGAGTCAACCCCGGTGCCTCCCTTGGCTGTCCCTTGGCTGTCCTTCTCTCTCTCTATTCACAGCAAATTACAGTTAGGCAATTTACAGTTGGCACGGATACATTGACTTAGAAACTCTGCGTTCTCTCTCTCTCTCTCCCTTGGCTGACTCGTTCTTCTTGCTTTGGCTTTCTGAGTCAACCCCGGGGCCTTGCACGAATGGTGAAGCTTCCCTTGGCTGTCCATTGCGCATTTAGCCTGTGTTTCTTATTGATCACTGATCGATCAGTGCAAACTGTTCCCATGGGCTTTGAATCTGTTGCTCCGTGTTAGGTAAATGAAGCCAAGAGAAGTCACAGTGTTAGGTAAATGAAGCCAAGCCAAGTCACTTTGTTTGGATTTTTCGGTAGCGATTTGTTCTGTACTGATCAACGTGGGGTAAATGTCTCCATGCTAAGAAAAAGATTACGCCTTACAGCGAACAGCAGGCCACTAATATGCAATCCTAATCCTAATCCATTGATGCAACGACGAGCCCAGCGAACACTATGCCGCGTGAGGAGGAAGAGCCAGGGCTCAGTGTGTGCGCGAGTATTTGCACATGAGCTGTGCCCCCTTGTATCTTGTGGGCCCTGGAAGGCTGGGCGCAGCCCCGCTCCACTATCGGCCTGTCCTTCTCTGACAGTCTGACTACATCTCAGGCTGCAGTACACAGAATGCCATAAGGTCTGTTTCAGTTTCTGGAACAAGTTGCATGCGTCAGCGAAGAAAGGCTGTAGCCTATTGGTCTGCTGCTACTGCAAAAAATACGTTACAACATCTTGTAGAAGTGAAGGAGATCTGCATTGGGCTCACCCTTGGGTTTTTTTGCTGGTGGTCTGTGATGATGCATCACTGGAACGAGCAGAGGAAGACGAGGGCCTTCTACGACATGCTTGACAAGGGCCAGAGTCGTTGAAGAGTAGCCTGCTGGTGGAGTCGGCACGATGGTCAGAGCTTGGTTGGCAATGGAAACAAAATTTACGTGGCTCTCGGGTGGGTGGCGGTGACCTGTGTAAACGAGTACGTAACCCCTGAAACCTACCTTCTAAGAATCTCAATGCAAATCTAGGAGTAGAGAAAGTTCCTGTGTAGCTTCAAGAAACAAATTAGTGTACCTAGTGGCTCTCGTAGAAAAATAATAAACTACAACATTATGAACTTGGTGCCTGTCTGGTTGGAAGTGAGCTTACGATCAGTTTGCCAAGCTAGACTAGTGTTTTGTTACTAGTCATAAGTCACGGCTTAGGCAGTGCGCGCTAAACTTTTTAAAGATAGATCCTACACGTCTTTGAGTCTCTCAAACCAATTAGATGAAAGAAGGTGATGGCACGGATACGTTGACAAGGGCCAGAGTCGTTGAAGAGTATCCTGAATGCTTCACACACGTAGGTCAAAGTGTTTGACGAGAATTTGAGTAGCCGGCATGCTTCATACGTAGCTCAAAGTGTTGGACGAGAATTGTGTATATGTCTCAAAATACGATCACATATGACAATATGCATGTGTATCTCTATACATGTAGAGTCTATACAAATACTCTTGACAAGATAGTAACATACGTACATGCAATGCAACTAGTAGTGCATGGATGCATGTATATATGTGTACGTATGAGCCAGAACCAAGTACTGCTATGTGGCCGCATGTTCATGTACTAATCAGCGTCCCTGAATTAATTACATGCATGCATGGGTAGTGTGTTGCTGAGCCCATGGGCCAATGGAGTCGTCTACGACTCAGGCGGGCCGGCAAATATGTACGGACTCTCGAGCGATTTCCATAGCCTGCACGCGTGTGATTGGTTGAAGGAGGTGAAGCAGACGTACGACACGGGCGTGCAGATGCGCATCGGCAGTCTCTATTGTTATGCTGATGATCTCCAGCACACTACTTATGTATGGTCTTGGAGGTTGAAAGCTCTCCTTGCATGTAATTGGGAAGTGGCCAGGAACAGTTGTCGCCGATGCCAAATAGATAAGGGATGGGTACGTCGCCGTACTTGTCTTGGACAGTTCGGCCGTGGGACCGACGCCATGTCGTTAGAGACGGCGGCGGCGGCGGCGATGCACATAGCCGGCATCGTCACCAGATGACTGGCATATGGCACCAGGTGCATATATTAATTAAATGCAGGAATAGTAAATCAAATGTTAAAGTCTGCGTTCATATATAGTTCTGCAACAAGATCGACATGCTCTAAGATTGTCCATTACTTCCCCCCATAGTTCTGCACAAATATTTCACAGTACATTTTTTAGTCTCCAGTATTCCAATGTTGCTATCAGTAACTGTGCCTGGCGAAGCAATTTTGCAACTTGCAAACACTTTGGTGTCACGGTAGCACATGATCGATGCATGAATACCTTTATTGTTTCGTAGTATTTTTTCTAATTCATGCTTTATTCTCTATTGATCTTATTGCTGATTTAACAAGTGCGATGCATCTGGCTATAGACATCTCTCAATGGTAGGTAGTACTCATCCTGATCTTGAACATACGAGTTAAAAAAAAGGGATAACAGAGATAAGGTTAATACAGACGGCATGTAATACCTCATCTCCAGGCCGGAGTACGACTGCTAGACAGTCATGCATGACGTCAATATAGTGCACTTGAAAGCTGCATTATTCTGTTAAGAATAGCAGACTACCATGGGAAAATGTAATCCTGCAGGTTACAAGAGCACTCTAGCAACTATCTACAGAAATTTTCAGGTATTATAGCAAAATTCTGTAAATTTTGATCTTAACTTTTATCTGTTAGCTGTTAGCTAATTTAAACAGAGCTGACCTTATAGTAATTAAACTGCCCCTTCTTCTTGGAGGAAGCAACTGAATGGCCTCAGGGTACCTAGCAGAGCAGTGGTGTTTTTCTCTTGATCACATCACTGAATCACTTCTACTTGCAACGCTACCAATAGTACTACAAAAGAGAACTGGGTCAAGAACTGTAATATTCTCTGGTTCAAATGCAAGTGATTCCTTCTCTACGGCCATAGATCACGTCATTTTCTCTATTTTTTTATTTTCTCTGGCGGTAGCTGGGCCCTCCCCTACCACCGCCGCCGCCCTCCCTCACCGTCTAGACCTCCCTCGCAGCACCGGGTCGCAGGAAGCGGACGGCGCGGCCATGGGGCAGCACCACCGCCGCACCTCAAGCCCAAGCCGAGGTCCAGGGGAGACCCACACCAGAGCATCGAGTAGCAGGGGAAAAGCAGTTGGCGAGTAGTACTAGTGCTTTGTCTGTAGTGGGTCATCGAATACTGGTACAACAACACGCTTTATATTTGATCGTAGATCTGGCCACACGGTTACGTAGATTCGTATATTTTGAATTTAGTATACGTACCAGCTGGGAGGTGGGATGTGTCGAGGGCCCATGCGTGTGGTGGCGTCGGGTGTCCAGGAAAGGGTATGGGTGCGAGCAGGAGCTCAGGAGCGCACAAGCGTCAGCGTGGTGAGAATGGAGCGTTGCGAACGGCAGGCAGGCTGCGAGAGAAGGTATGTCGCGAATGCGTTGGCACATATTAGTTTGTGAGGTGAAGGTGGGGGTGGGATGGCAATCAGGCCAGCACCGTCAACATCAACTGATTTTTTAAGTACTAGGAACATTATATGTATCTGTGTGAAATATAGCCATCTTCTACACGTACTAGAAAAATCCAAGACCAAGATCTCCGGAGCACGCACGGAACGGATATACATAGTCATATTTAATACATACGCGTGTATACCCACTAGAATTATCGGTAAACGCGGACGGATAGGGACACACGACAGACATCCCTCATGGTATTTGATTTGTCGATCGATTTGAAGGAAGAATAAGCTTGTACTTCATCTTTGTTCTTCTCGAAAAATTCAAGGATTCCATCCCATTTGATTTGATGTTGAGCAAATCAATTGCCACAATATAAATTACAAAATCCATTTCATTCGGGTTCAGGTACTGTTCTGTTTCCTTGAGGTCCACCACATCAGTACCATATGCTGATGCTATTGGCTAATTGAGGACAAATAAACTAAGAAAAAATTGTCAAGTCGACAGAGACCGCTCCAATGCCTCTGACTGCTCTTACCAATTAATGACAAGAAAGTTAAGTTCTTCCACTGCAATGGTTCTTCCATACACTCCTGTCATTCTAGGCCTGGCCATCTTGCTACCACCAGCAGTTGCAAACAGTTCTTCACCAAGCAATGATACCGACCTCAGTGTACTGCTTGCCTTTCAAGCCCAGCTCACTGATCCTCTTGGCATCCTTCGCCGCAACTGGATGATTAGCACATCCTTCAGGCGCTGGGTTGGTGTGTGGTGCAGTCGGCGCCAGCAGCACGCTAAAACATAACTGTCGTGTGTGAGTGAAGTTCCTATCAAATACATAGGTTGTGATCAAAATGGCTGAAAAGCCCGTGGCTTATGGCTGAAAACACTGTAGCTGGCTGAAAAAAGCACTGTAGCTGACAGATGCTTATTTACCATAATTAAATTTAAAAAAATTTAAAAATAGAAAAAACATGTTAGCCCATTACGTATAATACAAACAAATACGAGGAAAAAAAGAACCGGTAAAAAAACTCAAAAAAAAGCCAAAAGTTCAGAAAAAGACGAAATTTATGAATAGTGCAAAAATAAGCTGAAGCCAAAAGCTCAAGCCATTTTGATCACAACCATAGAGTTATTGTCAGTTTTGTAGTGTTACAATATTTATGTGGGATACAGATTAATATTAGTAATTTACATGATCAAACAAAGCTAAAATTGGTAGCCTGTGCAAATGCATGGGTTGGCGGCTAGTTATTATATAATAAAAGTCGATGGCATGTTTTTGTAATTACTAAGAAAAAAGAGAAATATGTTACAAATTCTCACAAAAATGTAAAACATTTAGCCTTTAATTTGATGGGACCTAATCTTAAAGGCATATATTTGATAATTGACTTAGAGATATAAGAATCTATGTATATCTATACTAATTATACACGTAGTGAAAGATCTAGCCATCAATTAGGTGGACCCAAATTATAACGACTTAAATTAAAATAAAGAGTCCATGTCAAATACAATCTGGATTAAGAGATATTGGAAATTAAAAATAAGGAAAAATTAGCAAGTTGATTTACATACAACTTCTCAAGTAACATCCATAAATAACTAAAATTTACAATAATAATTAAACAAAAATTAGCAAATTAAAAGAAAAAGTTCATGCCAAGTACAATCAAAATTAAATTAAATTCGGAATAAAAAATAAAATAAAATTTGGAACTTGATTTTCATATGAATTTCAAAGTAAACCCCCTAAAAATTCTGAATAATAACTAAAAGAAAATATAAATCAGTTTTTTAATGAATTCTATCCTAAAACTAAAAAATACATAGCAAGTATAATCCAAAAACATGCAAATTTGAAATAAAAAATTTAAAGGATGATTAGATATTTAATTTGTAAACGAATTTGAAACCTAAATTCCAAAAATATTCAAGCTTGTATACCTATACTAATTAGGCACACTATTGCAAAAGGCCGTATATTAGACGCCACATCACAGATGGTTCATCAAAACCGTCTGTATTAAATATAATCATAGACGGTTTTAGTTTAGAGACCGTCTGTGTTGCTGCTAGCTCTAAAACCCGTCTGCGAAGAGGAAATATCATAGACGGTTCATGGTTAAAATCATTTGTGAAGTATCGCAGATGGTTATTACCAAGCACCGTCTGTGATATTTTTCAAATATCACAGATGGTTTTTTACTTGAACTGTCTGTGATACTTCACAGATGGTTTGTATTAAAAACTGTTTACGATAATCAAGTTAACACAGACGGTTTGTATAAAAAATCGTCGGTGATAATTTTACTATATTAATTATGTGTATACCCGTTGACCCTCTATCTTAAATTCCATACAGCAACCACCAAATAAAGCAAAAGAAAATAAGCTACCTACCGACTGAGACAATGGGTTTGCAACACGGGCGATGGGTAGCCTCCTCCCCAAGCTGGGGGAGATGCTCAAGGAGTACAAAGCTGCAGAAAGGCGTCAAGGAGCAAGTCTAGTCTCTCAGGAGAGAGCTCAATTGCATGCACGCAAGTGAGTCAGGTAGATACTTTTGGCGTGTGGTGTAAGCGTGGGTCTTTAGAGCAGATAGATAGAACTCTATGGTGGTAGAAATCTTAGTGAGTGTAGCTACATTGGCAAAATGTATTGTAAATGTCTTGTGATGGTCTTCTTGATCTGTATATCTAAAGAAATTTATGGAATATAACAAGTTAAACATTTCTTATAGATAAAACGTGTGAGTCTCTCTTCGTACTCTCTTGCACGAACAGGCATAAGTCACAGCCTAAGGCCCCGCTCGGTTGGGCTGAAAAACTGTGGCTTATGGCTGAAATTATACTGTAACTGAAGGTGGTTTATTTGGCATAATTAAATTTTTTTAAAAAAATTAAAAATAGAAAAAATATGTTAGCTCATCACAGACAACGCAAAAGAATGTGAGAAAAAAGAACCGGCAAAAAAGCTTAAAAAGCCAAAAGTTCAGAAAAGGATGAAATTTAGAAATAGTGAAAAATAAGTCAGAAGCCAGAAGCTCAATTCGAAATGAGTGGGGCGTAAAAAATAACCCAGGATGACGAAACGAGTAAAGAAAATGAAAGGAGTTTTTTTTTCAGTTTACCGTTTGTGTCACAAGAAATACCTGCCAGCCTCATGGTCAAGCTAAGGATCTTTTAGCTTTAGTAAAATATCACTATAAGTAATCCAACTATATTAGCCTACTTAATTGTAGGTGCTCGTTTGGGCTTTTGAAACCCTAGTTTCTAGCTTTTTTTTTGCTACTTTAGTAGCTTTTTGCACTTTAGCTATTAGTAATTTTTTAGCATAATTAAATATTAAAAGATAAAAAGAATATATTATCACGGACAATGAAAAAAGAATAAAGAAAAAAAATATAAAAATACCCAAAAAAGCCTAAAAATTAGAAAAAATGAGATTAAAAAGCTAAAAGTTAAAAGTTTCTCAAAATGGCTTAGTGGCTTATGGCTGAAAAGCACTGTAGCCAACTGAAATTGCACTATAGCTGATGATGGCTTATTTGGCGTAATTAAATTTTAAAAATTTAAAAATACAAAAAACAGGTTAGCTCATCACAGACAGTACAAACGAATATGGGAGAAAAAGAACCGACAAAAAAGCTTAAAAAAGCTAAAAACAGAAAAAAAAAATGAAATTATTAAATAGTAAAAAAATAAATCAGAAGTTAAAAGGCTAAACCGTTTTTAACGGGGTCTAAGGCTAAATGCAGCAACCAAGCGTCCAAGCCCAAGGGTCTCTTAGCTCTAGTAAAATATCACTAAGGTCCATGCCCAAGGTTCTCTTAGCTCTAGTAAAATATCACTAAGTAATCCAGCACCTACTTTATGTGCCGTCAGTTTCACGGCAACGACAATTAGGGGGTGCAAATGGAGCGGATATTTCCGGACCGTCCGTCCGTCCGTTTTATTTCAGATATAATTCGGAGCAAATTTTCAGATATCCAAAGGTTTTGTCGGATACGGAAACGGAGTGGATATTTTTTATCGGATACGGAAACGGATTCGGAAAAAGCATTATCCGACGGATACGAAACTACCCGGGTATTTTTTCGGATAGTTACCAGATATGGAACCGGATAGTTACCGAATACAGAAACAGATAGTTACCGGATAGTTTCTCTTTTACACTCTACGCTTGTTCAGTAAGAAATAAAATGCTTTCTGATTGAAAATCTATGTTAAGCAATAAGCATACGGTTATTACTGGGATTGTAATTTGCACCGGAGAAGTTGAGCCTGCTGAGAAGAAGCAGAAGAAGTGTACGTCGAAGGTTTAGGACCACTATATTAAATACATGGTGACTGTTGACACAAAAAATGGTGGAAAGGAGAAACAACTTTGGTGCGTTCAATAAATGTCCTCACAAAGCTCGATGTGAGATCTTAAGAGGCACAAATGCTTTGTGGAATCATTTGCTAAATATAACGAAGTTAAATGAATTAGTGATGTACTTGACTACTTGGCTATGGGCAATTCGTACTTTTGAACCATGTGACATGTAGCTAGTTAGATACTACTTGTTTAACTAGTCTCTATCATTTACTTGCTACTTTGCTAGCTAGAATTTACTAATTGGTTAACTTGTCCCTGTCACCATGTGAAATTTGCTTTCGCGCATTACCCGATCAAATATTCGTGACCGAAACTAACCGTATTCGGGGTGGCATGTATTCGCTCCGTATTCGTGACCGAGAATATTTGCATGTCTATCTGTATCCGGTACTATCCGTGTTCGACTCTGACTCCGACAAAAAATATAGAAAAAAATACGAAATAAGCATTATCTATCCGTACCGCTTCGTTTGCACTCCTAACGACAATGACCGGCAGTACGAGTGGCTGTAATAGTAATGGAGGTGCCTATATTACAGTACAGTGGTAGTAGGAATGTAGGACCAGTAGTACAATAATGCAAGTAAAGTGATTCAGCCTATCACATCCGTTCACAGCTGGTGCAATCGGAATCGAAATGTTAAGGCCGCTTCATTTGGACTTCAAAGCTTAAGCGTATTTCTTTTGCTGTAATTTATAGTTTTTAGATGTATCTTATAATTTTTTTGATTATTTATGAGAGATTATAGAGTAATAAAAACTTATGTATGGTTTTTATTGATATAAATAAAGTCGCTACAGTATATATTATAATTAACTAGTAGACTCTATTTTGAAAAAACACTATATTTGAAAGTTAGTTACTGTAGAAAAATCAAAAGCTAGAAGACAAAAGTTGAAAAGAACGGGCCCTAAGTTTAAAGCTTCCAGCTTTTTAATTTCAATTTTTTGTTTTTTGTTTTTCTTTATTCTTTTGTATTATCTATGGTGATGTAATCTTTTTTGGAAAAAAAATTAATTACACCGAAAAACTCACAGCAGTTATAATGCAAAAAAAAAACCCCCAAACGTGGTCAAAAGTGAAGGAACATAAGCTAACTCAAATGAGCACGCAGCCAAAAGAAAAAGGTCACTGTAAGTAATTTTGGTGTTGTTTTCTTTTTAATGAGAAAGATACCAGTCCGTCTCGGTATTCTTGTTTTTAAATGCTCAATCATCTCATGACCATTCTTTTAACTGAATTTTAGCTGTCCTTTCTTTTCCCTTTGGCGCCGAAGTTGTGTTAACTTAAAGACATCAATCAGAAGGCATCTAAATGGAAAGAATAGAGGCGCCGAAGTTGTGTTTACTCATTCTGAAATTATACCCATTTTAAAATTGAGCAAAGTACCATTATCTTTCTAAACCTAGCTAACTAGATCTAAACAAAACCTATCTATCATTTCTTTCAATTACAAGGCATATAAGTTAATAGGAGCAACAGAGTACTAATCTCTGATCAATAAGAAGACGTATATAGATCTACAAGCGATATATTTTCACCAAACTCCTCAAAGCCGGCCGCCTTGCTCCACCGATGCAGCGCAATGAAAACAAATATCTGTGTCAAGACCACGTACGCCTGGTATTTAATAGCATATATTATCCCAGACGGTTCCAACCATAAATGGTCTGTGATACCAACATTATCACAGACCGTTCGTATTAATAACCGTCTATGATAATTCACAGATGGTTATTCATACAAACCATCTGTGATGTCTATAATATCACAGACGGTTTGTTATAAGAACCATCTATGATGTACAGAATATCTGAGACGTTTTTTTTACATGAACCATCTATGATGTCCGCAACTTTCATAGATGATTATTAACATGAACCGTCTGTGGTGTCTCACTATCACAGACGGTTCGTGTTAAAAACCGTCTGTGAACTTTTACAGACGGTTCTTAACACGAACCATCTGTGATGTTTTAATTATCATAGACGGGTCGTGTTAATAACCGTCTATGAAAATATCACAGGCGGTTGCTAGTATAAACAGTCTGTGATAGTTTAAGCATAGAACCGTCTGTGATGTCGTCATCCAGTATAGCCTCTTTTGTAATAGTGAACGTCAGTGGTCGCAATACCACCAACCACACCTCCCATAGCGACTTCTCCATCTTGCTCATCTACAAAACTAGCTATATGCACAACCTAATCGACTCTTCAGTAAAGTGGCACACTACTACAGAAAAGGTCATCACAGACGGTTCGAAAACGTCATCACACACGGTTTTGTGAACCGTCTGAATTTATGGGTTAGTGATAATACGAGGTCATCACAGACGGTTTTCGAACCGTCTGTGGTGCAAATATCACAGACGGTTTTTAGTTAAAAAACCGTCTGTGATATATAGTTATCACGGACGGTTTTGAGTTAAAAACCGTCTGTGATATATCACCTATCACAGACGGTTTTTTGTTAAAAACCGTCTGTGATATTCTTTTCTACCCCTAAATCTATTCCTGTTTATTGGCTAGCCTCAGGAAATGCTAGCCATACCCTCTGAGACAAGCAGATGTACATACAATTTCTAACAAACATACAACATCCAATTCACATCGCACTTCATTTGACAAACATAAAACATCCATTTGACAAACATAAAACATCAATTTCGCAAATCAATTAATTGAAATGAAATAAAATATCCATTAACAAATATACAATTACAAAAGATGTACGTTGCATTTTCACTTAGATGATAACATTGCATTATTTTTATTGCTCTATCACTCCAGAATCGAGGTCTCGCGAAAGGAACTGATCCATAATCAACGAACTTGTCAGAGTAAACAAGCTATACTTGGATGGTGCATGATTGCCATTCAAGTATTGCTTGTGCACCCGACAAGTTCGTTGATTATGGATATCTTCCTTCCGCGAGACCTCGATTCCGGAGTGATAAGAGCAATAAAAAATCATGGTGCACAGTGGAAATCTCCAGCTGGGTTTATGACGGTAGCCACCAGAAAGTACGCCATCTCTCCTCGAATGTGTGAAAGGTCGGGCTGTTTCAATGCAGTTGACGGGATGAACGCAGCCTGTCGATAGGAATATCAATGTGCGTATATATATAACGTAATAAGTATGAAGTAATTATGGGAAGATTGACAAACCTTGGAATTGGTGATCCTCGAGGAGTCGAGGAGTAGTTCCATATGGTGGCAAACGTAGAATCCACATGTGTTGCCCCGGCGACTGCTGGTGGCACTGCAAAAAATGCAATGTGTTAATTCAAGAGGCATTACTACCAACTGTTGCATAGGATTGATTAATGTGTAATAGCGAATACCTTAAAATCTCGAGAATGTGTCAGGCCTTTGGCCCCTTGCTTCGAGACACCTCTCATTACAATGTACATCGCGAACGCCCTACGTGATTCGAAAAGGTTAACCTTAGTCATTCAGAAGGAAAGAAAAAGTACAATATAGGTATGTATGGAGAAAATGTACTTACCTATCGAGTACTTGGCTGACAACTGTGAAGTCCATTTTATTCTTACTTAGGGAATCAAGGTAATATACCTTGTTCCATTTTGGTACAATTACTATTAAAATCCAATGATCGTTCTGATGGAAGGGCATAAGTACATATTCCTTATTGCGGTATTGCAGCAGTGCTGTTGTAATGTACCTCTCGACGACAGATGACTCCTGGTCGATGGTACTCCTGGCGACCAAATGTGGGTCCAAGAAACCAACCGACGATGATTTGGTTTCTCTAGCTCTAGTCAGCATGTGTCTTACATATACACACGAAAGCAACAAATTATATATGACATTTATCGGTATGGCATGAGCGGAGATCGTGATTGTACACACTTACGATGTCCAAGATCGAATGAGTGAGACGTCAAGAGCGTTGAGCATGAAAAGATCGAATAAATCCTCAAAGGCGACCACGAAGACACACTCTTGAAGATTGTGATGTAAATCATGCGGCGCAAATTTGACAGTGACACTTGAGATCCGTTCTCCCTCTGGCTTATTGGATTGCTCCATATACCACTTGTGCAATTGCAGGCAACTATATGCTAGGGGTTGGAGGACCTTGGGCTCGAGCAACGGCTGGCCAAACACGAATTTGCGGGCCAATGGCAGGTACGGGATATCATCATTGGTCTTCTTTGCTTTGCCCTTGCTAGCCTTATCGCCCTTGCCTCGGTGTGTAGTCGACTTAATGGCGATCATCAGAAGGTAGCAGCGGTGCAAGTTGCTCTGCGAGAATAGCACCTTTGGAGATAGCACCGGTGCAGCTAGCGGTGGTGGAGACAAGTCTTGTAGTGGAGATGGCACCGGTGCATGTTGCTCGTTCGCACCGCCCTTCCGGTCCCGCCACCGGTGAAGAAGCCTCCAGGGAGATGTCGCTTTTGGACCACTGGATGAATGTTCCAATGGCCTGCCCTAGAGTCATGATCTCGTCGTTGGGGGGCTTCGGTAGCAGGACGACCTCAAAATTGACATGCACACCATCCACATTAACTTTTGCGAAGCCTGGCGCAAAACCTTGACCGTGCAGCATGGCCCCGATACCAGACGGATATGCCTGGCCCCAAGCAGCGTGCAAGGGAACGAAGGCATATCTCACTTGGAGCCTGCACTTCGTAGGCTCCTACATAACGATACAGAATTAGCTAGTCGAATAGGCCTATCAATGGAGCAAGCATTCGAGAGATAATAATTATTACCAGGATGTCGTCCACAGGAAATCTGGCATCGGTTTGCGTCGGATTGGATGCGCAACTACTCAGATGGTTGTGCGGGCTAGCTAGCACAGGAGCGGTGGCGGCGGCCTGCTGACTTTCTGTATGTTTCCGCACCTCATCTCTGACTACATCAGCCAGCTCACCCATTAGCTCCTCTCTAAGAGATTCCTTGATCTCTTCTCGTAGCCATGCGTCACGCTCGGCTTTGTTTCTCTTCCTACGCCGATACATTTCGGAGTCATCTTGGAAACCATGTTTCCAAGGAACGTAAAGCCCAAGGCCTCTCGTACGGCCCGGGTGCTCCTTGTTTCCCAAGGCCGCGGAGAGCATATCATTCTCACTTGTTCTCTGGAATGATCCCAGGGTAGATTCAAAACTCAGCTCTTCCTGCAAGAGCACGACATGCCATTTCACTTTGTACGAAGTTGTGGAGTAATTACAAGCTACGTAGTTCGATCGATATCTTACCAGGCACTGGGACACTTGCTGGTCTGCAGGGTTTCGAAAGGAGACATCCCCCGATGTTGTTGTGGATGACCTTGCTCTAATCCAATTTCGAGCGCGCTCATCCAGGATATTGGCAAATGGCAGGGCGGTGTCCTGCAGGGCTGCCTGATCGTCCTTGCTCCTCCACTGCGGGATTTTACCCGCATACCCAGCTGTGCCAAGTCTATGGAGGTGTGTGTTTTTTTCCTGGAGGGCCTTGTGCGCCGCACTTGTACTTTTGAAATCTTCGGTCATCTTCGAAGCCTTGAACTCTTCCCATTGTGGTTCCAGGAATGGATATTTATGAAAGGGCGTTTTGTCCTCCTCCATGTAGTCCTTGACAAGCTTGCTCTTGAAGTTCTTCCATGCTTTGCACGCCCCTAGCAAGGCTTGTCGTTGCACGGCGTCTTGGTGTTCTTCTGGAATTTCGAACGATGCCAAAAATTTTCTCAGCAGTTCTCTTTTCTGAGTCGCAGGCACGTCCTTCCACAAATTGAATGTGATCTCAATTCGTTCACGTGCAACTATTCTGATCATGCTTCTCCATGCGCTTACTGCTTTGCGAGGAAGGAGAGGGACCCCAGATACATCTACTTGTGTGATGGTAAATCGGCCCTCAGGCTTCTTCGATAGCCCTCTTCCTTGGCGTCTTGATTTTGAAGCGGACGCCTCCGGCGATGGTTTTGAAGAATGCGCGGATGACATGTTGCTCAATTTGTGGGTCTATTAGCATAAGATAAGAAAGTGATCATATTGATTGCTTCCAACTATAACCTTTAGCCAGATAGTTTACATAAAAATAGATGTTTGTACATTGATTGGTTAGAACAAACAACATACATTTGATGCTCAATGTTAGGAAGAGAGGAGGGGGGTAGAGGGGAGGGGGAGAAGGGAGGACTGTGCTTATGATAGGAAGAGAGCAAGATGAGGAAGATGAGGAAGAGAGGCTCAATGTTAGGAAGGAGGAGAGGAGTAGAGGCTAATATATGATGTAGATCTTATATTTTCTCTTGATTAAACCTTAAATATCATTAGTTTTTTATAGATATATAGATAGAGTAGAGTTAGTATACATTAACATGCTGACTAAAGCTACATTATACTTAACACCTACTTTAGTTGCTAATACTTTACACCTACTTTAGTTGCTAATACTATATATTGAAGTTGACAGATGAGGCATAAGCATATTTCTTAGTTTAATTCCCACAATAATTATTATAATAGCACAAGCATGATAAACATGGCATATAAATGACTTAACTAATATATCAGCTAGAGTACTGCACAGCAAGGACTTAAGTGCACATGAACAAACCTAACCAGCCGAAAGTCTGCATGGATATAGACAGTAGAAGACTAATCACTAGAGCTGAAAATCCTTATCCCGTTATCAAGATCTATCCAGTCTTTGATTAGTTCATCACAGAGCAATCACCAAACCCACACACATAGTCTTTGAAGTTGACAGATGAGGCGGCGGCGAAACTCACAGATGCGAGGAGGCGGCGGCGAGGGCTCGGGGAGGCGGCGGCGAGGGCTTGAGGAAGCGGCGGCGACGGCTCGGGGAGGCGGCCGGCAAGGGCTCGAGGGAGGCGGGGGGCGAGGGCTCGAGGAAGGCGGCTGGCGATGGCTCGAGGAGGCGGCGGCGACAGCTTGAGGAGGCGGCCGGCGAGGGCTCAGGGAGGTAGATTGGGATTTAGATGTAGAATAACTGCAGAATACACGGAAAACCCTAGCCAGAGGGTATATATAGCGGATTATTACAGACGGTTCTACACTTAGAACCGTCTGTGATATCAATATCACAGACGGTTCTAAGTTTAGAACCGTCTGTGATAACCTACTAGCACAGACGGTTCTAAACATAGAACTGTCTGAGATAGTAGGCTTATCACAGACGGTTCTAAACTTAGAACCGTCTGTGATAAGCCCATCCACCCAGTTATTAAGACAAACACCAACCAGCTGCATTCACACATTTTCACCAACCAGCTGCATTCACACTTTTCACCAACCAGCTGCATTCACACATTTTCACCAACCTCACACAATGTATTTCTTCACACATTTTCACATATACATCACACACATGCATTGTTGTATACATAAATGCCAATTGACATATACATCACACACATGCACATTCTCATTGTATTTGCTTATTTCCTTTAAAAATTAGCCCTTCATCATGATCAATGCGTACGTAACAAGTTTCGTCACGTTGTTCATCGTCGACTCTTATGCCATTTCCAAAAGGAGGTAACTCGTCAAATTGATTGTATTCTTCCTCGTCCACTACATTCTCTACTCCGACAATTCTCCTTTTTCCATGAAGAACTACATGGAGTTTCTTATTTGCCGGGTCGGTTACATAGAAAACTTGAACAACTTGATTGGCGAGTACGAATGGTTCGTCTTTGTACCCGACACGTTGGAGGTCCACGGTAGTGACACCGTACTTGTCAACCTTCACCTGTGGGAGATACACCCAACGGCAGCGAAATAAGGAGATCTTGAAAACCACATAGTCGAGCTCCCAAATCTCTTCTATGATGCCATAGTACGAGTTTCTCGACCCATCAGTACTGAACGCATCTGTGCGGACACCGCTGTTCTGGTTAGTGCTCTTTACATCCTGAGACCGCGCATAGAATGTGTACCCATTTATGTCATATCCTTGTCATGTCACAACTGTAAATGTCGGCCCTTTTTCCAACCATGTCAGCGTCTCACTTGGCGAGCTCCTAGCGATTTGCTCCTTCAACAATTCAAGCATGGCCAACAACCTCGTGTACTTGCAGCACGTGAACAAAGGTTTCTCTGAATCCTCCATCAAGCTCTGGAATTTAACATACTCTCTCTCATCATAGTTCTCTTCTACATCGCGAAGCATCTGATCCAGATTATCATCGTGCAACCTATCTGAATTCGAACCACACTCGACATCAGCCGGCGGCATGTCATTCACTTCACCGGCGATGTCATCCGGTGGCATATCATTCACTTCACCAGCGATGTCATCCGGCGGCATTTGATCATTCACTTCGCCATGACTGGTCCAACACGTATAACCCTTTTTGAAACCCCTCGAATCAAGTGCGCTTCAATTTGCCCTCGGTTCTTAAACATCTTTAAATTCTCGCAGTCAGTGCATGGACAGTACATATATTCCACCCCTTATTCAACATATCCTCCTCGACGGCTCTTATAAAAGCAGACACACCATTAATGTACTCTTCACTCACACGGCTCGCGGAATACATCCAGCTTCGGTCCTACGTTACGTACATATATAACAACTTAGTATTAAAAATTAAATTAACTAATTATTACTACATATATACCAGCCACATGTATTATATTGAGGCTTAATTTGCTAGCTCAATTCATATTACAAACACAACAGCTATTACATAACCAACAATTTTGCAAATCATCTTCAATTAATAACACTCACCAATTACTTAGATCCAAATTGTAATGCATGCAAAGAAAAAATAAAATTCATTACTAACCATATCTAGAGCAACCAGGAAAGTATGAATCTTCAAAGCTCAATATCTGCCTCCTCGCATCAAATTAACTGGCCTGAAATCGCCTAGCTTGCCTCCTGAGCGAAAGAGTGCGCAGCAGCTGCTAGATCTGGATCGAACTGAAGACAGATGCGGTCTGAGCAGCGCAATAAATGCCTAGTGAGCATTATCACAGACGGTTTTTTGTTCAAAACTGTCTGTGATAACTAGCTTATCACAGACGGTTTTGTATTAAAAACCGTCCGTGATAATCTGGGATTATCACAGACGGTTTTTAATACAGACCGTCTGTGATACTTAGGTATCACAGACGGTTCATCGGTAAGAACCGTCTGTGATACTCGTTTTCTCCGACGCCGCCAACACAGATGGTGTCCAAATTAAAACCGTCTGTGTTAGTGTTGGTCACAGACGGTTTTGTCAAACCGTCTGTGATTGGCCGTCTAGTATTAGGCTTTCTGTAGTAGTGGCAGTAGGAATGTAGGACCAGTAGTCCAATAATGCAAGTAAAGTGATCTAACATATGACATCCGTCCAAAGCTGGTGCAATCGGAATCGAAATGCTAATTGCAGCCAAAAGAAAAAGGTTACTGTAAGTAATTTTGGTGCTATTTTCTTTTTAACGAGAAAGATACTAGTCCCGTCTAGGTGTTCTTGCTTTTAAATGCTCAATCATCTCAGGACCATTCCTTTAACTGAATTATTGCTATCCTTACGTTTCCTTTGGCGCGGAAGTTGTGTTAAAGATATCAATCAGAAGATATCTAAATGGAAAATATGCGAGACGTAACGCCAAAGAAAGAAGGAAGACCTTTACTTCATATACTAGTATATATGGGGAGACAACAGTTTGATATACGTCGCTCTCAGTCACTTGGTTTTCTAAGTTTGATATACGTTGCTCTCAGTCACTTTTTCTTCCCACCCAAGTAAAATAATTCCATCTAACTTGACACTGTTAACAACGAAGACAACCACCACCACTAGTACCATTGGCTTTTAAATGCTCAATCATCTCAGGACCATTCCTTTTGTGCGCAAGTTGTGTTAACTTAAAGATATCAATCGGAAGACATTTAAATGAAAAATAAGAGAGACATACAGTTATTTAATACGGACACATTGCACGCTGAAGAAAAAAGAAAGAAGGCCTTTACTTCGTATCTAGTATATACGGGGAGACAGAGTTCTGTGTATGTCCCTCTCAATCACTCGCCACTGTTGACTCGAGTGAACGACAAAGACTCTGATGAACTCGATTGGTCCTTCTTTCTCCTCGGTCCATCCAAGATCGCGTCAGATTGCTAAGCTAGCTATAAGCTGCCCTCGCGAGCCCCAGGATGCGACCACCAAACAAAGCAAGAGAAATTAAGCTACCTGCCAACCCATGGAGTTTGCAACAGGGGCGATGGGCAGCCTCCTCCTCAAGCTCGGCGAGCTGCTCAAGGAGGAGTACAAGCTGCAGAAGGGCGTCAAGGAGCAAGTCGACTCTCTCTCACGAGAGCTGACGACGATGCAAGCCGCCCTCCACAAGGTGGCCGAGGTGCCGCGGGACCAGCTCGACGAGCAAGTCAAGCTCTGGGCACGTGAAGTTAGGGAGCTCTCGTACGACATGGAGGACGTCGTCGACACCTTCCTCGTGCGCGTCGAGGCTCATGAGCCCACCAACCCGCAATGGCCCAAACGGCTCCTGGAGAAGATGCGCAACTTGTTCCACAAGGGCAAGACTTGTCATCAGATCGCTAACACGATCAAAGACATCAATAACCAAGTCCAGGAGGTGGCTAACAGGCGTGTCAGGTATAGAGTCAACAGCATTTTGGCTCAGCATACCGCGATGTCGACTATCGATCCTCGCCTCTTGGCTATGTACAAAGATGTGGCACAGCTCATTGGCATTGATGGGCCAAGGGACGCTCTCATAAAGATGCTATCCAACGGGGATGATGTGTCCAAGAAGAATATGAAGATAGTCTCTATTGTCGGATTCGGAGGATTAGGCAAGACCACTCTTGCAAAAGCAGTGTATGACAATCTTAAAGCAGATTTCGATTGCTATGCTTTTGTTCCGGTCGGTCAGAATCCTGACATGAAGAAAGTTTTAAGGGACATTTGGATTGATCTTGAGAAGGAAAACTATAAGAAACTGCTTGACAAGCAAAACGCGAATTTAGATGTGACGATGTTGGATGAAAGGCGGCTCTTCAATCAACTCCAAGAATTGCTTGAGAAGCAAAAGCATACAAATTTAGACGTGATGACATTGGATGAAAGGCAGCTCATCAACCAACTCCAAGAATTCATTGGGAACAAGAGGTACACATCATCCAACCAATACTAGTCGTCGGCTTAATTACAAGTATCTTTAGGTTTGGTAGTTATACCGTAATTAGTTAATTGCATTACATTCTAGATAGTCTTCAATACCAATACCTTCTTTTGTGTCACCTATGCCCACTTACTTTGTGCTATGTATTTGCATTTTACAACCATACATATTCGTCCATTTGTCTCTAAAATATTTTTCATTTCTCATACCATTTCCAAAATTCCAGTGGCTACCATTTGCCGATGTATCTTATACTTTCAGTTCGGGAACGAGCTACAGGAGAGCTCCTAAAAGGATACTGAAGGCCAGTAGCTCTCAATTAGTAATTAGCTAATTAAGAGCTATATAAAAGAGTATAATATCAATTAGCAAGCAAAATTTCTTAAAAGATTTCTTAAAAGCATAACCTTTGGAAGCCTCTGCATCCTCCACAAATCAAGAATGGAGGTCATGTTTACGGTTAGTGTTTAGGTGCAGGATCCCGCATGTCCCTCTTTGGTGCATGTTTTTCTCTCCTGGCTTTTCTTCCTCCTTGCTTTTTATTCCTTTATACTTAAGTCTTTTTTTGAGTGCCTTGCTTTTATAGATTCTTTACATAGTTTTACTAACTCATGGCTCTTGCTCTGTCCTGCGGATGTATAGGTATTTCATTATCATTGATGACATATGGAATAAGAAATCATGGGAAATAATCCGATGTGCTTTGCCTGATAGTAATTGTGGAAGTAGAGTAGTCACAACTACTCGTATCTCTGAAGTTGCCACAAATGCCGGTGATGTTTATAAACTACAGCCACTTTCTCGTGATAACTCTGAAAAATTATTCAATACAAGAATTGTTGATTGTGAAGGCCAATGTCCCCATAATCAATCCACTGAGGTATATGATGCAATTTTGAATAAATGTGGTGGTGTACCATTAGCTATCATTACGATAGCTAGCTTGTTGGCTAGTAAACCAGAGGAGGACTGGTCTGAGGTCTATAACTCTATCGGTTTTGGGCATGGAGATAACATTGATGTAGAGAATACTAGAAAGATATTGTCTTTTAGCTACTATGATCTACCTTCTCATCTAAGGACTTGCTTATTGTATCTAAGTGTATTTCCAGAAGATTATTGGATCGACAAATATATTTTGATATGGAAGTGGATAGCTGAAGGTTTCGTCCATGACGAACAAAGGATAGGATTATTCGAGGTTGGAGAGAGATACTTCAACGAGCTCATTAATAGAAGCATGATCAAGCCGGATGAGTTCCAAGATATAGGGTACATACAAGGTTGCAGAGTTCATGATATGGTGCTTGATCTCGTCCGTTCCTTGTCAAGTGAAGAAAATTTTGTTACCATACTGGACAATGAGCAACAGACATTTCAACATAGCAATGCTCGCAGGTTAGCTCTTCAAAATAGAATTGAAGAGCATAATCCTCTGGCTAACGTGCGCGTGCAACATGTGAGGTCATTTACTGCCATTTTGTGCCATGCTAGTATGATATCCCCAAGCTTTCGAGTTTTACGTGTGCTATCTATGGAAAAGTGTAGTTTTATGGAAGGTTATAACAGCCTCAAGCATCTTGGCAACTTACTTCACCTGAGGTACCTCGGACTAACATATACACCTATTCGTAAGCTCCCGAAAGAAATAGGAGATCTAAAGTTTCTGCAGACACTGGATTTGTGTGGAACTGGCATAGAAGAATTGCCGCAAATCGTCGGCCTGCTAACACAATTGGTGTGCCTATGTGCTGATGACAAGACAAGAGTGCCAGATTGGATTGGGAACCTGACATCCCTGCAACAACTGCGTATATACCATGTTGTCGACAGCGACAGGTCTGCAAGATTTGTGAAGGAGCTGGGCAACCTGAGGGAGCTGAGGGTGCTCCTGGCAAAGATTGATGTACTGGATGAGAACGTGGAGAGGGCTTTGGTGGAATCTCTAGGCAATCTGCACAAGATTCAGTTTGTGAGCATTGGGGGCCAAGCATTGGGGAAGGGTGCCACGTGGGAAGCATGGCCTGTCTCTCCTAGACGTCTCGACTACTTGTTTTTAGGATGCCTGGAGTTCTCTAGGCTACCGACGTGGATTAATTCGTCGCTTCTGCCAAACCTCTGCTTCTTACAGGTGAACGTGCAGGTTGTGCAAGAGCAGGACATGGAAACCCTTGGGAGGTTGCCACAGCTCCGTGGCCTCAGACTGTTCTCCAAGTACACCCCATTAGTAAGCATTATTGGTGGGGATGGGCAGTTGTTCCACAAGTTGAGATTCTTCATGACAAAGACGTCTATCCGGTTTGTGCACGGCGAGTACAGCATGGCACCTATTATGCCAAGCCTTGAAGCCCTTGACTTTCGTGTCTGTGTAAAGGATGCCAACCTTGGTTTTGACAAGTTTGGCTTGGAGAACCTCCCTTCGCTTAATAGAGTCACTGCTAGCATCGATTGTCATGATGCCTGTGCTGCGGAGGTGGAGGAAGCAGAGGCGGCGTTGAGGCACACAGCCGCCGTTCATCCCAACCGCCCCACCCTTAAAACGACAAGGCTACGTGAAGATCGAATGCTCTCATCTGGACAAGAGGTACGACGTACTCACATCGGTTCATGGTTTCCATTCCTAGTTAGTTCTAATCAATTAATTAATGTTTTGCTTCCTCTGTTCCAGTAATTAATTACCACTGGCCGGTCTACTACTCGATTTTCTTTCTTGCCATGGTCTCGATTTTCCTTAGATTAATCCATAGCTACTGGCCGAGTTGGAGTTAGTAATTCATATATATTATTCGGTACTACTACTCGATCGATCCTTAGCTACTCTAGTTTGTTAATCACTGCTGCCTCGTTCTTTTTCTAGTAGATGTTCTCTGGGTAGAAAAATGTACTTCATTATTTGATATTACAGGATTTTGAGAGGTATTACTACTTTACTATGTATAGTAAGGTACACATGTTTAACAGGTGCATTCAATAATCCTAGTGTTTTTTTAGAGTCCGTTCTTTTGATATTTTACGAGCAGGAAAATGATCCATGTTAGTTCTTTGTTCCCTCACGTCACGTTAACTACTGAATCTCCTCCTCTTTCTTTGTCATTCTCAGGCTAAAATATTCAGTCGTAAAGTCGTTTACTGGGATGTCAAAGTGCGGAAGCAGAAGGATGAGGAGCACTATTTTAACTTCTATGCGCTGTTGATGAATCCTCGCGTCGAGAAAGTCAGCGTTTGCATCAACTGTGAGGATGCTAGTGTTGGGGAGGTGGAGGAAGCGGAAGCGGCTCTGAGGCACGCGGTCGACATCCATCCCAACCATCCCACACTTGAAATCATGATGCTACCGGTCTCTCTCTTTTTCTTAATCCCTTACTACTACTACTTATCATGTCTAGTTTCTTTCCTAATAATACCAGCCACACAACCAGAAACTATCTAATGTCGCCGCCGAAGAGAGAGAGGAGCCAGTGCTAGCTAGCCCGCTCGCTCTTGAATTGATCCTTAGTTACTCCTAATTTTTTTAATCTCTGCTGCCTCATTCTATTTCTAGTTGATGTTCTCTGGGTAGAAAAATGTACTTTATTTGATATTATAGGATTTTGAGGAGAGGTTTTGCTATTTTACGATGTAGTAAGGTACACAGGTTTAACAGGGGCATTCAATCATCAAGTGTTTGTAATTCTTTGTTCCCTCACGTCACGTTAACGTACTGAATCTCCTCCTCTTTCTTTCTCATTATTTCTCAGGCTTGCTACTATGATCTACCTGCTCATCTAAGGACCTGCTTATTGTATCTAAGTGTATTTCCTAAAGATTATTCGATCGACAAGAATCTTTTGATATGGAAGTGGATAGCTGAAGGTTTTGTCCATGATGAACAAGGGATAGGATTATTGGAGGTTGGAGAGATATATTTCAATGAGCTCATAAATAGAAGCATGATCATGCCTGGTGTGCTCGCAAATACATGTTATGTAACAGCTTGCCGCGTTCATGCTATGGTGCTTGATCTTGTCCATTCCTTATCAAGTAAAGAAAATTTTGTTACAATCCTGGACAATGAACAACAGACATTTTCACAAAGCAATGCTCCCAGGTTAGCACTTCAAAATATAATCGAAGAGCACAATCCTCTGGCTAACAAGGGCGTGCAACATGTGAGTTCATTTACTGCCATTCATTGCCGTGTCGGTATGATATCCCCAAGCTTTCGAGTTTTACGCACACTGTAGTTGTGCTCTCTTTCGATCTCTCTCAACTCTCTGACAAAGAACTGAAGAAAACGAGCTGAGGCAGTTATTTCGGTGCAGTGTTCACCTTTTCTGTTGATCTTTCATTCCTATATAAGCGAATTACATGCAGGAAAATATGGATACAAATAACTGAGACAATCACGGCATGCTCGTGAGCAATTGTTGCCATCCCAACAATCTGGGACATGCCATTCTTAGCACACCTGCTAATCTACCTTCTACTTACCAAAGTTAGCAAGCTCAGATTTATTCAAACAACTAGTACCGTGTGTTGCAACGGCCAAACCAAAGATCGGATTCGGTCTTGAGCTAGCCAAGCTGAAGGTTTGAACAACATTTCTCCCCTCAAACCTGCTGCTTGATCTTCGTGACGCCGATCTTTTGACGAAATTCGACGAACTTGTTGCGGCCTAGGGCCTTGGTGAGGATGTCGCAAGCTGCTCCTCGGTGCTCACATGTTCGACTTCCATTACTCGTCTTCAATTTGCTCACGCGTGTAGTGGAACTTGGTGTCGATGTGCTTGCTGCGGCTGTGGTGCACCGGATTCTTGCATAAAGCAATGGCGGACTTGTTGTCGATGAAGAGCTTGAACTTTGGCTGCTCCTTGCCGATGAGCTCGCCGACGAGCCTGTTCACCACACTCCTTGACACGCTGCGCCGCTGCAGCGTACTCGGCTTCGCAGAGGAGGTCGCCACCCTCCTTGCTTCGTGAGCACCACGAGATCAGGTTGTTGTTGAAGAAGAACACGGCCCGTGGTGCTTTGCGATCGTTGATGTCGCCGGCATGGTCGCTGTCGCTAAAGCCGACGAGACGCGCCGCTCCCCCGTGCACATAGCGGCAGCCAAAATCCTGCGTGCCACGGATGTAGCGCAGAATCTGCTTGACCGCCGCCCAGTGCTCTTTGCCCGGCGCCTCCATGTGCCTGCTCACGACGCCCACGGCATGGGCGATGTCAGGGCGGGTGTTGACCAGGTAGCGGAGGCTACCGATCACACTCCTGTACTCCGTCGCGTCGACGACGGTGCCGTCGACCATCTTCTGAAGCTGAAGGCGCTGCTCCATGGGTGTGCTGCAGGGGTTGCATGTGCTAAGTCCTGTACGCTCCAGGATTTTCCCGGCGTACGCTGCCTGTGTTAGCGTGATCTCCCCCTGTCGCTGCTGAACCTCGATCCCCAAGTAGTAACTCAGGAGACCGAGATCGCTCATCTCAAACATCTGCTTCATCTGGGTCTTGAACTCGATGATCTCGCCAGTGTTGCTCCCTGTGATCACAAGGTCATCGACATAGACGCCGACAAGCAGAAAAGATTCAGAGTTACCACGGCGGTAAACGCCATGTTCGAGTGAGCAGCGCGTGAACCCGAGCGACACAAGGGTCGCGTCGAGCTTCGCGTTCCATGCGCGTGGAGCTTGACGAAGACCATACAGCGCTTTGTCCAGCTTGAGGACCTTGGTGGCGTCCTTGTCAATGGCGAAACTGGGAGGCTGCTGCACGTACACCTCCTCGGTGAGGACCCCGTTCAGAAACGCCGATTTGACGTCCATATGGTGCACTTCCCACTTGCCGTGTGCGGCGAGCGCGAGCAGCAAGCGTACCGTCTCCAAGCGCGCCACGGGAGCGAAGACCTCGTCGAAATCCACCCCCTGACGCTGCGAGTACCCCTTCGCCACCAGCCTCGCCTTATGCTTCACGACGGCGCCGGTCGGGTCTCTTTTTACCTTGAAGACCCACTTCATGCCAATGGCACGGTGTCCCTTGGGCAACGACGACGGTGACCACGTGGCATTGTCTTCTATGGACTTCAGTTCAGCCTCCATCGCGCTGCGCCAAGCTGGATCGTCAAGCGCGGCGTCGAGGCTTGCAGGTTCCTCGGCCGTGATCAGGCCGAGAGTCTCCTCCTCCTCCATAGGCAACGCGGTGTCGTACAGGTTCGTGACACGCCGGTAGCGGTGAGGCCCGCCGGAGTCGGTGTCGAAGTTGCTGTCGTGGCTAGGTGGAGTGGCGAACTCCACTCTCGGCGTCGATGGTGTCGCTGTCCCGTGCGCTGGAGTGCCAGTGTCAAGTTCAGTTTCTAAACCTGCACCTGCTCCTGCACTTGCAGTGCCTGTTGAGACAGGGCTTTGTGCCCGTTCCTCCACCACGTGCTCGATGGTGTACTCGATGATGAAGGTTGGCGGTGCGGAGAGCTTGTGAGCGTCCTTCGCCATGTCCCAGCTCCACGCACGGCGCTCCTCAAACGCGACGTCACGGGTCACGTAGATGCGCTCGCCGACGGGGTCGTAGACACGGTAGGCCTTGGCGCCCTCCTCGTACCCGACAAAGATGCCCGGCGTGGAGCGATCGGCGAGCTTGTGCTGTCCCGGTCCCAGCTTCTTCACGTGCGCAGTGCAGCCGAAGGTGCGCAGGTGATGAACATTGGGCTTCCTGCCGTGCCAGGCCTCGTACGGGGTGACGCCGTTGAGGCTCCTCGACGGCGCCCGATTGAGCAGGTAGACAGCGGTTTTCACCGCCTCTCCCCAAAACGGCCCCGGCACCGCCATTGCCTTGAGCAGGCATCTGGTCATCTCCACGACGGTCTGATTCCTCCGTTCCACCACGCCGCTCGCTGGGCGTATGCGCGGATGGTGAAGTGTTTGACGCCGTTCTCCTCGCAGAATTCAGAGAACTCTGCAGAGTTGAACTCGCCACCGCGGTCCGATCTGAACGCGAGCAGTTTGCTCCCGCGCTCGTTCTCCGCCAGTGCCTTCACCTTCTTGAAGAAACGCAGGCCTCGCCGCCGACCGATCAGCTCGACCCACATATACCGCGAGTGATCGTCAACAAGGAGCAGGAAGTACTTCTTACCGCCAGCGGTCGGCGGTGTGATTGGTCCGCACAGATCCATGTGCACCAGCTCCAATGGCTTCTCCGCGCGGAACGCCGTCGCCCTTGGGAACGGCGTGCGATGCTGCTTGCCCATGGCGCAGCCGTCGCAGAACTCCTCCACGTGCTCGACTGGCGGCATGCCACGCACCAGCCCTTTGTGCGCCAATGAGTGCAGGGCGCGGAAGTGCAGATGCCCGTAGCGTCCATGCCACAGCCACGCCACGTCGTCCTTCTGTGCAAGAAGACTCACGGGCGACGCGATCTGGAGCCGCACGGTGTAGAGCCTGTTGCCGGTGCGGGTGACGCGCGCGAGGATCTTGCGTGTCCTGTCGAGGATGCACATAACGCCACCCTCGATGGTGATCTTGCAGCCGTTCTCGTCAAGCTGTCCGAGGGAGACGATGTTGCTGCGCAGGCTCGGGATGAAGTAGACGTCGCCGAGGATGCGGTGATCGCCGGTGAGGCACTCGAAAACGACGGTGCCTCGCCCCTGGATCTTAACGACGGAGCCATCTCCGAACCGTACCGTGCCGTGCACGGATTCATCCAGAGTGGTGAACATGTTGCGGCAGCCCGTCATGTGGCTGCTAGCACCGGAGTCCAGGTACCACACACCGGCAGGCGATGGCACGGGCACGACCCTCTCCTCGTTGAGGTTCACCTCCTGCGCGTCGACGGCGTCAGAGATCTGCACCAGCGTGCAGGCCTGCGCCATCAACAGTCCCGGCTGCTCTTCTTCCTCGGCGTTCACAAGGTTGGCCACCTCGCCGCGCCTCTCCCGGTCACGGGCAGCCTTGCGGCACTCTTTTGCCCAGTGCCGGGCTTGCCACGATGCGGCGATTGCCGCGCGTCGGCGCCGTGTTGCCACCACCGCCGGATCGTTGGCGCGCCCTTTTCCTTGTCGCCGCCGCCTTGGGGTTTCTGCTTTGAGCTCCCCTTTGGTGCTGACGACGATCCCCGCCCGCGCTGCTGCTGGCGGGATGCCCACTCCTCCTCCGTGAGAAGCAGGCGACCTCCGGCTTCCTGCTCGGGCGCGCCGCGACCTTCAGATGCGGCCAGGCGACCGCTGAGCTCCTCGATCGACAGCGTACTCAGGTCGAGCAGCGTCTCGATGGAACAGGCCATCTGCGCGTACCGAGGTGGCACGACGCGGAGGAGCTTTTGCACGGCGTCGAGCTGCGTGGTGTTGTCGCCGAGAGATTGCAGCTCGCTGAGGAGGCTCGAGAGACGGAGGGCGAAGTCCTCGACGCTCTCGCCGCTCTTGAACGCCAATGCATCGAAGTCCTTGCGGAGCTTCTGGCGACGCGCCTCCCGTACGCGATTGTCGCCGACGCGCATTGCCTTCAGCGTGTCCCAAGCGATCTTGGCATCGTCCTTGGCGGCGAGCGCGGGCACCATCTCCGGCGGGACGGACCTGAGGATCGCGCCGAGAGCCTGCCGCTCCTGGCGCTCAGTCGCGTCGCCGGTGTCGACGGCCTCCCAGAGGCCCGCGCCCTGGAGCGCGATCCGCATCAGGATCCGCCACTCCTGGTAGTTCGTCTTGGTGAGGGTGGGGAACGTGACGGAACCGCCGCCGCCACCGCCCTCGCGCACGATCTCCCTGACCATGATCTCGCCGCCGCCACCCCTCCTTACCCTGCTCCGTCCGCGGCTTGATGAGCGCGCGCGACGCTGGGATGCCGATCTTTCAGGCGACTTGGAGGCGGAGGCCGCCGGCGGTGGTGTGCCGACCATGATCGTAACACTTGCTCTGATACCAAATGTAGTTGTGCTCTCTTTCGATCTCTCTCAACTCTCTGACAAAGAACTGAAGAAAACGAGCTGAGGCAGTTATTTCGGTGCAGTGTTCACCTTTTCTGTTGATCTTTCATTCCTATATAAGCGAATTACATGCAGGAAAATATGGATACAAATAACTGAGACAATCACGGCATGCTCGTGAGCAATTGTTGCCATCCCAACAATCTGGGACATGCCATTCTTAGCACAGCCTGCTAATCTACCTTCTACTTACCAAAGTTAGCAAGCTCAGGATTTATTCAAACAACTAGTACCGTGTGTTGCAACGGCCAAACCAGCATCGGATTCAGTCTTGAGCTAGCCAAGCTGAAGGTTTGAACAACACACACTAGCTATAGAAAATTGTGGTTTTATGGAAGGTTATAATAGCCTCAAGCATCTTGGGAACTTACTTCACCTGAGGTACCTCGGACTATCTTATACACCTGTTCGTGAGCTCCCAAAAGAAATAGGAGATTTGAAGTTTTTGCAGACAATGGTGTTGTGGGAAACTGGCATAGAAGAATTGCCGTCGAGCGTCAGCCTGCTAACACAATTGGTGTGCCTACGTGCTGATAGGATGACAAGAGTGCCGGATTGGATTGGGAACCTGACGTCCCTGCAAGAGCTGTGGATATACCCTGCTGCCGATAGGTCTACAAGATTTGTGAAGGAGCTAGGCAACCTGAGGGAGCTGAGGGAGCTTGAGACAAATATTGATGTATGGGAGGAGAGCCTGGAGAGAGATTTGGTGGAGTCTCTAAGCAATCTGCACAAAATCCAGTCTCTAGGTATTTCGGGCGAACCATTCGGAAAGGGTGCCACATGGGAAGCATGGCCTGTCTCCCCTAGACGTCTCGACTTCTTGTTTTTAGGATGCCTGGACTTCTCTAGTCTGCCGGTGTGGATTAATTCGTTGCTTCTTCCAAACCTCTGCTTCTTAGCCGTGGGAGTGCAGGTTGTGCAAGAGCAGGACATGGAAACCCTTGGGAGGTTGCCACAGCTCCGTTGCCTCCATCTGCACTCGAGGTGCACCGCAGCAGTAAGCATTATTGGTGGGGATGGGCAGTTGTTCCCCAAGTTGAGGTTCTTCACGTCGGACATATCTGTCCGGTTTGTGCACGGCGAGGGCAGCATGGCACCTATTATGCCAAGCCTTGAAGCCCTTGAGTTTGATGTCAATGTGCGGTTCCTGAAGGATGCCAACCTTGGTTTTGACAAGCTTGGCTTGGAGAACCTCCCTTCGATTCAGAAAGTCACAGCTAAAATCAACTGTTCGTTTGCCCATGCTGCGGAGGTGGAGGATGCAGAGGCGGCGTTGAGGCACGCAGCTGCCGTCCATCCCAAGCACCCCATCCTTCAAACGACAAGGCTATGTGAAGATCGAATGCTCTCATCTGGCCAAGAGGTACGACATACTCACATCGGTTCATGGTTTCCATTCCTAGTTAGTTCTAATCAATTAATTAATGTTTCGCTTCCTCTGTTCCAGTAATTAATAACCACTGGCCGGTCTACTACTCGATTTCTTTCTTGCCATGGTCTCGATTTTCCTTAGATTAATCCATAGCTACTGGCCGGGTTGGAGTTAGTAATTCATATATATTATTCGGTACTACTACTCGATCGATCCTTAGCTACTCTAGTTTTTTAATCACTGCTGCCTCGTTCTTTTTCTAGTGGATGTTCTCTGGGTAGAAAAATGTACTTCATTATTTGATATTACAGGATTTTGAGAGGTATTACTACTTTACTACATATAGTAAGGTACACAGGTTTAACAGGTGCATTCAATCATCCTAGTGTTTTTTTAGAGTCCGTTCTTTTGATATTTTACGAGCAGGAAAATGATCCATGTTAGTTCTTTGTTCCCTCACGTCACGTTAACTACTGAATCTCCTCCTCTTTCTTTGTCATTCTCAGGCTACCAAATGGAGTCGTAAAGTCGTCGACCTCGATGTCAATGTGCGGGAGGAGAAGGATGGCAAGCATTATTTTAACTTCTTGGAGTTGTTGTGGTATCCTTGCGTCGAGAAAGTCAGCGTTTGCATCAACTGTGAGGATGCTAGGGATGGGGAGGTGGAGGAAGCGGAAGCGGCTCTGAGGCTCGCGGTCGACATCCATCCCAACCGTCCCACACTCGAAATCACAAGAGACGGTGAAGATAAAATGATGCTATCTGACCGACACCAACAGCAACAGGTCTCTCTCTTTTTCTTAATCCCTTACGGCTACTACTCATCATGCTGGTTAATTACCTAGTTTTAATTGCTAGTTTCTTTCCCAATAATACCAGCCGCGCATCAAGAGAAAGAGGAGCCAGTGCTAGCTAGCTCGCTCCTGAATCGATGGGGGCATGCTGTCATCTTTGGCACTAGTGTGTGTGTGCTGTTCATATATGCTTTGTTTATTGCTTTTTGAAATGAAAAAATGATGAGTACATGATATGAATGATGATATGAAAAAAATGCTCTGTGTAATTTATTTTCATGAATCCTCAATATGAGAGGTGAGCCCTAGTTGATTTATATTGGAGATCTAAGCATTTGATGCTGACTTGTACATATCCACGAGATCCTCTTTTTTTTTGCTTGTTCAGAGATGAAATGCTGCTAGTTGTTCTGACAACCTTTTTTAAATGTGTCATAATTGTTTTACCTTCTTGGGAAATGATGAACAATTCATCTCAGATGTCCTATATGGGGGTTTTTTTTCAGAATGATGAAAAAACATGTCAGTCTGATCCCAGAAATGTGTCTAAGCTCTATTTTTGTCAACTTTGGTTTTAGAGAAGATGAAGCTGCTTGTTTCAATATGCATCATAAGATTTGTGTTATTTATCATTTTAGATTAGTCATGGCACTTACACTGTTCATTGAAATTTGGCAGGAGGAGCTGGGAACTGAGTATCTGGTCCAGCCGCTTGGCCGTGCTGAAGACGAAGAGCATTCCAGTGACTTTGAGCTAGATGAAAATGGTGATGGTGATGAGGATGAGGAGATTGAATTGGATGAAGTGCTGATGAGGTTGAGGATTCAGTGAAGGCGCAATCCTCATCGAAGAGGAAGAGGTCGGGTGACGATGACAATAATGACGATGGTGATGATGATGATGACAATGATGATCGGAGGCCCTCAAAGTCAGGGTTTGTATCAATAGTGAGGGTGCTAGGGTTGGGGAGGTGGAGGAAGCGGAAGCGGAAGCGGCTCTGAGGCACGCAGTCGACGTCCATCCCAACCATCCCACACTCAAAATGACGAGATGCGGTGAAGATAAAATGAGGCTGTCTGACCAACACCAACAGCAAACAGGTCTCTCTCTCTTAATCCTCCGCATTCCCATCCCTGACTACATGTCGTACTACTACGTTTCATCATGCTGGTTAATTACCTAGTTTTTAATTGCTAGTTTTTAATTACATCCATGCCGCTTAATTCATCAATCTTTAGCTCCAATCATCACGTTCGTTTATACTCCCTCTGTTTTTTTAAGGCCTGTTAGTTTTACAATTTCGTTGCAAATCATAATGTGTGAATGCTATATTTGTCTCTTTTGCTCCTATTTCTTTCGTTCTTCCTTTTACCTCTCGTCTTTCCAAAGTACTCAATGAATAGGTAATCTAGTCATTTTCTTTTATAGCTTCTTCAATTCTAAAGCTTTCTTAGTTTAAGTACATAGACGATGAGTGCTAGCGTGTCATGCCAAAACTAAAGCTAGATGGACTCTGTTTCAGCTCTGTTTCTGGATGATCTAAAAAAAGGGGACCTCTCTTTCATTCTGGATTAGTTACAGTCACTCAGAATTTTGGCAATTTTGGAGAATTCTGAATTTCAATATTTCCAATTTTCCGCTCCTATAGAATGAAACATAGCAATTTGAATAAAAATTGATAACTTAAAATTTTATTATTCTAATATATTATCTTAATAAAAAAGTTACAAGAAATCACCACGTCTCAATATCATGGACTAGAAAAATTTATACCTTATACTATAGAATACCACACTACACCACTCAATTGCACGGACAGTCAGTTAATTCATATGAATTATATGTGATTTGTCTATACTAGTCACCTGGTATGACGTGATCCAGATTACCAGACAACGTGACACATCAATAATATACTCCCTTTATTTTTTTACTTGTTGTTTTTAATTTTTTATGGTCTTTAAGATATGTATTTAATTGCTATTTTTTATAATTTACACTAAGATATACTAAAAAATTATAATATTATAGAAGTATTTTTAACGACATACCTAATGATATAATTTTTATATAGCTAATTTAGATAGTTTTAAACCTATTGGTGGGCAAACTTTAGAAAGTTTAACGACACGGATTCTAGTAAATCAAAGAAAAAGAATGGATGGAGTAATAGATAGATAGAAGATAAATAGATACCACACTACACATCTCAATTGCATAGGCAGTCGGCTAATTCATATGAACTAGCTGAATTTTTCATGTAACTACGCGGATAGATAATACAATGCATATGTTTTATTTAAAAATATATGTATATTTGTTACACAACTCTAATGTTTATGATTGAAAATAAAGTTGTATTTTTATACAACTATAACAATTATAATATATATCTAATTAATTTGCGCCATTATAATTTGGACCCACCAAAATAAATGATGTAGATTTTTCTTGTTTTCATCCGATTAACATAAGAATTTCTATCCCCTAAGAGCGAATGTAGTGACTTCTTTTACTTCTATTTTAATAATATAATAGATTATATGTGATATGATCCAGATTAGCAGACGATGTGATATTAATACTAGATTAGAGGATCCATCGATGCAGCCTGGAACTCTGGATGGATGGTTACATAGGTTCCTCAATTCACATGCATGCATGCACGGACCATTGATTCCATGTTCTGTCGCTGGTTGAGCTATTTCTCGGGCTATCTGTTTTATATACTAGCTAGCTGGATGAACTCTGTTTTGCGGTGCCATGTAAACTAATTAAGCCACATGCCATTGCAGCTATACAAGCGGAGCAGGCGGTAGTTTCGTCGGCATCTATCGACTCAATCGTGCAAGCCTAGCTCCCTGTTTGCCTCCAATTAGCAACAGTCAAGACTCAAGAGCACTATACTTGCTATGCATGCGTGCCTGCTTTAATTAATTCTACAAAACCAAAAATATACTAAAGGTCGCATTCAGCCTTTATCTTTGTTTCCTTTATTCCCTTGTTCAAGTGGAGCATTGTTCAGCATGTCGGTTAAAGTAGTTTGAATGCCTTGGGGATCCACGGAATGCTCACACGCATGAAGTGAGCCGATCGGATCGGTTTATTAATTCAGTGTCATGTAACAAGAGTACTAGAGTTTTCAACTAGTAATATTCTCTTCAGGGCACTCTATTAATTCAGTGTCCTGTAATAAGAGTACCAGAGTTTTCAACTAGTAATGTTCTCTTCAGGAAGACTGCGTCAGACATGTTTGCTTAAAAATGCTCGTATTTAATTAATTAATATCCTTCCCTCGCTGCAACAGCAGCATCTTCTTCACGGATGAGAACAGCAAACCATTCTCAAGAAAATCTTTATACTACTCGAAAGGAGGAGGAGTTGGTAACTGATACAATCTTTCTCCTTCCCCTCCTCACAAAATTCTGCATTCTTTTAGCGTCTCCCATTTCTTCCCCGATCCGAAATCCCCAACGAATCGCCGCCGCATCTTGTCCTCCTCCCCACACGCCACCGCCGCCGCCTCCTGCCCCGCACCGCCTCCTCGCCGTCGGCCCACTGCGCCACTACACTGCCATGGTGGTCGTCGTCCTCGCCATCGAGCCACAACGGCCAAAGCATGTGTTCTACGATGGTTTTGCTGGTGGGCAAGATGATTACTTAGTGGCTTTCAAGGTGGATCTGTTCGCCACTGGCTTCCCCCATTATTCTCTCTTGCAAGCTCGCGTCTCCTCTTCGTGGTCACAGATAACTCCTCCGTCGCAGGTGCGAGTGGGAAAGCAACTCTATATATCTGCGGTATGGCCAATGGAAGAAGTATTGCGTGAAATCTTTCCGCTTTCATGGTATCAGATAGCGTTCCTGTGACCTACCGCTTCCGCATCCAATCTTAGTTGCCGCCACTGTGTTCCGGCGCTGCCATGCCAGGTTGAACTCCTTCGCCACGAGATCAACCAGCGCGCTGAGGATGATCGTCGTCGTGCTGCGGACGAACAGCGCTGCGCTGATGAGATCGTCGTGGCTGAACGCCGCCGCCAGGAGGTCGCCACTGCCGAAGCCGAACGCCATCACCGGGAGGCCGAGGCTGACGCCATTCTCGTCGCCAACCTCCATGCCCAGGCCGTCGCCGTCATGAACATCAAGGCCCTCGTGCCCATCGTCCTCGAGCTCGGCTCCACCTCCTACCCGAAGTGTTGTGGCCTCCATCTCATCACTCTCGGCAAATACGCGCTCACTGATCATGTGCTTTCCGATGTCGTCTTCCTCGATGACGCTCCGTGGCATCGTCTGGATTGCGTCATGGTCTCTTGGATTTTTGGCGCCATCTCCACCAATCTTCTCGAGAGCGTCATGACCTCCAGCAGCGCCGATCGGCAATCCACCAGCCGGGAAATCTGGCTGGCTCTTGAAGGCATGTTTGTCGGCAACAAAGAAACTCGCGCCATGATCCTCGACACGGAGTTTCGCACTTTCGTTCAAGGTGATCTTACTATTTCTAACTACTGTTGCAAATAAAAAACAATGGCAGATCAGCTTGCCAGTTTGGGTGAACCTGTGCTTGATCGCACCCTCGTCCTGGCAACCCTGCACGGCCTCAACGAACGGTTTACTCATATGGCGGCTCTTCTCAAACGCCAGAAGCCGTTCCCGCTATTCTTCGACGACGTCCGCAATGATCTTCTTCTTGAGGAGATCATCCTCAACGATAGGGCGTCGACGCCCTCAACGACGCTTCTCTCCACCGTCCGCGGACCTTCTGGCCCCCACAATACCCAGAGCAAGGCATCTGGGGGCATGTCTGGCGGCGCGTCTAGCAGCACGTATGGTGGCGCGTCTTCTGTCACCCCTAGTGGCACACGCGATTTCAAGGGCGCTCCCCACCCGGGCGGTCACGGTGGTCACGGCATGGTGACCATAGGCAGAAATTGCCCCAATAACCGCCGCCACCGCAACAAGGGAAATCACATCAGCGACGGCAGCACAGGCGCTCAGGGCAGTGGTTGGCCGCCTTCATTTTTCAATCCCTGGACAGGAACTGTACAAGTGTGGCCTGCCACGGCGCCGCGTCTTCCTGCTGGCGGGGCTGCACCACGGCCGCACTATCAGTAGCCGGCGCCGCACGCCCTGCTTGCGGCCTCTGGCGTCCCTGGGCTTCCGCTCGGCTACGACACTCCCGACGGCTCTAGCGCTCCCCTCTTTCCGTATGGTGTCCCTGGACTCCCATATGGACATGCGCTCACAGCACATCAACAGCAGCAGGCGCCTCAGCAAGTTCCCGCCACCGGACCCCATGGCCTTTTTGTGAAGGACCTACGCACCAGGAGCGTGATCGCCAGGTGCAATAGCTCCGAAGACCTCTACCCCTTGTTTCCATCTGCCACCAGCCCCCACGCCATGGTCGCCGCCGCTTCTCCCGTACTTTGGCATCGTCCCTGCACCACCGCGACGCTAAGGCGACGCCGTGATATCCAAGCTTTTATGGTAACTAGATAATTACACCGATACTATATCATATATGGATTGAGATAAATCCAAAATATAGA
Organism: Dendrocalamus sinicus; assembly: GCA_036346575.1. Classification (NCBI taxonomy): domain Eukaryota; kingdom Viridiplantae; phylum Streptophyta; class Magnoliopsida; order Poales; family Poaceae; genus Dendrocalamus; species Dendrocalamus sinicus. Next base: position 53,717,901 of record CM070671.1, on the reverse strand, counting down.
CATTATATATGTATAGAAATCAATTGGCTTCATCAAGGGATCCATGATGTTGTACAATAAATGTACTGGAAAAAGGTGCAAACCTTAGTGTCAGCAACCCTCCCTGAGATTTTTCTAGGAGACTCATAGGTATTGATCCAATGAGGTTGTTGCTTGACAAATCCCTATGAGAGACGAGGAAACTAAAGATGAAAAGGTTTCTGTGCTATACAGTTTCCAGAAACAAAGTCAGCATCAGCAGGAGCACTTACAGATATGTAAGTGATGGCACTTGACCCAGAAAATCAGGTATTGATCCTGACAGATTATTGTGAGATATATCCCTGGAAATGGCAAGCAATATGCATAAACAAATGTTTTGAGTATGATGCATTAAATGCCCCTGTTTTCAACAGTTTAAACTTTTGGAGCGAGATAGTACATGAAACTCAAGTACAAAAAGTACTAAACACGATATTTTATAGTCTTACCGTATTAGAAAAGGTCAGATCAATACAGTTTGATATAAAAATCAACTGATAAACGATATTTTTACAAGCTAATAGCCTTCTAGGGTTCATATTGTAATTTGTTACTGAAGCTTTCTGAAAGAGGCTAAGTAGTATGAGGTCATACATGTTCAAATCTAGGCACGACTAATTCAGTGACCAACTACCAAGCAAGAATCCGTTTTATAATCTGAGCAAGTATGAACTGATGACATGTCGAACGTACTAGTGTTGGAGCAATGTTAGCTGACCGAAAGAATCAATTTCACCAACCAATCCACTGGATGACAAGTTTCTGCAGGGAAGACCAATCAATCATCATAAAAATGAAACTGTATGCTTCTTTTCTTTTCATCTATTTAGTTTCTGATGCAATTCTACAAATAGTTGACAGCATATATAAGGAGTGATCCTGTTCGTTCAGAACTCACAAAGCTGTTATTTTCGGAGGACCAATGGAAGTATAACTACAGTTCAAGCCATCCCATGTAAAAGCTGTAGGGGCACATGGATCACTCATCCAGTTTCTCTTCACAGAAAACTTCTCCCGGATGGTCATCATGGCATTTGCTGAAGGTAACAAATAAGAATGGAGGCAATGCACAAGTCCAGTGAAAACACTTGAACAAACATTCCATGCACGCTGAAACTAAATTCAGTAGAACAGTGTCACATAAGGGACATGTCCAATTATCCATTAACATAAATATTTATAAGATTTTAAAACCCTACATTTTAAAACAACCATGATCAGTAAAACTAGAAGTAGAAATCAAGGATGAGGTTCAACTTTTTGTAAAAATTTAAGTGCTAAATCATAACTCTATCGAAAAGAACAAACAAATGTAGTTTGACCTCAATAAACATAGATAGAATCATTTCAGTATTATTTGATTATGAAGTTGTTAGAAAAAAATTGTTGGCAGAACTGCCTACCTATATGTCCCCTTTCACGGTCAGCTAACTTTCAGAAACCATATTGCTATGACAATGTCCGGAAAATGCAACTCTACATGTACATGGACGTGCATGCACTATCACCGCCACTCATGTCACTTTAAGATGCGTGCAATCCATTCCACCCCAAATGCATACAAGAAGCCGTCCAGAAATCTTTCCGCCACTTTCAGGAAAGAAATTTCCCATGGTGAAGCATAATAAATGCACAATACTTAACATGAATAAACTGCACTATATATATTGGAACATTAACTTTTCGCCCATCTGACCAAGTTAAGACTTTTTTTAAAAAAAAGGATGGTAGGAGCTCTGCCCATACATTAAAGAGAGTAAGAGAGTTTAAAAGGATTGACTTATCTGTTTAAAACTTGGCTTATAAGACCAAGAAAACTTACCAGGCTAATATGTTACTCCCTTTGTTTACAGACATATGTCACCATGGGATGTGTGTGGTTAACTTTCTCCATCTTTAACTACTCCCTTTGTTCGGTTGTCTGGTCAGGTGGGTAAGCCCTCCTACTACGCTCCGAGGCCCAGCCCGAGCAGTGGCGGATCCAAGAATTTCAGGATGGGTATTCGAAATTATAAAAATATTGTTCAACAAAAAGTATAAAGGTCCACAATAGTGAAAATTAAAGTACAATTGTTACCTTCTGCATCTTTCCAGCTCTCTCCTATAAATATTTTAAATCTGCAGATTTCTTCATTTTTTAAAGCTCAAAGACCTACAAAATCAAATATATATTAAAGATCAAATTAGACTAACTCTGACAAGAGAGACATATAACAGCCATTCAAAATGGCATCTCTATATCTCTATACTCAATTAATTTAGAACAACCAATCTACTAGCTCACTTATAGAGATTAGAGAGATCTGGTCTATTTGCTCATTGAAGATGTACATGGCATTTCTAAAATCTAAATAACTCTGAAAGCCCATTGTATGATCATATAACATTTTCATTTTTTAACTTGAAACAACATTAATTCAGATGCAGCATGCTGCACATAAAAAAAGATGACAATAGGCCAAACATTGAACCTATAATCACAGGGGAAGGAAATTTCAAGAAAACAAAAAAGGCTCTGTTTAAATTATAGGATTTTTAGAGCAATTTTTCCATTATCTCTCATTAAATGTTTGATTTTCTACAGGGTTTTCTTGGAGTTCCTATGTTCTAAAAAGGGCTGGAGAATTGTAGTGACCGGCATATAACGGTCGTTCAAAATGACATCCCTATATCTCTATACTCATTAATTTAGAACAATCAATCTACTAGCTCACTTATAGAGATTAGAGAAAGATCTAGTCCATTTGTTCATTGAAGATATACACAGCCCTCCCTTACAGATTCCATCTTTTAATATAGGTCTCACTCGCATATATACATGACCTACTCGATAACTAAATAAAGGTTTAATCTCTATAACCTGAAAATGATGCTTCGAACATAAACACCAAAGTAACTTGATCAAGCACTTCAGAAAAATAAGAACCTTCCCTGTTATGTCACCTCACCTGCATAAAAACAAGAGCATGCTTAGATCAGTTAGATGGCTGGCACCATGCTAAGTGCACATTGAGAAGCCACTAATTATTCTTATTATATACATTACAATTGAAGATAACAGCTAAGTGCTCACTGCTCAAATCTGCTACATCCTATTAAAAGAAGACGGAAGAACATTATCAATTATCAAAGGCATACACTAACACAATTTAGCATGTTGCTGAACAACTATAGATAACTGTGTTCTCACACTTTTCTATTAGGAGGGCCGACATCCTGATTCCTCATGAATGCTCACAACAAAAATTTTCAGACTAAGCAATCGACTTGCTCACCAATCCACTTACACTGCATTGGCTTGAAGAGAGACTGTTTTCTCGCCATCAAAAACTGAAGCTGCTATTTTTTTTCACAAGAGAAAAACATGGAATTTTTAACACCACATTCAATTTGCCGCGGAAGCCACATCGCGATCATTACAGGCTTTAGATCAATAAAGCAAATAACGCAGGCAGGGTAGCCAAGAACAGCACCATCTACCTAACAAATTTTACCAAAACCGCACAAAGGGGCGCATGCCAATAACTACCAAACCTTGACATCCACATAAAACCAAAGGAATGTGTATTTAGTTCTTGCTCCTGATTACCTCCTCGGGAACAGAAGCCCAGCAAACCAATCCAAATCCAAGAAAAGATCCTCCTTTCAGAATCCAATCCACCGAGCCGCCGGGTCCGCCTAACCCCATCAAGATGAAACCAAGTTTCAGTTCCCAAGAAAACAAGACGGCAAAGACAAAAACACAATCTTTCGCACAAATCAAGAACCAGAAAATCCCAGGATTCTCTGCCGCCGGCCCGTCACCACAATCATCGCCGTGACGCCGCCTCTAGTCTAGGGTTTCCATGGGGGAGAGGGAGTCGAGTGAAGGAATCACGAAGACTGAAAAGAGCTGAATACCCTTTCCACAAATGGGCTTGCCAGGGGGTGGGGGGATGGGCCAGTTAAAATGTGTAGACATTTGGACTGAATGGGTATAAAAATAGTAAATTTAGCTTAACTAAATATATACATATGTATTATATCTGATATATAATGAATACCCTTGGATCACTGTAGATCCACCCTGAGCCCGAGGGAAACGAAACCCCCCGCGCCGTGGAAGCTTAGAGATTGGCGTTGCAATAAGGTTGACAACATGCTTTTCTGAGCCTTGCACAAACCCTGAGCGAACAGTAGCGGACATGTACATTGGACTGGGTGCAGCAGCCAACGTGCTGCTATCCATATCCATCTCAGTGAAGTAGAGTCAAAGGAAAATATTATATACAAACTTTGTCTGATGAGCTCACCTAATGTGGTGATAGTCTGTTCCAAAGTGGTAGCGATTGGGCCCAAAAGCAACCGTGTCACGGAAAAAGCTGAGCAAAACTAGAGAGACTGTTGCACTGGCATCTAGATAAAGGCTCTGTTCTTTTTAATTTTTAAAAGTTATTTTTTGATTTTTTTACAGTAACTAATTTTTAAACTGAGTATCTTTCTAAGATATGATTTACTAATTAATTGTAGTACATAACTTCATTTATATCAGCAAAAATCGTACATAAATTTCTGTTACTCTGTAATCTCTCACACAAATAACCCAAAATCCACAAACCGTAACCAAAAATCATAAGCTTCAGCTAAAAAGAACCAGTCCAAAGATTTACCGCAAGCGACCTCAAGTCAAGCCCTGAAATGAACAGAGTTCCCGACCCTATGTTAGGCCGTTAGGGAATGCAGACGAGAGCGGTTGCGTGTTCCTTTGGGGAAGAAGCGAACGGCTGAGTAGCGTTGTGCAATGCCTTGCTGCATGTTCCCTAGGTGTCAACGGTGCGGACTAATCCTGCATCAGTGAAAGCCTCTTCGGCTACATCTGTTAAACCAGTCTTGCCATCTTGGTAACTCGGGTTTGTGTTATATCCACAGTCGATGCTTATGAAACCTGCCAAGAGAACAAGAAAAAATATATGAGAAGGGCAAGCACGTTTGGGTCACAATGTAGCAGTTCGGAGTTCCGACTAGCAGTCCGTAACAGTGTTATAGTATGTTTTTGGCTCTAAAAAGATCGAATGAGTTTTTTTTAATCTCTACTCCACTCCCGTGGAATACCTATCAAAATAAGTCTTTCTCCACTTCTGTTGAGTGTCTATTAAAGTAGGCATTTCTCTACCCACTTCCGTGGGTTATCCACATAAAGTAGACTAGAGAATCACATAAATTACCTCTTTGCAATATGAATGCTCAACATGCAATATAATGATTCTTTTATTCATTAGTCACTTATCAACATTGCCATCATTTAACCGTAATCATCATCATCGTTTAATCATAGTCATGTGAGCATAATAAAAAATAAGTATAAAATATGTTGATCATCATGGTAAGTATTTATTTAACATAACAATAAGAGCAAACCGTTCGTATAGCATTCTACTATGCACTTATTTTTTCTAGTTGCAAGGAATGAGTTGATTCAAATATGACACCAACCTCGACGCTACTCCTTTTGTAGTAAATATCCAAGCTCAACAACAAACCACAGCAGTACAAGAACAGCAATTTAACAACATTGTACATTTACATTTCTGAATTCCACAATATTCCTCTTTCATTGTGACAGTCACTCCTGCTGTCTTGGTACTAAAAATAGTGTAATTTTTGACTCTCAATCCCTAACATTGCAAACCATACTAGTGTTGGAATCTTCACAAGATTTCTTACAATTTCTTAGTTGGTCACAAATCCTGAGTAAACCATTTAACCTCTCTTTTTAACCCAGAAAGCAGCTCTATTATCTTAATGGATAACAGATTTAATAATTTCATATCTATTTAATTACACATCCAAATATAGTAAACCATAGCACTTCTAGAATCTACAGAAAGTTCTCTACCTTTATTTAGTTATGCCCAAAATTTAATTCTATCATGTACCAAGTCAAATTAACAGTTTTCCACGACTGCGTTCAACAGCATTCGAATTCTGAACAGCAGTCTTCCCATAGCCATAACTTCTAATCTATTTAGAGAAATTTATGTTCTTAGACTCTATGGAATCCTTAGATAAATATCTACAACTTTCATGATATGCATAGGTTATGAAACAGGACGTAAAGGCTCTAAACTAAGCCCTAATCTCTGAATAGCAAACTTAACGAACTACGACATCAACAATTTAACTCCAAAACTGATCCTCTACTCTAATCCAGCACCCACATGATCCCGAAACGCTAACAGTAGGGAAAAACTGGGGTGGCGCCAGGAGAAAAGCACAGTGGTGGCATGGCTGGAGGTGGCGCCGAGGGGAAAAACAGGGCGGCTAGGGTTTGGCTGCCCTCCCCGTTCAGTCTCCTTTAAACAGCTTGGCCCAAACGCCAAACCAGTCTCCCCTGCACGCAGGAATCGGCTACGATTTCGGCCAAGCCGGTTCTCTCTTTCATTCTATTCAAATTTTACGTATCCTGTTTTCCTTAATTGCATAAAGGTCCCTAGGAGGGCTTAAATTGGAATACTATAGTTGCATTGGCCTCTGGATAAAGATTTGCCACAAGCGACCTCAAGCCCAGCCCTGAAATGAACGGAGTTCCGGACCATATGTTCACCATGCAGACTTGCAAGTCGTCGGCAGGGGACACAGCAATCATCTCAAGCACGTATGCTGTGCTGGCGTTGCTGATAGTCACCGTCGTCCAGTAGTTGACCCCGAAATAGAGATCAAAAGTAGGAAGCCTGTTTAGTGCATCATAGTTACCGTAGCCAAATGCAGCCCTGACGAGACTCTTGCGTGTAGGAGTTGCGTGTTCCAGTGGGGAAGAAGCGAATGATTACCGTTGTGCAATGCCTTCCTGCATGACTCGACGCACGCTCGCTGTCTAAGGTCTCTTATTCATTTCATTTCGATTTAAACTTTTGGTTTCTAATTTATTTTTTATTATTTCTAAATTTCTTTTTTTCTGTTTTTTATTATTTTTGAGATTTTTTGTCGGTTCTTTTTTCCTATATTCATTTGCATTATCCGTAATAAACTAACCTAGATACTTTTTTATTTTTAAATTTAGTTATACCAAATAAGTCACCATCAGCTACAGTATGATTTTAACTAGGTACAATGTAATTTTAGCTATAAACTAGCTTATTTCAGCTCAATCGAACGACATCTAAGCTTTCAATTAATTTTTTGATATATGTAGGGGGCACACTTTGTGAGTTGCGTGAACGTATGCCTTGTACCCCTTAAAAAAATGAATGAGCAAGAAACGAAAGGAAACGAGGACAGTTTCATGCTCATGACCAAGTCCCAAACAGCCCAAAATCGCCGGGACGGACCGAGGCGTAGACGAGGAAGAATGCCTCCTGGTGGGCCGCGTACAGGGGCGGCGGCGCGCTCGCCGGTCCCCGGGAAGCCGGCGGGCGGTGCGCGGCGGGAGCTTCATGGCGCTGTCCGATCGCACACGCGGCGCAGATTGAGTGGTGGATGATGTTTTGCAGAGAAGACCGTCCTTTTCTTCTTTCTAAAGAACTTTTATTACGCACACACAAAAACGGACTACGGTACTTCAGTTTAGCGACTTTCAATTTGCTTCTTATTTTGTCAAAATGTGACCAGATCCAAATGTGCGTATACGTCAAGCTACCCGGGATGAATGTATATGTTCAAACTTCTACTCCGGCTATTCTCTTTCGCTTCACGTTTTTAACTTTTTATAGTTTTTAATATGTGATTTTGACCTTTATTTTACATGACTTTATATTAAGATATATTAATAATAAAATTATGATATTATAAAAGTCTTTTCAATGATAAATCTGTTGATATAATTTAACTGTTGGTGAAAGTTTAACTGTATGGATGTAAAAAAAGAACGGGGTTACTAAGAAAACAAGAAACGTGTCCATCATTATGATTGTTCGCGCAAAGACTAGTCGTTAAGACCGGAGGCAGAGTAAGAGAGCTCACCGAGAGTTGCTGGCTGACCATGGATGCCAACTAACCTCAAAGCAACCAAAAAACTTATGACTTTTAGTTATAGCTTATGGCTTTTGAACCCATCGTGTAAGAGATTACAGAGTAATAAACTCACGTGTGATTTTTGCTGATATAAATGAAGTCAGTACAGTATATACTAAATTAATTAGTAGACTCTATCTAAAAAGATACTCTATTTAAAAATTAATTACTGTAAAAAATTAAAAATAAAAACTAAAAACTATAAAAGAACAGGACCGTAACCATCAGCGTCCATACGCTGCTGCTGAGGTACAGTTGACCCATCGTGATTTGAATGCATGATCTTAAGAATATTTTCTCAGAATTCCAGGCCTCGCCGAGCACGAACTAGGGCTGTAAAAAAAGCTCGAAGCTCGCGAGCTACTCGAGTTCGGCTCGTTCTAGGCTCGGTTCGAGCTCGGTTCGAGCTTTAAACGAGCCGAACTCGAGCTTGATCTCGAGCTCGCGAGCTTTACCGAGCCGAGCTCGAATAGTTCGCGAGCCCCGATTCAAGCTCAAATAGTAATACATATTAATTCTTACCGAGCTTACTCGAGCCGAACTCGAGCTCGAGCTTTTCTTATTGTTAAACATTAGTGTATATTTGAATTATTTTGACTGTTATCGAGCTTACTAGAGCCGAGCTCGAGCTTAAAAATTTTTTATTATTGAAAAATAATGCATAATAAATTATTTTAATTGTTACCGAGCTTCCACGAGCCGAACTCAAGCCTACTCGAGCTTAGGCCGAGCCGAGCTCGAGCCCAGGTCTAGGCTCGGACCTCAACTCGAGCTCGGCTCGAGCTTCTACCGAGCTCGAGCCTGGAAGGCCAAGCTCGCTCGAGCTCGGCTCGTTTACAGCCCTAGCACGAACTACAAGACAAAGGGGATCCATGGAGGCGGAGCATTCCATAGAACGGCCCAAATAAAAAATACAAGGACCAAATGGACATAAATCTATGGGAACTGTGTCTTAGAGCAACTCCAACAGTAGCTCTCAAAACAGGGCCTCTACTTTTCATTTGAGGGCTCTCCCTATTTTTGAGGGTCCTGTTTTCTGGGCTGCACTCCAGCAGGAGCCCTCAAAACAGGGCCCCTACTTCTTAATTCCCTCTATTTCCTCACACACTATATGCATATGTATGGGACAAAAGCACAATACACAATAAAATATTTATGATTTCACAATGAGGGACAATATTTAAATATATGAATTCAAATACGAATATTCAAATTTAAATTCAAATTTGTTCCGAATTTAAATTGAAAGCACAAAGTTCATCACATAACATTCAAATTTGTTCCGAATTCAAATACGAATTCAAATACGAATATTCAAATTTAAATTCAAATTTATTCTGAATTTAAATTGAAAGCACAAATATGAATTCAAATACGAATATTCAAATTTAAATTCAAATTTGTTCCGAATTTAAATTGAAAGCACAAAGTTCATCACATAACATTCAAATTTAAATTCTAATTTGTTCTGAATTCAAATACGAATATTCAAATACGAATTGAAATACGGATATTCAAATTTAAATTCAAATTTGTTCCGAATTTAAATTGAAAGCACAAAGTTCATCACATAACATTCAAATTTAAATTCAAATTTGTTCTGAATTCAAATACGAATATTCAAATACGAATATTCAAATTTGTTCCGAATTTAAATTGAAAGCACAAAGTTCATCACATAACATTCAAATTTAAATTCAAATTTGTTCCGAATTCAAATATGAATTCAAATACGAATATTCAAATTTGTTCCGAATTTAAATTGAAAGCACAAATGTTCCACAAAAAACGAGGAAAACTGAAAAATGAGAGCCGGAGTAGGGGGCCCCTAGGAATGAGGGCTTGGAGGCCTCATTTGAGAGGCCTCCTATTTTTGAGAGCCAAGTAGGGGCCCTGTTGGAGTTCAGTTTTTTGCTCTGGCTCTCAAATATGAGGTTTGAGGGCTCAAGTAGGGGCCCTGCTGGAGTTGCTCTTAGTTAGTGTTCAAAATTTCGGCGGTTACCGAAAAAACCATCCGATATCAATTTTTGATTTTTAAATTTTGACTAGTTTTTTTTCCGATTTTTCCGTTACCGGCCGGTATTTCCCGTTACTGATTGGTTTTTCCGGTTATCGGTTTTAAAACATCCCAAAATTCAATTTTTAATTTTTAAATTGTAACCGATTTTTTGCCGGTTTGCCGGTAACTGACCGGTTACCGTTACCGGCCGCTGGCCGGGATTTCTTCCGGTTCTAGGTTTTGGAACCTGGTCATAGTAGTCCACTCCATCAGGCAAGAAAAAGCCAAACAACAGGTAGTTTTGCTACCGGAACAGTAGCAAACTAATTCTATTCAATAAATCCTGGGTTCTTAGAAACCGCAGGTTATGTATGAATTGTCACACCAGATTATTACAGGACACCTCTAACTCGCTGCAGGCTCCAGTATCAACAGCAAGAGTGTACCGGTTTGGGAACGCACGAATTTCATAGAGTTTTACACAGAACGGTTCAGTTTCTGGAGGTAAATGCAGGAAGATTCCTGCATCCCAAACGGGGGACTAAAAGGAACATATACACTGACGTCAGGCATATGAACATTGCAAGTTTGTCAATGTATCACCTTTCCATGCAACAAATCTTTGTTAAGCCAGCGTAATGTACCACCAAGAATTATGACATAGCGCGCGTGTGTGTCCCATGCAATTTTTTCATATGTACCACATTGAATTGGAGTATATTATAATCAGTATATTAGTGTACCCAAAGTAATAAAGAAGTATTTTAAATTTGTTTAGGTGGTATATTAGAGGTGGGAGTAACTACACCCGAGAGTAAAATATATTTTTCCTATGAATCTATCATATGGCTATACTTTTCAGGAAGGCTAGCCTTCTTGTAGTGTTGGTGGTTGCTGTGGCTATAGGCCTATGGCTGCTGTCTTCCCATCCTGTCATGCAGGCAAGCATTTCCCTTTTTCTTCTATCCATCGCCGAAATCAACCAGTGTATGTATAGAGGGTATCCATCTTATTTAATCTATGCGTTGTAATTACATTAATATGAATGTACATGCAGCTATTGAGGTGAAGGAACACTGCTACCAGTCGAATCCTGTACGTTGGCGAATTGCAGGCATGATTGCCGTGTGGCACATTGCGACGAGAACTTGGCCTATTGCCAGCACGAACATTGATGCTGCTACAAATATATGCTTCCTCCATTCTACTACGGCCACAATGATCACGGTGGTCCTGGCGACGACGGTCATGGTGGCCACGGCGGTCATGACGGTCACGGTGGGTTAAAATGAAAAAAGTAATAACAAATGCTGAGGATTAAAATAAATTGCATGCATGCAGCAGGTTCAACACATACGATGAACATGTTAATTTGCCGGGAGCTATCTCTTGAAGCAGTAGTGTATTGGTCGTCAAAATTTTCCAACTACTGTTTTGGTTCTTTGCATAAAGTAAAAAAGGGGTGCTAATTCATGAGCGTCCGTGAGATGCACAACTCCCTTCCACACCTCCAGTAACCCCCTCCCTACTTCCTCCTATCCATGTCACCACTGAGATTTCTACTAGGATCCAAGAAAACGTGCAACTGAGAAATCAAAATTTTCAAGTCACGGACATTCAACAAGTTTAAAAAATTTCAAATTCGGAACGTCCAAATGAGATTCAAGAACTTTCAATCTATATACAAAAATCTGTCAAATTCGAGAATTTTCAACTAATATTTAAAATTTCACTCGAGAGTTTCCCGTTGACACTAAAAAACTTTTGAATTTTAATTTTTCATCCCACGAACCTAGATTTTGGGGAACGAAAGCTCCTGGATCTGCAGGAGCTTCCGAAATCACACCGTGGTTGTCTTCGTCGATCGGCGACGAGGGTGACGCCGTCTCCTCTCCACGGCTGGATGCCGCTGTGGAGTTTTCACTGCTGGGGATCGAGTGAACCTGCCTGCGGGCATGCAAGAAGGCGATGAGATGCATGGAGGACACAGCAGCCAGATTCCGTCGACCATTTGAGTGAGCACTGCATTGTGAAAGGTATCGGGAGAGAGGTGAAGGAGAAAGTGGGGAACGGGAGAGAACACCAAGGGACATGCATGCCAACTCGTCGTTACGGACGTGTCCACGAGATAAGTTCCCCTTGGGCATCTGAAAATTAGGAAAACCAAAGTAGACATTGCTTAATCGATGTTTAGGCAGAGTTGATCAACGATGCTTGATAGTGTCTCTGTGCGTGCTACATTCCTATAGGATTCCATTCCATCGAAATTCCTCCTAAAATCCAAAAAAAAAAAAGCCTTACTTTTCGTTTGCTCGAAATAGGCCATTGTACACGAGAAAAAATTGCTTTACAATTATACTGGACTGGAATGACAGCACCGTAACACCTACAACACAGCCTTAACTTTTTTTTTTGTATTAGCCAAAGCACGGCATTGTTATAGTAATATATAAGCTATTCTGGAGTTGTCCCACATAATCACACGCAAGCACAAAGATGAACATTAAAGAACACAAGAGATATAATCCCGAGCCTTTCTTCGTTATTATCAAAATGAGAGGTGTGCAAAATAACGAGGCCCTTGGCCTCTATTTATAGGCGAATAGGCCCCACACACACATGTATCTCTACTGGACAGACTGTGTGGTAGTCTAGGAAAGGGATTTTTTTTAAAAAAAAGTCCACGTTTAGATAAGTGTCCACACATATGGAAACTATGTATACTGAATTTGTTAGGGCGATGCCCAGGATGTGAACTGAGTTAGGCCTATAAATTGATTGGAAAATTTGACCCATAAATAAAATTAATTTGGACGGCTGGGCAAGGTTTACTCCCAGCCCAGCACCAGGATGCCAATTTGGGCTCGTGGTAGCCAAGCCTGAAAGATCTCACGCCAACAACTGCGAGTAGAGAATTACGCTCCGCTCGGTTGAGCTGAAAAGCTGTGGCTTATGACTGAAATTGCACTGCAGCGGTTGAAATTTTACTGTAGCTGAAGGTGGTTTATTTGGCGTAATTAATTTTAAAAAATTAAAAATAAAAAAATATGCTAGTTCATCACGGACAGCGCAAAACGAATACAGGAAAAAAAACCGGCAAAAACCTCAAAAAAGCCAAAAATTCAGAAAATAACGAAATTTATAAATAGTGAAAAATAAGTCGAAACTAGAAACTGAAGCCAAAACGAACGAAACCATTCTAGCAACCTCTCCGGCCGCCGCAATCTCCACCGCCACCGCAGCCACTTGTGACCACCTCCTCGCATCATGAGAGAAACCTACCGCCTGCGGCCATAGAGAAGATCCGCGCAGAGCGAGGTCGCCTCAGCTTACTTTCTTGAGAGTCCCTCCACTCTAGTTTGTTGAGAGCTGTGACACGTATCGTACTTTCATGATTCTCTGGACTGGGATTGACACAACGAGCAGGGCAATTTCGCGCCTCCTTAATTGGTTTGATCCTAATGGCTTTAGTTTTGTTTCCGGTAGAGAGGGATAAAATAATCCTAAGCACTAGTTAGGGCCTTAACCGATAGGTAATTAAGAGTCTGCAAGGGGATAGAATAGAATAGCATCAATATGGCTCGCTCCAAACAGTTTGATCTTCTAGCTTATTTTGGCTTTTGACTTATTTAAATTAGAAGCCACTTGAAATGACGTCGGTTTCTAATTTTGGCTTATTTTAGTTTTCTTTTTTGGCTTTTATGTCTTTTATGTTTTTCTTACTCCTTTGCATTGTTCGTGACGATCTAATAGCCTTTTTTTAAATTTTTTAGTTAGTTTTCTTTTTTTCTTATTTTTATAAAAAAACTAACACTTACTAAAGTGCAATTTCAATTATAAGCCCAAAGCCATAGCTAGAATCTTAAACCATGAGCCACTTTGAGCACCAACTTTGGTTGGGAATCACCACATGTCATAGCCACCTTATATAACAAAGCCATGCACTGACATCCACTTGCAGAAAATGCCTTTGTTCAAGGGATATTTCATTATTTGCCACTATAAAGGTTTGCACTTCAGTATTTGTCACTTTATGTCTCACTGACATATGGGTCATGCGGTATACTTTCACTCTAGTTGCTATCAGCAAGCAACACCTTGGACTAAAATGATTCCCACAAGCTCTCCGATTCAAAGTCAGATATTACAACGTGATCAGTTATTCTTAACATAAAAGTCAGATTGTGCGTTTTCCTTCCTGTCCCGCGTCCTGATGACATTGGGTCGTTACATCCACGTACTAATCAAGCTTTACTATGCATACATCACGTTCTCAATCATCATTAGTACATGTTGATGTGCATTCTTATATCAAAACATTTAATCAACACAGGTGAGCTACGGACTTTGCGTAAGCGGCTCGTTACAAGCAAAAACTCCACAAATCTTTAAACTGGCCTTAATATTGGGAATATTCATAAATATTTTTGTATCATTTGAACGGTTAAGATTGCTAGTTTCCTCCCTCATCATTAGTCATTACCGTTCTAAAAGTCTTGGTAAGAATTGTATAACATGGCAATCAAGTCATCATGAGTGGATGTGCCGCCGCTGATAGCTATTTGAACCATAGTAGTAGGAGCAGGATATGCAACATTGCAACAAACATACGACACATTGGCTACTGCAAATCCTCTCAACTACTCAGAAGCTTTGCCACTTGAGCGCTATGGTCCTTTCATTCATTCCCGTCATGATATTCACCACCTTGCTGCTGGGCGTGGTCACGGTTGCTCCATCTTCCCCGAGCAACAATACCGATGACCTCACCAACTTTCAATGCCAAGCTCTCTATGTTCACACAAATCAAGCTTAAAGGTAAAGAGAAGATTACAATGCTTTTTAATCTCATGTAGCCCTGTTCATGGTAATGAAATCGTAATTAATGTCCACAGTGTTTACCGAAAACCACATCAGCCACTGATCTAATGCCAAGTGGTATCAAGCAATCTCAACCGCTCATCTTCACTTGAAGCCTGAAGCAAACTGAACGTTTTCTGAAGTCTGAACTCCACTGAATTGGCCACCGACTTTCTTCATTGCTGACATGATGGTGGATGCATGGTGTCGAGGCCGGCAGGATCTAGCGGTGGGAGCGTCGAGACCGGCAAGATCTGGCGATGGCGGGGTCGAGGCCGGCCATATCCGGCGGCTACGAAGTCGAGGATAGATGGATCCAAAGCAGGTCAATGCAGGGGAAAAAATCCGGTTCGGGAAAATTTTCGTCTCCAGCCGAAAGCAACGAAATGGCCGAAATTTCGGAATTTCGCTGAAATTTCGTCCGAAATTTTCAAACCGTCGTTCGAATTCTTTGATGAAATATGTGCGAATTCAGAGTGTTGGTGACGGCAAGTTATACTGGCGACTGGAGTGGTGTTAGGGTTCCAATGGGGAGCACAAGTGCGGCCGGGGACTGGTGGGCTGGGCCATTTTGGGCTGCTGCGTGCCGGTGGGGCTCACAGCTCACAGCGCCATCTGCCATCCGATTTCAAATACTGGCGAATTTTTTGACCGAGACAATGTTTTTTCGCTCAGCAACGAAAGCCACGAAATTTCGCCATTTCGGCGAAATTTCGGACGAAAATTTGCCACCTCGTCGCAGTGATGCCTCCCTGGCTTTCCCCCATGTCTCTGACCCCTTCTTCGCCGGTCGCCCGTTGGTGCCCCCGGCTTCCTCGCCAGCTGCCACCCCCCCCTCCGTCGCCAGTTGCTCGCTGCCACCTCTGTCGACAGATAGGGTGGGAAGAAAGAGCGCGCGTGAGAATGAGTGCGGGGATAATGGTGCTAAGTGGACATTATATGTACTGTGAAGCTATTAAATTGTAATTTTATCTCTCTCTCTCTATATCCCATCAAACTAATACCAAAATTATCAAAAGAAAACAGAAAAATATTGCACTGATCTCGGAGATGGATGGACGGCTTAGACAGTGTGTCCATATGAACTCACGTTCATAATCTTCTTATTCCGCTTTATTTCTTGCATCAGCGTCCGAGTTGGCGTTGATGTGCTCAATCGATTCACCTGATCAATTAAAGAATGGGCATGAAGGATACATGTGGCTGCGAACTTTAAGGACATCAACCAGGATTGCTTTCTCCTCTACAGAGAGCAGAAGACCTAGCAATGGTTTATGCTGATTTTAAGTAGAGCTGTAACGTGGTTCTGCATTTCTGCTTCATGATCTATTATAATTGAAGATCATAGACTTGTGTAGCCCTGCAATAATTCAAGGGGTCTTGTAATGCACCAGCCTTTAATACCACCTTGATAGTAACATCTGCTTGACCCAAATCGTAGCACTTCTGTGGAGGGGGGCTTGCTTTGAGACAATTTTGAGCCTAGGGTGTTAGTGCCCAACCTTTGATCAATCATAAGTTTTGCAATATCTGTTTCTCTGTTGTTATAGTTGTGATCGTCTGTAGCTGCACTGTGTTGGACAGTGGACAGGAGTAGTGTTGTCTCTTAACTTTTGCTATTGTTTCCTAAGCCGATCGATAACAAAATTAACATGTGGTCATTAATTTTGCATTTTGATCCATTTGTGTATGTAGTCTGTATTATATAGTGAGTGTATGCATGATTGTCGCGAACTGTAAGTGCCCTTATCAGAAAGATAATAAGATAGTTTTGTCTCTTACAGAGAAGTTGGGTCACTTCTATTTCGTTTTTTTTCTTTGAGGGAAGGGTCACTTTTATTGTAGAAACTAGAAAACGTAACTTGAGCCTTCGTGGACAGCAAGTATTGGGCCTAATGCAAAAGAAGGTCAACCTTTCTGCTCACATGCTTGTCCATATGGGCCAGTCCATGATCATTGTTGCTAGTTCGGGCTCGTAAGCCCAAGCCCGGAGGATAAATAACGCTGTAATTAACGCACCACCCCAGGACTACGCTTCGGGTGGACTTCACTCGCCGGCAATCTCTCTTCGGCCAATGCGCGCCACCTCCCACCTACACCTGTTCCCGGCCAGTGGAGGAAGTGAGGTCGCTCGCGATAGAAGCTTCTCGAGTAATGGGAAGGGCAGGGCTGCAACATCAAGGTATCGATGATCTAATCCTGATGGTTTTAGAGACTTAATAGTAGGACTTACGCTGGAGTTTGTGTGACATGCTTGAATAATTACGTAGTTAGGCTAGTTTTTTGGAGGGATGAATTGCATTTTGTTGTACTGTGGGATAGAGCCGAGCACTGTTAGGCTGGTAGAGGACGCAGTCGAACACCCCACGAACCCACCGGGCTTGAACCCGGGTGACTAGCTCTTTCCTTTAAGTGAATGCCCTAGCTCTTGACCAAATTTACTTATTAGCTAGTATTTGTTGCCCATCAGCTAGGAATTGCTCTTGAAGAGAAACTCAGTTTGACCCTTTGCTGAATTTATAGCTGATGAACTACAAGAACACTGGATCCATCCTATGCAGTGTTAAAAATCCTGAACAGCCATTGACGTTACTCCATACCTCAATCAACTAAAGAAGCAATCAAACTAGAATAATCTTAAGACCTAAGAAATATTCAATTCAATAATAGAGACTTGCAAAGTTCAAACTTGATATAGGTGTTTAGCTGTGACAACAGCGTACCAAACCTTACATGTTCACAAGCACCTTCATTTACATAAATCTTACAACTTACAAGCGACTTTACTCAATCTTATAGTACTAAGTCTACCATAATACAAAATATCATACAATCACCTTCATCACCTCGTGTTATAGTATGAAAACAGCATGCGATAGCTTCACATTGGAGACAACTGAGACGTCAGAGGAGGAAAGTCCATGGCTATCTCATCAATTTGATTGCAAATCATTTGCCCTTGCCTTTGCATCCATTCCTTTCTCACCGAATGAAGATGCTCCAAAACTTGCTTCATTGTGGGCCTCTCATCCACATCTTCTTTGAGGCATTGAACTACGATCCTACCAATCATCTCAAGACAATCTATGGCTTCAGTAGATGTGAATTCCTCATCAAACATTTCCCAGCCCTCTCTGTCATGTAAGACTTAACAAAGTTTAACGGGAGGCTCTTGTTACCGTCATACCTTGCCTTCTTCCGGTGATGAGTTCCAGGAGCACAACGCCAAAGCTATATACATCACTCTTCTCCGTAAGAAGGCATGTCTTCATATACACAGGTCTATGTAGTTTGTATCCCCTATCACAAACCTAGTGTGGTGTTTGTCTATAGATAGAGTCGGATATTCAAGTCGACACCCTTGGCATGAACTTGTCATCCAGAGAATGTTGCTTGACTTAACATCTCCATGAAGGATCTTTTGACCAGCAGATGAATGCATGTAGTCCAGCGCTTCCGTGGATTCAATAGCGATTCCTAGACGTACTTGTAGTGAGAGAGGATGTTTTATAACATTACTGGCATTAGTAATATTACCATGAAGCACATCGTAGAGGCTCCCTTTAGGAATGAACTCATAGACCAACATTGGAATAGTTGACTCCAAGCAACAACCCAAGAGTCTAACCACATTCTTGTGACTGATTTGAGCTTGAATGGTAATCTCATTTGCAAAATCCTTTTTGCGCGCCTCATCAACGATAATGGGCGGCTTGATCGCTACTTGTTGGTTGTTGTTAGTAGTTCCCATGTAGACCTCACCAAGCCACCCTTTCCAAGGATTGTACTGTAATTCTTTGTGAATTGGTCCATCTCATACTTCGTGAAAATCTTTATGCCCATGTTTTTAATTAGTTGACCACCATTATTTTCAAAAAAATCTCTAAGCTTCCTTTTCTCACGCTCCATGTGAAAGAAGATTAGTAGAATCATAAAATTGAGACGGCACAGATTGTTGCTGAAAAAACATATATTGTGTTATTATTGTTTTGTGTCAGTCAAGATTTCACAAACCATAAAAGGGCAAATAATTATATGAAGAGGGCCTTACCGATCACCACAATAGCTGATTTGGACAGTATGGGTTGACAATCCTTGTCATTTTTACTGTTTTTCCTTCGTCCAAAATTGCATTTACACTTGTAGTCACCTTCTACATCATGGCATGTCCCACCATAGCAAGGATTATTTTCTCGAGGCTCACACTCATTAATATCTGTAAAATGGAAAAAAAAATACAGTGAATGTTACATAAAAGAGATATTGATAACCGAAATTACTATGTGTTTCAATTTCTTTTGGGTTGGATGCCTTTGTTGAGTTAGGACATCAAATCGTTAAGAAACTAATGAATTATAGTACGGTCTCGAAACCCTTTAATTAGTTTTGTGCAAACTATTGCTCGAACGGTCTCGTCAAGTTTGCCAACCAACAGTAGTAAAGTCAATCGATGATTAATGACTAATTAAGGGGACTAGTCGCCAACCCATACGTGCATACGCACGGGCTAATTTATAAAATATTATTACAAAAACTTAGATTACTTAAATTTTAAAATAGATAAAATTAAAATATCAAGGTATCACCGCTAATGTGGATCCTACTTGGCACATGATATCAGATCTTTTATATGCAGATTGAATATACCATCTAATGCTAAAATTAGTTTTTTGCTCGATTTATTGTTATCATGTTTTTATTGGTTTTATCTATATGTGTCATCAAAGTTGTAATGCTTGCGAAGATCCACATGGTTCAAGATTTGAATATTTACTTTTGAATTTGTGTAAATTTGTGATGTAATTTTTAAAAAAATTTGTAATTTGAGATTCACATATATTTTGACATCACAATTTTGCTGGAATTTTTAGTTTTTAATTTATATATGAAAAAGTATAACTCTATGAAAATCAATTGCTACTAAAATTATATTTGCCATATGCGGTCTTTCTCTTTACATAGCAGTTATAATGCGAGTCTACAGAAGGATTGCTTGAACTATTATATATAATGATTATTAGTGTTAAAAATTATGATTTATTTAATTCTAAATTAATGTAACTTTTTATATAGCAAAGAATATTTTATTTGGAAATTTCCATCCATGTATATATCTGGAAACCATTAATTATTTGGACTTTCTAATTCTAAATTCAATATTTTTGGACACAGTAATTTCATGAAATTTATTATTCAGAATTAATTTATATTTGCACATCACAATTTTGTTATAATTTTACCGTGGAGTCTTTCCCTTAACCAGTGGCGGATCCAGGAAAATTTTTTGGAGGGGCTGAAGTACCTTCAGCTCGACCTCAGCCCCTTCTACATTATACATCCATGGCTAAAAATTTAGAGGGGGCTCCAAGGGTCCGATAGCGGTGGGGGGGCTCGAGCCCCGCCCGCCCCACCGCTAGATCCGCCCCTGCCCTTAACGTAACCATTATTACTTAGGTCCACCACGATGGATGGCTTCGACCCATAGTTTTAAATCTCCGGCTATAGCTGCCGCTATAGCCCGCTATAGCTGTTTTAGACAGATGAAGCTATTTGAGTCCATGTATAATTTAGCCGCTATAGCCCGCTATAGCCTCATTTAGCTCCGCTATTAGCTGTTTGAGAAGTCATCCGCTAAACGTCATAACCGGAGATTTAAAACACTGCTTCGACCTCATATATGTTTTCCACCATTATGTAAATGTTAACAACTTTTGTGGTATTTAATTCTGAATTTAAACATGGTTAGCAAAGTATATTTCTAAAGCGCGGACATCATCATGGTTAGCAAACATGGTCAGGACGTAGCTGCACTAAAGAAACCTAGAGGCCACATCATGTGCTTGCATGCATGTTAGCTGGATATATCAACGGGACTGGCAGCGACGTGGACGGCGGTTGGCCGACAGGAACGTCAGGATCCAGCGGCAGAAGCGTGGACGCTGCTTGGCTCTAGAAGTTCTGGTGGATGCTGTGGGAACAAAGCCAAACGACCTCGACAGATAACAAAGGACACAAGGGAGTTTGGGAGGATTTTTTTTCCTCGGTATGCCGAACAGGAGACGCCACACAAAGAAAAATCCATCTGATTGCTTGCATGCGGGAAAAATCCTTCGTTTTCTCCTTGCGTAGCATGCATGCCTAAGTATCTTCTATTTTGATTTCCAGATGATTTTCCTTGCATGCATGCAATTCTATACGACTCTTCTATTGGGACTTTCCTGTTTCCATCTAACTTCCTCACAGTTAAGAGCTTCCTCCGAGTGGCTAATTATTATAGATAGTAAAATGTCCGTGTGTTGCAACGGTGCCTCAAAAAAGAGGATGAAGAGAATAGAGGGAGAAAAGATAAGGGAAGTTCATGTCTCAGAGAGTGAGAGTTGGCGAACGGTTTGTAGAGGATTTTTCTATTTTTCTTTTGGTTTTTTAGCCATTTTTTAGGAGAAATAACAGTCGGATAGTGAGAGAGAGGTGAATGGACAAACTCCCCTTTTATATATAGAGATATAGATAGATGGATAGATAGCATAAATACTAAGTTTCATATGCAAACTTGATTTTAGGAGACATGAAAAAGATAAATTTTAAACTATAATTATCTTTGTCGTCCATGTTTTTCTTGTTTGAATGCTCTTTTTCAATGAAGCTTCGATGTGGAATTTTGCACCGTGGTAAAAGCATCCTTGCACCCAGTTGTACATCGCCCGTTGGAGGTGCTCATAGCTACATTAGATGTCTCCCCTCTTGCAAAAGAAAGAAAGAAAGAAAGAAAGAAAGAAAGAAAGAAAAAAGAACACTGACTGATAGACATATAAGACTACAAATCAGTTTCACTACTTTCTTTTCCATCCATTTCGGTTGATGTACATATAATTGCATATGTAGCCTCGTAGAGTTTTGAAGAATAGTATTAAAGACAATGATGAGCACACACGCTAGATAAAAACAGTTTTTGCCCAAGTTTTGTGTTGTAATTTTTTGAAAAATAATTCAGTCTTGTTTTCAATTAAAATTTGACAAAAAAGAGAGAGTAAAGACAGGAGTTTATCCGAACTGGTAAATACTTGGTATTTAGCACAAAATAAGCTAAGGGGTTCGTTGTTTTCTGAAAGAAAGAAACAAACAAAGAAAAACAAACGAACTTACTTGTGCATCCACCGAGGACGTAGGGATTGCCAGTGTATCCCTTGGAGCAATTGCAGAAGTATCCTGGGCCATTGGTGGCATTGAAACAATCGCTGTGCGCACTCACACATGCGTCTCCGCCGCCGCCTAGATGGCACGTCCCGTTGTTCCTGATGGCCCAGTCAACCACGAGAGGCACACCCCGCTCACCAATCCTTTTGGCAAACGTCATGTTGCGGCGACGTCCTGCCGGTTAAAATCATGCCTATAGGATAAGTACATGCAGTTAGGTGTGGTCCTAGCTCTATTAGTCCTGAGCTAATTAAGCAAACATTATAGTTCTTAATTGATTCGATAGCCTGCACGTGTGTACGCGTGCATCAAATCGTTGCTTCTCAATTTTAATCTTCATCAGAAACCTGTACTTTTATATGTACGTACCAGCCTTTCTCGGCCACGAAGGCGTAGCTGCAGGGGCTGTAATTCCAAGCAACGTTGTCCGTACTCGCCCAGTTGATGCCGATGTAGCTTAGATCATTGGTGATGGACGTCTCGCAGCAACCAAGCCCGATGCACTTGTCGTCGTTCTCGTCAACCTTGACCTCGCTCACGCTCGCCAGTAGGTCATGCAGCCAGTGTTGTAGGTCCCGTTGTCCCGGCCCGAAAGCATGGCGAAGGTGTAGCAGCCGAGGGCGGTGAACTTGTTCTTCGTCGGCGAGACCAGGAACGGCGCGAAGTCGAAGGACCAGGTATTGTTTGTTGATTGGTTGTTCGAGCTGAAGCAGATGTACGACATGGGCGTGTAGATGCGCATCTCGGCAGTCTCTATTGTTATGTTGATGATCTCCAAACCACCCGTGTATGGTCTTGGAGGTCGAAGGCTGTCGTTGCATGTAATTGGGTAGTGATCGAAAAAACCTGGCCAGGAACAGTTGTCGCCGATGCCAAATGGATAAGGGATGGGTACGTCACCGCACTTGTGTTGGCAGTTCGGCCGTGGAGCCGACGCCATGTCGCTGGAGACGATGGCGGCGGCGATGAACATAGCCGGCATCGTCACCAGAAAGAGGAGGGGGGAGAACCAACTGTTCACTTGTGGCATGGCTGCTAACTCTGATCTTTTCATCGACACCAAACAGATAGCTAGAGGAGGGGGAAGAACCAGTTGTTCGATCCTTGTGACCTAGCTAGCTTGCTGGCTGGCTGGCTGGCAGTGTGGTTGTATGCAACAGGCGAACCAGTTGGTCAATCCTGGTGACCTAGCTAGCTTGCTGGCTGGCTGGCTGTGGCTGGCTAGATCATTGTACTTATCACACTACTAATAGCTCTGTGGCAGTGTGGTTGTATGGGAAACAAATTCTATGCGGCGGTGCCGCACGTGCGGCACCGCCGCTGCTGCCGCCGCGTGGCAGCCGCGAGCTTCGTCCTCCGTGCGCGGGCTTCGTCCTCCGTGCGCGTCGGCAGCAGCGGCGGTGCCGCACGAGCTGCGTGGTGCGGCACCGCCGCATAGAATTTTTTTCCGGTTGTATGCAACAGGCTCCTATCTAGGAATGCGTATTTATAGGCGCAAGCGCGCGTGCGTATATGCTGTCGCGAGTGGTATACATCTAAACCTTTTCTTTTCATAAGTTTGGCCTTCGCTCGCTAGCTAGTAGAAATGAATGAAGGTTCGGTAGCTATGGCTAGGGGACAGACAGCCAGACAGGACTGATCGCCACCTTCCATTGGACATGCATGCATGTTGCGCATTTTCAATGCACAACCAGACAGGACTGACCGCTCGCTAGCCTCGTGGCAAGTTGCACCTTGAATGGCAACGAAGGTTAGATAGATTCCCTTCGATCGGTTCTTGCCGTTAGCGTGTCCAACAAACGTAGTTGTTTTAGCCTTTTTCATTTTGTCTCTAAATGTAGGATGTTTAACGCCATACCTTTTAGACCCCTCCGTCCTAGTAACCAGCAAAGCAACTTCATAAACATCCAGCTGAACTGTTAAAACCTTGACTTTCCTCGAAGACTTAAGCATCTCACAAGTCAACACAGAAGTGCGTAACCAACAGGGGCTAAATTATTGGATACTAGCAGTAAAATTAAACACTACACGTGTCTTTTGGCCATTGGTCTTAAAGACGAACAAGGACTAACTGAAGGACAACTGTATCTTATAAGATAGATATAGGTACAAGATGTAAGTCCAATTGCAAGAATATTTCTCATAGTACAATCTTCATATTCTATTGTGAATGATGATTCTCCACGGAGCGGGAGGGCGGTGGTCAAGGAGGAGGCGTCGGCAAGGCTTGGGAAGGAATGACACAAATGAGAGAGAGACTCGGGGAAGTAAGGGGTTATCTAAAAAATTGATGAGCCGCGAGCCGCGCGGGGGATAAACGCTAAAGTGCATAAGTGAGTTAGAGGTGAGAACCCGCCTCAATCTCAGATGATCGATCTAAATCCAACGGTTCTGGTTTGCATTTGCATATTATCACTGAATAGCTCATTTGAACTAGATATGCTCCCTTTGTTATAATACCTGAAAATTTGTGTAGTTATTTGCTCGAGTGCTCTCGTAACCTGCAGGATTACATTTTCCCATGGTGCTCTACTAGTCTTAACAGATTAATGCAGTTTTCAAGTGCACTATATGGAGGTCATGCATGACCGTCTAGCAGTCGTCCTCCGACCTGTAGATGTGGTATCACATGCCGTCTATTATCCGTTTTTTAACTCGTATGCTCGAGATCAGGATGAGTATGTACTACCTACCTTTGAGAGATGTCTATAGCCAGATGCATCGCACTTGTTAAATCAGCAATAAGATCAATAGAGAATAACACATGAATTAGAAAAATCACTAGGAAACAATAAAGGTTTCATGCATCGATCATGTGCTACCGTCACACCAAAGTTTTTGCAAGTTGCAAAATTGCTTTGTCACGCACAGTTACTGATAGCAATATTTGGAATACTGGAGACTAAAAAATGTACTCTGAAATATTTGTGCAGAACTATAGGGGGGAAGTAATGGACAAGCTTACAGCTTGTGGATCATGTTGCTGTTTTATATCTGAACTCAGACTTCAACATATGCACCTGGTGTCATGTGTCAGTCATCAGATACGACGAGTTGCCATATCTATCACTATGTAGCCTGTAGGATCAAATGCAGCATGCGCACGACAGCAGCCAACATGTATTTCTCTACTCCTTTTCCTAACCCATGTTGGAATTTGTAAAAGGACACCGTCCATAAACGAAGGCTACTTGATACAGAGTTGACTAGAATTAATAAGCTTTCACCAATTGCCAACACTTTGCCTTGCCCAGTTCATAAAAAAAATCGCCTTGCCAGCATCCCAAACGGTGCCCAAATTTATTTGCAGCGCACTTCCAAATAATGATTGTAGTCCTTTTCTTGTCAATTGGAATCCCTGAGTTTTCGAGAGGTGGCCGGTCGTCTTGGTTTGCAAGTGAAAATTTCCTCATACTCGATCGGCTTTTTTTTGGCCACCTCTCACTTGCTTCGTAAACCCAATCATTCCATTTGGTAGGGAAGCCTTCGCGCTGTAAAGACCATTTGATAATAGAAGAATGCATGGGTCAACACCACGAGGAGTGACTTTGCACATTCGATCATATGTTCTGTATCTACAGCTCCAGTGGGGTAGCCATCACATACGCTAAAAGATGATCCAAAAATACAAGTCACGCATGTGTGCTTTTTACCTTCTCTTTTGGAGGGCACCTTCTTTTTTACTTAACGATTAGAAAAAGTTACATTCGATCTTGGATCATTTACTTTCACAGGAATTACCTAGTAACCAGCAAAGCAACTTCATAAACATCCAGCTGAACTGTTAAAACCTTGACTTCCCTCGAAGACTTGCATCTCACAAGTCAACACCGAAGTGCGTAACCAACAGGGGCTAAATTAGTGGATACTAGCAGTAAAATTAAACACTACACGTGTCTTATTTATTTTGCGCGTGAAGAATCATCACACTTACCAATAATAAGTAGATAGATAGTACAAACCTACAAAGTCAAGCTAATGCGACCGATGCTCCACTTGATAGCTAGTACAAACATACAAAGTAAAGCTAATTTGACATTGTACGTAACGGAAACACGCACATTCATGCATCATAAGAGCTAGATGGATCATTGTTTGATGAGTACGTAATTAGGTCTCGGAAGCAACATGCATGTGTTTTGCCCGCAAGAACCGGTAAAGATTCCGAGAGATCGTGCCAGCGTCCACACAACTAGCGGGATTAGCCACGTAGTTACCTAGCTAGATATTATATCTTCATTATACAAGTCTAGTCCTTACTATTGAAAATACAGTTATATTTATTTAAAATTCTAATATATAAATATAATCAATCTACGCCATTATAATGTGGTCCTACCAAAATATGCTGTGTAAATTCTTCTTTTTCTCTCTCGATTAATTAGAGAATTTCTAGGATTTTTTCTTTTTCCAGTATTCTTGTGGGATTTTTTACTCAAAAAATGCAAGAGATGTCTTAAATCTCTCCGATTGTATATACATACATACATACATACATACATACATACATACATACATACATACATACATACATACATACATACATACATACATACATACATACATACATACATACATACATACATACATACATACATACATACATACATATAATAAGCTTTTTCTATACTCCCAGGAATACATACTACTTTTAGTATACCACTTAAACAAATATTTTATACATTTTTATCATTTTTGGTATACTTAAATATTAATTTTAAGATACTCCAATGCATCTTGGTTGAAAAGTTTTCATCGGAGCCCTTTATTTTGGCTATATGCACTTTTCCATCTATAAAAAGAGTACATACACAAATTATGCTATAAAAATGGACTTTGATGAAATTTTTCATGGAACTCACTTTGGAGTATTCTATAATCATTACTAAAGTATGCTCAAATAGATAAAAGGTATAACAACACCATTAAAGGGGTATATTAGAAGTAGTAGTACATACTCCTAGGAGTATATAACCATTTTCACACACACACACACACACACACACATTGCTGGGGGAGTGGCCCCAACCTTGGCCTAATCGGCCTATTGCGCCAGTAGGGCAGGTGTCTGGCCTGGCAAGGGCCTTAGGCCAGGGAAATGGTATGCTTAGCCCTATGGATATAAGGCCACCTAGGAGCATTTATGTAACTCTAGGTGTGGGAAATAGCGTATTTGCACCTATAAGTATAGGCCTAGGTAGGGGTGTTTATGTAACAAGCCCCATGGATATATGTGTGTGTGTATTAGGGCGTCATGGTGGCAAGAACACTCTTTTTCAAACAAATATAGATAGCATAAGCTTCTAACACACGAGCACATATTCCCATTTCCATCTCCACAGTGTGTAAGGCTTTGGGCAGCCCCTCGGCGGCCTCCCCATAGCTCCCTTTATTCACTGTTTGGTCTATAACCACAACAATTGGCGCCATCTATAGGGATGAACTAGAGGCTACAAGCCAAGGTAAGAGCAGTCGGAAGCAATGACACCGAAAAAGGCAGAGATATTGACCCCAAAGAAGTTTTTGACCCCAACAAAGGTGGTTGCATCGATTACCAAGTGGAAAAGAAGCACCGCCTTTGAGGTCGGTGCAGCAGGAGCAACAAAAGTGGCCTGTGATGTGCCCGCCCTAGGGGTAGCAACACACCAGCGCCGCGAAAATGAAGGCAGCGACGGGTGACGAAGGAGATCCCTTGACGACTACACCAATAGTAGGGCAGAAAGCATGGCGAATAGAGGTGATGGCCATCACGAACCCCAGGGCCAACACCGACACTGGTGCCAATCACCCTTATCGCGCAAGGAACAGTGAGTGTCCTCCCTCCCATTGTAGGTACAAATAGAGGCACCTTTGAAGCAATCTGCGGGATAGTACAGCAAGAGCTGGTGGACCTGTGGTGAGCCATGCACGAGATGTGGGAGGGTCAAAGCTAGCCAACTCCCACTTAGTAGCAGTGAAGGCAACTACAACTAGAGCAAAGGGTCGGCAGACCCATGCAGGAACATCTCGTTAGGTGGATCCAAAGTTGTCCCTCTCCATAGGACTGTAGTAGAGCGCCTGACTAGAAGACTTCAAAATGCATACTGTGGAGCCGTACAAGGGCGAGAGGACCCCCACAAATTTTTGCATGTCTATGAGGTGGCAATCAAAGCAGTGGGAGGAGATGACATGATAAAGGCTAAGAGGTTGCCTCTCACTCTCTAGGGGGTGGAGCTCTCTTGGTTTTTACCATCGCCTCTAGATCTATGTATGCATGGGAGAAAATCCAGAGGCTCATGCACAACAACTTTCAAGGAAACTATGTGGAGTGAGCCAACGCCAACCAGCTCTTCATGGCGAGGCAGGAGCTAGGAGAGAAGCTGTGAGCCTACGTCAAGTGCTTTGCAAAGGTTTGCTGCCAGGTAAGGGACATCAACAACATGCCCATAATCAACGTGGCCATCCGAGGTCTCTAGAAGGGCCCACTCGCCGAGTACAATGCATCATGCCTAAGGGAGATGTAGCAAAATAAGGAATCGACTGGCCACATTGGTAAATGGGCAGCCATGCTTGCCCCTTCTCCATCATGTATGTCATGTGAATCACCATAAAGTCACAAATATTAGTAGACTTTGTTGTCTACTAGACTTTGTTGGCTAGTAGACACCTGGGGGCCAGTAGGCTTGCGAAGAACCCCTGGAGCCAGTATGGGCCTTACACATAGACGGGGTGTATTATGCCACCAAGGCAGGCATGGGGGCCGTCATTATAACACCTGAAGGCTGGAGCCTCACCTACACCATGCACCTTGGCTTCCCCATAACCAACAACATCGAGTATGAGAACCTCTTATTTGGGTTGCATAAGGCGAAGGCACGAAGGGCACGAAGGGTGGTTGTACACATGGACTCCCATCTCCTTGCATCACATATCAACAAACCTTATCAGGTTAAGGACCCCAAGTTAACCAGATACCTTGCTGTGGGTCAGGCACATGAGTGCCATTTTCTGGGAATCTCCATCAAGTCGATACCGTGGGTCGCCAATGGTGAGGCGGATGCACTGGCGAAACTCGCCAGCCAAGGAAGGGAGCCACCCATGAATGTCTTTTTCGAAGTATTAACCTCCGTGGTGGTCCCTCCTGACCAGCCGCAAACCACCAGCGTGTTGCACATCACACAGGATGACAAATGGAGACAACCAGTCATTGCCTTCCTCCCAGGGGCAATGAACCAGATGACCTATGCCAAGGGTGAAGGACGATGCACTGAGCAAGAACCTTTGAGCTAGTCGATGGCATCCTTTACAAGTGTGGTGTCTGCACCCCACTCCTCCACTGCCTCTCATGGCGCGAAGGCTAGGAGCTGCTCATGAAGATACATGCAGGCCTATGTGGATCCCATGTATCCCCAAGAGCCTTCATTAGAAAGGCCTTCCAGCAAGGCTTCTATTGGCTCATGGCAACATCGAATGCGAAGGAACTAGTTCAATGATGCCAATGGATGGGGCAGTTCTCCCACACCCCGTCCACTCCCCTTCAACCAATCCCACCAGTATGGCCGCTAGGTCACTGGGAGATTGACATCATTGGCCCACTATTGTGTGCCCTGGGAGATCGCCGGTTCATCATTGTTGCCTATGACTACTTCTCTAAATGGGTCGAGGTTGAACCTCTCACCAAAATCACCTCCATGGTAGCCCAGAAGTTCCTATGGCAGAACATTATATATCACTTCGGAGTTCCCAGAGAGATCAGGGTTGATAACAGCCTACAGTTTGATGCAGATGCATTCTACGAGTACTGTGAGCATGTGGGTATCAAGGTGTGCTACACCTCTATCGGACACCCGCAATCCAATGGCACCATCTCCGATGGCATCAAGAAATGGTTGGTTGGCCTCCCTAAGGGGAAGTGGCTAGAGGAATTGCTAAAAGTCCTCTAATCCACACAAACCATGGCCTCCTGCCCGACAGGCTTCACCCCATTGAGATTGCTCTTCGAGGATGAGGCCATGACCTCAGAGGAACTAAAGGGAAAGTCACATAGGGTGGTAGCCCCCTGGTCCTAGATGAATGCAATGTGTCACTCAACCTCATTGATGGAGAGCAGATGCAAGCCACATGCAACATCGTGTACTACTTCCGCATGATAATGAGCTCGTATAACAAGAAAGTCAAGCCACATAGCCTTGTGGTGGGAAACCTTGTCCTTAAGAAATCGCTCTAGGACGAGATAGCGGGCAAGCTGGAGTCCAAATGGGAGGGACCCTACATAGTCACGGCCTCATTTCAACTAGGCTCATACCACCGCTTAACCCTCAATGGTGTCCATCTCAAACACACATGGAATGACAACCGTCTTTGTCAGTAATATGCATGATTGCCAACTGAGGAGTGGCCCCGTAGGGCGCACGTGTACACAGCTTGTAAAAGAAAGCGTATCCACACAAACGGGGTACAATAAAGCATCTTCTTGAGCCCTACATATGGTTTGCCCTAGTTAGATAAATAAAGCGCAGATGGCTAAAGTAAGAATTATGAATCCCATAAGGATGCCTGAGTATAGTTTAATTAATGAATTAAGTCATTAATTAATTTAAAAGTATTTTATTTTGAATTTATAATTTAACTTGTCACACGCATACTAAATGCGAGAAAAGCACTGGTACCAAGGATGAAGAATTTATTTGAATAATCCTTAATTAGGAAAGTAGATAGATACATACGTACCTATGAGAAATTAAATAAGCATAATTTCATACATAAGGTTGGTTAGGATTAATGTTTGCCATTATTGGTACGTGTACCTATTTAATCGTATCACAACGGTAAATGGTTGGGAATCAAAAAAATACCGGTCTAACTTTTAAGTAAACAACCCAGCCCCATACTAGGAAAATAACGTCAAGTGAAGAGCATAGAATACGAGTTAACTAGGGCCACCACAATCGGATTAAATTGAGCAAAACCTCACCTTAGGAGCACAAGCACATCGTCGCCTCGCATTTTATCATAATTTTGTAAATTAAGTCGTAGCCGACGTGTTTTAATTCCAGGCAACAATCCAAGCTACGGGAACGACTTCACCTGATCCTACTTGAATCCGAATATATGGTTAAAGTTCAGGCAAGCATTCCTTTGAACAAATCTTCAGAGTATATTTCGTAAAACAAGTATTTTTGTATTAATCTAGTATCACCCTGCATGAAAGAAATACAGAATATTTAAATTGAGCAATGGCTATAAGAGATAAGAGAAAAGAGATAGATGGCAACTAATGGAGCAGTTGGCCACCTAAGTTAATTAAGAAGTTGGGCAGAGATTGCCTTGGCAGGTGACAAAGGGGTAGGTTTGGGATCTTTGCATAAGAATAGAATATAAGAAGTCACAAACTTCATCCAAGTGAATAGACCGTACCAAAACGTATCAACCAACATCCCGTTCGAGGATGGACAGACTAGAAACTCTATCAAAGTATTATATTCTCCACATGGGTAAGTATTAATTAGGGGAAGAACCCACAAGACTCGGACCAGCACCGGAGTAGGGGATCCACAGCCATAAGAACCCAGAACTGGTAAGTAGGCCTGAAATAGGGGATGCGGATCGCAAGAACCCAGGACTAGTCAGATACCAGAAGCGGGGTATGCGAAGGCGATATATTACATAGTTGGGTGTTGGGAGAGGGTCAGAAACCACCCCAGCCAACAGTTATATTGCTTTTGGTGAGTCTGAGTGAGGGTGGCACACTGCTCTAGGATGTCGCTTGTGTGTAACTAGGTGGAGATATAATATACTGAGATAGATGTAAAAGTACTGTACTCTGATCTGGGCACCGCATCTAAGGAAATGCAGAGATCTAGGAGCCACCAGGATTAGAGTGGTGATGGGTAAAGTGGTGCAAGCTTGCACAATGCTATACAAATCATGAAGTCATGCCTGTCTTTGGGGAAGGAGAATTACGAAAACTTATGGGGGTTTTGCTTGTTCATATGAATGTTCAGTAGTTTTCTAAATTAATAATCTAGAATTTTTTCAAAATCTAACGACCAAACCTTATTTTCTATAAATCATGGGAAAGAATGAGGAAGAAAAAGAGAATAAGAATGTGCAAGGGATTGAGGATAGGAATGGATATTCCTAAAAGTGTAGAGGATAAACATTCCATGCATTTTACTAATAACGCTTCTTTGAGTATACATACTCACCCTTGCTATTATCTTCCCTTGTTTAGGAGTATGTCAGTTCAGAGAATAGCTAGGATCAAGCGAAATCTACTTGGATGGAATCCCACGAACTCGGAATACAATGACTATAAGACGGACGCCCTGTGCGGAGGTTGGGATGTGCCTGGCTATTCTCATGTAACCAGGTATATGGGATGAGGTCACTGGCGCCTTTTCTATAACTTGCTATAAGGTGACAAATAACAATTATCTTTATTTACATAGTTCCTATGATATCTGTATCCAATCTATGTCAGTGTTTCCGATATCCTGAGTTCGTTGCCTTGTGTTGTATCCATTACTTGTTTACGATGCCTGTCCCTTATTTCACTTGGTTGCATTACCTGTCTTTACTCTTTGTGTTGCGACCGTTGTTGGGTACTTGCTGAGATTTCCAAATCTCACACTTGCTCTTTCTATTCTTAGGTAAAGGCGGTGGATTGATAGCATGCATGGGTGGGAGCACTCGAGTTTCAACACTTGTGGCTTGCCACTACTTTTACCATTTATTTCATTATTTATTTGAGTAGAAGTGGACTGGTCCCATGTTTCAAACAATTACTACAACTTCCGTTGATTATCTAAATAAAGTACCTTAAAGGTTTTAATCTTCTTATGATTTCTATTGTTTTTACTATTTTTGTTTTTCTTTGGCGATGATGTTCCATAGTAGTATGCTAGTTTCGCTGTATGTGGGGTGCTACATAATTACACTTAGTAGATTATAGAATTAAATTCTAGGGTAAACTAAAAAAGATGTAAAAAATTTTCAGTAGACTCCAAAAGTGGTTTCACTTACTAGGTCAAACACAGCATGATGAGGAGAAAGAGACGGCAACACTGTACACTTGGACTTCAAAGGACTGGAGTGTGTGATTTGCTTTATGTTCTTTGAAACCCATGTGTACAGTGATTTAATATTCCTCTTATAGTTGTTAAGAAATACCAACATGAGCAGTCTAACTACTTTCTAGAAGAATTTATGGATAATCGGTTCTCTTTTTCTCATCTTAGTATATATTATTGCTACAAGATCTCATTGGAAGGGTATTTTAAAACAACTACTATTCCGACTGACATAGTTTTAGCTGTCAAGTGTGATATGGGATCTGACTTTGTCTCTATCTCATTTAAATTATAAGGTGTACAAGACTATGTTAGTGTTACCATGAATATGTGGACATCATTTATGTAAATCAAGAACAAGTTGTGAGTTGTGATTTTATGTTATCTAGTTTACGACTTGACTTGACAGGGTATGACAATCAACTCAAGTATATTCAATCTTAACGAACACTCTGATGCTTGAGGACGACTCTCCAGCTTCTTGATGATGGAGGTCTTTGACCCGAAGGGAGAGTTCAACTCTAGCGACAACATTTATAATAGATGTTCAAATATTTGATTCAATTGTAACTCATTCAGTTGTAATTCATTTATGAGATCTGTGAATGATTGTCATGTGCTATAAGATCTGCAGTTATCTGTGATCTACTTGTTTGTTTTTAAAGGGCATGGTTAGTATTTCCTGAAGCTACCTAGCCAAAAAAACGAAATTTTTTTACCTACGCAAAGAACCATCACAGACGGTTTTTTGCATTAATAACCGTCTGTGAAAAGGTGATATATGAATATCACATATGGTTCTTTTGAAAAACTGTCTCTGTTGTGACTTTTCACAGATGGTTTAGAAGCCATCTGTGATAACCACCTATTATCATAGACATAATAAATCAAACAGTTCAAAAACCGTCTCTGATGACAGTTACGAATCGTCTGTGATACTCCATGTATGGTAGTGCTTTCTCCATAGAAAGAGCTAGGGGATGGAAAAGTCTAAAGGGCTTAAGTGCTATTAGGAGGAAGTAGCATTGGAAATGAAAATCACTAATTCATGAGAGAGAGAGAGAGAGAGTGTGTGTGTGTATGTATGTATTCAATCTGGCAAAGGGAAGACCTAGGCCAATCTATTTGCTATACTCACTCTACTAGTTCCCTTTTCTACTGTTTGATCTGTAGCCATAACAAATAGTAAGGATTAGAGTTGTATAATAAATATATAATATCTAGCCGCGTAATTATGTGAGAAATTTTTCTAGTTATATAGACGTTGGCGCGTCTCTCCTTGCAATCTTTACCGGTTCTTGCGGGCAAAACACTTGCATGGCCTTTTCGAGAGCTAATTACCTGTCCTCGTCAAACAGTTGGCCCATCTAGCTCTTATGATGCGTGAATGTGCGTGTTTTCGTTAAACTGAGTGGAGCATCGATCGCATTAGCTTGACTTTGTAGGTTTGTACTATCTATCTACTTATTATTGGTAAGTGTGATGATTCTTCACGCGCAAAATAAACAAGACACGTGTAGTGTTTAATTTTACTGCTAGTATCCACTAATTTAGCCCCTGTTGGTTACGCACTTCGGTGTTGACTTGTGAGATGCAAGTCTTCGAGGGAAGTCAAGGTTTTAACAGTTCAGCTGGATGTTTATGAAGTTGCTTTGCTGGTTACTAGGTAATTCCTGTGAAAGTAAATGATCCAAGATCGAATGTAACTTTTTCTAATCGTTAAGTAAAAAAGAAGGTGCCCTCCAAAAGAGAAGGTAAAAAGCACACATGCGTGACTTGTATTTTTGGATCATCTTTTAGCGTATGTGATGGCTACCCCACTGGAGCTGTAGATACAGAACATATGATCGAATGTGCAAAGTCACTCCTCGTGGTGTTGACCCATGCATTCTTCTATTATCAAATGGTCTTTACAGCGCGAAGGCTTCCCTACCAAATGGAATGATTGGGTTTACGAAGCAAGTGAGAGGTGGCCAAAAAAAAGCCGATCGAGTATGAGGAAATTTTCACTTGCAAACCAAGACAACCGGCCACCTCTCGAAAACTCAGGGATTCCAATTGACAAGAAAAGGACTACAATCATTATTTGGAAGTGCGCTGCAAATAAATTTGGGCACCGTTTGGGATGCTGGCAAGGCGATTTTTTTTATGAACTGGGCAAGGCAAAGTGTTGGCAATTGGTGAAAGCTTATTAATTCTAGTCAACTCTGTATCAAGTAGCCTTCGTTTATGGACGGTGTCCTTTTACAAAATTCCAACATGGGTTAGGAGAAGGAGTAGATAAATACATGTTGGCTGCAGTCGTGCGCATGCTGCAATAGTTCGTCGCCTTTCGCGCTGCCGGCTGCTGCCCTATGACGGCCGGCCGCAATGCGTTAGACATTTTTTAGTAAACTTAGACATCCTTAGCCTATAAACCAAACAGGCCATTGGCCCTAGGCGTCAGCGTAGCCGGTGGCAGTGTCGCAGCTCGCACTGGCGCTCTCTCCTCCGCCTCGATCAGCTGGGGTGGGGCTGGGACGCTGGGCTAGGGATGAGGGGCACTCAGGCCTCGTCATTATATTTTCCTCATGTTTCTATTGTCATTGTCTTAAAAATCTAAATAGTCTAAAAGATACATAAATATATTCTCAATGATCGTAGTTATATTATTTGATACTATAAACTTAGAAACAAATATAGCTACGCAAATATGCGGGTCACCTGCTAATTAATATTATTATATTAAAAGATAATGCATGTGATTTACATCATCTAAGAAAAAGGTGATTTAAAATTACTAAGAAAACAAGAACATATGCTAGAAATTGTCGTAAAAAAAGTCTAGTCCTTGTTTTGGCGGATCCTAATTTTAAAAACTTAGATTTGGTAGTTAGTTTAGATATATAGGAATTTTTAAATAATTCTGACAAAAAACATCTTGCCCTTAATTTAATGGATCTTAATTTTGAAGGCTTAGTTTCAATAACTGGCTTTGAGATATATTAATTTGATATATATATATATATATATATATATATATATATATATATATATATATATATATATATATATATATATATATATATATGTGTGTGTGTGTGTGTGTGTGTGTGTGTGTGTGTGTGTGTAGGCCTACCTATAATTTATACGTTGCGAATGCGTAAATTTGCTAGGAGAATCCACCTCCCAATCCTCTCTCTCACATACATATAGAAGAGATCTCAAAATAAATTGTGCTAATAAAAGATGAATTCAAATACCACATACATGTTATCAGCCGCTATCTGCAGCCAAAGGAGTAAACATTTTAAGCTCAACTGCTCAAGTAATGTTCATCTTCGATCGTTTGATCGCCAGAATGACCTGCGTATATATGATGAAATTATATGGAGGCTGGCATGTATGGATGCACGTCTCTCCTTGGAATCTTTACCGGTTCTTACGGGCAAAACCCATGTTCCTTCCGATAATTAAGCACTTGTCCTCGTCAAACAATTGATCTTCCGATAATTAAGCACTTGTCAAACAATTGATCCATCTAGCTCTTATAATGCAAGAATGAGCGTGGTTTCATTACGTTGGCAATATGACTTCATCACAGGTCGATATAATTAATCGGGTCAATAACATTTATGAACTATGGATATACACTAGCATTATAAACTATGGATCTGTTATTTTCAGCTTCTAAAAGCTATTTTTCAGCTTTTCTACAGTAACTAATTTTCAAACGGAGTATCTTTTCAAGATAGAGTCTACTAGTTAATTGTAGTACATACTGTACCGACGTCATTTATATCGGCAAAAACCGTATGTGAGTTTCTGTTACCCTGTAATCTCTTGCACAAACAACCCAAAAGCCACAAGCCACGGCTAAAAGCCATAAGCTTCAGCAAAAAAAAATAGGTATAACAGGTATATCAAGTGGGGCATCGACCGAATTAGCTTGACTTTTGCCCTTCTCAAAAGAGTTTTTTTGAGTAGCTTATGGCTAAAAAGCATTGTAGCTGGCTGAAAAACACTGTAGCTGACAGAGGCTTATTTAGCATAATTAAATTTTAAAAAAAATTAAAAATAGCAAAACATGTTAGCCCATCACGTATAATGCAAACAAATACGAGAAAAAAGAACCGGCAAAAAGCTAAAAAAAGCCAAAAGTATAAAAAAGACGAAATTTATGAATAGTACAAAATAAACCAGAAGCTCAAGCCGAAACGAGCGGGGCTTGTCGGTTTGAACTGACTATCTACCTATTGATGGTAAGTGTGGTGGTTCTTCTCGCTCGAAATGAGTAAGACACGTGTAGTGTTTAATTTTAGTGCTAGTATCCAATAATTTTTAGCCTCACTTGGATGTAGGCCTGTTCTTTTTTTGGTTTATGATTGTGACTTATAGCTGAAATTTTTGAATTTTAGTCTGTTCACGAGAGAGATTACGGAAAGATATACTTGTTTGCAATTTTGGTCAGTACAGTTGTTGGCCTTTTAACGTGTACTACAATCAACTTATAGATCTTGTTTTGAAAAAAAATATTCCGTTTGAAAGTTAGCTACTGTAGTAAAAGTCAAAAACCACTTTTAAAATCTGCAAAGAATAGACCCGTAGACTTGTGAGATCCAAGTCTTCGTGGGAAGGAGAAGTTTTGGAAAGTTCAACTGGACGTTCATGAAGTTGCTAGTTGTTCCAAAAATCTGATTTTTTTTTAAAAAAAATGAATTACCTGATATCATTGAGACAAACTACGTTGCATGCATGAAGTAAATTAGAGGCTGTGGAGCTCCTTTGCCATGCTATTTCCTATGTTCGCGTCTTTGAGATCGGTGTTACTAGGTAATTTCCCGTGAAAATTAAAAAAAAAGAAAACTAGCAATTTAATTTTCATACGATGTCTCTAGTAACATCCATAAATAACTAAAATTTAGAATAATAATTAAATAAAAATTAGCAAATTAAAAAAATTCATGTCAAGTACAATCCAAATTAGCTAAAAATTGAAAGGGGAATTAGCAACTTGATTTCTATACGAATTCCAAAGTAAATCCCCAAAAAATAAAATCTATCTATTATATACTAAAAATCGATGACATGAGTTTTATAGTTGCCAAGAAAAAAGAAATAAGCTAGACATTCTCACAAAAAAAAATCTATCCCTCGACCCAGTAGGCCTTTCTTTTGGTTAGGAAATGATTACTATTGGATGTCTTAGATAAAACAGAGTTTTATAAGGCAAGAATACCTATTATAAAGTGTAGATGAACTTAATAAATAAAAATAATGGGCCGCACTAAAAGCCACGTAGGTAAGGAAAGAATATTGAACTATCGATATAATTAATCGGGTCAATAACATTTTTGAACTATCGATATACACTAGCACGGTAAATTATATCAAGTGGGGCATCGACCGAATTAGCTTGACTTTGTAGGTTTGGACTACCTACCTACCTATGATTGGTAAGTGTGGTGTTCTTCTCGCACAAAATGACTAAGACACGTGTAGTGTTTAATTTTAGTGCTAGTGTCCAATAATTTAGCCCTACTTGGGTGTAGAGCCTCTTCTTTTTTTGTTTATGGCTGTAGCTTATGGTTAAAAATTTTGGATTTTGATCGGTACATATGTTGGATTTTTAATGTGTACTACAATTAACTTGTAGACCTCGTTTAAAAAAAAAACTCCGTTTAAAAATTATGTACTGTAACAAAAGTTAAAAGCCGATTTTAGAAGTCGCAAAGAATAGGCCCGTAGACTTGTGAGATTCAAGTCTCCGTGGGAAGGAGAAGGTTTTAAAAGTTCAACTGGATGTTCATGAAGTTGCTAGTTGTTCCAAAAATCTGATTTTTTTTAAATGAATTATCTTATATCATTGAGACAAACTATGTTGCATGCATGAAGTAAATTAGAGGCTGTGGAGCTCCTTCGCGATGCTATTTCCTATGTTCACTTCTTTGAGATCGGTGTTACTGGTAATTTCCCGTGAAAGCAGATGTTCCAAGATCGAATGTGACCTTTTCTCATCGTTACGTAAAAACGAAGGTGCCCTCGCAAAAGAACTGGTGCGCGCGTGACTTCTATTTTTGGATCATCTTTAATTTTAGTGAATGTGCTGGCTACCCCACAGGAGCTGTAGATACAAAATACGTGGTGGAATGTGCGAAGTCACTGCTCGTGGTATTCACCCATCATCTATTATCAAATAGTCTTTAAAGCACGAAGGCTTCCCTTCCAAATGGAATGATTGGGTTTACGAAGGTAGTGCGAGGTGACCAAAAAAAAGCAGAGCAAGAGGAAATTTACACTTGTAAATTAAGACAGCCACCTCTCAAATACTTAGGGGTTCCAATTGACGAGAAAAGAATTAGAATCATTGATTGGAAGTGCACTTAAAATAAATTTGAGCACGCATTGGGATGCTGGCAAGGCAAAGGTTTTTTTTTTTTATGAATTGGGTAAGGCAAAGTGTTGTCAATAGGTGAAAGATTAAGCCTCTGTACATATTGGTTTTTAAAATCAACTTTTCTGTAGTAAATATCTTTTCTATAGTACCTAACTTTTAAGCAAATTATCTTTTTAAGGCAGGGTTTACTAGTTAATTGTAGTAGGCACTATAATGACTTTATTTATATCGGTCATTACATGCAAATATCTCTCTCCGTGTAATTTCTCTATAAGTTATTACTAATTAAAAGCCAAAAGATATTGAAAAGGCCATACTAATAGACCCTAATTCTTGGTAACTCTGCATTAAGTAGCCTTCCTTTATGGACGATGTCCTTTTACAAAATTCCAACATGGGTTAGGAAAAGGAGCAGAGAAATACATGTTGGCTGATGTCGTGCGCATGCTGCAATAGTTCGTCGCCTTCGCGCTGCCGGCTGCTGCCCTATGCCAGCTGGCCGCGATGCGTTAAGACATTTTTTTTATTAAACTTAGACATCCTTAGCCTATAAACCAAACAGGCCCTTGGACCTAGGCGTCAGTGTCGCCGGTGACAGTGTCGTATCTCGCGATCAGTTGGGATGGGCTAGGACGTAGAGCTTGGTGATGAGGGGCGCATAGGCCTGGTCGAGAGTGGGCTGGAGTAGGATGAAAACGGATTTAAATATGAATATGAATCTATATTTTTAAAATAAATATAAATTTAAATATTTTTCAATACAAATACAAATTGAATGTTGTAACGAATACAAATTCGAATCAAATATGTACTTAATTTGGTCGAATATGAATATCGTCCTATAACTTCTGTAACTAATCTAGGTAGAGCAAATTTCGAGCAGTTTTGCTGGTTTTTCACCAGTTATCAGAATGGTTACCGGTTTCAAACCGCCCAAATTCAAATCTTGAATCAGAAAATTCCAAATCGCATAGGAAACGGATTGAATACGAATATGAATATTCTCGAATACAAATATGAATACGAATATTCTCAAATACAGATACGAATATTCTCGAATACGAATACGATATTTTTGAATACGAATTTTGCTTACCACATTTGCGTTTTCTCGGATACCAATATCGGATAAAACGGATTATCTGTTACCGTTTCCCACCCCTAGCTGGGACTATTGTGCATGCTGCTGCTGCTCTTGAAGACCTTGGATGCCCCTTTTACCCATGGTCAGGGAAAATATTTTGGTCCGTGTAAAAAAAATAAAAAATTTAGAAAAAATTAGATTTGTTCAAAAAATTCAGTCAAAATATTCAAACATATAATTCAAACTAAAAATGCAAATATATTAAAAAAATCCCCTACCGACGCCCACATTCATGCCACCTCCCCATCTCTTGTCGACACTGCCTTCCCATCCCCTGCCGGCACCCGCATCCATGCCGTCTCCCCCTCCCTTGCTGGCACTGCCTTCCCGTCCCCTACCGGCACCGCCTACATCCAAGCCGCCTTCCCCCCCCCCCCTTGCCGGCATCTCCTTCCTGTCCCCTACTGACACCGCCTAGCGCCTACATTTGTGTTTCCGCCCCCTCCCTTGGCAGCATCGCTTTGCCAACCCCTATCAGTGCTATCCTCTCCTTCCATGCCTCGATCTGAATCGGCTATGAGTCTGTGCCTCTCTAGGATGGGGAATGTGACCATCATAGGTCCACATGCACTTCGTCCCCCACTTTTTGAGTGGGTGTCATCGGAGACGGCACGTAGCCCTTATAGGTCCGTGTATGCTTTGTCTCCCACCCTTCGAATGGATGTCATCGGAGATAACACGTAGCACACATAGGTCCACACGTGCTCTATCCCGTACCATTCGAACGGATGTCATCGGAGATGGCATGTAGCACACGTAGGTCCGCATATGCTCCGTCCCCTACCCTTCAAATGGGTATCATCGAAGACGGCTCGTAGCCCTCAAATGTCCACGTGCGCTCTGTCCCCCACACTTCAAAGGGGTATCGTTAGAGACCACACGTAGCCCTCGTAGGTCCGTGTGCACTCTGTCCCCCACTCTTCAAGCGGATGTTGTCAGAGACAACCCATAACACACGTAGGTCTACGCACACTCTGTCAACACCATTTGAACATGTGTCGTTGGAGATGGTAATTGGGGCCCATAGGTCCGCATGCATTCCGTCCTCCACCCTTCACACGGGTGTCATCGAAGACGGCAATTGGCTCCCATAGGTCTGCGCATGCTCCGTCCCCCACCCTTCACATGGGTGTCATTGGAGATGACACGTAGCCCTCGTAGGTCCAAGCGCTCTCCGTCCCCCACCCTTCGAACGGTTTTTGTCGGTGACGACATGTAGCACCCACAGGTTCGCTCGTGCTCTATCTGTACCATTCAAACAGGTGTCGTCAGAAACAACACTTGGCACCATAGGTCTGAACGTGCTCCATCCCCCACCCTTCATATAGGTGTCATCAATGATGGCATGTAGCACTCTTAGGTCCACGCGGGCTGCCTGGGTTACTAGAGTACATTGGGGCTGTATGGGCCCCGCGCGAAGGTTTTTTTACTTGTTAGGGTACAATAGGGCCGTGTGTTATATTTTTTACTCCTAAGGGTACAGGGAGGCTCTTTAGCCCTTGTGCATTGTTTTTTACTTTGTAGAATACGCAGGGCTCTGTGGCTTCCATGCATTTTTTTTTGACTTTGTAGAGTATGCGCGAGGCTCTATGGCCCTGTGTGTTATTTTTTTAACTTCGTAGAGTACACTGGGGCTCTATGGTCTCCATGTGTTATTTTCTACCCTTTGAACGAGTGTTGTCAGAGACGACACGTAGCACCTGTAGGTCCATGCATGCTCCATCCGCACTCTTCGAACGGGTGTCATCAAAGACGACATGTAGCACTTGTGGGTCTATGCATGCTACCTAGGTTACTAGAGTACATTGGTGCTATAGGGGCCTGCGTGGTATTTTTTTTACTTGTTATGGTACGTACGGGCTCTGTGGCCTCTGTATTTTTACTTCGTAGGGCACACGAGAGCTCTGGCCTTAGAGTTAAAGCCACTTTTGGAACGTTTTCGTATCGTATTTACAAAAATAGCCGTATGCGCAACGTATTGACAAAAATGTCGTTTATGCCGTCCGGTGGCGGCGTGCAGCGAGCGATGACGCCGCACTGTCGCCGCATGAGCGAGACGGCAGTGCTGCTGCCCACCCACTGAGCAGCAGCACCTACCGCCACCACGGACGGCGGTGATTAAGCCAGCTAATTAGCTAGCTTAATTACCTGCCTAATTCATAATTTATAATTTTTTTAATTTGTAAATATAGCAAATGAGCTCAAAAAATTATGACATTTTTTGGAGCTTTTTGAGGCATTGAGGTATGTTGTGTAATTTTTTTACAATTTGTTGAGGCCATTTGCTACCTTTAAAAATTCTTAAAATGACACATAATTAACTAGGCAATTAAGTAGTTTTGCGCCGCTCTAAGAATTTTTAGTGGTAGAAAATTGTCATGAAAAATTACAAATATTTTTGGAGCTTCCGTATATAGTGTGCTACATCATGTAATTTTTACATAATTTTTTGCACCACTTTACTACCTGTAAAAGTTATTTGAATGGCGCATAATTAAATCAGATGATTAAGCACTAATAGAGCTAGGCCTAATGACCTGCCATCTGGCCACTGGGTGGCACCAGACCTGCTGTCTGG
Source organism: Dendrocalamus sinicus (assembly GCA_036346575.1). NCBI lineage: Eukaryota > Viridiplantae > Streptophyta > Magnoliopsida > Poales > Poaceae > Dendrocalamus > Dendrocalamus sinicus. The sequence continues at coordinate 53,674,689 of CM070671.1, read as the reverse complement.
TAGCTACATGGCTAGTAATTAGGCCTAGCTCTATTAGTGCTTAATCATCCGATTTAATTACGTGCTACTTGAATAATTTTTAGAGATAGCAAAGTGGTGCAAAAAATTATATCAAAATTACACAATGTAGTACACTATATATGGAAACTTCATAAAAAAAATTCTTAAGTTTTTACAACCATTTTCTACCTCTAAAAATTCTTAGGGTGGCGTATAACTCCTTAATCATCTGGTTAATTATGCATCATTCCAAAAAAATTTAGATATAGCAAATGGCATTAAAAAATTGCAAAAACATTACACAACATACCAAGATGCCTCAGGAAGCTACAGAAAAATGTCATAATTTTTTGGGCTCATTTGCTATATTTACAAATTTAAAAAATTATAAATTATGAATTAGGCAGGTAATTAAGCTGGCTTAATCACCTGCCATCTGGTGGGCAAGCGGCCGGCACCTGCCGTCTACTCACGAGGCAACAAGTGCCACGCATCATCTGCTTCGTGCTGCCGCTTGCCCACCGGACGGTATAAATGACATTTTTAACAATACGCTGCACATACGACTATTTTTGTAAATACGATGCAAAAATGTGCCAAAAGTGGCTTTGATTCCTGGCCCCTGTGCATTGTTTTTTACTCCGTAGAGTACATCAAGGCTCTCTGCGGTCCGTGCATTTTTTTTAGTCTGTATAGTACATCGGGGCTCTATGGCCTCTATGTGTTTTTTAACTCCATAGAGTACACCAGGCTCTGTGACTTCCGTGCATTATCTTTTGACTCCATAAAATACACCGGGGCTCTATAGCCTTTGTACATTATTTTTGACTCTATAGAGTGCGCTGGGGCTCTGTGGCCTCTATGTATAATGACTAGGTTAAATGGATACCTTGAATAGTGAATACAACAAGGACGCACTCACGCACGCACGCACAAAAACGACACCACACCCTCGAGGATGCGTCCAATGCACACGCTTGAAGTGAGACGGAGACCCAGGAGTCTCACGGAGCACAAGCATACGATTTGACCACTGGAAGCACCCATGTGCGCGTGTACTCAGGGAGCACTATTCATATGAACAGTACCTGAAGGCACTGTTTATATGAATAGTAACCCTCAAAAATAGGGTCATCCCGCGGGCTCGAGTCCGAGCGTCCGAGTTGCCCGCTGGCAACCTTGGCCGACTGAGCCAAGCTCAGTCCCCCATTCTGCAAGGGTTGATGGCCCTTCTGTAAAGGAAGAGAATATAGCCGAAACTTAAATACAAGTTGGAATTTTTACCCTTCTAGTTTCATGCTTTTGCTTTCATTTATAAAGGATATCATAGCGCAAAGCCTTACCAATAAATATTAGAACCTGTTCAGATCCATCAGTCGTCACTAAAGTAAGAGGTGGATGAGAAGCAGAAACCATCTTACCATATCTATAGGGTATACTCTTAAGCCTAGGCAGCCCTCTAATTAGATTCTTGCTACTAACTCTAGTCAAGTGGTCAAAATCTATGTGTCCAAGCCTACAATGCCACAACACTAAGTCATGAGAGACAAAAGCCACAAGACACCTACGGCTACAGGTAGAAGAGATATTGAAATCAGCACTAAAGATTCTCTCAAATCTAGAGATCCTAAAAACATAATCACCCAAAAGAGTTTAGAACTCTACACTCACCACTCTTGAACTTCACTTCTAGACCCTCATCAAGAAGCTGAAAAATAGATAGCCGATTATACCTTAGCTTACTTACCAAAGTGACGTCCTAAAGCATGAAATTGTTGTTGACTCAGACTGTGCCCTTGGCTAGCAGGGTCCTAATAGAAGCATCCCCAAATATGATCAACTCATTACCAGATGCACGTATGAGGGAGAAGAACCATCTAGAATCTCTGGTCATGTGGCAAGAACACCCGGAGTCAACAAGCCACATGTCCTTCCTCGTACGCCGGACCCATAGGGTATAAGCAAGAAATATCTATGCCTCAGTACTAGGGTTAGTGATAAAAGACTTGAAAATCTAGTACTGAGCCACATGATGTCTAGGAACAGTAGTAGAAGTAGAAATAAAATGGTTAGAAAAATAATCATGAGAATGCACACAATAACCACTTAGCCCTTTCTGAATTGGCCTACCAAAAGGCCAGTACTCCCTCTAACTAGGTGCTACTCGCGATGTACCCTCATGATATCCTAACCCAAAACGCTGTCTAGAGCCACCGAAGGAGTTAAAGAAGTCATCTACAAACCTAGTCCAATGTCTAGAAGGAAAGACAGGCTACTTGGCTCTAGAGACACTTATGGGTAAAGGAACTTCTCTAATAGACCACAAAGTGTGCTCTCTCTCTTTTTCTCTCAGCCTTGGCTCAACAGAAGCAAAACTCAACTATGTGGCCATCCTTCTTATAGAAGATGCAATGGTACTTGGCCTTTTGATGGGTCTAACCTGGTGAGGAAGAAGCACCTGTCTTGCTAGAAGGGGTTTGGGCAAAACCTACATATCTACATACTGTCTTAGATGGCTCAGGGGATTCTATCTCAAACTTGCCACTCTCAACAACCCTCACAACTTTAGGTGGGTGATTCTTGGAATACTCTAGGGAATTAAAACCTAGGCCTCTCTTCTTCACACACACCTTAGATAGGTCAAGGATCATGTTGAGGTTCTTATTCCCACTAGAAAATCTCTCAAGTGTCTTTTTGAGGTATTCATTTTCTTTGGATAGGTTCTCACATGTGGCACACTCATTTGACTTAATTGCCCTAACATACCTCTCTTTATGAACAGCTACCTCAAGTTTTAGAGCTTCACAAGACACAGGGGAATTCTTAATCTTAGCCAACTGCTCTCTATTCTTGACTCTAAAGTATTTATGCATTTCATCTAAATCACTCCCAATCTCAGCACAAAATACAAAAGAAATAGAATTAATGACTTTTTAGATGTAGTCATGGTTATGGATTTTCAATTTTAGCTTTCTTCTCTAGAGTCTTGTTAAAAGTATCTATCTTAATTGTGAGTTTAGAATGATTTTCACATGGTGTAGTCCTAGAATGAATTATCATTTTAGTCATTTCTTTCATCTTGATTTTGTTGTCCTCACAATAAGAGTAAGTATGATCAGGATTAAACTTTTGTAATTCCTTAAGAGTACTATCCAATTTTCTCTCAAGCAAAACATAACTTGAACAAGAAGATGGAATAGCATCTATAGAAATCACATCTAAAGCAATAGCATCCAAGTAAACATGATCGCGACTTGATTTGAGAGAATCTAGTTCATCTAGAGCATTCTTGAGTTGATCAATAATTGAGGAATAAGTAGATTTCAGAGTTGACAATTCATCATGCAAGTATAAGCAAGATTCACAATCATCAAGATTAATTGATTTGAGCCTAACAACCTCTAGGTTTAAGTCGTCAATCATATTGTCCTGATCTCTAATCATTTTAGTTTGCTTCTTTAGTTGTTGTTCAGTTGCAACAAGAGCATGTTCATTGCTTTGGAGGAGGGGCGTATCTCATTAGGGTCGCTACAAGGCTTGTCAGAGTCAGAGGAGTCGACATCGTGGCTACCCTTGGCCATGAAGCACATGCCAGTGAAGTCCTGAGCCTTCTTCTTACCATGGGTGTCGTTCTCATCATTCTCCATCCCTGAGTCTGCATTGCTCATGTCAACATTCTTAAGAGCCTCAAGGACCCAATTGACGAACTTCTGGTAGTTAGGCTTCTTGAACTTTCTGTCTAGAGCTTGAGGATGCCTCCGAAGATCCTTTTCCTCCTTGCTCTTCAGCTTGGGACACTTAGACCGAATGTGGTTTGGCTCATCACACTCAAAGAAAGTTACTGGACTAGCTCTCTTATTCCTCAACTTATTGTAGACTCTTATGAATTTTGTGGATAGGAGGGCTAAATCTTCCTCAGGTGGTCTCTCTAGTTGCTCATTGCTCAATGAATGTAAGGTGGACAAGGAAAATCCAAAAGAGCCAAAATCCATAGATCCTGAAGAACAACTTTGAGAAGGGTCCATCACAAGTGCCATCAACTCTACCTTGGGAAGACGTGAGATGAAGTCAATCTCATGCTCTTCAACCTCGAGCAGAGCTTATCCATGGTAAGCTCACTCATGACAGTGTTATCATTGATTGGTGTGATTTTCATCCCCAAACTCTCACATCAAGAGCACCCAAGATTTAGCATGCATTATCGGAATCAGAGAGGGTCAGGCCAACAGCATGAAGATCATTGAGGATCTTGTTGAACCTTCCCTACAACTCATTCAAAGATTCGTCGGACTTTTGCTCAATCTTGGAGTATTCTTTATTGAGTTGGTTCCACCTCACTTCCTTGATCGTGGTAGAGCCCTCATGGTATTCAGAGAGGGTCTTCTAGATCTTATGAGTAGACCTCAAATGTGTGACTACTTATTCAAACACAGATCAACTAAGCCCTTAAAGTAAGAAGTTGCTTGCCTTGCTGTTTGCCTCCACATCGGAAGAGGCAACACATAGCGATTTTTAACTTTGAGCCAATTTGTGTGCCCTTGAGCCTCAATATAGGCATGCATGCGAGACTTCTAATAAGAAAATTGAATCCATCAAAAATAGGCGGCTTGGTTGAATACTTATTTGCTGCTATGGCTCCTAGGATCAATTAAAATCTATGAGAAGAGCCAACCAGGTTTTGATATCACTTGTAGGACCGAAAGGCAACAAAGAGGGGTGAATGGTGCTGACTAAATTTTTTTCAAGTATTCTAGATCCATTTCTCAAATAACTATAGATTTAATGAGAATCAAATATAAAGCCAAAAACTCAAAGCAAATCACTCAAGAACACAAAATCTTGAAGAACTCAGCTCCTAGAGGTCTGACCTCCATCCAGAGGATGGCCTAACCTCTCCTTGACGGTTTGACCGCCAAGCAAGGAGTGATTTGACCTCTATTCTAGCGGTCTAACCGCTATGAAGAATAATTTTAGGTAAATGAATAGTAAAATCAGCACGATTGTAACTTCAAACCGACGTAACTTTTGATTGAATGATTCAAATCCTTGCAACTTTGTACACACCATACTTAAGGTCTCAGAAATCTATTCCATCTATGGATCATAAAAACCCATATCAAAGTTCAGACCTTCTTGAGATTTAAGTAAGGTTGCACAAAAAATGAGCAAAAACGAAAATCGACTTGCTCGTGGGCAGAGGATAGCCAAGATAACTTTGGATATATTCTCACATGTTACAGCAAGCAAGAACACCAATGAAATCACTTCAAAAACCTTCAGATCAAAAAACCAATTGGAAAATAAAAAATGTGCAAAAATCGGGTTTCTTGATGAATTTGCTACCAAAGTGATCAGATGGGTGGAGGATAATTCCCAGAGGTTATCTCCATCTTTTATACATCCTTGGCACAACAAGGTCAAGGAGAAACGAGAGGAGAGGAAAAACCCACCAAATCAACAGCAAATCAATCAAGACAAGAGATAGCTATGGAGATGATCAAAGATTGATTCTATTGCTGGTTGAGGTGGAAAGTTTTACAGCTATTCTATCATAGAGGATAGAGTGCACACTAAGCACTCAACTCTTAAACCCTAACTCTAAAACAAGATAGCACAAGAGAGACAGGTTGGATGGTTAACCACAAGTCTCCATCTCAACCCCTTAAATAGATGGATTAGCCAGCCACATCTAACTCTTAGTAGATACCATCCACTTAGTACAATGGGGAAACCCCTTAACCCCACACACATGGATTTTAACTCACACTTTGCACTTATGCACATTTTTCAAAGCGTGTAAACCCGAATTCGCTAAGTCTTTGGCTTTGAGCCATCTTGATCATTCTAGATTCTCCATGACCTAAACCACCTTCTCAAGCACCGTTCGCGTGTCGCGGTTTTCTTCTAAAGCAGTTTCCAGTACTTTGGTGGTTTGACTAAAATACCCTTTCTTGACCCGGTCATCACCTTCCATTGCAAGCAACTGCCATGCTTGCCTCATGTACGTGCACAACTGGCTTGCCACGCAACAACAAGTCTCTCCTATTTTGGTTCCACCAGCTCACGCCTTACTTGGACTGACTAAGTGTAACAGCCCAGGTTTTTATTAAAATAAAAATAAATAAATAAATAAATAAAAATTAATTAAAATAAAATTAAAATTAAAATTAAAATAAGTATTTTTGTTGCCTAAATTTTATTTTTGGTTTTGCCCTAGATTTTTTGTTTTTGAAAAAAAAGCCTGATTTGAAAAGTAAATTAAGTGAAAACCTAAAAATAATTATTAAATAAAATGATATTATGATTTTCTATAAAATCCTATTTTAAATTAATTATTTGGATTTTATTTGGGTTTTCTGAGTTTTCTAGAGTTTTAAATCTATTTTGAAAATAAAAAGTATTTTAGGTATGAAAATATAATACCAACATTAGTTGGAAATATTTTTATTAAGTCCAAAATGTCTCCAGGAGGTTCTCTGAATTTTTCTGGATTTTTTGGAGTTAATTTCATATTTTTCTAAGGCTTAGTGAATTTTTTTAGGCTTTTCTGAAAATCTGAATTCAAAAATTAAAATCAAAACCTCTCCGGTCCCCGTCCTCCCTCCCCGGTCCATGCCTGCCGCCCGCTCCATCCCACCCTCCCCTCCTCTTTTGGCGACACGTGTGCGGCCCGACCCATCTCGGCCGTCCACCCCTCCTTGCTTCCGGACCGCCCGATCCCCATCCGGCCGCCCGAGTTTCCCTCCCCTCTCTCTCACTGCCGCCCGACCCCACCTGTTGGCGCGCCTCCTCCCTCCTCTCTCTCACTGCCGCCCGACCCCACCTATTAGGCCTTCCCCTTCCCCGTCGCCTTCTTCCTCTCGCAACCGCCGTCGGAGCAACCGCCGCCTGCCCTTCCCAGCTTCCCCCACTTTCCCGCGCGTGCCGCCCACCTCCCTCTCCTCCCCCGCACGACGCGCGCCACACTCCCCCTCTCTCTACACCCCCATCTCCCCCACCTTCCCCGTAACCGCCGCCGCCCACTCCCCCACTCCGGCGAGCAATTCCCGGCCACCCTCCCCTCTCCGGCCCCTATAAAAGCCCCCACCGGCCCCGCCTCACCTCGCTCCAACTCCCCCTCCACTCCCCTTCCCCTCCCGACCGCTCCACCCCGCGCACCACCGCCGCGCCGCCGCCCTTTAGGCCGCCTCCGTGCCGCGCCTCCCGAGTCCCAACCTCCTCTCCCCATTCGCGCCCTCACCGTCAACAGCCGCGCCGCCGTTCGCCGGCGAGCATGCCGCCCCCGTGCGCCTCCGGCCGGCCGACCATCTTGCCCACGTGGCAGCCCAGGTGGCAGCCATGTGGCACCACCTCAGCGCCAACGCGGCGCCTCCCTACCCCGTCAGCACCCGGCGCCACCTCGGCCGTTTCCCCTCTCTGTGGACCCGGTCCATAGACCCGGGGCCTACTGTCAGTCTCTCTAGGTCAGGGCTGACGCCATAAAATCTGATTTTCTTTTAGGAAAATAATTCCTTTAATCTCTGCTGACGTCATAAATCCCTTTTTCAGTAGAAAAATAATTCCAGAAATCAGTCTTTTTCTTTTTCTCTGAATTTAAACTTCCCGGAGCCCGTTCTTCTTCGTCCTAACTCCGATTTAGCCCATTCAAATTTATAAATTCATCAAAACTTCCCCTCTATCCATTTCTGGCCTCAATTCAAATATTTGAAGTCAATTTGAATTTATTTGAATTTGATGGGTTATTTTCATGTGTAGACTTCGACGATTCGGGAAAATTCTTCGACGAAGATTCACACCAAGTTGAAGAGCAAGGCAAGTCACACTCCTTGATCATGTTGATCCTAGTTTTCAAAATAAAACTATGTTGTTTTAAATTATTCTGCATGCATATTTTTATTCAACGTATTTCAATTCAGTTTTAAATTTCGTTATTGCCCACTTGTTAATTCCTCCATTGATATTGAATTCCTCGATACCTTGTCACCCTAGAATCAAACTCTAGTTGATACACTAGTGTTGGCTAGAGAATTTAAATTAAATGCTTAGACCTGCTTAGTCATAATATTCGTTTTGGGATATCTTTCACATAAAATGATGGGCTTTTCAAATGAAATGATAAGTGTCCTAAATGTACTCTTGACTTTGGTGAGTCAAGGGGGTTTATGAAATATTTTAAAAACAAAATATATAAACTGGTTTAGACTTAGGCAATTGGTTAGATTGGTCGGTGCAGGCATGCCCTGTTGGATAGAGTCGCAGGGTTGACTGTCGTGCACAGGGGTATGTGGTTGGGCCTAAGTCAAATTAAGGACCGGTCAGTGAGCTACTATTGCAAAGCCCTATCATACTATCACATGGCTGATATGGGACAACTCTGGCTGAATAATTTGCAAAGTCCCAATTTGAGTCAAGTCGTAGGTTGAAAGTGGGCGTGGTTGGTGCCATGTGAAGTCCCACTTGGGTGAGCGTGGTTGTAGCCATGAGAAGTCTCACTCAGGCTCAAGAGGGGGTCTCGGTCTGGTGGATTCCTTACTGGGGTGAAAGCTTAGAGTTGGCTTGGCCAGATTGAAGGCTTTGCATTGTAAAGGCCTTGTCATGACTCTCCACCGCACACCTAAGGAAGTGTGTAATCTAGTGGTACAAAGGGATGATCGTGTCTTGTGGGTAAAGCTGTGCAACCTCTGCAGAGTGTATAATCTATCCTGGATAGCCGTGCCCACGGTCATGGGCATGCTGAGTAGAAGTTTTTCATGGATTAGACTTTGTTTTTCAAGAATGATTTTCAAAAATCTTGTGGATGGATGGAATCCATGAGAGAATGAAAACCTTGTGGGTGGATGGAACCCATGAGAGAGATTGGAAGCTTGTGGATGGATGGAATCCACGAGTGTTTGGAAACGCGTGGATGGATGTAATCCATACGTGATCTTTTGGAAAAGACGATCCGGGTGGGATGCCTGTGAATAGGTTGGTGTTTGGTCGGAGCCGACACTGACGGTATTATTTTCAATTACAAGTATTGTTTTTACTTATTGTATTAAATTCAGCAATTTCAACCTTTTTACTGTATTTCCTTAAATGCTGTTTTGTGCAAACTAACCCTATAAGCCTTCCATTGAAGCCTTTATCATTATGTTGCATTTCTCCGTGTGATTTGCGGAGTACAAGTTTGTACTCACCTTGCAATCTCCACACAGAGGAAGATGGCGTCAATATGGTGAAGATTAGGACGAGTAGGCCGCGTCTTACTGTGGTTTGCCTGTGGGCAGGCTTGGGCTTCGCTTCTTATCAGTTTACTTTCGCAGTTATTTTCCTTTATTTATTTTTGCCAATGGGCGTTGACGTAAGACTTGGCCATAAGGTCGTACCCTTTTATTTGATATATATTAAGTCATTTGTGCTTGGTAATTATCTTTGTTGTTACTGTGTGCACTAGCTGATCCTGAACTAGTGCGATTTACACAGGGGATCCAGGAGTCGTTACTCCAAGTTCTGACACCAAGCTACATGGTGCAACCCCGCCGTTCAAACTCGCGTTCAACATTTTTTGCCTTTCTCGTGTCATACTTGAGCTCATCGTCTCATCTAGCATTCTCGATCATTCTAGGCCTCAGCTCCTCTATGAGCTAGCCCCGATGCTCGCTGTTGACATTGACTCCAAACGAACTTTCACATCTAAAGATAAAGAAATCATTTTCGGACAATAGTTCTTTACAACTTGACCCACGTTATTTAAAACATGCTTCATGCAACATATATAACAAGACCTAAGTTATAAAAACTCATTCCACAACTCAAATACATAAATAAAAAATCTGACCAAAAATACACTGCTAGACCGGTTTGACCAGGTGCCCACACCGGTCAGACCGGTGCTCCAAATTAGCCTGACCACAACACGCCAGCGGTTCAACTGTTGAGCTGCATGCTCCATGCTTTTAATGGCAGCCATCAAGCAAGCATAAGAACGCCACAGGCACGCCTGAGCGGAAGACAACCCTAATTCCACACATCATCTATTTCGTAGAACTCCACCTCATCGCTTTCACCGGCTTCCTCATTGTAGGCTATCTCGTTGACATTTTTAGCAAGTATGAGTACAACCACCGTACTCAACAAGTCACATGGAAATTACCAATAACTACATGCAGGGTTTACCATGAGATGGGGAAAAGGGTTTATTATTTTATGTGGATGTAGTTTTAGTTGTAAACCAGTTTTAAACAAAGAAAGATAACTTCTTTAGTTAATGGGGTTCAAACTTGTTTATCAACTTTCAACATTTCCAAAACATTCTCAAATCTACTTATGCTTTATGGTTAGATTCACCCATTAAACACAGCTTCATTTACCGAAGGCGCGGCGTATTCGAATACCATTATTTCATGACTCTGCAGAGCTACCCTACTTTACCCACATGATCCCTTAACTCCTGCGATAGAGTTAAGAAAATAGGATTGTTCACTGCTCAATTCTTTATATAGCCTCCACCCAGTAGACTTCCCCAACAAGCTCGGGTGACCCCTCATGCCTACCCAACTTATCTCAGCCTTACCGTTGTGTGGATAACCACCTTAAATACGGTCCCACTTAACCCCTCTCGTATGGTCTCACACTTGGCCTCCCGCTGCCCGTGTAGAGGTTCAATCGAATTAGAGCAACTACTAGACTAGATTTAACGAATCAACGCTTATGGTTGGGCGATCACCATGTTCTTTACTCAGCATAAGGGTCTAGTCCTTATATTTTCACCAAGGCAACTTCCTCCCACATACCCATGTTCAGTGTCTCTACACTGCCACCATTTCACAACCCATGCTTCCACCTTAGGATAAGGTCATGGGATCCGGTCCACTCTAAGGCCACCAGTGATCCTCGCTTACCCTAGATCCATTTTCTAAAATCCACCAGCAAGTACCAAATATTTTAACAATAGAAAATTTTGTTGAATCTCTAAACTACCCTGATTACCTTAATATATTTAATATTACTATGTCTTGTCAAGGTGAATGTGGCCATCAAATTAAACTGGGCTTTTTCGGGTGGTAGGACATAGCTAATATCATGTCATTCTAAACATTTATTGTACATAAAATAACAGTGCGCAAATAACATCATGAAACTATCGGTAAGTAGATAAATAGAGGAAACGTAAGTTCAACATGATCAAAACATATGTGACTTGCCTTGTAGGTCTACGATCTCAACGAGTTCGAACTCTTTGGTGGCTTGGGCTTGAACTTGGGCTTCTTCCTGCTCCGGAGTAACTTCAACATCGAAAGCTAACGCAAAAGCAAATTAAAACAAATTAGTTTCATGCCCGAAGGATTGAGCTAAGAATAAAGAAAAAAAATGAAGAAATAAAATTCAAAAAATCCAAATAAATAGGGTTTTGGGCTTTTAGGAGGGTCCAAAAGGTGAAATGGGCCTGAGAAAAAGGGTCGGCAAGCTCGAAATGGTCAAAATGGGTATATATATGTGTGTTTTTGGGTTTGGGTGAACAATAACGGGTCGGTTACTATTTATTGTGGGTTTTTACTATTCATTGCGGGTTCAGGTGGTCAAATCAGATACTGTGCATGCAGGTCGGGCTCAGGTTACCTGGTCAAGTGAACAGTAACGTGTGGTTACTGTTCATCTTCTCTAGCCGAACGCGCACGTGACCAGGAAAACAGAGAAAACGGTGACGGTGACTGGCGAAGCTAGGGTGGGTTGCGATGCAAAAGGAGACTATGGCTGGGTTCCTTACACTACGGGGGTTCCGTTTTTGGGGTCGATAGGGTCAGCGGAGTCGGCAATCACCGGCGGCGAGGTTTTCTTTTCCGGGGGAAATTTGAATTGTGTAGGATGATAGGAGGCTAATAGGGAAATTGAGCTGGTGATTGAGCATCTGTGGGGCTAGGGGAAGCTCGTGGAAGTGTCGGTTTAGGCTTAGGAGGTCGGAGTTGGGCTGGCCACGATGAGGTGGTTCGGCTGTTTGGCAATTCTCGGCGCCGAGGAAGAAGGGCGATCAGGGAGCTAAGGCGGCGGTTTAGAAGGGCTTCTGGTGGCTAGAGGAGGCTATAGGCGAGAGCAATTGGAAAGTGGGAGCTCGGAGAGGTGAAATCGAGTTAGGGCTTACATTTGGGGATTCCGGCGATTACCGACAATGGGGAGGGGAATCAGAGCTTTGGGGTGCTTGGCCGGCTCTGGGGGTTGATGGCTTCGAATGGAGGGGCTCGCTTGTTTAAATAGTGCAGTGAAGGCGGTTCGGCACAGTGCTCTGGTTGCGGCGACGACGACGCGTGGCACAGCCAAGAATGCCTAGGGAGGCGTGGTGCGGCGGTCAAGGGGGAAGGTATTGGCTACCTCGAGTGATGTGTTGCGGCGGTCAAAAGCAGTGGATGTGTTAGGTCGGCTGAGAGAGAGAGAGAGCAGAGAGAGCCAGGGAGAAAACCGGGGTGAGGCGACGGCGGCCGTGGCTGGCGTGGTCTAACATGGGTTCAGGGTCATTTATGGGTGTTGTACGGCTGCTGACATGTGGTACAGAGCTGGCAATGGCAAGCAGGCGCGAGAAAGCGCGAAGGAGGTCGGCGACGACAGCAGGTTTTCAGACCATGAACAGTGACGCCAGGTTTCTCCTCCGTTCAAGCCGTGCTGGCGTGGATTAGTGGCGACTTTGGGTTGAGATTCATGTATAATTGGCTAAGGATCAAAGGGAAATCAACTTCAAAACGAAATCTCAAATTTTGGTAAAAATCGGTTTCATTTCAATTAGTCAACAGCTCCTAATGACATTTTAACATAAGACAATAGTGAACAAAATAGGACCTCATTAATTTATTTAACCTCATGTACAGCTAAATAATTTGCAAATCAAAATTTTAATTCTTCTAAATTACAATAGTTTATCACAATATAATACAGAATTTTCTCACATAGTCCTTTAATATATATAGAGAGAGACGGTGATCTTTCGATAGCCTACAGGGCGCCCATTAGAAAAAAAAATTCTGATAGATCTGGACTAGATTCCATTGGTGACGGTGAGTCCTAAAGAACAATACTCCGCGTGTAGTGGAAGATAGTAAAATGTAGATCCCTGTGGGATAGTACGCTCCAGGTAGCTACTAAAATAGATGGCTTGACGTAATGGAAAATCAACTTGGACCGAGAAGATGTAGCATGCACCGCGCGAGATGTGTGATGGATCGAGATTCGAGAGTGGCCCGCGTAATTTGATTTATGTGCACCATTGTTGCATGCATCGTCAATGATTATTCTACAAACTATAGTCCATTCTATCTATAAATATAATTTCTACTCTCCACAGAGCGTTGCGCAATATCAAGAGAGCAATCAGAGCTAGCTAGTATTCGAGTCGCCAATCGGACCGTCCTTATAACCGATCATATCGCTGTGAGTTAAAGAATTTCTCTTTGATTTTCGAAGCTGTGACTTTAGATTCTCTAACCGATAATACTTGTATATTTTTTCCGAATTGACATTATAGTTGTGTATTTTACTTGACGAATCTCAACGCCCGATCCGCAGAAGAAATTATTGTATTCACAGATCACGCGAGTGTTCCTTTCACGAAAGATACTTATGATTAATCAGCGGTCAATATTGTATCTTGAAGACAATGCTAATATCTGCAATTAATTGGAGATACAGTACTACATATTGGCCCTAACTTGCACAATTTGATAGACAGCCTGCTAGGCTTGTACAGGAAGCCTTGGCCTATTTGGCCCTCTGGCCGTCTATTTTTCCAGTTCTCAGTCTCTGAGGGAAGATATCCATAACTATATACATACGCACTAGGTATCTCTATGATGAAGCCGCCTGAAATAAACACAACTATGAGATGTAGTCTAGTTTACCACTGATAATTGTAAGGGAAACAGGCACATGGTCGTTCTTCGATTCCAAATTTGCGTTATTTATATATCCAGATGGAAAACAAGGGAGCCACATAATTCACTGGTGGGCTGCTTGCATGGATGATTCGAAAATTGTTCAGTGATCTGCAAACAGCACATGCGACTGCACTGATGGAGATGCAATTTAATTTACAATTGATTTTTGTTCTTGGAAAACTGATTGGAGGTCTCAGGGACCAAATTCAATTTTCAATACATGTGCTCGTACCATCAATCATGTTCCTGGCCGGTGTTGCGGGAAATTTTAATCGGTCAGTAGTCAGTGGCCGTACGTCCAGCCCAAAACTATGAACTAGGAGGCCATCTTGTGAACGTATGGAGATTGCAGAAGTAATACTTCAGATTTTCTTGCAGCAAGTTGGCCCCGACACATCAACGTGCGGTGCAGTTGCCATATTTGCCCGTCCCAAAATCACATCTGATTTTCTAAGCAAGCTTAAGCTGCCCTTGTTGTACATATGCAACTCTCGATCTCAATTCTTCCACGCAGCAAGCACCACCACAACCACTAGTACTCGACCAAACAAAGCAAGAGAAAGTAAGCTACCTACCATGGAGTTTGCGACGGTGGCTTTGGGCAGCCTCCTCACCAAGCTGGGCGAGCTGCTCAAGGAGGAGTACAAGCTGCAGCAGAGCGTGAGAGCACAAGTCCAGTCTCTCTCGCGAGAGCTTGAGATCATACACGCCGCTCTTCGCAAGGTGGCGGAGGTGCCGTGTGAGCAGCTCGACGAGCTGGTCAAGCTCTGGGCACGCGACGTTAGGGAGCTGTCGTACAATATGGAGGACACCATCGACACCTTCCTGGTGCATGTGGAGGCTGGCCGTGAGGCCACGCCCAACCCACACAAGCTCAAAAAGCTCATGAAGAAAATGGGCAACTTGTTCAGAAAGGGGAAGGCTCGCCATCAAATCGCTAACGCGATCAAAGACATCAAGGACCAACTCCAGGAGGTGGCCAACAGGCGTGGTAGGTACACAGTCGACAGCATTGTGGCTAAGCCTGCCGCAACATCAACTATCGATCCTCGCCTCTTGGCTCTGTACAAAGAAGCAGCGCAGCTTGTTGGCATTGATGGGCCAAGGGACATGCTCATAAAGATGCTGTCCGAGGGGCATGATGTGTCCAACAAGAAGATGAAGATAGTCTCCATTGTCGGATTCGGAGGATTGGGCAAGACCACTCTTGCAAAAGCAGTGTATGACAAGATTAATAAAACGGCTTTCGATTATTGTGCTTTTGTTCCGACCGGTCAGAATCCTGACTTGAAGAAAGTTTTCAAGGACATTCTCATTGATCTTGACAAGGAAAAGTACACAAATTTCAATATGACAATATTGGATGAAAGGCAACTCATCAATGAACTCCAGGAATTCCTTCAAAAAAAGAGGTACGCATCACCCACCTAATGCTAGTCTTTTAGTTTGGGTAGTTGTACAATAAGTTAATTGCATTACATTCTAGGCTTTAAAACCATTACCTTCTTTTATGTCACCTATGCCCGCTTACTTTGTGCTATGTATTTGTATTTTACAAACTATACATATTCTTTTGATTGTCTCTAAAATATTTTTCATTTCTCGTACCATTTCCACAATTCCAGTGGCAACCATTTGCTAATATATCTCATACTTTCAGTTCGAATTAGTAATTAGTTGATTAAAAGTATATATAAAAGAGTATAATATTGTGTAGCAAGAAAATTTTCTTAGTGCACGAATTAAATCCTTTACACCTAGAGTTTTTCTTCGAGCACCTTGCTTTTATAGATTCTTTAGATAGTTTTACTAACTCATGGCTCTTGCACTGTCCTGCGGATGTATAGGTATTTCGTTGTTATTGATGACATATGGGATAAGAAATCATGGGAAACAATCAAATGTGCTTTGGTTGATTGTAATTGTGGAAGTAGAGTAGTCGCAACTACTCGTATTTCTGAAGTTGCCACAAATGTCGGTGATGTTTATAAACTACAGCCACTTTCTCGTGAGAACTCTGAAAAATTATTCAATATAAGAATTGTTGATTGTGAAGGCAAACATCCCCATAATCAATCCACCAAGGTATATGATGCAATTTTGAACAAATGCGGTGGTGTACCATTAGCTATCATTACAATAGCTAGCTTGTTGGCTAGTAAACCAGAGGAGGACTGGTCTGAGGTGTACAACTCTATCGGTTTTGGGCATGGAGATAACGACGCTGTAAAGAATACTAGAAAGATATTGTCTTTTAGCTACTACAATCTACCTTCTCATTTAAGGACTTGCTTATTGTATCTAAGTGCATTTCCAGAAGATTATAAGATCCACAAATATATTTTGATATGGAAGTGGATAGCTGAAGGTTTTGTCCACGATGAACAAGGGATAGGATTACTAGAGGTTGGAGAGGGATACTTCAATGAACTCATAAATAGAAGCGTGATCAAGCAGGATGAGATCGCGTATACAGGGTACGCTAATGGTTGCCGCGTTCATGATATGGTGCTTGATCTCGTCCGTTCCTTGTCAAGAGAAGAAAATTTTGTTACTATAGTGGACAGTGAGCAACAGACATTTCAACATAGCAATGCTCGCAGGTTAGCTCTTCATAAAAGAATCGAAGAGCACAATCCTCTGGCTAACATGGGCGTGCAACATGTGAGGTCATTTACTGCTATTTGGTGCAATATTGGTATGATGTCCCCAAGCTTTCGAGTTTTGCGCGTACTAGCTATAGAAAATTGTGATTTTATGGAGGATTATAACAGCCTCGATCATCTTGGGAACTTGCTTCACCTGAGGTACCTCGGACTAATACATACACCTGTTCGTGGGCTCCCAAAGGAAATAGGAGATCTGAAGTTTCTACAGACACTGGTGTTGGTAGGAACTGGCATAGAAGAATTGCCGTCGAGCGTCGGCCTGCTAACACAATTGTTGTGCCTACGTGCTGATAAGAAGACAAGGGTGCCGGATTGGATCGGGAACCTGACGTCCCTGCAAGAGCTGTCGATATCCCCTGCTGTCGACAGGTCTGCACGATTTGTGAAGGAGCTAGGCAACCTGAGGGAGCTGAGGGTGCTCGTGATGATGATTGATGTACAGGATGAGAGCCTGGGGAGAGCTTTGGTGGAGTCTCTTGGCAATCTGCACAAGATCCAGTCTCTGGAAATTTTGGGCGAAGCATTTGGGAAGGGTGCCACGTGGGAAGTAGGGCCTGTCTCCCCTCGACTTCTCCGCTACATGTTTTTACGATGCTTAGAGTTCTCTAGGCTGCCAGCGTGCATTAATTCGTCGCTTCTTCCGAACCTCTGCAACTTAGGCATGGAACTGCAGGTCGTGCAAGAGCAGGACATGGAAACCCTTGGGAGGTTGCCACAGCTCCGTGGCCTCAATCTGTACTCGAAGCACACCCCAGCAGTAAGCATTATTGGTGGGGATGGGCAGTTGTTCCACAAGTTGAGATTCTTCAGGACGAACATGTCTATCCGGTTTGTGCACGGCGAGTGTAGCATGGAACCTATTATGCCAAGCCTTGAAGACCTTGACTTTGATGTCAATGTGCGGTTCCTGAAGGATGCCAAACTTGGTTTTGACAAGCTTGGCTTGGAGGGCCTCCCTTCGGTCCAGAAAGTCACCGCTAGAATCAACTGTCGGTGTGCCCGTGCTGTGGAGGTGGAGGAAGCAGAGGCGGCGTTGAGGCACGCAGCCGCCATCCATCCCAGCCGTCCCACCCCTACACTGACAAGGGTAGCTGAAGATGGAATGCTCTCATCTGACCAAGACCCAGAGGTATGACATACTTACATCGGTTCGTGGTTTCCATTGCTAGTTACTTCTAATCAATTAATTAATGTTTCTCTTCCTCTGTTCCAGTAATTAATGCTATTCGATTTAATCCATGCCGTGTCTACTACTCGATTTTCTTTTTGGCCATGGTCACAATTTTCCTGCATTGCAACTGGCCTAGTTGCAGTTAGTAATCCCCATTTATTATTCCGTACTACTACTCGATCGATCCTTAGAGCAACTCCAGCAGGGCCCCTACTTGAGCCCTCAAACCTCATATTTGAGGGCTGAGGCAAAAATAGAGGTCCAGCAAGGCCCCTACTAGAGCCCTCAAAAGTAGGGGGCCCTCAAATCTCCCCCTTGTGCCCTCATTCCTGGGGGGGTCTGGAGGGAGCACCTATTTTTCTGTTTTGACGGTTTTCACTCGCGGGCATCGACAGTTCCGCGCCGCCGCCCGCCTTCGCCCGGTTCCGCGCCGCCGCCCGCCCGGTTCCTCTTCCCCTCCGACGGCCTGCCCCCGCCCAGATCTCGCCACCGCCCGGCAGCCCGCCCCTGCCCGGTCGCTCTTCTTCCCGCTCCCCGCTCCTCCGTCGACTCTAGGCCGGGTGGAGGAGAAAAAGAGGCGCCGGTGGCCGAAGGGTGGGGAAAGAAGGAGGTGTGCGCGAGCATGAGCAAGGTGGTAGAAGCTCACCTGAGCTACCGGGGCGGCCGGAAGGAGGCCGGGTTGAGCCGACGACGAGCACGGGCAACGGCGCGGGGAGGCGACCGTGGCGGGGGAGCTCGCGTGGCGGAGGACGCCGGCCGGCGGTGGGGGAGGCTGCAGGGTGCCGGGGTGCGGCTCCCACCGAGCGAAATCGATCCGGGGTCGACCGATGGGGAGGCGACGGTGGAAACCGCGGCGGCCAGCCGGGGGTGAGGAAGAGTCAGCCGGGGGTTGAAGGTGGGCGAGGGCGTCGTCGAAGAGGGCGAGGAGGTCGGAGGAGTGGGTGGCCGGCGGGAGGCGCGCGGCGAGGAGGGGAGTGTGGAGAGCGCGGCGGAGAGGGAGGGGCCCGAGCGGGGAGGGGAGCGTGGAGAGCGCGGAGAGCGTGGCGGAGAGGAGCGTGGAGAGCGCGGCGGAGAGGGAGGGGCCCGAGCGGAGGCGGAGGGCGGGCGAGGCGAGGCGCGCGGCTGCGGCGGGGCGTGGGAGCGGGTGGGCTGAGAGGAGAGGAGGAGGCGCGGGTGGAGGAGAGGAGGAGGCGTGGTGGACGAGCGGAGAGCGCACGGGTGGAGGAGAGGAGGGGTAGAGAAATTTGAGAATGACGAGTGGGCTCTACATGTTATTCTCAATTGGAATGAATTTGAGAGCCCTGATTTGAGGGCTTCTGCTGGAGTTCAACTTAAAAAATAGGGCCCTCAAAAGTACGGGGAGCCCTCAAATTAAAAGTAGGGGCTCTGATTTGAGGGCTCCTGCTGGAGTTGCTCTTAGCTACTCGTAGTTTCCTTTTCCCTTTTAATCACTGCTGCCTCGTTCTATTTTTTCTAGTTGATGTTCTCCAGTAGAAAAATATACTTCTTTATTTGATATTATAGGATTTTGAGAAGAAGTATTGCTATTTCACAGGTTTAACAGGGGCATTCAATCATGAAGTATTTTTTTCTTGAGTCCATTCTTTGGATATTTGACAAGCAGCAAAATGATCCATTTTAGTTCGTTGTTCCCTCACGTCACGTTAACGTACTGAATCTCCTCTTTCTTTCTCATTCTCAGGCTACCAGATTCAGTCGTAAAGTCATAGACTGGTTTATCCATGTGCGGAAGGTGAAGGATCAATGGCATTATTTTGACAAGCTTGGCTTGGGGAGCCTCCCTTCGGTCCAGAAAGTCACCGCTAGAATCAACTGTCGATATGCCCGTGCTACAGAGGTGGAGGAAGCAGAGGCGGCGTTCAGGCACACAGCCGCCGTCCATCCCAACCGTCCCACCCCTACGCTGACAAGGATAGTTGAAGATGGAATGCTCTCATCTGACCAAGACCCGGAGGTATGACATACTCAGTTCGTGGTTTCCATTGCTAGTTACTTCTAATCAAGTAATTATTGTTTCTCTTCCTCTATTCCAGTAATTAATGTTATTCGATTTAATCCATGCCGGTGTCTACTACTCGATTTTGTTTCTGGCCATGGTCTCAATTTCCCTCCATAGCTACTGGCCGGGTTGGAGTCAGTAATTACATATATTATTCCGTCCTACTATTCGATCGATCCTTAGCTACTCCTAGATTTTTAATCACTGCTGCCTCGTTCTTTTTTTAGTTGATGTTCTCTGGGTAGAAAAATGTACATGTTTATTTTATATTATAGGATTTTGAGGAGAGGTATTGCTATTTAACGATGTAGTAAGGGTACAAAGTTTAAAACATCAAATACAAAAAACTATAGAGAGTACTAGAGCGTATTTCCTCTTAGGGAAGGCGGGGCATACTTTTTCTAGTTTCGTTGTTTTCGTGCCGGCCTTACTTCAACGTACCGATTGCTCAATCTCTCTCATTATTTCTCAGCCTACCCTCTTCAATGCTAAAGTCGTTGACGGCCACTTCGATGTGCGGGAGCAGAAGGATCAATGTCATTATTTTACCTTCCTCTGGTTGTTGTGGAATCCTTGCGTCGAGAAAGTCATCTTTTCCTTCAACTGTGAGGATGCTAGGATTGAAGAGGTGGTGGAAGCGGAAGCGGCTCTAAGGCACGCAGTCGACGTCCATCCCAACCATCCCACACTTGAAATGACGAGACAAGCTGAAGATAAAATGATGCTATCTGACCAACACCAACAGTAACAGGTCTCTCTCTTAATCCTCCCAATTCCCATCCCTTACTAGTACATGCTGTACTACTAATACTCATCGCATGCACTGCATGACATCAATGCTGCCGCCTAATTCATCAATCTTCCGCACCAATCATCACGTTCGTGTATACTCTCTCTGTTCTTAAGGCCTGTGTGTTTTACAATTTCGTAGCAAATCATAATGTGTGAAAGCTATAATTTTGTCTCTTTTGCTCTTATTTCTTTCGTTCTTTCTCTTAACTTTTACCTCTCGTTTTTCCAAAGCACCCAATGGATAGGTAATTTAGTCGTTTTCTTTTATAGTTCCTTCAACCCAGAGCTTTCTTAATATATGTACATAGACAAAAATACAATTTATAAAAATTAATTAACCGGAGGAGTGCGTGATTTCTTTCCATCTGTCAGGTGCTATAATAATACTAACTATTATTGGCCTGATATTATTTATTTACTACCGCTCGATGTGTGTATGTATGCACCTAGTCCCACCTGGTCACGTGGGGAAATTATACAGAGAACTCTGTAAAGCAAATATTTTTCCACTTTAACAACTAAATTGGACAGTTGATTCCTTAATTTTAGTAGGCGGTCACTCATGTTCAGTATTGGTGACAATGAGTGCTAGCGTCAGGCCAAAACTAAAGCTGGATGGACTCTGTTACTGGGCACAATTCAACTCTGTTTCTGGCTGATCTCAAAAAAGGGTCCTCTGTTTCTGGATGTCTGGAATAGCCACTATAGTATTAGTTATAGTCACTTGGGAGTTTTGCAATTTTGGAGAATTCTGAATTTCAACATTTCCAATTAAAAATTGATAAACTATTATACTAATCTATTATCTTAATAAAAAAGTTAAAAGATACCACCACATCTCAATCTCAAGGGCTAGAAAATTTTATATGTTGTATTATAGAATACCACACTACACCGTTCAATTGCACGGACAGTCGGCTAGTTGATATGAATTATATGCGATTTGTTTTTGCCAGTGACCTGGTAATCTGGTATGACGTGATTCAGATTAGCAGACGACATGACATTAATACTAGATTGGAGGATCCATCGATGCAGCCTGGAACTCTGGATGAATGGTTATATAGGCTCCTTGTCACATTCTGTCGCTGGTTGAGCCATTTCTCGGGCTATCTGTATATGCTAGCTAGTTGGATGAACTCTGTTTTCCAGTTCCATGTAAACTAACTAAGCCACATGCTATTGCAGCTATACAAGCAGAGCAGGTGCTAATTTCGCCGGTATCCATCGACTCAATCGAGCAAGCCTAGCTCCCTGTTGCCTCCAATTAGCAAGACAGTGAAGACTCAAGAGCACTACACTTGCCATCCATCTTCTTCACATCAACATCTTCTCCACGGATGATATGTTTCTCTTCAGAGCAAAATGAGAACAACAAACCACTCTCAAGGAAATAGTAGTATAAAAAGCGAACTACATAGTTCTCTTTGTGCTCGCCACGCAGCTGCTTATCTCATCCGGCTGTATTGGGCTGTAATTGGACCACTTTTGCTTATCAGTTTTGCTATTGCACAGGTGACTGAAATTTTTTTATCTTTCAGTCACCTGAAATTGTAGCCCCCTTCAAAAAAAAATAACTGCAACTTTAGGTGATTCAGAGTGCAACTTCAGGTGACCTGAAATTGCACTTTCAATCAACTGGAATTGCAGCCCCCTCCAAAAAACACCTGCAACTTTAGATGATTCAGAGTGTAATTTCAGGTGACTGAAAGATAAAAAAAATTTAGTCGCTTGTGCAATAATCACCCCCTTTGCTTATTAATGCTAACCAGTTTCAGTGGAACCTGAGGAATTCAGCCAATCGCCCGACAGCCTCGTCCACATCCAAATATGTCAGAATTCTCACTGACGCGGCCACCAAAACTCATCAAACCCACGTGCTTGTCGTCGTCGCCGAGGCTTCGCGATAAGGTGGTGTTCGGATCGCAGTAGTAATCGTACGTAGTCGCAAATGTACAAAGGCACGGAGTGTTAGTCATCGACCCATATATTCAGTGTCGTTTTTCTTAGACGATGTATGGTTTCTTATGTATCTCCTACCTTTGTGTGTGCGCGCGCACGTAGGCGTTGGCAGTCGACAGGGGCGGAGCTAGGAATAAAGATAAGGGAGCCAACTAAGGTATGCAGTCAGTGCAAATGAATTCAATTGTAATTTTTGGATCTCGAGGGCAAGTAGCAATCATCTATGTATTCGGCATGAATTGAAATGTTATTGTAGTTTTCTACTAGCTAGCATTCATGTTTTACGTGATGGCGCGTGACATGTCATGGCTCGTTAATGTGAGCCGAGAATTTAATTTGAATAATAATTATTATATCTGCATTCTTTTTAGTTGTGTTTCACATGGTGGCATGCCGTGGATCATAGGTCAATGCGAAAGGCAAGAAACTTTGTTTGAGTCCGGTGCAACCCAAAATAACTAAAGTTCAAGAGGAAAAATAAAAATTACCAATTTGATTTCCATACGAATTTGATAGTAAACCATAAAAAGATCTATCTATTATATACTAAAAGTAGGTGACATGAGTTTTATTGTTTGCTAAGAAAAAAAAAAGAAATAAGTTAGAAATTCTTAAAAGAAAAATATCCATCCCTCGATTCAGTGAACTTTTATTATAGTTAGTAAATAATTACCGGTGGTTGTCTTAGATAAAACAAGAAACTTTGTAACACAAGGCTATCTATTATAGATTCCAGATGAACATTATAAAATAAAAATTCTAGATGGCCCACACTAAAAGCCAAGTACGAGAGGAAAAGAAGTACACGGATGTGCAAAATAAA
The DNA here is from genome assembly GCA_036346575.1 of Dendrocalamus sinicus. NCBI lineage: Eukaryota > Viridiplantae > Streptophyta > Magnoliopsida > Poales > Poaceae > Dendrocalamus > Dendrocalamus sinicus. Next base: position 53,651,351 of record CM070671.1, on the reverse strand, counting down.
TGAGTAAAAGTTATATGAGAAAAAGAAGAAAATATGGCACTCAGTAAGAAAAAAAGGAGAAATAAAAAAATGCAAAACTTGTTCTACCTGGACGCTTCCAAACAATATGTGTTTTATAGCTTTGAATTTTTTTTTTTGCTATAATCGGCATTGATGTGGTGGATTCTAACTAAAGTTAAACTACATCAATCATTGGGTGTTATCTATCATACAATAAATCTTAGAATGGTTGATGTAATTGGGTGCTATCTATCATACAATAAATCTTGGAGTGGTTGATTACATCAGCTAAGAAAAAAGAGAAATATTGTAGAAATTCTCCCAAAAATAACAAAACATCTAACCCTCAATTTGATGGGCTATAATTATGTTTAGCAATCCATAATTGATAGATGTTATCTAATAAATGAGAATAATTGCTAGAAATTCTCAAAAAAAAGAAAAACATCTTAATTCGGTGAGCCTTCTTATGATTAATAAATCATAGCCAATGATTTTCTTGATCTATGGAAGTGTGCATGAAGTTGATTTGCATCATGATATGCATGCACGTATAATTAGGGAACTCTTGTAAAAAATTAAGATGAGTGATGCTAGAGATAGAATTGAACTTAAACGATTCACGCACAGGCATGAACTTGCCTATAACATCCGTTATAATTTGCATTATTTTAATTGTATTAATATGGATACGACTATTGTCTCTATCGTTGGAGATGCCAATTAAAAATCATAAAGAACAAGTATTTCTCTCCAAAGATATAATCTATATTTTTTGTTTTAATATATACTACTATATGTTAATATCAGAAATGAAGCCAATTCTACAAATATGGAAATTAAATTGAATTGGTAACGTTTTAAAAATTCTAATATTTGAATTCTTTTATGTGATTGCAACTCTTTATTTTTCATATGTTGTTTCTTTATTATCCATCACATATGTACAGTTAAATTAATTAAATATGCTCTGAGAATGATACCCGTTCACGTGCGTGGGCCACAGTGCAAGTTTGCAAAAAAAAAAAAGAAATCAAAGTCAAAACTTTCTGTTTTTGTACCCTAGTCAGAGTCCAATGCAATCTAAGCGCGTTGCAGCCAATTGAAGGGCTGAGCGAGAGAAGCCTCCTGACCGGTGAACAAGAAATAAATAAGGGAATCTAGTTAGATTGTCAAAAGGATTGAGCAGGTAGCCTGATGTAGTAGAAGACCACATATAAAACTTTTTCAAGTGTGCTTGGCGATATGTACATTCTGTTGTTCGCTGACGTTTGAGCTTTAGATCCAACTAGTTGGCGCATGCGACCAAATTAACATGATGTTAAAAGTAAGAAATCAAATATTTCAGATTTTACTTCACTAATATTGCGTAAATAACCTGTTTGCTGGCTAAGCCAGCCTGCATGCTCATTTATGGCAGCGATCAACATGGCTGCAGCTGCTGACTGTGGGCTTATTTGTCACTATTCATAAGTTTCGTCTTTTTCTGAATTTTTGGCTTTTTGTTGAGCTTTTTTGTCGGTTCTTTTTTTCCCGTATTTGTTTGTATTATACGTAATGGGCTAACATATTTTTTATATTTTTAATTTTTTTTAAATTTAATCATGCTAAATAAGCCTCTGTCAGCTACAGTGCTTTTTTCAGCCAGCTACAGTGTTTTCAGCCATAAGCCATGAGCTTTTCAGCCGAACCGATCACCCCTATATTGGCTAAATAATTTGTTTGTGGTTGAGGCGGCCAGCATGTGAACAGTGTATTCCATGTTGCAATTCTAATCGTATATGGAAGTAGAAGTAGAAATTCCGCTATCTTTGGACAAGCTAAGTGTTGTGGTTACGCAACAAACAGTAAAATATGAGGGCTACAAGAAGACCATGAAGAGGCTGCTACAGAGAGACTATGGAGAGGCTAACTGTAGCCTTGAACACCTAGGGATGACAATAGAAGGGCCCGTTCTTTGCAGCTTTTGATTTTTGCTATAGTATCTAATTTTTAAATGAAATATTTTTTAAAACGGGGTCTACAAATTAATTATAGTACACGTTAAAAGACCAACATCTGTACCAGCCAAAAATCGCAAACAAGTATCTCTCTCCGTAATCTCTCTCGTGAATAGACCAAAATTTAAAAATTTCAGTTATAAATTATAACCATAAACCAAAAAAATAAATCCAAAGTCAGTGCTAGCATCTTAAAAATTGATAATGTTTGAACTTGTGCTTAAGAAGAGTCGTCGCCATCCGAAGCTGAGAAAGAAGGAACGAAAAGAAGAATGAATAATCAAGAATCACGTACATGAGCAAAACGAAGAATGTGAAGAGGTCAAAAGCATTAATTATTGAGGTGGATGAGTTGTGCGGTGTGCCTACCAGGAGATTCCTCACCACCGGAGGCTCCACATCATCGTCATCGCTTTTCTTAAATTTAGAAAATAAAATTAAGGGAGAAAGAAAAGGAAAATAATAACAATAACTAAGAAAAACGCCGAAGCATGTCCGACAGAATAATTAATTAAGTGGATGAGTGCATGTACTTGGTATACCTAGCGCAAAATCAATTCCTACTGTGGGATGGTTGGGATGGGCGTCGACTGTTTGCGTCAGTGCCGCCTTCGCTTCCTCCACCTCCCCATCTGTGGCTCCATCATGAAACTTTGCAACACGGACCTTCCAGAGGGAGAGCAGGTTCCACCATCAGCTTCATCTCGATTTGCTTTGCGTCGTCCTCGATCTAAAGTCCAATGCGTCATCGTTGAATTCATCTTTGCGCCTCAGTCCACGACATCCTCGTTCCGCGCGCCGTGAAGAAAAAGTAGAAGTTACGTTCGATCTTGCGCGGCATCACCTCTCGTCGGTCGACGTGTGTACAGAGGCACGAGGCAACGCTTGGCTTCAACACCGCACAATCAACCGTTCTTGCTTTGGTCATCGTAGCACCGCAAGATTCAGCAGTACCAGCATCTGGTTGCTTGTTTGCTGATCGGCCCAAACTGCACACGTCGATCTATGCGTGAACCAGCGGCAACACACACGCCTTGGCGTAATCAACAGCAAGCGACAGCGCACAGGAGACTAGAAGATTTCTTCTCAAGCCTCACGTTTGCACATGCATGTATTGACTAAATGCACGGCTACAAGCATGAGGTTGAAAATTAGAAGACAATATATTTGAGAAAAAAGATTTTACTACGGTTTACAATCATTTACCCCTCCTCTAATTCCTATCAACGATCCTACAAAAACACGAAGCAGCAACAACCCATACAATAGTTAATCACCTCAGCAGCAGCTAGCTTAGCACAACACGGCACACACCTGTGGCAGCATGCAGCCATGCATGCGTGTGGGCAGAAATAGAGAAACAGCGGCGGTGACAGCCTAGCAGCTATGTGGGCGGCGGCTAGGATTTCTCTTCTCCCCTACTCTCTCCTCTCTTTAAACCTCATTCCCACTTCATCAATTACACATGGACGATGCATATTCTCTGCCATCTATCTTCTTTCTTCCTGTTTGTTTGGACACGGAGGCTTGTAAGACATCTAGGATTGTCAATAAGCTTAAGCTTGGCCCAAATTCGAAATGAAACTCGAATTGGATCGATCTTAACTCAAATGGCCTCGAACATGATTCAGGGCAAAAACGATTACAAGAACAAAACTGGTGCTCAAGTGCCTCGCAAAAAAGAAAAATGATGCTCAAGCGAGTTGAAGCTCGAGTTTGTGCATGCACTGTATTCGAGCACAGCTCAAATCAGGTAAACCCGGGACATAACAACGATAGCGATAGAGTCGAGAGGTACTCCCCACGTGCCCTTTCGTTACTAATCTTCACATCATAAATTGATAGGGGCAATCAACGCATATTTTCTTAAGTCGTTGTCTTCTTTCGCCATGTTTGTCTGGATGAGAAGACTTGCAAGTCATCTGCCCTATCATTCAATGTGACAAGACCCAAGAGAGATGGCAACTTAACGGAAGACTCAGTCATGTTCGTCTTTCGCCATGTTTGTCCGGATGAGAAGACTTGCAAGTCATCTCCCCTGTCATTCAGTGTGCCAACAGAGATGGATGCTGCAAAGAAACTTATCGGAAGACTCGGCCGTGTTGGTCTATTCTCTTCAGTTTATCACCTCTGATTTATTATAACGTATGGGTTAAGTTTTTTAGCGCTTATGTCTTATAGTTTTTAGTTTATGCTACAGTAACTAGTTTTTAAATAGTGTATTTTTTAAAGCGAGGTCTACAGGTAGATTATAGTATAAACTATACCAAGTTTAGTTGTATCGGCCAAAATCACATGTAACTATTTTCTTCTGTATAGTGCCTTTCGCGAATAGTTCAGAATTCAAAAATTTCAGCCATAAACCACAACCCAAATTTAGTACTTTTGTGGGAAAAGGCTATGAAAGCGGAGGCATGTTTTGCTTATCCATTCTTGATTTCAATAATCCAAATATTTTTAATGTTATTCATTGCAATAAAGTTCATGATATCTAGCACTCTCGTCTATGTCATGTTAATTTTGAAGCCCTAGAGCGGTTAAGCAAAATGAGTTTAATTCCAAGTTATAAGCATGAGAAAAGCTCAAAGTGTGAAGTGTGTGTGCAAGCAAAGCAGCCTAGGAAACCTTTCCATAGCGTTGAGAGGCGAGACACTTCTCCACTTGAGCTAATATATTCTGATCTTTGTGAGATGAATGGTATCTTAACTAAAGGTGCCAAGCGTTATTTGTTTACTCTCATTGATGATGCGACTAAGTACTATTATGTGTATTTACTTAAATCAAAAGATGAAGCAATAGAACATTTTAAAATTTACAAGGCTGATGTGAAAAATCAACTAGAAAAGAAAATCAAACGGCTAACATCGGATCAAGGAGGTGAATATATCTCTAAGGAATTCTCCCAATTCTGTGAAGAAGATGGAATAATTCATGAAGTTACTCCACCATATTCTCCCCCAATCAAATGGTGTAGCTGAACAAAAGAACCAAACTCTTTGTGACTTGGTAAGTGCCATGTTACAAAGTTTAGGTATGTCAGACTCATGATGGGGTCAAGCAGTTCTCATAGCTAACTATGTCCTGAATAGGGTGCCTCTCCGCAATAGCAAAGAAACACCTTTTGAAGGATAGAAGGGGAGAAAATCGAACATGTCCTTTCATCGACTTAGGGCTGTCTTGTAAAAGTGTATGTGCCTTTACCGAAGAAAAGAAAACTTGGTCTCAAGACTGCTGATTGTGTCTTTCTAGAATATGCTTATCACAAGACAGCATACATATTTCTAGTGGTCAAATCTGAGGTTAGCAATATCGCTAATAATGTCCTTACAGAATCTCGTGATGCGACTTTCTTTGAAAATGTGTTTCCTATGAGTGCAAATGAAGTCATTGTACCTAATGGTTCTTATGAACACTCTATTTCTCCTAGTGTAGATGACACAGCTCCTAAATTAGAGTTGAGGAGGAGAGACAGAGGACTATAAAGTCTTTGGGCGATGACTTTGTCACCTACATCGTGGATGATGAACCACGTACCCTTTCAAAGGCATACACATCCCCAGATGCGGGGTGCTGGAAGGATGCAGTCCGTAGCGAGATGGATTCCATCATAGTTAATGAAACTTGGGAGATTACTAATCTTCCAAATGGATATAAGCTAGTGGGGTGCAAATGGATCTTCAAAAGAAAGTGAAGACCCGATGGTACTATTGAAAAGTACAGGGCCTGTTTAGTAGCTAAGGGTTTTACGCAGAGGGAGAGTGAAGACTGTTTTGATACATATTCGCCTGTGGCTCGATTACCTACAATTCAAGTGCTCTTAGCACTAGCTACTGCATGCAAACTCCATGTACATCGAATGGATATTAAAGACTGCTTTCTTAAATGGAGAGTTAGAATAGGAGATTTATATGCAATAGCCAAATGGGTTTGTGACTAGAGGGCAAGAGAGAAAAGTATGTCGCTTGGTTAAATCCCTGTACGGTCTAAAACAAGTTCCTAAGCAATGGCATGAGAAATTTGATAATATGTTGACTTCGGTCGACTTTTGTGTAAATGAAGTCGAGAAGTGCATATATTATCGATTTAATGGGAGTGAAGGTGTCATCCTCTATCTTTACGTGGATGATATACTATTGTTTGGGACCAACATGGATGTAATCAATAAAATTAAGTGATTTCTCTCCTAGAACTTTGATATAAAAGATCTTGGTGAAGCTGATGTTATTCTAAACATCAAGCTATTAAAGGGTGAGAATGGGATAATTTTATTACAATCTCATTACATGGATAAGATCCTGAACCGCTTTGTATTCATGGATACTAAGCCTGTAGCCACACCCTATGATCCAAATGCTGATCTACATAAAAATACTGGATATGAAAAAGACCAGCTTAAATATTCACAAATAATTGGATCCTTGATGTATTTAACTAGTGCAACGAGACCTGACATCTCATATGTTGTAAGCAGATTGTGCCGATACACGGCCAATCCAAGAGATAATTATTGGATTGCACTAGAAACGGTACTTAGATATCTAAAAAGGAACCAAGAATTTGAATATACATTATACTGGCCATCTGGTAGTCCTTGAAGAATTTAGTGACTCTAATTGGATTTGTGACTTGAATGATATGATGACTACGAGTGGTTATGTATTCACTTTAGCAGGTGGGGCTGTTACGTGGAAGTCTTCTAAACAGATTATCCTTACACGATCCACCATGGAGGCTAAGCTAGTAGCATTTGACTTAGCAGTAGTAGAGGGGGAATGGCTGAAAGAGCTTCTTTTTGACCTACCAATATTAGAAAAGCCAATACCAGCTGTCTTAATCTACTGTGATAACCAAACTGTTCTAGTTAAGGTGAAGAGCAAGAAAGATAACATGAAGTCCTCTAAATACATTAAGAGGCGACTTAAGTCAGTTCAGCATGCCAGAGAGACTGGTGTAATCACTGCGGAATACATCCAGTCCAAAAGAAATCTAGCATATCCTTTCACTAAAGGAATGGCATGTAAGGTCATTCTTACAGCATCAAAGGGAATGGGACTCGTACCCGTTTGATGGTATTGAGCGGTGGTAACCTAACCTAGAAGAATGTAGATCCCCTTAACTAGGATCTAGGAAAATAAACTGTGAGAGACTAAGAGTACATCTCAAAGTCCCATTAGCTGCAGTACTCTAAAATGTATGGCAGGTTGAGCAATAGCTCTTAATGAATTTGATGTCCTATATATATGACAATGGGAACTGTCCTACAGAGTTCCCTAGAGAATTCACCTAAATGAGTATGGTCATGGGGTCACGATTGAAAGGAATTCTGGGTGTGCTTTCTTAAATACTCATGAAAGATACGGAACATGACCATAAAGTTCCAACCCGAGATGTACAATTCAGCTGCCCTATACAGAGTGCAGCATAAGTAAAAGCTCTCACACCAAGACATTGGATCAAGGTGTAGTCCTCCTTTGTCTATACAGAGTCATAACTTGTGTTGCTGGGCATTGGGTTCAAAGCCAAATGGTTCCTTTGCTGAATAACTATATATTGAACATTTGACCTTCGGGAAGTATTCTATGTCGCAAATTTAGGTAAATTGGTAGGGATTGTTGGGCATTTTGGTAATTTCCCTAAATTTCCTTTGGGCCCACGTGTAAGAGGAGGGAGAGGAAGGGTTAAGGCTCGGCTTTGATTTCGTTGTGGAGAGAGGGATCCCGGTCCCCTTTTCTCGCTAGCCTCCACTCGCCCATCTCGTGAGAGATGCGGTGGTCATTCAATCGCTCCGTCCACGATCCTAATCTCTTTGCCTCCCGGGCATAAGTGGGGCCAAAGGTGGTTTAGTGGCGCCGCTTCCCTTTCCCTCATCTCGGCTGCCTCTTTCCCTTAAAAAGCCAGACCAAGCAAGCTGGAAAGGGCAGAGAAATCAAGAGGAAGATCACCGGTAGATCCAAAGCCAATTGGTGGTGACTTAATTTGCTATTGATTGGGGATTTTGGGGCGGAGCAGTAGTGCGCTCGCCGGCTCGATCTGGGCTTGATATATGCGGTTCCTGTGGGTGCTTTATGTTCTTCAGTGTTCAACTTACTTTCGACTTCTGGGGCACAGAAGGGTCGACTCACCTCCTAAGTCTTGTGTGTGCGACAAGATCGTCCTTCTTATTGGCTTTGTGCGGCATCTACTTGCACTTCGGCTTCACAAATTGGTGAGTACCGATCTATGGAGTTGGGCTTTGTATCTCCGATTACCTCTCCGATGATATCCTGATATTCTCCCCTGATTGAGTTTCTAGGACATTGTCTTTTGACGAGCCCTGCCCCTGTCTGCTGTCTCAGTGGCTTTGACTTCCATCGCACAATAAGCACTTTCCTGCATTCTTAATTTCTATTGTGCATTGGTTGGCCGTGCTAGTTCATATCTGTTTATATCTGAGATTTATGGGAAGTTCTAGCACTAGGAGGACTTATGCATGGTAGATTGTTGGCTTTTGATTGCTATTGAGGATATCTGTCAAAATTGAAGTCATGATGACAATCTAGATTTATTCTACTAGTTTGATCTCTCATATGTTAGTTGTTTATTTCTATGGAATGTAGTCCATAGCTCAGTCATTTGCTGTTGCTTAGTCCCTGCTCAGTATTACTTACTAGTATTTATTGGCTCTGCCGAATATATGTTGATCTTGCAGTAGTTCATACATGTTATATGTTTCTGATTTCTACCAAAATCTGTTGACTGTGCATGCTCTTGATATTGACACTACGCTGAAGTAATATTCAATTGGTTAAACTTGTAGGATCTTTGAGGAATTATCACTGTGATAATTGAAAAATTGACAAGAGTGAAAGAAGACCAAATTTTCTTTGAACTTGTGCAACTCCTCACTTGAGAGCAATACTACAATTGTTAATAGGTGCATTATGCAAATTTTAAATGCTCACATTTGCGTTTTAGAAAGTATATTGCCGTATGTTAATGATATGAATTGTTTATTTGGTTTGACATATAATATATTATTTTTATGTCATTTTCATACTACTGTATATATGTTATCTTATGCTTATATATAATTGGAATTAAAATAGAAATATTGCTAAGTCTGCTTACTTTCCAACAGGTATTTCGTGACTTTCTATGAATACGTATGCTGAGGGGGGTATGAAGATGGAGTCGGTGGTGTTCTTCTCGACGAAGACGCCGTTCAGGATCGCTCGACGGTGCTGAATATGGTCGCGGGGGCTGCTGCACTACTGCTCGCAGCTCGCTGGTGAATAAGCTCTGATATTTACTATTTAACGTGAAACCATAGCAGGGGCGGAGCTACACCCCAGGTAGGGTAGGCTTTAGCCTGGGGTGTGAAAAAGTGTACAGCTCGGATAAATTCAGTTCAGACTAGGTAATATTTTTATGGTCCAGTCCAGATAGTCTAGATTATTCCATCACTGAACCCGAGGCGTAATCAAATCCTGGCTCCGCCATTGAACCACAGCACTCACCGTGTAGTATGTAGGTCCAGCCGGGGGCGTATGTGCGGCAGCCGGCAACCACAACACATTGATTATATGTGCAGTAAATTATCTCATTAGTTCACATAGTATTAGAGTATATTGCTCACGCATACACGGATACACCATGGGTGACCTACCTTTAACTTATAATCCCTCACGTGCTGACTATCCTACTGAACCGTATGTCTTCTATCACTTCTTGTCACTACATCTCTACTTTTGTACGCCCATATGTCTATTACAGACAGTGGCGGATCTAGAATTTCGTCGTGCCCGGGCTAAATTCTAAAAGTCTAAAAGTAACGCTAATTCATACCTACACAACCACGTAACAAAAGTATATCGTAAATGCATCATTGACATAAATTTTTAGCTCGATGCTTCAACATAAACATAATAAGAAAAACATGGCAAAAACAAGGATACGACGATACCGCGATACAATATTTTGCACAAATAAAAATATGGCAATACAGCAAGGCAAGTATATATGTATTTAAAAATTAAAATATATAGACAGGTTACGAGAGAGCAAGAAACTGAGATTACCTTGATAATGCTATATATTCCATTATTCCTTACCTCCCTTAGTCGCTACTTTCATTTATGGATTGTATAATTGACATTGCTTATTAATCACAATTCACAAAAATATGAATATCTACAAATAATTTGAGATATGACAATATAAATACCTAGCACAAAAATCATTCATGAAAAATCTAATAGAATACCTAAAAAAACCTAACAACTGCTATACCTCAAAAAAACATCTACAGTCCGTAGTCGCTCGGTTCGGTTCGGTCGGTTGATCGATTCGACGCTTCGACTCAACTCTCAGCCACTCACTGCTCAGTGCTCAGCATAGATCCGAGTCGCCCCATCCGCATTTCCTCAATTCCTCCGTTCACTCTGCTCACTCTCCTCCTCAATTCGCCCCTCGGCAGCTCACTCTGCGCTCGCCGCTCGCCGTCCGCTCGCCGTCCTCCTCCAGTCCTCCTCCCTGCTCCCGTGCTCCGGGCTGCGCTCACGGCTCTGGCGCTCGCCTCCCTCCCTGGCCCCTGCTCCGGGTTGCGCTCGGCCGCTCGCCATCCTCCTCCTCCTCGCTCGGCGTCGGCGCTCGCCTCGATCACTGGCGGTGGCGCAGATGCGATCGGCGACACCACCGTGCTCCCACGCACGCGCAGCCGCGCAGAGAGGTCGCCGTCGCCGTGCTCCCGCGCACGAGACCACGAGCGGCGGAGCGACCTGCGCCCGGCGGTGGAGGCGCGCGCAGGTAAGGCGGCGGCCGGCGGTGGGGGCGCGCACAGGAGAGGCCGAGAAGTCAGATCTGGGACTCTGATTGGGCGATGGGCGGCTGGGGCTGGGGGTTGCCGGGTTGGGAGTGGGGATTAGGGTTTGCAGGTGGATGTCTCTATGAATGCTCCGCTGATTGTTGTGGGCTATTGGGCTGAATTGTTGTGTGGGGCTTGGCCTCGGGCTGGGCTGTAGGGCAGATTTTTTTTTTGAGTATATATAAGAGTGGGGTAGTATTAGAAGTTTTACTGGGCCTCGGGCTATAGCCTACCCAGCCCGAGGCCCAGTTCCGCCCCTGATTACAGATACATGCATGATGTACCTTATACGTGCTCAGTGTCCCTCTTCTCCCATATTGACCAATGCTCTTCTTCGACATTGACCACCTCAACGTTATGGCTTTCTCACTACCGCAGTGGCTTCACATTTTCACTGAAGGCAGCATAACTGCTTTAGTTGCTATCTAATGATATGGACAATCTTCTCGCTATTGTCGGTGACGTCGTCCCCCTCACCGGTGATGGCATTCTTCTACCTACTTGATGACTCCATGTCGTTATAGCTCATCTTTAATGCAAAGCTTTATCTCCTCTCTACCAAACCTTCCCCATTATCAAGCTTATTTAGACACGGACTTCTTCAACAATGCTGACGCCAACCACTCGTCATCGTGGCCCTTGGCTCCTTTCACTCTTGCCTTTCTTTTCAACGACTTCGGTGAGTAGCACGACATTGTTCTTGTTGAATGGCTAAGGTGGGTGTACGACATTGTCCTCATCTCCTCTGCTAGCACCTCAACTCTTCGCTTCCTGGTAGATCAATGTCTTTTTGTTGGACAAATTGACACCATTGCACTCTTTCGTAGTCTTATCCGATACTGCTCATGCTATCATTATTATAAATTTTATTTTTATTTAAATTTTATTTATTTTTAATTGAGGTTGTATTCAAATCAAATTGCTAATTTTATTTAATTCATTTTGAAATTTAGTTATTTACGGATTTTACTTTGCAATTATATGGAAATTAAATTGAAATTTTCTTTTTTACTCCAAGTTTCAATTTTTTGTTGTAATTTGTATACAAATCCAACTGCTAATTTTGTATTTTTATTCAGAATTATAGTTATTTAGGGATTTTACTTTGGAGTTCGTACGAAATCAAATTGCTAATTTTTTCTTTTGAATTTCAATGTTTTTGATTTTTTGATTTGTATTTTAACTTATATTTATTTAGGGTTTTACTTAGGAATTCATATGGAAACCAAATTGCTAATTTTATTTAATTTATTTTAAATTTTAGTTATTTAAGGATTTTACTTAGAAATTGCATGTAAATTAAATTTTATTATTTACTGATTATAATAAGGGTCCACTGAATCGAAAGATGAATATTTTTCTTTTTTGAGAAGTATGATATTTTTTTCTTAGCAACTCTAAGAAGCATGTCATCAACTTTTAATATATAATAGATGGACATAGGTTTCAAATTCGTTTACAAATCAAATATCCAATCATCCTTTAATTTTTATTCATATTTGTATGTTTTTAGATCGCACTTGTGATGTATTTCCTTTTAGTTTTAGGCTAGAATTTGTATAAAAAATCAATTTCTATTTTTAATTATTATGTTGAATTTTTTAAAGTTTATTTTGAAATTCATATCAAAATCAAATTGTTGATTTTTTAGTCTAAATCCTAGTTAATTTAGATTGTATTTGAATAAATTATTTCTTTTAATTTGCTAGTTTTTGTTTAGTTATTATTGCAACCCTTTTCATATTATCTCCTCTTTCGCGAGGACATATTTATATCCCTCAACGGACTGAGTCTGAAACTGATGCGATGATGACTTGGAAATCTTTCCAACGCAAATGGGCAGAAATGAAACAGCGACGACTCTTAGAGTCGGTCTTTGGCATACGAACAAAAACAAAATTAAGAAGCGGACTAAGACACCGTCGGTCTTTGACATGCGAACAAAAGAAAAATTAAGAAGCAGACTAAGACACCGTTGATCTTTGACATGCGAACAAAAGAAAAATTAAGAAGCAGACTAAAACACCATCGATCTTTGACATGCGAACAAAAGAAAAATTAAGAAGCAGACTAAGACACTGTCGGTCTGTGTGCATCCGATTTGCTTCGATCAGGCCCTCTCGTCAGGTGAAGTCCTCCGTCGCTCGTACTTGAGCCAGATACTTGCTACACGTGATCTCTCGTACTTGGATTCAAACACAGGATAGGTGGGCTATCTAATATGTGTAAATTATCTTTTCTTTTCCTCTCGACCAAATAGAGAATTTCTAGGGGTTTTTTATTTAATGATTACGGCAGGATTTTCTAGTGTTATAAAGAGAAAGTGATACCTTCGGTTTCACCGGTTGTTGGCAGATATATACACGATGAAACAAACTAATTTATCAAGTCAAGGTCTCGCCTGTTTAGCATGACTAGGATTTACTGGTGATAAAGAGCACATGCATAAAAGAGCTCTATAAAGCATAGGGCAGTAACAGCTCGTATTATATGTAGCAGGGCAGGCCATACAACACACTCGGCAAATTCGAAACCAGCAGTGTCCGTGCAAGCTTATGACCATGGCCTTTCCCCTGATAATACTAGCAGCACTCTTGCCGCCGCCGCCGGCGACCGTGCTCGCTGCTCCTTCCCTCCCTAGCAATAACACTGACCTTGCTGCGCTGCTAGCCTTCAAAGCCCAGCTCTCCGATCCTCTTGGCATCCTTGGCGGAAACTGGACCACCAGCACGTCCTTCTGCGACTGGGTTGGCGTCTCTTGCAGCCGGCGTCGGCAGCGCGTCACCGCTCTTTATCTGCCAGACATGTCCCTCCAAGGTGTGGTCTCCCCGTATCTCGGTAACCTCTCCTTCCTCTCCATGCTCAACCTCACCAACACAAACCTCACGGGTTCCATCCCATCTGATATTGGCAGATTGAGGCGTCTCATCTCTCTTGATCTTCGCCGTAACAGCCTGTCAGGCGTCATACCTCGTATCATAGGAAACCTCACAAAACTGCAGGCCCTTGTTCTAGCCAAAAACGATCTCTCTGGTCAAATGCCGCATGATCTCCAAAACTTGAACAATCTTAGGCACATAGGTCTTGGTACGAACTACTTGAGTGGCCTGATACCAGAGCAATTGTTCAACAACACGCCTCTGCTAATCCATCTGAGCTTTGGAAACAACAGTCTATCAGGGCCGATACCACCCGGCATTGCGTCCTGCCCCATGCTTAAATACCTCAACTTGCAAGCGAATCAGCTATCCGGTCCGGTACCTCCGACCATATTCAACATGTCTAGGCTACAGGTTATGAGACTCGGGGGCAACCCCTACTCAGCTGGCTCTATCCCTAGCAACGAAAGCTTTAGTCTGCCTATGTTGGTAAAGTTCCTTATGTCTCGCAGCAATTTCACGGGTCGAATTCCATCAGGACTCGCATCATGCAAATACCTTGAAAGTATTTCTCTAGCCGGCAACTCCTTTGTGGACTTTGTCCCAACATGGCTTTCTAAATTGCCAAAGCTCACTATCCTCAGTTTAGGTGGAAATGGCCTTGTCGGGTCAATTCCAAGTGTGCTAAGTAATCTCACTATGCTCCATTTGCTTGACCTCTCATATTGCAATCTAAGCGGAAAGATTCCAGCCGAACTAGGAGAGATGAGCCAACTCACGTATTTACATCTCTCAAATAATCAACTAACAGGTTCATTTCCAGCTTTTGTTTGTAACCTATCAGAGCTGTCTTTTCTAGCACTAGAATCGAACCATTTCACCGGATCAGTCCCGGCAACTATTGGGAATGACCTCAGATCCCTTATCATTCTTGATATTGGAAGAAATCGTCTCAAAGGGACACTTGATTTCTTGGCCACACTCTCCAACTGTAGGCAACTCCAACACCTGGGCATAGAAAAGTGTTCCTTCACCGGGAGCATCATTCCTGCTTACATTGGAAACCTCTCTAGAGAGTTGACGTACTTCAGTGCAAGCGGCAACCATTTAACTGACGGTATTCCATCAACAATATCAAATCTAAGTGATCTCAGATTAATACTCTTTTCTCACAACCAATTAAGTGGCACAATCCCAGAATCCATTACACTAATGCAGAATCTCGAGGAGCTAGACCTCAATGACAATATCATGTTTGGCCCAATCCCAACACAAATAGGTACCCTAACAAGATTGCACCGTTTATCCTTCAAACACAATAGACTTTCTGGCGCCATACCAAATGGTGTTGGTAACCTAAGCATGCTAGAACGCATTTCGCTTTCAGATAACCAGCTGTCTTCAACTATACCTGAAAGCTTATTCCATCTTAGTAACCTAGTTCTATTAAATCTATCTCACAACTCCCTTACTGGTGCATTGCACTCTGATCTCAGTTCCATGGAAGAAATATACATAATAGATATATCTGCCAACAGCTTGGTAGGTAGCCTCCCGAGTTCATTTGGACAGCTTGGACTGTTAGGCTACCTAGATCTATCACGCAACACACTACAAGGCTCAATCCCGGACTCTTTCAAACAGCTAATCAACCTAAGACTATTGGACCTATCTTTTAACAACCTTTCTGGTACTATTCCAAAGTATTTGGCCAACTTTACTTCTCTGACTAGCTTGAACCTCTCTTTTAATAAGTTCGAAGGTGAGATACCAGATGGAGGTATTTTCTCAACCATCAGTGTACAGACTTTGATGGGAAATGCCGGGCTCTGTGGTGGTGGCCCACATCTAGGATTTTCACCATGCCTAGGTAAATCTCACCCAACGAAGAGAAACTTCCTAAGATTTGGACTCCCAACTGTCATGATAACAATGGGAGCTATAGTAATTCTCTTGTACCTAATGTTTAAGAAGAAAGATGAGAAGCAGGGAGAGGCTATGACTTGTACTGATATGGATGACCTGATCGGCCATAGGGTAGTATCGTACCATGAGATTGCTCGTGCCACTGATGACTTCAATGAGGATAACATGCTGGGACTTGGAAGTTTCGGCAAAGTTTTCAAGGGCCAACTAGACAATGGTTTGGTGGTCGCGATAAAAGTGCTCAACATGCAAGTCGAGAAGGCTGTGAGAAGCTTTGATGCTGAATGTCAAGTGTTGTGGATGACTAGGCATCGTAACTTGATAAGGATATTGAATTCTTGTTCCAACTTGAATTTCAGAGCACTGCTGCTTCAGTACATGCCCAATGGTAGCTTGGAGGCACTCTTGCACTCTGAAAGAGGGCCCCCACTACCACTAGGATTCCTCAAGAGATTGGACATTATGCTCGACGTGTCCATGGCAATGGAGTATTTGCACTATCATCACTATCAGGTGGTCCTGCACTGTGACCTCAAGCCTAGCAATGTGCTATTCGATGAGGAGATGACTGCGCATGTGGCAGACTTTGGCATTGCAAAGCTATTGTTAGGTGATGACAACAGCATGGTTTCAGCAAGCATGCCAGGGACAATTGGATACATGGCACCAGGTACTTGCATTTACCACTCTTGAGTACATAGACATAGTGTTCTTTTCTTTACTAACAGATGTTTCTTGTTCAAAATTTTCTCGGACAGAGTATGCGTTCATGGGAAAAGCATCACGGAAGAGCGATGTGTTTAGCTTTGGAATCATGCTACTCGAAATCTTTACCGGGAAGAGACCGACGGATCCAATGTTCGTTGGACAATTGAGCCTGAGGCAATGGGTTTGCCGTGCATTTCCAACAAAGCTTATTGATGTTGTGGACAACAAGCTACTGCGAAATGAAGAAATAAACCACTCGCTTGATCACCAGAACAACACTTCCTTGGAATCTTCTTCGACTAGCATGAGTAACAACTTTCTCAAGTCGATATTCGAGCTGGGTCTGATGTGTTCGAGTGACTCACCTAAGCAAAGGATGGCAATGAATGACGTGGTTGCAAAGCTGAAGAACATCAAGAAGGATTATTCTGCCTCTGCAAAGGCAAATGAGGCAATGCAAAGGCCTCAATATTAATTGCTAGATCAATCTCTATATACATGTCACTGTGTTTGGGTTTCCATTGTACTACTCCGTAGAAATAATATAATGTACCGAGCAGTGCTTCTATACATTAACCTCTAGAACAAATTGTACGAATCTTAAAGCAGTTGAAGGGATAAATAATCACCATCCACTTTTCATTCATGCTTTAATATTTGTGTAATTTTGAAATAGTGATGCAATAAAATGTAACATGGATTTCCATTACGTGTATAAACTTGACATTGTTTCTTTTGCCCAGCATGCCAAGCATGAGTCTAAAGTCTGGAGATATACGTCTCCATACTGATGGGTTCACTACTACAGAAAGCCTCATAGTAGACGCCTCATCACAGACGGTTTTGCGAAACCGTCTCTGATGAACACTATTACAGACGATTGTAATTAGGAGGCCATCTGTGGTATTTGTGGCGGGAAAATGGATTATCACAGACGGTTATTACCGAAGTATCACAGACGGTCTGTATTAAAAACCGTCTGTGATAATCCCAGATTATTGCAGACGGTTTTTAATAAAAAAAACCGTCTGTGATAAGCCAGTTATCATAGACGATTTTTAAGAAAAAACCGTCTGTGATAATGGCTACGGCATTTATTGCGCTGCTCAGACCGCATCTGTCTTCATTTTGATCCAGATCTAGCCACTGCTGCGCACTTTTTCACTCGGGAGGAAGCTAGGCGATTTCAGGCCAGTTAATTTGGTAGGAAGAGGCAAAGATTGAGCTTTGAATTAAGATTCAGACTTTCCTGGTTGCTGTAGATATGGTTAGTAATGAAATTTATTTTTTCTTTAATTGCATTACAATTTAGGTCTAGGTAATCCATGAGTGGTTATTGAAGATGGTTAATTTGCAAAATTGTTGGTTATATAATAGCTGTTGTGTTTGTAATATGAATTGAGCTAGCAAATTAAGTCTGAATATAATAAATGTGGCCGGTATATACGTAGTTATAATTAGTTAATCTAGATTTTAATACTAAGTTGTTATATATGTACGTAACGTAGGACCGAAGCTGGATGTATGCCGCGAGCCGTGTGAGTGAAGAGTACATTAATGGCGTTTCTGCTTTTATAAGAGCCGCCGAGGAGGATATGTTGAATAAGGGGGTGGAATATATGTGCTGTCCATGCACTGACTGCGAGAATTTGAAGATGTTTAAGAACCGAGGGCAAATTGAAGCGCACTTGATTCGGAGGGGTTTCAAAAAGGATTATACGTGTTGGACCAGTCATGGCGAAGTGAATGATCATATGCCGCCGGATGACATCGCCGGTGAAGTGAATGATATGCCCCCGGATGACATCGCCGGTGAAGTGAACGACATGCCGCCGGCTGATGTCGATTGTGACTCGGATTCGGATAGGTTGCACGATGATAATCTGAATCAGATGCTTCGCGATGTAGAAGAGAACCATGATGAGAGAGAGTATGTTAAATTCCGTGGCTTGATGGAGGACTCAGAGAAACCTTTATACACGGGCTGCAAGTACACGAGGTTGTCGGCCGTGCTTGAACTGTTGAAATTGAAGGCAAGCAACGGTTGGTCCAACAAGAGTTTCACGGCGCTGCTAGGTCTTTTAGCGGACATGCTTCCGGAGGGAAATGAGTTGCCTAAAACCACGTATAAAGCTAAGAAGGTTCTTTGTCCGTTGGGAATGGAAGTAGAAAGAATACATGCATGCCCGAACGACTGTATCCTCTACCGTAAAGGGTATGCAAACATGCATGTATGTCCGGTGTGCAACGCATCCCGATACAAATATAACAATCAATCAGATGATGGCGAGGGAACAGAGGCAAAGAAAGGACCTCCTGCTAAGGTGGCATGGTATTTTCCTATAGTTCCCCGTTTGAAAAGGTTTTTTGCAAATCCAAAGGAGGCAAAACTGCTGCGTTGGCACTCGGAGGAGTGAAAGAAGGATGGAATGATAAGACACCTTGTTGATTCCGCGCAGTGGAGAAACATCGATAGGAGGTTTGCAGAGTTCGGTCCAGAACCAAGGAATATAAGGTTTGGACTGAGTACAGATGGAATGAATCCTTTCAGTAGCATGAGCAGCCGACATAGCACATGGCCCGTGACTCTCTGCATCTATAACCTTCCTCCTTGGTTGTGTATGAAGCGAAAGTACATTTTGATGTCGATACTTATCCAAGGGCCAAAACAACCTGGGAATGATATCGATGTGTTCCTAGCACCGTTGGTGGAAGATCTAAAAGTACTGTGGAACGAAGGGGTACAGGTATGGGATGCATACAAACGAGAGAACTTCACTCTGCGCTCCTTATTGTTCTGTACCATAAATGATTATCCTGCCCTTGGTAACCTATCGGGCCATAGTACAAAAGGTGCCAAAGCTTGTACTCACTGTTTAGATGGTACCGAGAGTGTGTGGCTGAGACACTCACGCAAAACCGTCTACATGCGTCACCGCCGGTTCCTTCGGAGGGCTCACCCATACCGCAAGATGAAGAAACAATTTGACGGAGAGAAGGAAGACGGTTCAGCTCCAAGGCATTTAAGGGGATACGAGGTTTATGATACGGTTAAGGATTTAGATGTTGTCCTCGGAAAAGGACGTAAATTGAGGGCTCATGAGAAGAACACCTGGAAGAAGAGATCAATATTTTGGGACTTACCTTATTGGGAGTACCTAGATGTACGGCACTGCATCGACGTCATGCACGTAGAAAAGAATGTGTGCGGCGACTTGATTGGTCTCTTCAACATCCGTGATAAAACAAAGGACGGTGTCAACGCACGCGCTTGACATGGCCGACATGGACATCGGGCCGGAGTTAGCACCGACAAGCACTGATAATGGACGAACGTACCTTCCCCCTGCGTGTTACACTCTGTCCAAGGCTGAGAAAACAGAACCGTGCCAGTGCTTGCATGGTGTCAAAGTTCCGTCTGGTTACTCCGGCAACGTGAAGAAACTTGTTTCGATGCAAGATTTGAAGTTAAATGGCATGAAGTCTCATGATTGTCATGTGCTGATGACATAGATGCTCCCTATTGCAATTAGAAATATTTTGCCGATCAAAGTCCGAGAGACAATCATGAGGCTATGTTATTTCTTTAACACAATTGCTCAGAAGGTCATCGATCCTGAAGGACTAGATGCTCTGCGGACGCGAGGTGGTGATGACTCTATGTCACCTTGAAATGTATTTCCCTCCTTCGTTTTTCGATATCATGGTCCATCTCATTGTTCACGTTGTGTGGAGATAAAAATGTGCGGCCCGTATTCCTACGTAGCATGTACCCATTTGAGAGGTTCATGGGAATTCAAGTCCTACGTGCGGAATCGTTCTCGGCGGAGGGCAGCATCGTCGAAGGTTATGCAAGCGAAGAGGTCATTGAGTTTTGTGTTGATTATATGGCTCAGATTCAACCGATAGGTGTCCCTCAATCTCGTCATGAGGGGAGGCTGAAGGGTCTCGGAACTATCGGAAGGAAAGCAATCACTCCAGATATGGACACGTATACTCAAGCCCATTTCACGGTGTTGCAACACATGACCGAAGTGGCGCTTTATGTGGACCAGCACAAGGATGTGCTTCGGCAATGAATCCGGGCGGCGGATGTTTGGATCATGAGGCAACACAACCGTCGGTTCAACCAATGGTTGAAGGAGCAAATCGCTAGGAGCTCGCCGAGTGAGACGCTGAATTGGTTGGCAAAAGGGCCGACATTTACAGTTGTGACATGGCAAGGATATGACATCAATGGGTACACATTCTATACACAGTGTCAGGATGTCAAGAGCACTAACCAGAACAGCGGTGTCCGCATAGATGCATTCAGTACCGATGGGTCGAGAAACTCGTACTATGGCTTCATAGAAGATATTTGGGAGCTCGACTATGTGGTTTTCAAGATCCCCTTATTTCGCTGCCGTTGGGTGCATCTCCCACAGGTGAAGGTTGACAAGTACGGTGTCACGACCGTGGACCTCCAACGTGTCGGGTACAAAGACGAACCATTCGTACTCGCCAATCAAGTTGTTCAAGTTTTCTATGTAACCGACCCGGCAAATAAGAAACGCCATGTAGTTCTTCATGGAAAAAGGAGAATTGTCGGAGTGGAGAATGTAGTGGACGAGGAGGAATACAATCAATTTGACGAGTTACCTCCTTTTGGAAATGGCATAAGGGTCGACGATCAACAACGTGACGAAACTAGTTACGTACGCATTGATCATGATGAAGGGCTAATTTTTAAAGGAAATAAGCAAGTACAATAAGAATGTATATGTGAAAATGTGTGACAATTTTGAGATGTATATGTGAAAATGTGTGATGTAGACAATTTTGAGATGTATATGTGAAAATGTGTGATGTAGTCAATTTTGAGATGTATATGTGAAAAATGTGTGATGTAGTCAATTTTGAGATGTATATGTGAACAATGTGTGATGTAGTCAATTTCGATATGTATATGTGAAAATGTATATGTGTGATGTATTTGAGACCTTGTCAAAATGTATCAACTGGTTGGTGTTGTATATGAATGCAGCTGTTTGGTGGTTGATATGAATGCAGCTGTGTAGTTATTGGTGCTGTCTTAATTGCTCGGCAAAGGCTTATCACAGACGGTTCTAAGTGTAGAACCGTCTGTGATAGTTTGCTATCACAGACGGTTTGAAGTGTAGAACCGTCCGTGATAGTAAACTATCACAGACGGTTCTACACTTCGAACCGTCTGTGATAGCATATCACAGACGGTTCTAAGTTTAGAACCGTCTGTGATAATCTGCCTATATACCCACTCCCTAGGGTTTTCGTGTGCGCTGTAGTTATTCGATTCGATCTAAATCCCGAGCCCGTCGTCGCCGCCGCCTCCCCGAGCCCTCGCCGGCTGCCTCCCGCAGCCCTCGCCGGCCGCCTCCCCGGACGAAGACGTCGCCGCAGCCTCCTCCTCCTCCGTCGCCGCCTCCCCGAGCCCGTCGCCTCCTCCTCCACCGTCGCCGCCGCCTCCTCCTCCTCCATCGCCGCCTCACCGAGCCCGTCGCCTCCTCCTCCTCCGTCGTCGTCGCCTCCTCCACCTCCTCCGTCGCCGCCGCCTCCTCCTCCTCCGTCGTCGTCGCCTCCTCCACCTCCTCCGTCGCCGCCGCCGCCTCCTCCTCCGCCTCGTCCCTAAGGTTGATGCTTGATGCTGTTATGCTTTATGCTTGATACATTGGTACATAGTACATATTTAGGGTTGATGCTTACTGTTAGTGTTATGGTTGATGCTTACTGTTAGTGTTTAGGGTTGATGCCATACTGTTAATTTGCTATTTGGTACATACTACATTGGTACATTGTTTACTGCAGTTGCTTAGTTTACATTGGTACATATTACATTGATGCTTGATGCTTCATACTGTTATGCTTGATGCTGTTATGCTTTATGCTTGATACATTGGTACATAGTACATATTTATGCTTTATACTGCAGTTGCTTAGTTTACATTGGTACATATTACATTGCTTGTTGTGTTAGTATATAGTATATAGTATAGGCACATAACCCCTCTCTGTCCACATCACCCCCTCCCTTCTCCCCCTTCCCTCTACTCCTCTCCTCTCTTTCTAACATTGAGCATCAGGTTTCACTCTTCTTGCTTCCTCATCTTATCATGTGCAACCCTACAATTTGAGAGCACAAATTAACCAATCAAGGAAGAGTATATGATCAAAGGGCATGAAGCAAGTAACATATTCTAGTGTATCCGGATAAAGAAATCTTGCGATTATTGCAAAAGATACATTGACCATTTGGGTGGAAAGAAATACATTGTGTCATCAGGCTCATGACTGCCAATTTGAAGCATAGCATAGCATCCGAGCCACATCCAAGGCTTGCAGCTGTGTCTTGAAGAATGCCAAGAGCTGGTCTTCAGATGTGGCATTCCTCAAACTATAAATTATGAATCTTATTCTCATAACCCATCTAAATACCAGCTCTTGGCATTCCTCAAGACACAACAGCAGGCCTCGGATGTGCCTCGGATGCTATGCTATGCTTCGAATTGGCAGTCATGCGCCTGACGAAACAGTTGATCTTTCCACCCAAATGCTCCTTGTATCTAGACATCACCCGTACAATTTGAGAGAACACATTAAGAAAAGAAGTTCAAAAAAAAGAAATTCCCAGATTCTTCGGTGAGCAGCCGACATCGCTGAATCCCGAATGTCTTTTTTTTGCACTTTTGTAATAAAATTGACTTGAATTTTGCGGGAAAAAGAAGGACTTGATACATTGGTCACTTTCTCCCCCTCCCCTCTACTCCTCTCTTGTCTTCCAATTCAATATGATCACTTTCTCATCTTATCTTAATAGACCCACAAAATGAGCAACACGTCACCCGCGCATTCTTCAACATCATCGCCGGAGGTGTCGCTCCAACATCAAGACGCCAAGGAAGAGGGCTATCGAAGAAGCCTAAGGGCCGACAGACCATCACAGCGGTAAACGCATCTGGGGTCCCTATCCTTCCTAGAAAAGCGGTAAGCGCATTCCGAAGCATGGTCGGAATAGTTGCACGAGAACGAATTGAGATCACATACAATTCGTGGAAGAACGTGCCTGACACTCGGAAACGTGAGCTGTGGACCGAAATTTTGGCATCGTTCGAGTTCCCAGAAGAACACCTACACGCTGTGCAATGACAAACCTACCTAGTGGCATGCAAAGCATGGAAGAACTTCAAGAGCACGCTAGTCACGAAATACGTGCAGACGGACGAAACGCCTTTTCATATATACCCATTCCTGGAACCACAATGGGAAGAGTTCAAGGCGATGAAGACGTCCGAAGATTTCAAAAGTACAAGTACGGCGCACAAGGCCCTCCGAGCAAAAAACACACACCCCACGCACTTGGCACGGTGGGTATGCGGGTAAAATCCCAGATGGATGAAGGAGGATGACTGGCAGCTGCACAGACATCGCCCGCCGTTTTCAATATCCGGATGACCGTGCTCGATATTGGATTAGAGCAAGGTCATCTACAACGACATCGGGGACGTCTCCTTTGAAACCCTGCGGACCAGCAAGTGTCCCAGCGCCTGGTAAGATATCGATAGAACTACGTAGCTTGTAATTACTCCACAACTTTGTACGAATTGAAATGACATATCGTGCTCTTGCAGGAAGAGCTGAGTTTTGAATCTACCCCGATCATTCCAGGAACAAGGAGAATGATATGCTCTCCGTGGCCCTGGAAACAAGGAGCACCGGGCCGTCGAGAGGCCTTGGGCTTACGTTCCTTGGAAACATGGTTTCCAAGATGACTCCGGAATGTATCGGCGCAGGAAGAGAAACAAAGCCGAGCGTGACGCACAGCTACAAGAAGAGCTCAAGGCATCTCTTAAAGAGGAGCTACTGGGTTCGATGGCTGATATAATCAGAGATGAGGTGCGGAAACAGACAGAAAGTCAACAGGCCGCCACCGCCGCTCCTGTGCTAGCTAGCCCGCAGAACCATCCGAGTAGCTGCGCGTCCAATCCGACGCATACCCAGTCCAAATTTCCTGTGGACGACATCCTGGTAATAATTATTACCTCTCGAATGCTTGCTCCATTGGTAGGCCTATTCGAGTAGCTAATTTTGTATCGTTATGTAGGAGCCTACGACATGCAGGCTCTAAGTGAGATATGGCTCCATTCCCTTGTACGCTTGCTTGGGGCGGGCATATTAAATGCAGTATCGGAGCCATGGTGCACGGTCAAGCTTTAGCGCCGAGCTTCGCAAAGTTAATGTGGATGGTGTGTATGCCAATTTTGAGGTGGTCCCGCTACCGAAGCCCCCCAACGACGAGATCGTGAATCTAGGACAGGCCATTGGAACATTCTTCCAGTGGCCCAAAACCGACATCTCCCTGGAGGCTTCTTCACCGGTGGCGGGACCGAAGTGCGGTCGAACCACAACAACTTGCACTGGTGCTATCTCCACACGGCGGTCACGAACCACAGCTACCTGCACCGGTGCTATCTCCACGGGTGCTATTCTCGCCAGAGCAACTTGCACCGTCTATACCATTACAGTCGACTAGCATAAAGTCGACCCACAATCGAGGCAGTGGCCAGGGCAAATCAAAGACGAAGGATGATGACGATTTCCCGTCCATGCCATTGGCCCGCAAATTCGTGCTAGGTTAGCCGATGGTAGTCCAGGAAGAGCTCCAAAAACTAGGACTTGGTTGCCAAAGATTCCACCTTTGGTATATGGAAGAGTCCAATAAGCCAGAGGCAGAACGGCGCTCAGTATAATCACAAATTCAAGCCGAACATTTCTTGCACGGCTCGGGATCGTGTCTTCACGGTGACCTTTGACGATATATTTGAACTTTTCACGCTCAACGCCTCGACGCCTCACTCGCTCGATCTTTGGGACGCTGTAAGTCTGTACAATCACAGTCTCTGTTCACGTAATACCGATATATGTCACAATTTGTTGCTTTCCTATGTTATATATAGATTCATGCTGATCGAAGCTAGATCATCGAAATCACAAATTGGTTTCCTGGACCCACGCATGGTCGTCATTGATACCATCATCGAGAATGCATCCTTCGTCGAGGACTATATTACAAAAGCACTGCTGGCTCACCAAGATAAGGAATTTGTTCTTATGCCATACAATGAGCAATTCCATTGGATTTTAATTGTAATTATACCAAAATGGAACAAGGCTATATACCTTGATTCTCTAAGTAAGAACAAATCCAAGTACACAGCTATCGCCCGAATACTCGATAGGTACGTACATTGTACTCTTTCTTTCCTTCCGAATAACTAATCTAACTTTTTTGAATAACGAAGGTCGTTCGCCACATACGTTCAACAAACACGTGACTCGACGACAGGGGCCAAGGCCTTGAAACATGATCGCAAGTTTCGGGTATTCGCTAGCTACACATTAATTAATAATATACAACACATAGTAGTAATGCCACTTGATTTAACACATTATATTTTTTGCAGTGCCACCAGCAGGAGCCGGGCAACACGTGTGGATACTACGTGTGCCACCATATGAGACTACTCCTCGATTCCACCAAGATCACTAATTCTAAGGTTTGTCAATCTTCCCACATTTATTTCATACATGTCAGTTTTATATATGCGTGCGTTGATATTCCTATCGACAGGCTGCGTCCATCTCTACATCTGCATTGACACAGCCGGATTTTGCAAAAATTCGAGGAGAGCTCATTTGGTTTTTGTGGTCAAAAGTCGTAAGATCAGATGGAGAGTTCCACTGCCCAGAATGATTTTTATTGTAATTCTAAGTGCAAATACAGTGTAGATCTTTTACAATTGTGTATTTGTTAATGGATATTTTATTTCAACTCAATGAATTGATTTGCGAAATGGATGCTTTATGTTTGTGAAATGAAGTGCGTTGTCAATTGGTTGTTTTATGTCTGTGAAATGAATTGAGATGTGAAATGTATCTGAAATGAAATGAGATGTGTGAATTGTATATGTTTATGTCTGTGATTATCTGCTTGTTTCAGAGGGCATGGCTAGCATTTCCTGAGGCTAGCTATAAACAGAAATAGATTCTGGCTGGGAGGAGTATCACGAGCGGTTTTTCATTAAAAACCGCTGCAGCGATTATGTGATATCACGACGGTTTTTCATTAAAACCGTCAGGACTATCGATATCACGACGGTTTTGTACTAAAACCGTCAGGATTATCGATATCACGACGGTTTTTAAAACCGCTCGTGATATCGAATAATCACGACGGTTTTTAGTACAAAACCGTCTGTGATATCGGATAATCACAGACGGTTTTTAATGAAAAACCGTCTATGATATCGCATAATCACAGACGGTTTAAAAACCATCTGTGATAACTTGGTTTATCACTGACCCATAATTTCAGACGGTTCAGAAAACCGTCTGTGATGACGTTTCTGAACCGTCTGTAATGTGGATTTCTGTAGTAGTGGTTTGTTCTCCCTCGGAGGTGAGATGCTTAGGCTTCTCCCGACGTTCTGCAACCTTCCGGCAGACGACTTGTTTTCCTCCCCCCTTATATATATATATGCCATGCCGTGTGTCCACTCCAGGCCCACACGCGCCATGCGCCATATGCCCGCGTCCCTAACCCGCACGCGCCCATGTAACCGCGAGAGTCGGCTCTGATACCATTTGTAACGCCCTAGGGTCCAAACCGGCTCAGACCTAACCACATTCTGGACAGGCCACACACACGTAGCAACCCACTTGCACTTTCGTCCTCGCTTCGTACAAAACGGTTAACCGGGGGTGCTACCATTGAAACTCGTAGGCTTATATATAAGTGCTTCTCAAGGTAAGCTAGCAAGGTGGAACTAACCCAGAAATTCATATACACACACATGGGCCAACATGGGCTGGGGTGTCACAATTTTAGCCCAAAATTGCCCAGCCCAAGCTAGCCTCTCTCACCTTCCCTGCCACTAGCCCACTAGCCCAACCAAGTCATAAGCCTCCATTACCATTAGGCATTAGGTTCCCTAGTCATATTAAATTACAAACACCACTAGCAAATATCTATATTTATTAAAAAATAAATTTAATATTGTTGGTAAATTAAAATTTATACCGATTAAATTGATGCACTACCGTTTAAATCATTTTGATGCAAATTTAAATACTTAATTAATTTATTAGTCACATGTAAATGGTAGAAGTCCATTAAGAATTATTTAGGACTTTAGACAAAAGTAACTACCATTTGAAGATTTAAAATTTGTACAATGGTATGACTATTGTGGATAAAAATACTTATGCTTGTTTAGATTTCATAAATATTTTGACAAGATAAATTATTTATGTGTTTTCATTGATTTTAGATGTATAGTTTAAGGGGCTTTCATGCTCCGATAAATATTCATGACCGTATTTGTTTCGATTCGTATTCGCTCTGTATCTGTATTCGATATTATTCGTATTTGTATTCGTATCCGAGATATCCGTATTTGTATCTGCATCCGAGAAAAAATATGAAAACAAATACGATAGAGATATTATCCGTCCGTATTCGATCCGTTTGCATCCCTACTCTTGTCCATCTAAACCTGTCCAATAACTCCCTAACTGGTGCATTAGCTTTTGATTTCAGCCACATAAAAGGAATAGCCCAAACAGATATCTCTGTTGAGGAACCGTCGCTAGCGACCAGTCCAATCGATTCCTCTACTTAGAACAAGAACGAATCAATCACAGAATCACAGAATAATAGATTGAACACAGAGAGGTAGAGAGAACTCCTGGTCTTTCTTTATTGCTTTAGATTGCATCTGGTGTACATAATGAGGGGGTATGGCTCTCTATTTATAGTCTACGGTGGGGTGCCCAAATATGTCAGGACTCTTGGCCATGGGCCCAGTTTCCTAACACTCCCCCTTGGGCACTCACCCAACATACTCATGCCTCGTCAAAACTCCATAAAAACCCAGTGGGAAAAATTTGGAGAAAGAGTACATAATACATGTGATGCTGCGATGCACGAATTGCCTCATTAAAAACCTTGGTCGAGAAAATTCATGGAAAACTCGTCAAGGGAAAAAGAGTACAATCCACCCAATTCTATTTAGTCTTCAGGATTTATTAGCGGGCTTGTGAGAATTCTCCCCCTGAATTCTGCACTTCTCTAAGTCTCATCATTCCAATTCCACGCACGCACCTTTCAAAGCTAGATGCGGGGAGTGACTTAGTGAATAAATCTGCGAGATTTTCACATGACTTAGTATGTAGTACTTTAATCTCGTCCATCGTTTACAATTCATGTGCATAGAAGAACTTGGGGTTGATATGCTTTGTGAGATGACTCTTCACATAGCCCGTTTGTACTTGTGCAACGCAAGCGGCATTATCTTCATAGATAATTGTGGGGGTTTGCACAATGTTCATCGCACATGACTGCTGGATGTGATGAACCATTCGGCGGAGCCAAGCGCACTCTCGTGCGGCTTCATACAGTTCTATAATTTATGGGCGCGGTCGGCAACTGGCGGAGCCGATGTGGCGGCGGGGTTGGCCGTGCGGTCTGCGGGCCGAGGTTGCGGATTCGGGTGGTGGGCTTTGAGCGGGTGGCCATGCGAGCGGCGCACACGGAAACCAAGGCAACGCCGGCTGCTGGCCGGCGATAGACTTGG
This sequence comes from Dendrocalamus sinicus, assembly GCA_036346575.1. NCBI lineage: Eukaryota > Viridiplantae > Streptophyta > Magnoliopsida > Poales > Poaceae > Dendrocalamus > Dendrocalamus sinicus. Next base: position 53,622,346 of record CM070671.1, on the reverse strand, counting down.
GGCGGATGTCGTGCGGCTACGCCGGCTGCTAGCCGGTGGCCGGCGGCCGTGAGTGACCAGCTGCAGGCCGGCATCAAGCCGGTGATAGCCCATGCGGGGGCGGCAGTCGACTGACGGTGGTCTGGTGGCCGGCAGCTGGCGCCCGGGCTTTTCTCTTTTTTTCATGTTCAGTAGCCTTCAAACCGAACAGAGACAACTATGCAAATTTTTCTCGTGCATTGATCATACAGAATCAAATAAAACCCATGCAAAAATTTCGTTTCCAATCTACGATGCAATCAACATCTACCCCGTTTTGCAATCTACCGATCGATATTGTGCCGGCGATTTCAGATCTGCTCGCGGTAGATTGGGGCAGATTTGCATCGCTCTACAGTGCAATCAACATCTACCCCGATTCACAATCTACCGATCGGCATTATGCCGGCGACTTCAAGTCTGCTCGCGGTAGATTAGGGCGGATGTGCACTGTAGAGATTCAATCTAGAACGCGAAAGAAAATGCGAATTCAAAAGCAATCTAGAAAATTCAATCTGTGCTTCGATGATTACCTCGTTCATCGGAGCGAAGTCGTGCTGATAACGTATTGAGAAACCGTCGCTGGCGACCAGTCCGATCAATTCCTCTGCTTAGAACAAGAACGAACCAATCACAAATCACATAATAATAGATTGAACACAAAGAGGTAGAGAGAACTCCTAATCTTTCTTTATTGCTTTAGATTGCATCTGATGTACATAATGAAGGGGTATGGCTCTCTATTTATAGTCTATGGTGGAGTACCCAAATATGTCAGGACTCTTGGCCATGGGCCAGTTTCCTAACAATCTCTAATAATCTCTTGGTTGGTGACCTCCCAAATTCCTTTGCACTGCTTGAAATGTTAAATCTCCTCAATCTGTCACACAATTCACTAGAAAATTAAATCCCAGATTCTTTTCGCCATTTAACTAACTTAGAAATATTGGACCTATCTTCTAACTATCTTTTTGGGAAGTTTCCGAAGTACTTGGCTAACTTCACCACTCTCACTAGTTTGAACCTCTCGTTCAACAAGCTGGAAGGTCAAATACCACATGGAGCAGTTTTCTCAAACATCACTTTGCAATCTTTTATGGGGAATACTGGATTGTGTGGTTCTCCGGGCATGACGACAAAGGGGCGATGCCAGCCGTTGTGGTACTACGCCATATATTAGAGTTCACCAAGGAGTTTGTAAATTTAGTATATCCCAAAACAGTCCCCAGTAAGCACAAATTACATTAAAAGAAATAGAGAGGGAGAACGAGGAGAAGTGGCGATTGCTGTTGAGGAATGTAGGGGGGAGGAGATTGTCCTTGCCGGGCACCAACGAGATAGTCGGCTGCGATGGCGAGAGCTATGTCACTTTATTTTCTCCATTGCCAAGAAGCGGAACAGGTGAGGTTGGACTAAATGGTGCCGGAGTTGCAGGTAATCGTTGGAATTTGAGATTAAATAATAATCGGAGGAGGAGCATCGTAAAAAATGCAAGGATGGAAGCAAGCTACCAAAGTCAGGTGACCAAAATTCTTAATCGATTTGCTATTAGTTCTGCCCATAATTGGATCATGTATAATTAGGGGGCAAAAGAAACAATTACATGTTTCACTACAACAAAATGAACATATTAAAACGTTTTGTTTAAGACGCTTTGAATCATGTCTCTCTTTTTAGAACCACAATTGAAATAGAGACGCAGTTTGAGACGCTCTAAAGGGTTGCACGCTATTAAATTCTATTAAAACGGCTGCTGAGACGTTTTGGAGTATGTCTCATATATAGAGACGAAATTTTAGATGTCTTATTTATCATTTGAGACGTTTTATCTATTATCTCCATATAAGAATATTAAAAAAACAAAATGGGTCATCCTAAAATAATAAACCTAACTCCCCTGCCCGCCCAGATACTCTTCGCCCGCCGCCCCCCTCGGTCCCCCTCTCATCTCCGCCCTCCCTCGCACTTTCCTCCTCCATCCGTCGATTCCGCCGGCGCCTCCGCCCCCAGCCGGCCGCCGACGCCTCCGCCCCCCAGATCCGCGGCCTCCTCCTCCTCCTCCGCCCCAACTCGCGCACTCGCTTCATCCTCCACCGCCTCCGGCCCGAGCCCCCCACCCGGCCAGATCCGGCTCCGCCCCCCTCTCGCTTCATCCGCCGCCTCCGCCCCCCTCTCGCTTCATGCGCCGCCTCCGCCCCCAGCCCCCCACCCGGCCAGATCCGGCTCTGCCCCCCTCTCGCTTCATCCGCCGCCTCTGCCCCCAGCCCCCACCGGCCAGATCCGGCTCCGCCCCCAATCCCACTCGCTCGCGAGGACGAAGATGAGGGAGATCCTGCACATCGTCCCGCTCGCCATCCTCATGGACGAAGATGACGAAGATGAGGCGGCGAAGCGGTCGCAGGAGCTGTCGATGGAGGCAGCCCAGCGTTCGTCGGCTCTGGTGTCGGAGACCGCGAAGAAGTCTAAGGAGATCTTTTCGGAGACCGCCACCAAATCTCGCGAGATCGCCGCCGAGGCCACCAAGCAGGCGGACCTCCTCGCCGGCCAGATCAAACACCTCGCCTCCGACCTCCCCGTCCCCTCCATCCCACCCATCCCCGCGATCCCGCCCATCCCCTCCGCCGTCGTGCGGAGCCCGACGCCGCTGAGCTCGAGCGATCACGGAATCACCGAGGACCTCCCGGAGTTCGTCAAGGGCATGACCATTAGCACCTTCCGCGACTTCCCCTTGCAAGGTGCGGTTTGGTCATGGTTGGGTTTAGAATGTTGATGAATTCGCATATGAACAGCCACACTGTAAGCATAGGTCTGTTTGGTTTGCAAATCTGATATTTTGATTAGATGTGTATATTGAATTAACAAAAGATTTAGAAGATAAGCTTGTAGTTTTGGAAAATCTAGAGTAAATGTCATTCTGAACAGTATATTGATTTTAATATTATTATGGTGGTTAGAGTTAAGTGAATGCTGGCTTTTATTGACACCTAGGAAATGTCAAACTATGGTATTTAGATTTCATATTTTGCATGAATGAAGATGTAATCAGGATAAGTTTGGTAGGTATTTTGCTATATGATGTTGATGACAAATAGCTGTATATATTAACAGCCCAAAGTTGCCAAATTGATAAGTTGTAAAATTGGCACATCTACATAGGCTATACTTTAACATCTTTATGATGAGTGTAACTTAAATGTCAAACCTAAATATGAGTCCCGACATTGATGCACCAGTTTTGGAAATGATTAGAAGTTGGGAATTGGAGCATATAGAGAGGCATAATTCTACACCAATATGTTGTAAAACTATGTTGGTTCAAATTGTATTGGTAACCATATTCTTTGAGGTGATGTTTTCCAGTGTGTCATTTTCTAGTGAGGTGCTTCTAGTTAGCAAAGTCTTTGTTAAGCACTTTGCAGATCGCTTGCTATAAAGGCTGAATTAAGGAGATCTTGACCTACCTATATAATCGGTGATCCGCCTTCTATCGAGTTACTTGAATCGAGCTATCCCGTCGAAAGCTAAATGGTTTGTTAGTCACCCTTGTCTTCGTTAGGATGATAGTTTGATTTATGTTCTCATCTTGCTTTTATGAGTTAAGTGCCACTCCAGTTCACTGAGCTTCTATTGGGCCAGTAATTCATTACTCTCTTAACCTTCATACTAGTTTTTGGTGTTAAACATTATTGGTCACTGGCTCATTGTTAACCATCAAAAAGATCTCTCAAGTTATTCTCTAAGTGCCTAATTTTGTATTTTGTTAAGATTTTATTGAATAGTATTATCTTATTTCCAGGAAATTTCAAAGTTCAGATATGAGCTGTGCCCACGATACATGAAAGAACGTAAATTCTGGCGGATTTATTTCTTGCTAGTAAACAACTACATAGCCCCGTAAGTTTTCTTGTTACCTCATGCTGTGTAATCCTAATACATTTTTGTGGTCATTGGTCAACATGAATCAGGCTTCTGCATTATAAGTTTGTGAGAATGGAGGCCACTTGTTATCTGACTTTTAGAATTGTTACAGAATAAATTGTTTCATCAAAGTACATCATGAATATTATAGATAGTTTGGACTTCTGTTATACAGAGTGATATTGTGACATGTATTGCTATGAAGCATGTATTCCTTATATCTATTGCTTTAGGTAAAAAAGCCTAAACATTCTACTCGCTAGGTATGCCACTTCTAGTTTAATTAACTGAACTTGTACCGTAAGATTTTTCATGATTGCTCATATCTGATATTTTGTTGTTAATATTGCTATGTTTGCAGGATATGGAGGACTATGAAAAGAAATGCAGAGTGGAAGACCTGATGCACAATTTTCTGATTGAAGAAATAGACTTGATGATTTATTATAGCAGTTTAAAAAAAGATGTGTGTCAAATTGGAGGATGTTTTACCGACATGTATTTATCGCATATTAGATTTTTATTTAGTTGTGAACTCTGTTGATTTAAATGGATGCTATAATTATTTGTAAACCTCTCTTATGTAAACTTCTTTAGGGTTTGGAGGGTGCAATGGTGACGAATTTGTCAATTGCCAATGGTTTGCCCGGGGTGTGGCTTGGTTCCAATTGTAGTTGGTTTGCTTTTCTTATAACAGTATATCTGTTGTGCTACGCCCATTCCTTATATTTTATAAAATATGTACTCAATATTATGGTGCTGCCTATAAAATTATTATATATACATGTATATATAATAAATATATGGAATACTATATTCTCATATGGATACGTATTTGTGTGTATAGAAGAAAATATATACCAATCAAAATAAAAATACATACTACATAGGACATCTTGAGACGGCACATAACGTCTCAACGCACGTGCCTATATTAATTGAGACGTGGTGTAACCGTTTTTATAAAAGCGTCTCTAACTTTATAGGGATACAGTGCAGATGTCTCTAATGAACGTCTCAAATAATATAGGCACGTCTTAGAGAGCGTCTCTATATTTTTGAGACGCTTCATGTAGAGACGTTTCTATGACGCTTTATAAAAGCGCCTCAGTTGTCTGTGGGAGACGAAACAAAACGTCTGTAACCTACAAATATGATGTCTCCCCACGGATGTTTTGTTGTAGTGTTTTTTCTTACCTGGAATCATCTGCTAATTATGGATAGTGGGCAGATCAATCCCTAATGGGTTGATACCTCTCATGACGCACTGTCGCACAACCTTGAAAAAGGCTAGGAAATTATTTATGAAATTTGGCAAGAAACTTGTTGAATTATTTTGCTTTGTCAATGCTTAGGATCAAGTATTTTGTTTATTTTGTCCTAGCCCTATTCTGGGAAGAGGGATCATGTATTTTGTTTATTTTATCCTAGCCCTATTATGGGAAGAGGATATGATGGATGGTGACAGCGCGGTGGTTGCAACGGGCATGAAGCGGCGGTCGGTCTCCATCCGTGCGAGATGACCTCACAAGGCATCCGTGCGAGAATCCTCGTCATCCTGTCACGGGCATTGCCCAGCATGGTTTCCAGGCTTCTAATGACCAAACAAAACTGCTAAGAAAATAACGAAGGAAATATTGCGAGTGTACTCTGCAATTTAATGTTACAGACAAAACAATGACGAAAAAACATTTAATCTGTTTGCGTGCAATAGGAATGAACGACCAAATTTAATCTGTTTGCATGCAATAGGAATGAGCGACCAAAAGCTATACGCACAAGACACGCCAAAAAAATTTCATCGTCGTGATCAAATTAAGTTTATTGAGTCTGCATCAAACAGATGGATGCATATACTTGTTCGATCACCATTACATGCAAGAGCAAGTAGATCAATTACATGCACGAAATTTAATCCTCTGCATCATAATATTGCTCAAGCAAGAAAGCCATGTCGTCTCCGATGTCATTCTGGGCAGCAGCACTGTGGCACACGCAGACCTGGTTGGTCGTTGCAGTACGCACCAAACCAAGTGTGGTTACTGTATCTGCAATCGATCTTGCACACGTTCGGTTCGCAGAAACCGACATCAAAACACGTATCTACACGATGCAATTAGTACAACCCAACCCAATTAGTGCACACACATTAAACCAGATTGATAGGAAAAATGCAGGGAAAAAAAACTAAAGGGGATGTTCCTACCTGCATGGCAGGATGGCAAGGTGGAAGACATGATCATGAGAGCCATGAAAACAGCTGCCAAGCGGTACACCATCCTCATCGCATTGCTCTTATCGAGTGCCATTTGGAGAAGATTACTTCTATTCGTCGCTCCTATGTTTTCAGTGTGCGTATTACTGTCATGCTCCGACATTTGCTGGTGTTTATATAGAGGCACAATCAAATCTTAGGTGTCAATCGATTCTTGCATCTATGTTATCTAATTCCTACGTACATTAATGTTTCGATATCATGTTAGACTGCAAATAAACGGTATCTGATTTTGCACCTTCATATATATACTATATTTATTTCTCTCTTCCTCAACATATTGCCTACATTTCCAACATATTGTCCCAAGTACAATGAATATTGCCCACATTTCCAACAGATTGTCCCAAGTACAACGAATATATTTTTTCAATGCATTTAATGCAGTATATATCTTATCTTTAGGGTCATTTATTGGCTAGAGATAATATTTGAAGTAGGACCTGACAAATTTTGGCTGGGCCTGTAAACACCAACAACAACCTTATATATTTTTTGTATTAGTCAAAGCATGACGCTGTTATAGTAAATATATGAGTGATTCTGGAGCAGTCGTCGCACATAATCAATCACATACAAGCATAAAGATGAACATAAAAGAACACAAGAGATGTAATCCCGAGCCTTTCTTCGTTATTATCAACCCGAGACGTGTTCAAAAATAATGGTTCGCTTGGCCCCTATTTATGGATGAGTAGGAAGTCGCATCTCTACGTACGGGACTTTGTGGTAGTCTAGGAAAGGGATTTTAGAAACGTCCACTTTAGATAAGTGTTCACACATATGGAAACTCCGTATACTGAATTTGTTAGGCCAATACCCAGGATGTCAACAAAATTAGACCTATAAATGGAGCGAAAAATTTGGCCGGTAAATAAAATTAATTTGGACGGCTGAGCTAGGCCCAGTCCCAGACCAACACCAGGATGCATGCCAGTTTGGGCTCGTGGTAGCCAAGCCTGAACGATCGTCACGCCAACAGCTGCGAGTAGAGAATTAGTTCATTCCGGCGACCTCTCCGGCCGCCGCCACCGCAGCCACTTGCCACCACCTCCTCGCACCATGAGCGCAACCTGCCGCCTGCACGGGGATCCGCACGGAGCGAGGTCGCCTCAGAAGCTGCTTTCTCTCGAGTCCCTCAACTTTAGTTTGTGGAGAGCTGTGATAGGTACCGTACTTTCTTGATACTCTGGTCTCTAAATCTAATTACATGTCGTGCAAATGCTAGGATTGACACGACGAGTAGGGCAATTTTGTACCTCCTTAATTGGTTTGCTCCTAATGGCTTTAGTTTTGTTTCCGGTAGAGAGAGGGATAAAATAATCCAAAACACCAATTAGAGCATTAACTGACTTTCTATGCAAGAAAGGCTACACAAATAATAAAGATTGTCCCTATGTATTTATACGACGACCCCAGAATGGATTTTGTATAATCTCAGTATATGTAGATGATCTGAATATCATCGGGACAATAGAAGACATAAAAAAAACAAGTTCTTATCTGGAGTCAGAATTTGAAATGAAAGATTTAGGTAAAACCAAATACTATTCAGGCCTGCAGCTCGAGCATGTCCCTGAAGGAATATTAGTACATTAGTCAGCCTACGCCTATAAGGTGCAAGAAAGGTTTGGCTTTGAGAAGGCATACCCATTGAAAATACCGATGATCGGGAGATCTTTACAGCAAGAAAAAGATCCATACCGACCTAGGGAAGATGAGGAGGAAGTCCTAGGACTGGAATTCCCATACTCAAGTGCAGTAGGAGCACTTATGTATTTAACAAACTGCACTAGATCAGACATTGCATTTGCCGTAAACCTATTAGTAAGGCATAGTGCAGAACCTACCAAAAGACATTGGTAGGGAATAAAGAACATCTTTCGATATTTCCAAGGAAGTAAGGACATTGGGTTATTCTACAGAAAGAATCAAGATTTTAACTTGACTGGCTATGCAGATATTAGGTACCTATCAGACCTGCATACTGCAAAGTCACAAACAGACTATGTATTTCTGTGTGGTGGAACTACAATTTCATGAAAATAGTCTAAGCAAAGTCTTGTAACTATTTCGGTGAACCACTCAGAAATCATAGCACTATATGAAGCCACACGAGAATGTGCTTGGCTCCGACGAATGATTCACCACATCCAGCAGTCATGTGGGATGAATATTGTGCAAGCTCCCCACAATTATCTATGAAAATTATGCAAATTATGTTGCACAAGTGCGGACGGGCTACATGAAGAGTCATCTCACAAAGCATATCAACCCTAAGTTCTTCTATTCTCATGAATTGCAAAAGATGGATAAAATTAAGGTACTGCATACTAAGTCATGTGAGAATTTTGCAGATTTATTCATTAAGTCACTTTCAGCATCTAGTTTTGAAAGATGCATATGAGGAATTGGAATGATGAGACTTAGGGAAGTGCAGAATTCAAAGGGAGAATTTTCTCAAACTCGTTATTAAAACTCGATCATGAAGATCGAGTACCCCAAAGAATAAACCCGAAGATTAAATGAAATTGGGTGGATTGTACACTTTTTCCCTTGACGAGTTTTCTGAAGTTCTTGGCCAAGGTTTTTAATGAGGCAATTCGTACACGCAGTACATGTATCGTGTACTCTTTCTCCAAAATTTTCCCATTGAATTTTTATGGAGTTTTGATGGGGCATGAACGTGTCGGATGAGTGCCCAATGAGGAGTGTTAGGAAATCTGGCCCTGAGCTTGAAGCCTTGACCTATGGTGGGCATCTCACCATTTGGCTATAAATAGGGAGTACTATTAACTATTTTATATACGGAATCTGAAAGAAAGCAATAAAAAAGACCAGGAGTTCTCTCTACCTCTGTGTTTTCTATCTACTATTTTCTGTCTTCTGTGATTGGTCCGATTTTGCATAAGCGAGAGGAATTGATCGGACTGGTCGCCAGCAACGGTTCCTCAACAACAAAAACTCACTTGCACTTTTAGCCGATATAACTAAAATTATTATAGTGTGCATTACAATTAATTTATAGACCCGCTTTTAAAAAAGTTAATTACTGTATAAAAACTGAAAAATAGTTCCTAAAAACAAAAGAAGTGGCCTACTGAACGCATAGTCTACAGGTGAACTTGACTTGATTCCGGCCGGCTGCGTGTCGGATCGATGGCTCCTGGGTGTAGATGCACCGCATTGGCTGTCTTGCGTGGTCTGTCTCTGTTGTCGCCGTGCTCGGATAGTAGTAATCGAAATATATACATATGAGACATACGTATATACATACAATACGATGCATACGTGCAGTTGCGTACGTGAGTAGAGCCTAATAAGTTGCCTCACCCAATTAGTGTGATAACTATTATGCATGTCTTATGCAGTATGCCATAATTAAGCACTCTTTTTTTTTTACGAAGTTTGGACTTTACTTTTCAATGGCATTGCCGCAGGAGGCGCCCCACGCATTCTGTCTTAGTGGTACAATAAATAGCACATTACGTGGACGCTGCCCGGGATTCACGTGGTGAAAAGACAGAAATACCCTTGCACGTGGGTATTTATAGGCGCCCGTACGTCAGGATTTTCCCGGCGCCCGGTGTACTTGTCTTTGGAAACTTTTTCTTTGACTACAACAAAAAAGCGCACAAACATCACGACAACGTATGAACACATGGGAGTCCGCTACTTAACACACGCTTAGAAAGATAAAAGCCAAAGATAAATATATGTCCTTTCAAAGTTTCTACTAAAGTGCACTCATGTGTATAAAGGATAACTACCAGAATTTAAGAAACTTGTAGATAGAGTCATACATCCATAATTCTACTGCTCACATGTCACAAAACTTAATCATCCGTGGCCCTTTATTATTCTTGAAGGTAATATATATAGTATCTTAGGTTGAGAGCAAACCTAGATTGTTCTAAAATATGAATCCTTAGTAGAAAAAAAAACTATCAGATGAGATCATTGTCAAACTATCTTGCATGCGTGGGACAAATTAAATTACTAGGTTGTTTCCCATGAAAATAACTGTTCCAAGGTCGAACGTGACTTCTTCCTGTCGTTAAGGGGAAAAAATAGTGCATGTCATACTATTTTTGAATCATCTTAGTGAATTTGATGGCTACCCTGTCACTGGCGTAGTAGATACAAAGCCACCACTCGTTCTACTGTTCACCAACTCATGTATTAATTTGGCGCTAGTGTATACATATATTAGTTACAAGAGAGTACATCTCATGTATCAAATGTGAAACTACTGCACGCTTGCATGTATATGCAGGCAACATCTCGCCGTGAAATTTTCCAACACTAACAACCGCTGTCAAACAAAGCTAGCCCTGTAATTGAGTTCCATATGTGTTGGACGGAATAGGCTGTTGTCGAAGACCCTACACTTGTATCACTGAGATCTTTCCGGCTAAAATTGTGCCTAAGTTATAAATAAATTTACGGTTACTCCCTCCTGTAGGATTTGCACCATAAGTGGGCTCTCAGAATGCATAACCCTTTTTCTAGGTACCGTGGCCTCTGTATGTGGTACCTCCCATTTATTCGATCGGGCTTCAGACATATGACCAATAAGAAATACTAGGAATAGATCGATCATGCCCGAGCTTCATCCATTTCAAGAATGCATGTGTGCACTTATTCGGGAGAAAGAGCGACGCACTTCACGCGCACACACAGAAATAATAATACTACTCTTTAAAACGCACTAGCCACAAATTAACAGAAGATATACATAGGGAACATCTATCAGCAGGCATTCATGGAAAAGAAAGCAATGAAACTGGAGAAATTAAACAACAGAAAACAAAAGGCAAACTATGAAGTAACCACCAGTGTCCACCGCAAAAGCTCAGGCACGAATAGCACAAATTGCTTGAAGCCTGACCAAATAAGTGTCCAATCTAAATATCTGGTTACGAAGTGAGGTTATTATTCAATTTGCGATTGGGGCTACATTTCAAACTTCAACATGATTGGGGCTACATTTTAATTCTATAATAATGATTTAATTATGATTTAAGTTTTATCAATTTGGAATTTCAATTATATATGTATATATTTCAAATCGAATTTAAAATCCAATATAATTTTATTCCGAATTTAAACTTATATAAAATTATGAATTTTATTAATTTTTGAGTTTGAATTGGAATTTATATGCACTCCAAATTTCAATTCATATATAACTGTTTTCGTATCTTAAAAGTAGCTTCATACCGATTATTTTGGTTTTAAGAAAATCCTATAAACTAATTATCTTGAGTGAGATAAGGATCGAAATATGATTGGAACTCAGCGTAGAACTTGCAAATCATCTGGCACGAAGTTAATTTATAAGAAGCATACAATCTTTTTTCCTCTGATTGATTACTAAGGTCGACGTTAGCGATTAGATCAGTTCTGGCAATTACAACACTGTTTGGAGACATGCAGGGCTCTATACACGTTAGATGGATTTATTTGTACACTTTTGGAATTTGGTTGTGTGATCTCTGAATTTATTGTCTCCGTTTCACAATAAGAAAGACTTATTTCAAACTTTTTTGGGATGTGCTATTGTACATTGCCCCACAAATTTTACCATGTAGAAAGAAAAGTGTGTATTGTTACAGACCTCACAAAAAGTAAAGTACAATGAATAAGATGTTGACACGTATGAGAGAACAGAGACGGAAACATGGAAGCTTTGTTCCTGGATGCTTGCCTCTTGGCTGCTTCCAATCTGATTGCGCGTGATCGGCTTTTGTGGTGTGTCCCGCCCGAGACGGAGACGACTTGTGTCGCGTCGGCCAATTTTTCTTATCTAGACTCTGATATTAATTATTAGTTTCATCTTAGAAAAAATCATACATGTAAATAAACAGAAAAAATATAGAAAAATTTGCTCTTACTTACTTTTTATTTATAAAATTGATTATAAATAAAAATTTGTGTAACCGAGTTTTTTGAATTTCACTATTCTCTTACTTACTTTTTTTTATTTCACTATTCAAGGCTGAGAAAACAGAACTGTGCCAGTGCTTGCATGGTGTCAAAGTTCCGTCTGGTTACTCCGGCAACGTGAAGAAACTTGTTTCGATGCAAGATTTGAAGTTAAATGGCATGAAGTCTCATGATTATCATGTTCTGATGACACAGATGCTCCCTATTGCAATTAGAAATATTTTGCCGATCAAAGTCCGAGAGACAATCATTAGGCTATGTTATTTGTTTAACACAATTGCTCAGAAGGTCATCGATCCCGAAGGGTTAGATGCTCTGCAGGACGAGGTGGTGACGACTCTATGTCATCTTGAAATGTATTTCCCTCCTTCGTTTTTCGATATCATGGTCCATCTCATTGTTCACGTTGTGTGAGAGATAAAAATGTGCGGGCCCGTATTCCTACGTAGCATGTACCCATTTGAGAGGTTCATGGGAATTCTCAAGTCCTACGTGCGGAATCAATCTCGGCCGGAGGGCAGCATCGTCGAAGGTTATGCAAGCGAAGAGGTCATTGAGTTTTGTGTCGATTATATGGCTCATAGTCAACCGATAGGTGTGCCTCAATCTCGTCATGAGAGGAGACTGAAGGGTATCGAAACTATCGGAAGGAAATCAATCACTCCAGATATGGACACGTATACTCAAGCCCATTTCACGGTCTTGTAACACATGACTGAAGTGGTGCCTTATGTCGACCAGCACAAGGATGTGCTTCGGCAACAGAATCCGGAGCAGCCGGATGTTTGGATCATGAGGCAACATAACAGTCGGTTTAACCAATGGTTGAAGGAGCAAATCGCTAAGAGCTCGCCAAGTGAGATGTTGACATGGTTGGCAAAGGGCCAACATTTACAGTTGTGACATGGCAAGGATATGATATAAATGGGTACACATTCTATGCACAGTCTCATGATGTAAAGAGCATTAACCAGAACAGCGGTGTCCGCATAGATGCGTTCAGTACCGATGGGTCGAGAAACTCATATTATAGGTTCATAGACGAGATTTGGGAGCCCGATTATGTGATTTTCAAAATCCCTTATTTCATTTCTGTTGGGTGCATCTCCTACAGGTAAAGGTTGACAAGTACGGTGTCACTACCATTGACCTCCGACGTGTCGGGTACAAAGACGAACCATTCGTACTCGCCAACCAAGTTGTTCAAGTTTTCCATGTAACCGACCTGGCAAATAAGAAATGCCATGTAGTTCTTCATGGAAAAGGAGAATTGTCAGAGTAGAGAATGTAGTGGACGAGGAAGAATACAATCAATTTGACGAGTTACCTCCTTTTGGAAATGGCATAAGGGTCAATGACGAACAACGTGACGAAACTAGTTATGTACGCATTGATCATCATGAAGGGCTAATTTTTAAAGGAAATAAGCAAGTAGAATGAGAATGTGCGACATATATGTGGGCATTTGCATATATGTATATAACAATGCATTTGTGTGATGTATTTATGAATTTGCATTTATGTATATGTGAAAATGTGTGAAGAAATACATTGTGTATATGTAAATTTGCATTTATGCTGGTTGGTGTTGTATATGAATGTAGCTGGTTGGTGTTTGTCTTAATTACTACCGTCGGGGGCAAAGGCTTATCACAGACGGTTCTAAACTTAGAACCGTCTGTGAACCATCTATGATATTGATATCACAGACGGTTATAACTTTAGAACCGTCTGTAATAAACCTCTATATATACCTCTCGCTAGGGTTTTCCGCGTATGCTGCAGTTATAGGTCTAAATCTCGCCGCTCTCCCGATCTATCTCCTCTGCCTCCGTCGCCGCTGCCTCCTCTCACCTCCGCCGCTGCCACCTCCTCTCACCTCCGTTGCCGCCGTCGCCCTCCTCCTCCCTCGGGCCCGTCGCCGCGGCCTCCCCGCTCCTCCGTCGCCGCCGTCGCTTCCCCGAGCCCGTCGCCGCCTCCTCGAGCGCCTCGTCGGCCACCTCTGCCGCTAGGGTTTTCATGAGTACATGTTTTTCCCTAAGAATTTTGTACATTAAATCATTGTCTTCTGTTCTTTTGATCATCTACCTTTATCTACACTTTTGAATTAACACAAATAGTGAAAAATTAAATAACAGAAAGGGTGTGTTCTTAATTCTTTTATGAACCATGTTCATCTTAATATTCTTAGGGTGTGTATATGTGAATGTTATGGACTAGCAATTCACCTGAAGGTAGTTGCTTTGACAATAAAAAGTTACATGCTCTCTGAAGACAAGAACAATCATTGTATGACTTTCCAGCAGCCTTTAGTCCTTTAAATGCACACCACCCTAGGATCTTATATATAGAAACTACAATGTTCATTTAATAAATGCTATGTATCAACCTTTTTTCATAATTCTTTTACGAACCATCTTAATTTCAAGACATAACAGAAATGAACAATGTTCATCTTAATTCTTTTATTAAATGAACAATGTTCAACCTTTTTATGAACCATTTTTTGAGCAGTCAAGCCAGATAGACTGAGACACAAGATTTTATCTACACTTGACTATATACTGAGACACAAGATCTATCTACACCAGAAGGGCAGTGCGAACCAGAGTTACATGCACTGGTGCTATCTCCACTACAAGACTTGTCTCCACCACCGCTAGCTGCACCGGTGCTATCTTCACGGGTGCTATTCTTGCCAAAGCAACTTGCATCAGTGCTACCTTTAAAGTCGACTACCATAAAGTCGACCTACAGCCGAGGCAGCAAGGGCAAAGAAAAGAAGACCGATGATATCCCGTACCTGCCATTGGCCCGCAAATTCGTGCTTGGCGAGCCGCTGCTCGAGAAAAGGGGCCTCCAAATCCTAGCATTTAGTTGCCAGCAATTGCACAAGTGGTATATGGAACAGTCCAATAAGCCAGAGGAACAACGGAGCTCAAGTATCAATGTCAAATTCGCGTTGGAACATTTACAGCACCAAATTCAAGACTGTGTCTTCGTGGTCACCTTTGACGATTTATTCAATCTTTTTAGGCTCAACGCTCTCGACGTCTCACTCATTCGATGCTGGACGCTATAAGTGTGTACAATCACAGTCTCCGTTCATGTCATACCGATAAATGTCATATATAATTTGTTGCTTTCCTGTGTATATATAGATACATGCTGACTAAAACTAGATCATCCAAATCACCATCGGTTGGTTTCTTGGACCCACACTTGGTCGCCAAGTATACCATCGACGAGGATACAGAGTTCGTCCAGAGGTACATTGCAGCAGGACTGCTGGCTTACCGCGATAAGGACTATGTACTTATGCCCTACAATCAAAACTATCATTGGATTTTAATAGTAATTGTACCAAAATAGAACAAGGTATATTACCTTGATTCCCTAAGTAAGAATAAAATGGACTTCACAGTTGTCAGCCAAGTAATCGATAGGTAAGTACATTTTCTCCATACATACCTATATTGTACTCTTTCTTTCCTTCCGAATGACTAAGGTGAACTTTTTCGAATCACGTAGGGCGTTCGAGATGTACATTGCAAGGGGAGGTGTCTCGATGCAAGGGGCCAAAGGCTTGACACATGCTCGAGATTTTAAGGTATTCGCTATTACACATTAATTAATCCTATGCAACAGTTGGTAGTAATGCCTCTTGAATTAACACATTCCATTTTTTGCAGTGCCACCAGCAGACGCCGGGCAACACATGTGGATTCTACGTATGCCACTATATGGAACTATTCCTCGATTCCTTGAGGATCACCAATTGCAAGGTTTGTTAATCTTCCCATAATTACTTCGTACTCATCACGTTATATATATACGCACATTGATATTCCTATCGACAGGCTGCGTCCATCTCGTCAATTGCATTGAAACAGCCTAACATTCAAGAATTCGAGGAGAGTTGACGTACTTTTTGGTGGCTGAAATCATAAAGTCACAAGGAGAGTTCTACTGCGCACCATGATTTTTTATTGCTCTTATCACTCCGGAATCGAGGTCTCGCGAAAGGAACGGATCCATAATTAACGAACTTGTCAGCTGCACAAGCAATACTTGAATGGCAATCATGCACATCCAAGTATAACTTGTGCAGCCTGACAAGTTCGTTGATTATGGATCTGTTCCTTCCACGAAACCACTATTCCGGAGTGATAGAGCAATAAAAAATGCAATGTTACCATCTAAGTACAAATACAATGTACATATTTTGTAATTGTGAATTTGTTAATGGATATTTTAATTCATTTGCGAAATGGATGCCTTATGTTTGTGAATTAAATGTGATGTGAATTGGATGTTTTATGTTTGTCAAATGAATTGAGATGTGAATTGTATGTATACATATACTTGTTCATCTGCTTGTTTCAGAGGGCATGGTTAGCATTTCCTGAGGCTAGCCAATAAACAGAAATAGATTTAGGGGTATAAAAGCATATCACAGACAGTTTTTAACTAAAAACCGTTTGTGATATATCACCTATCACAGACGGTTTTTAAGTAAAAACCGTCTGTGATTATCAACCGTCTGTGATTATCAGCTATCACAGACGGTTTTTAGTTAAAAACCGTCTGTAATATTTGCACCACAGACGATTCGAAAGCCGTCTGTGATGACCTCGTATCATTACTGACCCATAAATTCAGATGGTTCACAAAACCGTCTGTGATGACGTTTTTGAACCGTCTGTGATGACCTTTTCTGTAGTAGTGACAGTATGAAAGACTTTCAAACTTTTTTGAGATTTTGCCATGTAAATATATATTGTAATCCCTTTCATCCCTTTTCAGTGACACACATTCACGACCACATCGCTCATCGTCGTCATGGACAAGCGAGCTTAGCTTCCTAGCTTGGAAATGATTGATTACACTATATATAAACTTTTCAATCTCGGGAAGACTTAGAAGGAGCATGATGATCGATAAAGGTGGGACTTACCAGTAGCGGCATGGGTTTAGCGTCTTTGTGGTCCACGTTGTGCTATGTCGGCTTGGACCGTCCACCCATCATGTCATGCCGTGCGATCCGCCTTACCTCGGCCGATCTAGATATGGCTCAAAGCTTGACAGCTAACATCATGCCGTGCGGCCCCTAGCCCAGCCATAAGTAATTATAGATAGTGGAGGCAGCAACGACGATGGTGGTGGCATTCGCCATCTTCATCCCTCTCGTGCACGTCTCGTTAAAAACCTAGTTAAATTTTCATTCCATTGTTACATGCCATTCCACCTATGAACTTTTGTGTAAATTACTTGGAAAAAAACTTTTGTTATTATAGCAAAGGCTTGGTTAAGAATTCAGGACAAACCAAAAGCGGTTGTATGGTGCTCATATGGGTTGTAACAGGTTGGTAGGAGCCACGGTTCGTTGTATACCGATGTGAGGACATGAGCAATTGTTGAGGCCAAAGTGCGGTTGGCGAGTATAGCCTCCCATTCTTCCAGGGGATTGTATAAGATTAAAGCAACATGGACATGTACAAGCGTGTGTAGGTCTGAAGCAAATGTTCCTCTTTTATTGATGCACATGAGCATGGTTGTTTGGATCATGATGATTATAAATGAGTTTTCATGAACCAGGTTGAATTGTAAACACACATGCCCTGCTATTTTTGGTTTTCAACAGTTTTTGTTTGTTGGTTTCTCTTAGCAATCACTATTTATTAACTAACAAGCTACAGTCAAAAGTCATGCCCTTTGGTTTTTCCGAAATTACGCATGTGTCCTCGATTTTTTTTATGAAACTCCCTGCGAATTATCGTCTCTTTTACTTTGGTCCACACGGTAGCTAGCGCGGCGTGCGCCGCGCTTATGCAGCTAGTGCATATTACCAATAGAACAAATAACTGAGAAAGAAATAGTCAAATCTTAACAATGGACGGGAAACGCTTGGCCCAAGGAAGCAGATCCTCCGGGTCACTGCATGGAACTTCCAGCACATTTAGGTGGTGATCGGTTCGGCTGAAAAGCTCATGGCTTATGGCTGAAAACACTGTAGCTGGCTGAAAAAGCACTGTAGCTGACTGAGGTTTATTTAGCATAATTAAATTTAAAAAAATTTAAAAATATAAAAAATATGTGAGCCCATTACGTATAATACAAACGAATACGGGAAAAAAAGAACCGGCAAAAAAGCTCAACGAAAAGCCAAAAGTTCAGAAAAAGACGAAATTGATGAATAGTGAAAAATAAGCCAGAAGCTCAAGCCGAATTGATCGGGGCCTAATCACTTAAGAAAAAAGGGTGGATTTTTCTTGATTTCCCCAGTAAGACTTAGAAAAAAAGCAGTCTTTTTATGAAGACGCGTCTGATGAGGTACGGGTTTTGACGCCTTCCAGATGCTGTGCAGAAAGCAATAACTGCATACTGACGAGTGGAAAAACTATATTGCGGACTTAGAGCACCAATTGCTTCCAAAACTATGTTAATTGTTGCACTAATTGCTCCCAAAACTATATGTCCAAACTGGCTTGCCAGGCTTGTGGAAGTTCGTAAGAAAAATTTGTGCTTTGAAGCATCGAATTTCCACGTTATCCATCCTATAAATATCCACCCCAGCTCCCTACTTTGTTCCTCACTACAACAACAAACTCTACTACTACAGCTCCAAACATGTATTGCAACAACACGTAACGCAATGCCATCTCTCACCACCTCCTCCATCCTCCACCTCCTCCCTCTCCTCCTCCTCATCGCCACCACTGACGCCGCCACCTTCACCATCACGAACAAATGCCAAGTCATCGTGTGCGCGGCGGCCGTGCCATTCGGTGGCGGTAGCATACTTGATGCCAACGAGACATGGACCATCGACGTGCCTGCTGGCACCACGGGCAGCGTGTGGGCGCGCACGGGCTGCACCTTCGACGAATATGGCAACGGGCAGTGCCAGACGGGCGACTGCGGTGGCGTGCTGCAGTGCAAGGCCTACGGGCAGCCGCCCAACACGCTGGCCGGGTTTGAGCTCAACCAAGACCAAAACCTCGACTTCTTCTACATCTCCAACATCGAGGGCTTTAATGTGCCCATGGACTTCCTGCCGGCCGACGATGGCGCTGGGTGCGCCAAGGGCGGGCCGCGGTGCGACGCGGATATCACGGGGCAGTGCCCGAGCGAGCTCCAGACCCCAGAAGGGTGTAACAACCCATGCACGGTATTTAAGGAGGAACAGTACTGCTGCACTGGCTCGGCGGCGAGCAACTGCGGACCGACCAACTACTCGGAATTCTTCAAGCGGCTCTGCCCAGACGCGTACAGCTACCCCAAGGACGACCCAAAAAGCACCTTCACTTGCCCAGGCGGCACCAACTACCAGATCGTCTTCTGCCCATGAACAAGCGAGCTTAACACGATGGAGTATATATATAGTTGGATGAGATAAGATCATAATAATGAAAAATAATCTGGGTATGTACATGTACGCGCGTTCATCCGATATGCATGTATCCTATTCTACCAGGTCGGGAAACATGTGTGCATGAATAAAATGCTCTTGCAGCAACAAGACTGAGACCATGTGAAAATCACTTAATATCTGTGATGAATATTTGATTTCCCTTATGTTTTGTTTTTGAAGTTTGAGTTTGATTTTATGACATTTGCTCTCTGTTTTTTGCTGTTAGTTGGGCAGCGGTCTAACTGATTTGCTGGAGTGGTCTAACTGACTATAGGTGGCTGTCCGATGGGGTCCGGTGTGACCAGCCATGAAGAGTAGTCCAATCAGAAAATACATTGTGACCATTTTCTAGTATTAGTTACAAGAGTACAATTCAGGAGCACAAAAGAAAGGATAGGCCAAAACGGCACTTACTAGACCGAGTTTTTTATTTTAAAAAAATCTACTTACTAGACTAAGAGTCCGCTCGGTTGGACTAAAAAATAGTGGCTTATGGCTGAAATTGCACCGTAGCTGGCTGAAATTACACTGTAACTGAAGGTGTCTCAATTGGCATAATTAAATAGAAAAAATAGAAGAAAAAAATATGTTAGCTTATCACGGGCAACGCAAATGAATACGGGAAAAAAGAACCGGAAAAAAAAGCTAAAAAACCAAAAGTTTAAAAAAAGACGAAATTTATAAATAGTAAAAAATAAGTTGGAAGCTTAAGCCGAACCGAGCAGGGCATTAAGTTGATTACTATTCTAAGGTTAATTAGTTTTATGTAGGGAAGGGAATGTTACCACGATTTAATTGATTGCTATTGAAGATTCTTATGGACAGACACGGGCGCGCGCGATCGACAGCCTCCGATCGGCTCATGAGCTGATGGGCGTATACCTACCGTGGTGCAGCTAGTCTCGAATACAAAGGAGTTTATATGATTATCAGGTATTTTGTGCTGCAAACAACACTTAAGTATATTTTAGTTTCAAATATGCTACCACCTTTGCATTTTTATGAAAGAGACTGCGTGCCATCTATATGTCAAGTTGATTCTAATTCCTCCAATCAATTGATTGCTGGTGATTACTAGTATGGAGGATATTGCCAAGAGCCAAAGAATTAAATGAATAGCCATCGCTAGCTGCCACGGGTAGTTCGGTAGAAGAAAGCATGGGTCGTATTCTAGGAAGATTCACTTTAATTTGGACAACCTGCACTAGTAAGAAGGGAGCTCAATCCACGTGTTCCAATCAATTTAGATTGAAAATAACACAAAATATAAACATTTATCTAGATTGGACAGATGATGCAGATTTTTCTCGAAATTTTGACCGTAATATCATGAAGTTGTATAAACATATTATAGTAGAAAGTGAGCGATTAAAACTATGTTTTAGGAAACTACTAGTCGATCGAATTCGAATTTCATTTCGGTACCGTATCGTTAAAACGTTTTGTTACTTTCTCTTGGTAGAAAACTTCAAAATATACACAAATGTGCCACCCATTATTAATATTACCATTATAGAATAAATGTGGTAGTCCGTGTGAATGCATGGATGACGACTAGTAAATTATAATCCCTTTCAATCTTGTTCAGTTTCACACTCTCACGACCGCATCGCTCGCCGTCGTCGTGGAAGAGCGAGCTTAGCTTCCTAGCTTGATAACGACTGATTAACTTGTTCACTTCCGGTGAAGGCTGGAATTGGAGCTAGCATGCCATGCATACGATTCCATGTAGCTAGTTTAGCTCCATCCATACGGCACGGACCCCAAATCTATCTGCATGGCAAAATTAGCTTGCTGATCAAATGCAACTCTTCGTTTTTATACGGGGGCGGGTCGCCGTGGTGGCGCGCGGAGGGGAGAGGGGATTAGCTGGGCCAGGCCGAAGACCTTGGGCCGGGGAGAGGCTGGGGTGGGCCTGGTCAGGCCCAGAATATTTTTTATTTTTTTGAAAAATTTGAGAATCAGACGAAATTTGAGAAGCACATTTGAAATTTGAGCTCAGAAGCGACCTTTAAAATGTGTATTTCAGAAAAATTTGAAAACCCCAAAATGGGCTGTTACAAAATGCCAATTCCAATTTCAGTACTAAGTTCAAGCTTTGGTAATAGTAATACAGTAATGATGTTCCTAAATTCCGTACAAAATTAAGACTCGAACATGCGACGGTGAATTTTATCGAGGCTATTGTGTTTTTGATAGCAGCTATAGTATTTGATCCGAATATGAATCATAAAAGAAAATACCTATTAAACCGATTACAGGAACACCAGTTACAGTACCTATCAACTAAAGAGGAATTCTTCTATTAGTATTCCCTACTTTCCTTCATATTTGTTCAACTGGTCGTACTATAAAAACAACCATGGATCCTTCCAAATTAGATAAGAGAATTCTTCCGATGGCATGTGCAAATCTTCCCAGTGTCTCTTCTCCTGCCTATATATGCTTTACCTTTGCCATCTCATTGTTGAACTCTGCCGCGAATTCCTTCGTATCCGATCCAACTTTCCATCAATGGCCGCTTCTCTTTCCTTACCTGCATTTGCCATTTAAATCTTCCAAATCTGCTGCCTTCATCGGACGGATACCTCTATCTTCCAAATAACCAACAATCTTTCTGGGCTCATCTTAATTATCAAAACCGTCTGATTTACGCTCTCTCCTATAAAACTGTCCAATTTACACTCAATTATCAAAACCGGTGCAAAAAAAACCCTTTGCTCAATACCACCCTGGTTTCTCGTTGATGTGTCACCTATAATCTTGGTTTCATGCTGACGTTGAGTCTCGGTCATCAACAATTCCAAATCAGCTGAGTTATTAATTATCTGCGAATTATAATCTTTTCAGGGAGCTCTCCACAAAATTTTTATCAAGTTCAGTATTCCACCATCGGGGCGCCGCTGCCCCTTAAGCCTACCTTCTCCCCTGCCGACTGCCACCACGAGCCAAGCCTGAAATCAGCGGTGAGCCACTACATCACTGCACCATCACCATTGTAACATCCCCAAATTTTCCTCTCTTTTAAAAACATACATTTTTCTGAATTTTGAAAACTATTATTGCATTTTGGGAGCTTCTCCGAAAACTTTCGATAGAAATTTCGAAACTTAAAAGAAACATCTTCTTCCCCCAAGCTCTTCTCTCTCCCGAGCTCTCTCTCTCTCTCTCTCCAGAATCTGGGTAAGTTCCTCCGTTCCAGTATGTTCCACAGTCCACACCATCCAGAACCCGGTAGGCTAGTCAATCCGCGAATTGTTCAGCGTAGCTTCGCCGCACCATAGCACTAAGCCGTGACGCCATAGCTCGCCGTGAACAGAGCACGACACCATTTGACGTGAGTTTTGCACGGTTAGGATTGCTCGACCCTGAGAGCCTGGAGCCGACCTTGACTTCGTAGAACGTGACCCTGCTGCTACCACGCTTGCCGCAGCCTCACCTTAACCCGTATATGCCCATGAAGCAGTTAAATTCTGGATTTAGCCGATGGTAAGCCGTTGCCACAGTAGGCCCTACGGCACCATCGCCGCTATGTACCTCCGCACTCACGCCACGGCCCATCCCCGTGCGTGCCATCGCGGCTTGCGATCTCACCGCCGTCCGTGCTTTCCGTTTTGTCGCTGGCCAGCACTCGCCGTCGCTCGCCGTGCCGGCATCAAGCTCAGACTGAGCCGCGCTCATGGCCGACTCTGCTCAGCTCCCTCTCTGTTCGAATAGAAGGGCAGAAGAGACGAAACCATGTGGCCATAGTAGCGAGAGGATTAATTAGGTATATATCCCCACATGACTGACTATAGGAGCGTACCAATGACAGGTAGGCCCCATGATTCAATAGGCCGAATAGATTAGGTCCATGAAAAAAAGACATTGACATGTGGGCTATGGCCCTGGACCGTTTCAATTGGGTCTAGTTCATATGGACTGTGTCCCCACATATCAGCCTCCAAGTTCCCCTTTGTAAAAATAATCCAGCAGTGAATGAAAACACCTAGACCCCACCTGTCAGGCAGTGGAGACTTTCCCTATAAAAAATAATAAGGAAAAATAAATTATAAAACCGACTGTCCCACCTAGGAGGTAGTGTGGGGGGCGGTTCATCAACTTACAAGATGCTTGTTTACGGAAAGAGAAGGCAAATGAGGGGTAGCATATACACTGGTCACCTATACTCCAGAGGCAGAGATGGAGTCATTGTATCCGCCTTAGACATGGCATATTATCAAGCAGTGATCAGCATGTCAGTGGGCGAACACAGCAGATAAGTGTTGTATGCAGATACATCCTTATGTGTGTATGTTTCACATTGTTTGTATTGTCTTTCCACATATCTAATTTGGTAGGTTGTATTTTTTCTTCAGTTGCAAGGCCATTTCAGTGAAGCCTGATGAAAAAAGTTTTGTGAAATATAGCTGTTTAGGGTACTCTCTTAAGCCTGAAGGCAAAATTGACAATTTCTTGATAAATTGTTTTTGCCGGCTTCTATTCGAGGAGAATCATCCCACCAAATCAAAGAAGCATTTATTTTTCAACACAGTTGGGGTATGTCACCATTTTTTTTGTGGAGTATTTTATTTTGTCATTTATTTGTCTTTTATAAGTAAGGGTTTCTCATGTTAGAAGCATACTTTTTTGTGTGCCTAAAGTGAAAATCTGGATCCTTGTCTATATTCTTTCTTCCTAATATGTGTGGTAATTTTTTCTTTTGCAGCAACAAATATTGAAACCAGAATCAAATTTAGGTTTGCAAATGTCAAACATGAATTTGAAACTGCCCATAAAGTTAAGTCATTGCAATCTTGTGAACTGGTTAGTTTTTTAACATGCTATTATTATTGTTCAGTTTTATTTATCTTTTTTTGTATGTGTATTTAGTTTTTTAAATGTTCCAACCATGTACATTCTTTTGCTAATTGATCTCCCATGGTTGTATGGTATGTACTAGATTTTCTTCCCTATTTTGCACGAATATCACTGGTTTCTTTTTGTTGTGGACATCAAAGACCAAAAGTTTGTATTCATTGATTCAGCGATTGGGGGAGGTCTTACAATGAAAACATAAGGATGAATTTAGTATCTGCTGGGGGGGAGGAGTATCACAGACGGTTTTTCATTAAAAACCGTCTGTGATTATGCGATATCACAGATGGTTTTTCATTAAAAACCGTCTGTGATTATCCGATATCACAGACGGTTTTGTACTAAAACCGTGCGCGATTATCGATATCACGACGGTTTTAGAAAAAACCGTCGTGATATCGATAATCACGCAGCGGTTTTAGTACAAAACCGTCGTGATATCGATAATCACGACGGTTTTAATGAAAACCGCTCGTGATATCGCATAATCACAGACGGTTCAAAAACCGTCTGTGATAACTTGGATTATCACTGACCCATAATTTCAGACGGTTCAGAAAACCGTCTGTGATGACGTTTCTGAACCGTCTGTAATGTGGTTTTCTGTAGTAGTGTCACGAACAACACAATCGAATACAGAAAAAAACAGAACCGGCAAAAAAGCTCAAAAAATCAAAAAAATCAGAAAAAAGACGAAATTTATAAATAGTAAAAAATAAGTCAAAAATTAGAAGGTCAAGCCAAAATAAGCCGGTGGTGAACCGAACCAACCCATTGCATGGCAAAATTGGGCGATGCTTCATGGCTTCGCAGACTGCAACAGCATCTGTCAAGTCCTTCTCTCGTTAGAGTTCAAAAAAAAAAAGTCCTTCTCTCGTTAGAACATCTCCCATTCTTACTAGTTGGGACTCTAATTGGCTAGCTATGGGCCAGTACGTTGGGCAGGACTTTTTAGTTCCTTCTCGAGGAGACACGAGTTGGTGTTTTAGCCCAATTACGAAGCACCTGTATCCGATTAAATCAAATCGCAGTGTCAGGTGGTTAGAAATCAAGCTATGAATGTGCGCGAAATTTTGTGGGTGGTGTTCTCTCGGATCATGATCTGATTTAGATACAACCTTACTTAATCGGATCTTTTATTTTGTACTACTAATCTTAATCAATTTCTAGTACTAAGATAAAACACATCTATGAACACCACTCTCCAGTCTTATCATCTTGTCTAGTCGTCTTGTGTTTGTTTCGGTAGCAACAATGTTTCCTGGGGACTTTTTTCTGGCCTCCTGGGTTATCTTTACTATTATAAAAGTATAAGTTAGTGGTTAGTCCATTCTCTCTCCTCTCTTCTCAGCCATCTGATTTGATCTGGACCATTCGTCTCTCTCCTCCTCTCTCTCAAGATACAACTGCCTACCCCTCTATTTTTCCCATCTCCTCGCGCATTCGCCACCCTTCTCTCTATCGCTTGCTCTTCAATGT
Source organism: Dendrocalamus sinicus (assembly GCA_036346575.1). Classification (NCBI taxonomy): domain Eukaryota; kingdom Viridiplantae; phylum Streptophyta; class Magnoliopsida; order Poales; family Poaceae; genus Dendrocalamus; species Dendrocalamus sinicus. Next base: position 53,596,436 of record CM070671.1, on the reverse strand, counting down.
TTGATGTGAAGTTGGCCAGCAGTAAGTTCCGTCTTATTATTTTTATGACTCGTTGCAACGCATGTGTCTCTAACTAGCTTGCAGAAATGGCTCTGGTGATACTTTTTTTTTAATGAAAATAGCCTCCTGCGCATGGCCGGGGAGCATGACAGGTGCACAGTGCGGCCGGTGGCGTGCAGTGCACGTGCAGTACCAAGCACGCGACAACGCACGTGGGGCTGTCAACTCACCACCTTTGCCCGCGCGCCCGTGTGGCGTTTAAATCAGTATATGATTATGCAAACTTTAGAATTTTTTTAATTTTTTGGCGATGTCCAAGTAGGGCCGCACCAAAGGACCACGAAGAGTCATACTCCTGTGGTAGAACTAGGGAAGAGGTTGCTTGCAAATCCAACTGACTGGCCACATAGTCTATGTCGATGAAAACAATGCCACCCACGGCGCCACCTTCGCTACCTGCTTCATCCTCACTGGATTGTGAGTCGAAGTCCTCCTCATCTTTAGTATTTGACCCCATGCTGAATTTATAACTGATGAACTACAAGAACTCTAGATCCATCCTATGTAGTGTTAAAAATCCTGAACACCATTGATGTTACTCCATACCTCAATCAACTAAAGAAGCAATCAAACTAGAATAATCTTAAGACCTAAGAAATATTCAGTTCAATAATAGAAACCTGCAAAGTTCAAATTTGATATAGGTGTTTAGCTGTGACAACAGCGTACCAAACCTTACATACTCACAAGCACCTTCATTTACATACACCTTACAACTTACAAATGGCTTTATTCTATCTTATAACACTTAGTCTACCATAGTAACAAAATATTGTACAATCACCTCATGTTAGAGGAAGAAAGCATCATGCAATAGCTTCACATTGGAGACAACTGAGGCGTCAGGGGAGGAAAGTCAATGGCTATCTCATCAACTTGATCACAAATCATTTGACCTTGCCTTTGCATCCATTCCTTTCTCACCAAATGAAGATGCTCCAGAACTTGCTTCATGGTGGGTCTCTCATCCACATCTTCTTTGAGGCATTGAACTGCGATACTACCAATCATCTCAAGACAATCTATGGCTTCAGTAGACATGATTTCCTCTCAAACATCTCCCTGGCCCTACTCTCTGTCATGTAAGACTTAACAAAGTTTAACGGGAGGCTCTCATTACCGTCATACCTTGCCTTCTTCCCGGTGATGAGTTCCAGGAGCACAACTCCAAAGCTATATACATCACTCTTTTCCGTAAGAAGGCCTGTCTTCATATACACAGGATCTATGTAGTTTGTATCCCCTATCACAAACCTAGTGTGGTGTTTGTCTATAGATAGGAGTCTGGATATTCCGAAGTCTGACACCCTTGGCATGAACTTGTCATCCAGGAGAATGTTGCTTGACTTAACATCTCCATGAAGGATCTTTTGATTAGCAGATGAATGCATGTAGGCTAACGCTTCCGCGGATTCAATAGCGATTCCTAGACGTGCTTGTAGTGAGAGAGGATGCTTCATAACATTACCAGCATTAGTAATATTACCGTGAAGCACATCGTAGAGGCTCCCTTTAGGGATGAACTCATAGACCAACATAGGAATATTTGTCTCCAAGCAACAACCCAAGAGTCTAACCACATTCTTATGACTGATTTGAGATTGAATGGTAATCTCATTTGCAAAATCCTTTTGGCGCGCCTCGTCAACTGTAATGGAGCGCTTGACCGCTACTTGTTGATTGTTGTCAGTAGTTCCCATGTAGACCTCACCGAAGCCACCCTTTCCCAGGATTGTGCTGTAATTCTTTGTGATTTGGTCCATCTCAACCTTTGTGAATATCTTAATGCCCATGCTTTTAATTAGTTGGCCACCATTTTTTTCAAACAAATCTCTAAGCTTCCTTTTCTCACGCACCATGTAAAAGAAGATTAGTAGGACCGCCAAAATTGAGATGGCACAGATTGTTGCTGAAAAAATATATTGTGTTATTATTGTTTTGTCTCAGTCAATATTTCACAAACCATAAAAGGGCAAATTATTATATGAAGAGGGCCTTACCGATCACCACTATAGCTGATTTGGACAGTATGGGTTGACAATCCTTGTCACTTTTACTACTTTTTATTCGTCCAAAATTGCATTTACACTTGTAGTCACCTTCTACATCATGGCATGTCCCACCATGGCAAGGATATTGTTTCTCATACATGGATGGATTAGTTTTTCGACGCTCACACTCATTAATATCTGTAAAATGGAGAGAGAAATACAGTGGATGTTAAATAAAAGAGATATTGATAACTAAAATTACAATGTGTTTCAATTGCTTTCGTGTTGCATGCCTTTGTTGAGTTAGGACATCTAATTGCATGTCGCAGCTAACTAGCCTCCTCAAATCGTTAAGAATCTAATGAATTATAGTATGATCTCGAAACCCATTCTTTTTGTGCAAACTGTTGCTCGAACGGTCTCATCAAGTTTGCCAACCCACTAAAGTAAAGTCAATCAACGATTAATGACTAATTAAGGAGATAGCATAAACACAATAAGTTTCATATGCAAACTTGATTTTAGGAGATATAGAAAAGATAAACTTTCAACTATTATTATCTTTGCCGTCCATGTTTTTCTTGTTTGAATGCTCTTTTTCAACGAAGATTTGATGTGGAATTTAGCACAATGACAGATGCATCCTTGCAGCCAGCTGTACATCGCCCGTTGGAAGTGCTTGTGGCGACCTCAGATGTTTCCCCTTTTGCAAAAAAACAAAGAAAGCAAAAAGAACACTGACTGACAGACGTATCAGTTTCACTACTTTCTTTTCCTTCCATTTCGGTTGATGTACATCTATTTGTGTAGCCTCGTAGTGTTTTGAAGAAAAGTATTAAAGACAATGAGCACACACGCTAGCTAATAACTGTTGCCCCTAGTTTCGTGTTATAATTTTTTGAAGACTAATTCAGTCTTGTTTTCAATTTAAATTTGCCAAAATAGAGAGTAAAGACAGGAGTTTACGTGGAACTGGTAAATACTTGGTATTTAGCACAAAATAAGCTAAGGGGTTCGTTGTTTTCTGAAAGAAAGAAACAAACAAAGAACACCAAACGCACTTACTTTTGCATCCACCGGGGACGTAGGGATTGCCCTCGTATCCTTTGGAGCAATTGCAGATGTATCCTGGGCCATTGGTGGCACTGAAACAATAGCTGTGCGCACTCACACATGCGTCTCCGCCGCCGCCCGGATGGCACGTCCCGTTGTTCCTGATGGCCTAGTCAACCACGAGAGGCAAACTCCGCTTACCAATCCTTTCGGCAAATGTCATGTTGCTGACGACGTCCTGCTGGTTGAAATCATGCCTATAGGATAAGTACATGCGGTTAGTTGTGGTACTAGCTCTGTAGTCCTGAGCTAATTAAGCAAACATTATAGCTCTTACTTATTCGACAGCCTGCACGCGTGTACGCATGCATAAAATCGTTGCTTTTCAATTTTAATCTTCAACAGAAACCTGTACTTTTAGAGGTACGTACCAGTTTTTCTCTGCCACGAAGGCGTAGCTGCAGGGGCTGTATTCCCAGACAGGGTTGTACATACTCAACCAAGAGACTTCGAAGTAGCTGAGATCATTGGCGATGGACGTGTCGCAACAGCCGAGCCCGATGCACTTGCCGTCGTCAACCTTGACCTCGCTCTCGCTCGCACAGTAGGTGACGCAGCCGGTGTTGTAGGTCCCGTTGTCCCGGCCCAAAAGCAGGGCGATGGTTGAGCAGCCGAGGGCAGTGAACTTGTTCTGCGTCGGTGAGACCCGAAACGGCGAGGAGCTGCTGAAGTTGAAGTACCAGGCTTCGCTTGTTGATGATTGGTTGGAGGTGAAGCATTTGTACGACATGGGCGTGTAGATGCGCATCTCGGCAGTCTCTATTGTTATGTTGATGATCTCTAAATTACCGATGTATGGTCTTGGAGGTTGAGGTTGAAAACTGTCGTTGCATGTAATTGGGTAGAAGCCTGGCCCGGAACAGTTGACGCCGATGCCAAACGGATAAGGGATGAGTACGTTGCCGCACTTGTCTTGGCAGTTCGGCCGTGCGGCCGATGCTACGTCGCTGGAGACCGCGGCGGCGGCTATGCACATGGCCGGCATAGTCACCAGATAGAGGAGGGGGGAGAACCAGCTGTTCACTTGTGGCATGGCTGCTAACTCTGATCTTTTCATCGACACCAGCCAGATAGCTAGAGGAGGGGGAAGAACCAGATGTTCACTATATTTTTTCAGGATTACTTAGTTCGATCCTTGTGTCCTAGCTAGTATGCTGGCTGGATAGCTGGCTAGATCATTGTATTTATCATACACTACTAATAGCTCTGTGGTGGTGTGGCTGTATGCAGCAGGCTCCTCTCTAGGCATGCATATTTATAGGCGCAAGTGCGCGTGCGCGCGTACGTATATGCTGTCGCGACTCGTATACATCTTAAACCTGTTCTTCTCATATGACTAATATGTCCGTGTATTGTCCTTAATCCCGGCCCTCTGTCAGCTCTTGGCTAATTCAAACAAAGCCGACATCATAGTAATTAAACTGCCCCTTCTTTTAGGAAGCAACTGAATGGCCTCAGGGTACCTAGCAGAGCAGTGATGTTTTTCTCTTGATCAAATGTTTGAATCACTACTACTTGCTACGCTGACAATTAATAGTACTACAAAAGAGAGAAATGGGTCAAGAACTATAATATTCTCTGATTAATTATTAAGAAAGTACTACGAAAGTACTTCCCATACTAAAGAGATATTACTAAGAAAACAAGTAATGTCCTAGATGCATGTTCATACATGTATGTTTATTGTTGTTGCTAGATTTTACTCATCACATATTAGAAGCCTGGTACGTACATTGATTGCACCGACTTGAGAATTAATCAACGACGATGTGTCTTTCGAATCTACGAGCTTTGCGCATGAGCAGGAGATGAAAACGAGCACTCCTACGGCCATGCACGACTGTTGTCGAGAGACGTACGTACGCATTCCATGCATGAAAATGATGCGACGGGAGATGTACTCCGGAAGCGTGAGTTCTATTTTTTTAAAAAAAAAGAGATATTGCCTAGATTTTTATAAACTCCAAAACTATCATGGTATCAGACATACTATGTTTACAAAACTACAAAACTTATAGTATCCAAATACCACAAAGTTTTTATACTACAGTATTTTTCAAAAACAGTGGTATTCCCAAAATGTTCAAAAATACTATGTGTCCAAACTAACCCTTATCCCCTCGTCATAGAGAGAGTATATAACCCCCTTGTGAGAAATGTTATTGTACAACAGGTATAGGAATTGGTTTGTGTCACAAGCTAATGGGGCGTTGACACGTGGCTTGTGAGTACTGCAGTAAGTACTATGTAGCATGGTAGCAAATGAAAAACTGATTCGCTATTTCACAGTTGCTAAATTTCTTTTTGCTTCAGTTAATTTTGTTGCAATAATTTTTTATATGTGTAATATTTTTTACCCATATTTATAATATTTTTATCCATGTATACAATATTTTTCACCTAGAAATGTTGCATACATGGACGATAAATGTTGTAAACACGTACGAAAAATGTTACATATATAGAAAAAAAATATTACAACGAAAATATTCTTCGATACATGAGAAATTTGCTACATATATGGGCGAAAATTATTGTAAACGTGGAAGAAAATGTTACATATATGAAAAAATTTTGCACAAAATCAACTGAAGGAAAAAAAATGCTACAGTAGTTGCTTAAGTACTCATGTGCCACGTGTCATCACTCCATTTGCTTATGATACAATTACAAACCAATCCATACAAGCGTTATATAATAACATATCTAGGTGAAAATATTGTATATATGGATAAAAATATTATAAATATGGGAAAAAATATTACATATATAAAAAATTATTGCAACAAAATTAACTGAAGCAAAAAGAAATTTAGCGACTGTGAAATAGCGAATCAGTTTTTCGTTTGCTACCATGCTGCCAATCCCTATACCCGTTGTACAATAAAATTTCTCCATAGAGAGAGAGAGGGACGACAATACCGAGGTCTCGCAAAACGGGACGAGTAATCCGTTATTATTACATTAGGGGGCACAATACCTGGTAGTAGTATTAGACTATTGGTAGAGAGACAAAATTGTGTTAAATGTTTATACGAGGAGAGAGACAAACTACCTCTCATGCAAGAGGTGACCTCTGATATATTTATACAAGTATTAAATGTTTGAGTGCTCCCTAATCTAGTAGTGACCCCTGGTAGAGAGACAAAATTGGTTTTGTATTCATATCTAGTAGTATTAGACTATTAGTCCCAAAATACTATATATAGTGCAAGAAGTCGACACATATTCTTAATCGAAAGGAAATATAATTCTTAGAGTTGCTAAAGTCACCAACTTTATATACTGGCCGTAAAAAAATATGTATCAGCCGTCATCTTAGGTCACTGCCTGTTCTATACTCTAGCTAAGAGTTACTGGATGGCCAAAAAATTGGTGACTAAAATTTAATTTTTATTAGAGCACTACTCGATCATATCGCATTGATACATGTCCTGGTTGCTTCCTACGTACTGATAGAAATGGCAACTCGTCATATGAGATGACTGGCATATGACATCAGGTGCATATACTAATTCAATGCAGGAATAGTACACGTAATGTAAAAGTCTGCGTTCATATATAAAACAGCAACATGATCCACATGCTGTAAAATTGTCCATTACTTCCCCCTATAGTTCTGCACAAATATGTCACAGTACATTTGTTAGTCTCCAGTATTCCAAATATTGCTATCAGTAACTGTGCCTGACGAAGCAATTTTGCAACTTGCAAACACTGGTGTCACGGTTGCACATGATCGATGCATGAATACCTTTATTGTTTCCTAGTGATTTTTTTAATTCATGGTTTATTCTCTATTGATCTTGTTGCTGATTTAACAAGTGCGATGCATCTGGCCGTAGACATCTCTCAACGGTAGGTAGTTCTCATCCTGATCTCTAGATAATAGAGATAAGGTTAATACAGGATTACAGGCCGGAGTACGACTGCCATACAGTACCTCGATATAGTGCACTTGAAAGTTGCATTAACCTGTTAAGACTAGTAGACAACCATGGGAAAATGTAATCCTGCATGTTCCTTGGACGAGCTGACAATCTCTGGCACCCTCCTTGGACGAGTTCCCACATAAGATGGCCATAGGTCACGTCATTTTCTCTATTTTATTTCGATGATTTCACCACGAGACGCAGTTATGAGTATTATATATCTCGCACTGAACTTGGCGAAATGCCCAATAGATTATACGATCTTGCGTGACATATGTTTGATTTAGATAGTGAGTTTGGGCATACATAGGCAATCTTGTGTAATGAATTGTGTAATGCGGTACAAACACCAATTCCAATTTCAGTACTAAATTACATCTGTCGTAATAGTAGTACAGTAATGATGTTCCTAAATTCCATATAAAATTAAGACACAAACATGCAACGGTGAATTTGTCAAGCCTACTGTGTTTTTGATAGCAGCTATAGTATTGGACCCGAATATGAACCATAAAAAAACACCTATTAAACTGGTAAACACCTATTAAACAGTGATAGTAGCAGTTACAGTACCTATCAGCTAACGAGGATTTCTTCTAGTAGTATTCCCCTACGTTCCTTCATATTTTTTCAACTGGTCATACTATAAAAAAAAATCATGGGTCCTTCCAAATTAGATAAGAGGATTCTTACTGATGGCATGGCATGTGCAAATCTTCCCGGTGTCTCTTCTCCTGCTTATTTATCCTTTACCTTTGCCACCTCAGTGTTGAACTCTTCTGCGAATTCATTCATATCCGATCCAACTTTCCAGCAATAACCGCTTCTCTTTCCTTACCTGCGGCTGCCATTCAAATCTTCCAAATCTTCTCCAAATAACCAGTAATCTTTTCAGGCTCATCTTAATTATCAAAACCATTCAATTTACACTCACACTATAAAACTGTCCGATTTACACTCTCAATTATCAATACCGGTGCAAAAAAACCCTTTGCTCATCAACTGTTGGAATTTGAGATTAAATAATAATCAAAGGAGGAGCATCGTAACAAATGCAAGGACGGAAGCAAGCTACCAAAGTCAGGTGACCAGAATTCTTAATCGATTTGCTATTAGTTCTGCCTATAATTGGATCATGTATAATTAGGGGACAAAAGAAACAATTACGTGTTTTTTTACTTGGAATCATCTGCTAATTATGGATAGTGGGCAAATCAATCCCTAATGGGTTGATAAACCTCGCATGACGCATTGTCGCACAACCTTGAAAAATTCTAGGAAATTATTTATGAAATTTGGCAAGAAACTTGTTGAATTTTCGTGCCTTTCCTGGGCCTAGCGGGCGGAGGGAGTGGTGCCCAGTCTCGCCTGCCGTGCTGCTGACGTCGTGGCTGTCGCCGGCGCGGGAGGTGCTGGTGGTGTTGGCCAAGGAGGAGTGGGGCGGCATCGAATGTGGGTCCATGAAGGGCCTCGCTTGGGCTGCAGCAGCGGAGGCTGGGGGCCAGGGCGGCGGTGTTCGCGGTGGCGGCGGCCCTTGTTCGCCACCGACTTACAGGCAGCCTCAGCAAGTGGGTGTTTTGAGGTCAGGGCGAAAGCTTGGACGGCGACGTTTGCGGACGCCGCTTCCTCCTTGGAGGCGTCCTCTTTGTACCTCTTCCCCGGCTCCTCCCGCTCGGTGGTTGATTGCAGGTGAAAACCTTTCCCGTGGTGGACTGGCGGCAGCGTCTTGGGCGTTGTTACCTTCATGAAGGCGTCGTTAGGCAATTTCAGCTCCGTTGTTTGGTGCTTGCCATTTGGCTATGTCGCTGCTCGTGCTTTGTATGCATCTGTACAGTTCGCCAGCAGCTCTTGGCACCGTGTCTTCTCTCAGCTCCTGACCCGCTATATGGTGTTAGAAGGTCCGAGGAAGGTTAGAGGTGGTGGCCGAAGAGAGAGCTATTTGGATGAAGAAGTTGAAGTACTTGCCGAAGGCCCTCCCTGTTGGGCATGATGTGATGCATCGAATGTTCCTGTCTTCACTTGAGGAATACAGTCACTTGGTTGAAAGCAAGGACGGAGAAGAAGTTCTGAAGCTTAGTCTTTCTAGCTTTTTCATAGTCCTTAAGCTCTCTTTCTTGCTGTTGTGTACTCCTCAGTGTTGAGGTTTTGGGCCTAAGAGCTCGTGTAACTTTTGGCTGTGTATATCTCTTGTGGATATAGAGGCCAGATTTTATATCCATTATCTAAAAAAAGTATTTTGTTTATTTAATTTTGTCCTAGCCCTATTCTGGGAAGAGGGATCATGTATTTTGTTTATTTTATCCTAGCCCTATTATGGGAAGAGGATATGATGGATGGTGACAGCACGGTGGTTGCAACGGGCATGAAGCGGCGGTCAGTCTCCATCCGTGCGAGATGACCCCAAAAGGCCTGTCTCAGAATCCTCATCATCGTGATCAAATCAAGTTTATTGAGTCTGCATCAAACAGATGGATGCATATACTTGTTCGGTCACCATTACATGCAAGAGCAAGTAGATCAATTACATGCACGAAATTTAATCCTCTGCATCATAATATTGCTCAAGCAAGAAAGCCATGTCGTCTCCGATGTCAGTCTGGGCAGCAGCACTGTGGCACACGCAGACCTGGTTGGTCGTTGCAGTACGCACCAAACCAAGTGTGGTTACTGTATCTGCAATCGATCTTGCACACGTTCGGTTCGCAGAAACCGACATCAAAACACGTATCTACACGATGCAATTAGTACAACCCAACCCAATTAGTGCACACACATTAAACCAGATTGATAGGAAAAATGCAGGGAAAAAAAACTAAAGGGGATGTTCCTACCTGCATGGCAGGATGGCAAGGTGGAAGACATGATCATAAGAGCCATGAAAACAGCTGCCATGCGGTACACCATCCTCATCGCATTGCTCTTATCGAGTGCCATTTGGAGAAGATTACTTCTATTCGTCGCTCCTATGTTTTCAGTGTGCGTATTACTGTCATGCTCCGACATTTGCTGGTGTTTATATAGAGGCACAATCAAATCTTAGGTGTCAATCGATTCTTGCATCTATGTTATCTAATTCCTACGTACATTAATGTTTTGATATCATGTTAGACTGCAAATAAACGGTATCTGATTTTGCACCTTCATATATATACTATATTTATTTCTTTCTTCCTCAACATATTGCCTACATTTTCAACATATTGTCCCAAGTACAATGAATATTGCCCACATTTCCAACAGATTGTCCCAAGTACAACGAATATATTTTTTCAATGCATTTAATGCAGTATATATCTTATCTTTAGGGTCATTTATTGGCTAGAGATAATATTTGAAGTAGGACCTGACAAATTTTGGCTGGGCCTGTAAACACCAACAACAACCTTATATATTTTTTGTATTAGTCAAAGCATGACGCTGTTATAGTAAATATATGAGTGATTCTGGAGCAGTCGTCGCACATAATCAATCACATACAAGCATAAAGATGAACATAAAAGAACACAAGAGATGTAATCCCGAGCCTTTCTTCGTTATTATCAACCCGAGACGTGTTCAAAAATAATGGTTCGCTTGGCCCTATTTATGGATGAGTAGGAAGTCGCATCTCTACGTACGGGACTTTGTGGTAGTCTAGGAAAGGGATTTTAGAAACGTCCACTTTAGATAAGTGTTCACACATATGGAAACTCCGTATACTGAATTTGTTAGGCCAATACCCAGGATGTCAACAAAATTAGACCTATAAATGGAGCGAAAAATTTGGCCGGTAAATAAAATTAATTTGGACGGCTGAGCTAGGCCCAGTCCCAGACCAACACCAGGATGCATGCCAGTTTGGGCTCGTGGTAGCCAAGCCTGAACGATCGTCACGCCAACAGCTGCGAGTAGAGAATTAGTTCATTCCGGCGACCTCTCCGGCCGCCGCCACCGCAGCCACTTGCCACCACCTCCTCGCACCATGAGCGCAACCTGCCGCCTGCACGGGGATCCGCACGGAGCGAGGTCGCCTCAGAAGCTGCTTTCTCTCGAGTCCCTCAACTTTAGTTTGTGGAGAGCTGTGATAGGTACCGTACTTTCTTGATACTCTGGTCTCTAAATCTAATTACATGTCGTGCAAATGCTAGGATTGACACGACGAGTAGGGCAATTTTGTACCTCCTTAATTGGTTTGCTCCTAATGGCTTTAGTTTTGTTTCCGGTAGAGAGAGGGATAAAATAATCCAAAACACCAATTAGAGCATTAACTGACTTTCTATGCAAGAAAGGCTACACAAATAATAAAGATTGTCCCTATGTATTTATAATGACGACCCAGAATGGATTTTGTATAATCTCAGTATATGTAGATGATCTGAATATCATCGGGACAATAGAAGACATAAAAAAACAAGTTCTTATCTGAGTCGAATTTGAAATGAAAGATTTAGGTAAAACCAAATACTATTCAGGCTGCACTCGAGCATGTCCTGAAGGAATATTAGTACATTAGTCAGCCTACGCCTATAAGGTGCAAGAAAGGTTTGGCTTTGAGAAGGCATACCCATTGAAAATACCGATGATCGGGAGATCTTTACAGCAAGAAAAAGATCCATACCGACCTAGGGAAGATGAGGAGGAAGTCCTAGGACTGGAATTCCCATACTCAAGTGCAGTAGGAGCACTTATGTATTTAACAAACTGCACTAGATCAGACATTGCATTTGCCGTAAACCTATTAGTAAGGCATAGTGCAGAACCTACCAAAAGACATTGGTAGGGAATAAAGAACATCTTTCGATATTTCCAAGGAAGTAAGGACATTGGGTTATTCTACAGAAAGAATCAAGATTTTAACTTGACTGGCTATGCAGATATTAGGTACCTATCAGACCTGCATACTGCAAAGTCACAAACAGACTATGTATTTCTGTGTGGTGGAACTACAATTTCATGAAAATAGTCTAAGCAAAGTCTTGTAACTATTTCGGTGAACCACTCAGAAATCATAGCACTATATGAAGCCACACGAGAATGTGCTTGGCTCGACGAATGATTCACCACATCCAGCAGTCATGTGGGATGAATATTGTGCAAGCTCCCCACAATTATCTATGAAAATTATGCAAATTATGTTGCACAAGTGCGGACGGGCTACATGAAGAGTCATCTCACAAAGCATATCAACCCTAAGTTCTTCTATTCTCATGAATTGCAAAAGATGGATAAAATTAAGGTACTGCATACTAAGTCATGTGAGAATTTTGCAGATTTATTCATTAAGTCACTTTCAGCATCTAGTTTTGAAAGATGCATATGAGGAATTGGAATGATGAGACTTAGGGAAGTGCAGAATTCAAAGGGAGAATTTTCTCAAACTCGTTATTAAAACTCGATCATGAAGATCGAGTACCCCAAAGAATAAACCCTGAAGATTAAATGAAATTGGGTGGATTGTACACTTTTTCCCTTGACGAGTTTTCCTGAAGTTCTTGGCCAAGGTTTTTAATGAGGCAATTCGTGCAACGCAGTACATGTATCGTGTACTCTTTCTCCAAAATTTTCCCATTGAATTTTTATGGAGTTTTGATGGGGCATGAACGTGTCGGATGAGTGCCCAATGAGGAGTGTTAGGAAATCTGGCCCTGAGCTTGAAGCCTTGACCTATGGTGGGCATCTCACCATTTGGCTATAAATAGGGAGTACTATTAACTATTTTATATACGGAATCTGAAAGAAAGCAATAAAAAAGACCAGGAGTTCTCTCTACCTCTGTGTTTTCTATCTACTATTTTCTGTCTTCTGTGATTGGTCTGATTTTGCATAAGCAGAGGAATTGATCGGACTGGTCGCCAGCAACGGTTCCTCAACAACAAAAACTCACTTGCACTTTTAGCCGATATAACTAAAATTATTATAGTGTGCATTACAATTAATTTATAGACCCGCTTTTAAAAAAGTTAATTACTGTATAAAAACTGAAAAATAGTTCCTAAAAACAAAAGAAGTGGCCTACTGAACGCATAGTCTACAGGTGAACTTGACTTGATTCCGGCCGGCTGCGTGTCGGATCGATGGCTCCTGGGTGTAGATGCACCGCATTGGCTGTCTTGCGTGGTCTGTCTCTGTTGTCGCCGTGCTCGGATAGTAGTAATCGAAATATATACATATGAGACATACGTATATACATACAATACGATGCATACGTGCAGTTGCGTACGTGAGTAGAGCCTAATAAGTTGCCTCACCCAATTAGTGTGATAACTATTATGCATGTCTTATGCAGTATGCCATAATTAAGCACTCTTTTTTTTTTACGAAGTTTGGACTTTACTTTTCAATGGCATTGCCGCAGGAGGCGCCCCACGCATTCTGTCTTAGTGGTACAATAAATAGCACATTACGTGGACGCTGCCCGGGATTCACGTGGTGAAAAGACAGAAATACCCTTGCACGTGGGTATTTATAGGCGCCCGTACGTCAGGATTTTCCCCGGCGCCCGGTGTACTTGTCTTTGGAAACTTTTTTTCTTTGACTACAACAAAAAAGCGCACAAACATCACGACAACGTATGAACACATGGGAGTCCGCTACTTAACACACGCTTAGAAAGATAAAAGCCAAAGATAAATATATGTCCTTTCAAAGTTTCTACTAAAGTGCACTCATGTGTATAAAGGATAACTACCAGAATTTAAGAAACTTGTAGATAGAGTCATACATCCATAATTCTACTGCTCACATGTCACAAAACTTAATCATCCGTGGCCCTTTATTATTCTTGAAGGTAATATATATAGTATCTTAGGTTGAGAGCAAACCTAGATTGTTCTAAAATATGAATCCTTAGTAGAAAAAACTATCAGATGAGATCATTGTCAAACTATCTTGCATGCGTGGGACAAATTAAATTACTAGGTTGTTTCCCATGAAAATAACTGTTCCAAGGTCGAACGTGACTTCTTCCTGTCGTTAAGGGGAAAAAATAGTGCATGTCATACTATTTTTGAATCATCTTAGTGAATTTGATGGCTACCCTGTCACTGGCGTAGTAGATACAAAGCCACCACTCGTTCTACTGTTCACCAACTCATGTATTAATTTGGCGCTAGTGTATACATATATTAGTTACAAGAGAGTACATCTCATGTATCAAATGTGAAACTACTGCACGCTTGCATGTATATGCAGGCAACATCTCGCCGTGAAATTTTCCAACACTAACAACCGCTGTCAAACAAAGCTAGCCCTGTAATTGAGTTCCATATGTGTTGGACGGAATAGGCTGTTGTCGAAGACCCTACACTTGTATCACTGAGATCTTTCCGGCTAAAATTGTGCCTAAGTTATAAATAAATTTACGGTTACTCCCTCCTGTAGGATTTGCACCATAAGTGGGCTCTCAGAATGCATAACCCTTTTTCTAGGTACCGTGGCCTCTGTATGTGGTACCTCCCATTTATTCGATCGGGCTTCAGACATATGACCAATAAGAAATACTAGGAATAGATCGATCATGCCCGAGCTTCATCCATTTCAAGAATGCATGTGTGCACTTATTCGGGAGAAAGAGCGACGCACTTCACGCGCACACACAGAAATAATAATACTACTCTTTAAAACGCACTAGCCACAAATTAACAGAAGATATACATAGGGAACATCTATCAGCAGGCATTCATGGAAAAGAAAGCAATGAAACTGGAGAAATTAAACAACAGAAAACAAAAGGCAAACTATGAAGTAACCACCAGTGTCCACCGCAAAAGCTCAGGCACGAATAGCACAAATTGCTTGAAGCCTGACCAAATAAGTGTCCAATCTAAATATCTGGTTACGAAGTGAGGTTATTATTCAATTTGCGATTGGGGCTACATTTCAAACTTCAACATGATTGGGGCTACATTTTAATTCTATAATAATGATTTAATTATGATTTAAGTTTTATCAATTTGGAATTTCAATTATATATGTATATATTTCAAATCGAATTTAAAATCCAATATAATTTTATTCCGAATTTAAACTTATATAAAATTATGAATTTTATTAATTTTTGAGTTTGAATTGGAATTTATATGCACTCCAAATTTCAATTCATATATAACTGTTTTCGTATCTTAAAAGTAGCTTCATACCGATTATTTTGGTTTTAAGAAAATCCTATAAACTAATTATCTTGAGTGAGATAAGGATCGAAATATGATTGGAACTCAGCGTAGAACTTGCAAATCATCCGCACGGTTAATTTATAAGAAGCATACAATCTTTTTCCTCTCGATTGATTACTAAGGTCGACGTTAGCGATTAGATCGATTCTGCAATTACAACACTTGTTTGGAGACATGCAGGGCTCTATACACGTTAGATGGATTTATTTGTACACTTTTGGAATTTGGTTGTGTGATCTCTGAATTTATTGTCTCCGTTTCACAATAAGAAAGACTTATTTCAAACTTTTTTGGGATGTGCTATTGTACATTGCCCCACAAATTTTACCATGTAGAAAGAAAAGTGTGTATTGTTACAGACCTCACAAAAAGTAAAGTACAATGAATAAGATGTTGACACGTATGAGAGAACAGAGACGGAAACATGGAAGCTTTGTTCCTGGATGCTTGCCTCTTGGCTGCTTCCAATCTGATTGCGCGTGATCGGCTTTTGTGGTGTCCCCCTTGAGACGGAGACGACTTGTGTCGCGTCGGCCAATTTTTCTTATCTAGACTCTGATATTAATTATTAGTTTCATCTTAGAAAAAATCATACATGTAAATAAACAGAAAAAATATAGAAAAATTTGCTCTTACTTACTTTTTATTTATAAAATTGATTATAAATAAAAATTTGTGTAACCGAGTTTTTTGAATTTCACTATTCTCTTACTTACTTTTTTTTATTTCACTATTCAAGGCTGAGAAAACAGAACTGTGCCAGTGCTTGCATGGTGTCAAAGTTCCGTCTGGTTACTCCGGCAACGTGAAGAAACTTGTTTCGATGCAAGATTTGAAGTTAAATGGCATGAAGTCTCATGATTATCATGTTCTGATGACACAGATGCTCCCTATTGCAATTAGAAATATTTTGCCGATCAAAGTCCGAGAGACAATCATTAGGCTATGTTATTTGTTTAACACAATTGCTCAGAAGGTCATCGATCCCGAAGGGTTAGATGCTCTGCAGGACGAGGTGGTGACGACTCTATGTCATCTTGAAATGTATTTCCCTCCTTCGTTTTTCGATATCATGGTCCATCTCATTGTTCACGTTGTGTGAGAGATAAAAATGTGCGGGCCCGTATTCCTACGTAGCATGTACCCATTTGAGAGGTTCATGGGAATTCTCAAGTCCTACGTACGGAATCAATCTCGGCCGGAGGGCAGCATCGTCGAAGGTTATGCAAGCGAAGAGGTCATTGAGTTTTGTGTCGATTATATGGCTCATAGTCAACCGATAGGTGTGCCTCAATCTCGTCATGAGAGGAGACTGAAGGGTATCGAAACTATCGGAAGGAAATCAATCACTCCAGATATGGACACGTATACTCAAGCCCATTTCACGGTCTTGTAACACATGACTGAAGTGGTGCCTTATGTCGACCAGCACAAGGATGTGCTTCGGCAACAGAATCCGGAGCAGCCGGATGTTTGGATCATGAGGCAACATAACAGTCGGTTTAACCAATGGTTGAAGGAGCAAATCGCTAAGAGCTCGCCAAGTGAGATGCTGACATGGTTGGCAAAAGGGCCAACATTTACAGTTGTGACATGGCAAGGATATGATATAAATGGGTACACATTCTATGCACAGTCTCATGATGTAAAGAGCATTAACCAGAACAGCGGTGTTCGCATAGATGCGTTCAGTACCGATGGGTCGAGAAACTCATATTATAGGTTCATAGACGAGATTTGGGAGCCCGATTATGTGATTTTCAAAATCCCTTATTTCGCTGCTGTTGGGTGCATCTCCTACAGGTAAAGGTTGACAAGTACGGTGTCACTACCATTGACCTCCGACGTGTCGGGTACAAAGACGAACCATTCGTACTCGCCAACCAAGTTGTTCAAGTTTTCCATGTAACCGACCTGGCAAATAAGAAATGCCATGTAGTTCTTCATGGAAAAAGGAGAATTGTCAGAGTAGAGAATGTAGTGGACGAGGAAGAATACAATCAATTTGACGAGTTACCTCCTTTTGGAAATGGCATAAGGGTCAATGACGAACAACGTGACGAAACTAGTTATGTACGCATTGATCATCATGAAGGGCTAATTTTTAAAGGAAATAAGCAAGTAGAATGAGAATGTGCGACATATATGTGGGCATTTGCATATATGTATATAACAATGCATTTGTGTGATGTATTTATGAATTTGCATTTATGTATATGTGAAAATGTGTGAAGAAATACATTGTGTATATGTAAATTTGCATTTATGCTGGTTGGTGTTGTATATGAATGTAGCTGGTTGGTGTTTGTCTTAATTACTACCGTCGGGGCAAAGGCTTATCACGAGCGGTTCTAAACTTAGAACCGTCTCAGAACCATCTATGATATTGATATCACTGACGGTTATAACTTTAGAACCGTCTGTAATAAACCTCTATATATACCTCTCGCTAGGGTTTTCCGCGTATGCTGCGCTTATAGGTCTAAATCTCGCCGCTCTCCCGATCTATCTCCTCTGCCTCCGTCGCGCTGCCTCCTCTCACCTCCGCCGCTGCCACCTCCTCTCACCTCCGTTGCCGCCGTCGCCCTCCTCCTCCCTCGGGCCCGTCGCGCGCCTCCCGCTCCTCCGTCGCGCCGTCGCTTCCCGAGCCCGTCGCCGCCTCCTCGAGCGCCTCGTCGGCCACCTCTGCCGCTAGGGTTTTCATGAGTACATGTTTTTCCTAAGAATTTTGTACATTAAATCATTGTCTTCTGTTCTTTTGATCATCTACCTTTATCTACACTTTTGAATTAACACAAATAGTGAAAAATTAAATAACAGAAAGGGTGTGTTCTTAATTCTTTTATGAACCATGTTCATCTTAATATTCTTAGGGTGTGTATATGTGAATGTTATGGACTAGCAATTCACCTGAAGGTAGTTGCTTTGACAATAAAAAGTTACATGCTCTCTGAAGACAAGAACAATCATTGTATGACTTTCCAGCAGCCTTTAGTCCTTTAAATGCACACCACCCTAGGATCTTATATATAGAAACTACAATGTTCATTTAATAAATGCTATATATCAACCTTTTTTCATAATTCTTTTATGAACCATCTTAATTTCAAGACATAACAGAAATGAACAATGTTCATCTTAATTCTTTTATTAAATGAACAATGTTCAACCTTTTTATGAACCATCTTTTGAGCAGTCAAGCCAGATAGACTGAGACACAAGATTTTATCTACACTTGACTATATACTGAGACACAAGATCTATCTACACCAGAAGGGCAGTGCGAACCAGAGTTACATGCACTGGTGCTATCTCCACTACAAGACTTGTCTCCACCACCGCTAGCTGCACCGGTGCTATCTTCACGGGTGCTATTCTTGCCAAAGCAACTTGCATCAGTGCTACCTTTAAAGTCGACTACCATAAAGTCGACCTACAGCCGAGGCAGCAAGGGCAAAGAAAAGAAGACCGATGATATCCCGTACCTGCCATTGGCCCGCAAATTCGTGCTTGGCGAGCCGCTGCTCGAGAAAAGGGGCCTCCAAATCCTAGCATTTAGTTGCCAGCAATTGCACAAGTGGTATATGGAACAGTCCAATAAGCCAGAGGAACAACGGAGCTCAAGTATCAGTGTCAAATTCACGTTGGAACATTTACAGCACCAAATTCAAGACTGTGTCTTCGTGGTCACCTTTGACGATTTATTCAATCTTTTTAGGCTCAACGCTCTCGACGTCTCACTCATTCGATGCTGGACGCTATAAGTGTGTACAATCACAGTCTCCGTTCATGTCATACCGATAAATGTCATATATAATTTGTTGCTTTCCTGTGTATATATAGATACATGCTGACTAAAACTAGATCATCCAAATCACCATCGGTTGGTTTCTTGGACCCACACTTGGTCGCCAAGTATACCATCGACGAGGATCTGAGTTCGTCCAGAGGTACATTGCAGCAGATCTCTGGCTTACCGCGATAAGGACTATGTACTTATGCCCTACAATCAAAACTATCATTGGATTTTAATAGTAATTGTACCAAAATAGAACAAGGTATATTACCTTGATTCCTAAGTAAGAATAAAATGGACTTCACGATTTGTCACCAAGTAATCGATAGGTAAGTACATTTTCTCCATACATACCTATATTGTACTCTTTCTTTCCTTCCGAATGACTAAGGTGAACTTTTCGAATCACGTGGGCGTTCGAGATGTACATTGCAGGGAGGTGTCTCGATGCAAGGGCCAAAGGCCCGACACATGCTCGAGATTTTAAGGTATTCGCTATTACACATTAATTAATCCTATGCAACAGTTGGTAGTAATGCCTCTTGAATTAACACATTCCATTTTTGCGGTGCCACCAGCAGACGCGGGCAACACATGTGGATTCTCGTATGCCACTATATGGAACTATTCCTCGATTCCTTGAGGATCACCAATTGCAAGGTTTGTTAATCTTCCCATAATTACTTCGTACTCATCACGTTATATATATCGCACATTGATATTCCTATCGACAGGCTGCGTCCATCTCGTCAATTGCATTGAAACAGCCTAACATTCAAGAATTCGAGGAGAGTTGGCGTACTTTTTGGTGGCTGAAATCATAAAGTCACAAGGAGAGTTCTACTGCGCACCATGATTTTTTATTGCTCTTATCACTCCGGAATCGAGGTCTCGCGAAAGGAACGGATCCATAATTAACGAACTTGTCAGCTGCACAAGCAATACTTGAATGGCAATCATGCACATCCAAGTATAGCTTGTGCAGCCTGACAAGTTCGTTGATTATGGATCTGTTCCTTCCACGAAACCACTATTCCGGAGTGATAGAGCAATAAAAAATGCAATGTTACCATCTAAGTACAAATACAATGTACATATTTTGTAATTGTGAATTTGTTAATGGATATTTTAATTCATTTGCGAAATGGATGCCTTATGTTTGTGAATTAAATGTGATGTGAATTGGATGTTTTATGTTTGTCAAATGAATTGAGATGTGAATTGTATGTATACATATACTTGTTCATCTGCTTGTTTCAGAGGGCATGGTTAGCATTTCCTGAGGCTAGCCAATAAACAGGAATAGATTTAGGGGTATAAAAGCATATCACAGACAGTTTTTAACTAAAAACCGTCTGTGATTATCAACCGTCTGTGATTATCAGCTATCACAGACGGTTTTTAGTTAAAAACCGTCTGTGATATTTGCACCACAGACGATTCGAAAGCCGTCTGTGATGACCTCGTATCATTACTGACCCATAAATTCAGATGGTTCACAAAACCGTCTGTGATGACGTTTTTGAACCGTCTGTGATGACCTTTTCTGTAGTAGTGACAGTATGAAAGACTTTCAAACTTTTTTGAGATTTTGCCATGTAAATATATATTGTAATCCCTTTCATCCCTTTTCAGTGACACACATTCACGACCACATCGCTCATCGTCGTCATGGACAAGCGAGCTTAGCTTCCTAGCTTGGAAATGATTGATTACACTATATATAAACTTTTCAATCTCCG
Source organism: Dendrocalamus sinicus (assembly GCA_036346575.1). Classification (NCBI taxonomy): domain Eukaryota; kingdom Viridiplantae; phylum Streptophyta; class Magnoliopsida; order Poales; family Poaceae; genus Dendrocalamus; species Dendrocalamus sinicus. The sequence continues at coordinate 53,575,652 of CM070671.1, read as the reverse complement.
GGGAAGACTTAGAAGGAGCATGATGATCGATAAAGGTGGGACTTACCAGCGCGGCATGGGTTTAGCGTGCTGTGGTCCACGTTGTGCTATGTCGGCTTGGACCGTCCACCCATCATGTCATGCCGTGCCAGTCCGCCTTACCTCTGGCCAGATCTAGATATGGCTCAAAGCTTGACAGGCTAACATCATGCCGTGCTGGCCCCTAGCCCAGCCATAAGTAATTATAGATAGTGGAGGCAGCAACGACGATGGTGGTGGCATTCGCCATCTTCATCCCTCTCGTGCACGTCTCGTTAAAAACCTAGTTAAATTTTCATTCCATTGTTACATGCCATTCCACCTATGAACTTTTGTGTAAATTACTTGGAAAAAAACTTTTGTTATTATAGCAAAGGCTTGGTTAAGAATTCAGGACAAACCAAAAGCGGTTGTATGGTGCTCATATGGGTTGTAACAGGTTGGTAGGAGCCACGGTTCGTTGTATACCAGATGTGAGGACATGAGCAATTGTTGAGGCCAAAGTGCGGTTGGCGAGTATAGCCTCCCATTCTTCCAGGGGATTGTATAAGATTAAAGCAACATGGACATGTACAAGCGTGTGTAGGTCTGAAGCAAATGTTCCTCTTTTATTGATGCACATGAGCATGGTTGTTTGGATCATGATGATTATAAATGAGTTTTCATGAACCAGGTTGAATTGTAAACACACATGCCCTGCTATTTTTGGTTTTCAACAGTTTTTGTTTGTTGGTTTCTCTTAGCAATCACTATTTATTAACTAACAAGCTACAGTCAAAAGTCATGCCCTTTGGTTTTTCCGAAATTACGCATGTGTCCTCGATTTTTTTTATGAAACTCCCTGCGAATTATCGTCTCTTTTACTTTGGTCCACACGGTAGCTAGCGCGGCGTGCGCCGCGCTTATGCAGCTAGTGCATATTACCAATAGAACAAATAACTGAGAAAGAAATAGTCAAATCTTAACAATGGACGGGAAACGCTTGGCCCAAGGAAGCAGATCCTCCGGGTCACTGCATGGAACTTCCAGCACATTTAGGTGGTGATCGGTTCGGCTGAAAAGCTCATGGCTTATGGCTGAAAACACTGTAGCTGGCTGAAAAAGCATCATGAGTGATCGAGGTTTATTTAGCATAATTAAATTTAAAAAAATTTAAAAATATAAAAAATATGTGAGCCCATTACGTATAATACAAACGAATACGGGAAAAAAAGAACCGGCAAAAAAGCTCAACGAAAAGCCAAAAGTTCAGAAAAAGACGAAATTGATGAATAGTGAAAAATAAGCCAGAAGCTCAAGCCGAATTGATCGGGGCCTAATCACTTAAGAAAAAAGGGTGGATTTTTCTTGATTTCCCCAGTAAGACTTAGAAAAAGCAGTCTTTTATGAAGACGCGTCTGATGAGGTACGGGTTTTGACGCCTTCCAGATGCTGTGCAGAAAGCAATAACTGCATACTGACGAGTGGAAAAACTATATTGCGGACTTAGAGCACCAATTGCTTCCAAAACTATGTTAATTGTTGCACTAATTGCTCCCAAAACTATATGTCCAAACTGGCTTGCCAGGCTTGTGGAAGTTCGTAAGAAAAATTTGTGCTTTGAAGCATCGAATTTCCACGTTATCCATCCTATAAATATCCACCCCAGCTCCCTACTTTGTTCCTCACTACAACAACAAACTCTACTACTACAGCTCCAAACATGTATTGCAACAACACGTAACGCAATGCCATCTCTCACCACCTCCTCCATCCTCCACCTCCTCCTCTCCTCCTCCTCATCGCCACCACTGACGCCGCCACCTTCACCATCACGAACAAATGCCAAGTCATCGTGTGCGCGGCGGCCGTGCCATTCGGTGGCGGTAGCATACTTGATGCCAACGAGACATGGACCATCGACGTGCCTGCTGGCACCACGGGCAGCGTGTGGGCGCGCACGGGCTGCACCTTCGACGAATATGGCAACGGGCAGTGCCAGACGGGCGACTGCGGTGGCGTGCTGCAGTGCAAGGCCTACGGGCAGCCGCCCAACACGCTGGCCGGGTTTGAGCTCAACCAAGACCAAAACCTCGACTTCTTCTACATCTCCAACATCGAGGGCTTTAATGTGCCCATGGACTTCCTGCCGGCCGACGATGGCGCTGGGTGCGCCAAGGGCGGGCCGCGGTGCGACGCGGATATCACGGGGCAGTGCCCGAGCGAGCTCCAGACCCCAGAAGGGTGTAACAACCCATGCACGGTATTTAAGGAGGAACAGTACTGCTGCACTGGCTCGGCGGCGAGCAACTGCGGACCGACCAACTACTCGGAATTCTTCAAGCGGCTCTGCCCAGACGCGTACAGCTACCCCAAGGACGACCCAAAAAGCACCTTCACTTGCCCAGGCGGCACCAACTACCAGATCGTCTTCTGCCCATGAACAAGCGAGCTTAACACGATGGAGTATATATATAGTTGGATGAGATAAGATCATAATAATGAAAAATAATCTGGGTATGTACATGTACGCGCGTTCATCCGATATGCATGTATCCTATTCTACCAGGTCGGGAAACATGTGTGCATGAATAAAATGCTCTTGCAGCAACAAGACTGAGACCATGTGAAAATCACTTAATATCTGTGATGAATATTTGATTTCCTTATGTTTTGTTTTTGAAGTTTGAGTTTGATTTTATGACATTTGCTCTCTGTTTTTTGCTGTTAGTTGGGCAGCGGTCTAACTGATTTGCTGGAGTGGTCTAACTGACTATAGGTGGCTGTCCGATGGGGTCCGGTGTGACCAGCCATGAAGAGTAGTCCAATCAGAAAATACATTGTGACCATTTTCTAGTATTAGTTACAAGAGTACAATTCAGGAGCACAAAAGAAAGGATAGGCCAAAACGGCACTTACTAGACCGAGTTTTTTATTTTAAAAAAATCTACTTACTAGACTAAGAGTCCGCTCGGTTGGACTAAAAAATAGTGGCTTATGGCTGAAATTGCACCGTAGCTGGCTGAAATTACACTGTAACTGAAGGTGTCTCAATTGGCATAATTAAATAGAAAAAATAGAAGAAAAAAATATGTTAGCTTATCACGGGCAACGCAAATGAATACGGGAAAAAAGAACCGGAAAAAAAAGCTAAAAAACCAAAAGTTTAAAAAAAGACGAAATTTATAAATAGTAAAAAATAAGTTGGAAGCTTAAGCCGAACCGAGCAGGGCATTAAGTTGATTACTATTCTAAGGTTAATTAGTTTTATGTAGGGAAGGGAATGTTACCACGATTTAATTGATTGCTATTGAAGATTCTTATGGACAGACACGGGCGCGCGCGATCGACAGCCTCCGATCGGCTCATGAGCTGATGGGCGTATACCTACCGTGGTGCAGCTAGTCTCGAATACAAAGGAGTTTATATGATTATCAGGTATTTTGTGCTGCAAACAACACTTAAGTATATTTTAGTTTCAAATATGCTACCACCTTTGCATTTTTATGAAAGAGACTGCGTGCCATCTATATGTCAAGTTGATTCTAATTCCTCCAATCAATTGATTGCTGGTGATTACTAGTATGGAGGATATTGCCAAGAGCCAAAGAATTAAATGAATAGCCATCGCTAGCTGCCACGGGTAGTTCGGTAGAAGAAAGCATGGGTCGTATTCTAGGAAGATTCACTTTAATTTGGACAACCTGCACTAGTAAGAAGGGAGCTCAATCCACGTGTTCCAATCAATTTAGATTGAAAATAACACAAAATATAAACATTTATCTAGATTGGACAGATGATGCAGATTTTTCTCGAAATTTTGACCGTAATATCATGAAGTTGTATAAACATATTATAGTAGAAAGTGAGCGATTAAAACTATGTTTTAGGAAACTACTAGTCGATCGAATTCGAATTTCATTTCGTACCGTATCGTTAAAACGTTTTGTTACTTTCTCTTGGTAGAAAACTTCAAAATATACACAAATGTGCCACCCATTATTAATATTACCATTATAGAATAAATGTGGTAGTCCGTGTGAATGCATGGATGACGACTAGTAAATTATAATCCCTTTCAATCTTGTTCAGTTTCACACTCTCACGACCGCATCGCTCGCCGTCGTCGTGGAAGAGCGAGCTTAGCTTCCTAGCTTGATAACGACTGATTAACTTGTTCACTTCCGGTGAAGGCTGGAATTGGAGCTAGCATGCCATGCATACGATTCCATGTAGCTAGTTTAGCTCCATCCATACGGCACGGACCCCAAATCTATCTGCATGGCAAAATTAGCTTGCTGATCAAATGCAACTCTTCGTTTTTATACGGGGCGGGTCGCCGTGGTGGCGCGGAGGGGAGAGGGGATTAGCTGGGCCAGGCCAAGACCTTGGGCCGGGAGAGGCTGGGGTGGGCCTGGTCAGGCCCAGAATATTTTTAATTTTTTTGAAAAATTTGAGAATCAGACGAAATTTGAGAAGCACATTTGAAATTTGAGCTCAGAAGCGACCTTTAAAATGTGTATTTCAGAAAAATTTGAAAACCCCAAAATGGGCTGTTACAAAATGCCAATTCCAATTTCAGTACTAAGTTCAAGCTTTGGTAATAGTAATACAGTAATGATGTTCCTAAATTCCGTACAAAATTAAGACTCGAACATGCGACGGTGAATTTTATCGAGGCTATTGTGTTTTTGATAGCAGCTATAGTATTTGATCCGAATATGAATCATAAAAGAAAATACCTATTAAACCGATTACAGGAACACCAGTTACAGTACCTATCAACTAAAGAGGAATTCTTCTATTAGTATTCCCCTACTTTCCTTCATATTTGTTCAACTGGTCGTACTATAAAAACAACCATGGATCCTTCCAAATTAGATAAGAGAATTCTTACTGATGGCATGTGCAAATCTTCCCAGTGTCTCTTCTCCTGCCTATATATGCTTTACCTTTGCCATCTCATTGTTGAACTCTGCCGCGAATTCCTTCGTATCCGATCCAACTTTCCATCAATGGCCGCTTCTCTTTCCTTACCTGCATTTGCCATTTAAATCTTCCAAATCTGCTGCCTTCATCGGACGGATACCTCTATCTTCCAAATAACCAACAATCTTTCTGGGCTCATCTTAATTATCAAAACCGTCTGATTTACGCTCTCTCCTATAAAACTGTCCAATTTACACTCAATTATCAAAACCGGTGCAAAAAAAACCCTTTGCTCAATACCACCCTGGTTTCTCGTTGATGTGTCACCTATAATCTTGGTTTCATGCTGACGTTGAGTCTCGGTCATCAACAATTCCAAATCAGCTGAGTTATTAATTATCTGCGAATTATAATCTTTTCAGGGAGCTCTCCACAAAATTTTTATCAAGTTCAGTATTCCACCATCGTACGCCACGCCCTTAAGCCTACCTTCTCCCCTGCCGACTGCCACCACGAGCCAAGCCTGAAATCAGCGGTGAGCCACTACATCACTGCACCATCACCATTGTAACATCCCCAAATTTTCCTCTCTTTTAAAAACATACATTTTTCTGAATTTTGAAAACTATTATTGCATTTTGGGAGCTTCTCCGAAAACTTTCGATAGAAATTTCGAAACTTAAAAGAAACATCTTCTTCCCCCAAGCTCTTCTCTCTCCCGAGCTCTCTCTCTCTCTCTCTCCAGAATCTGGGTAAGTTCCTCCGTTCCAGTATGTTCCACAGTCCACACCATCCAGAACCCGGTAGGCTAGTCAATCCGCGAATTGTTCAGCGTAGCTTCGCCGCACCATAGCACTAAGCCGTGACGCCATAGCTCGCCGTGAACAGAGCACGACACCATTTGACGTGAGTTTTGCACGGTTAGGATTGCTCTGACCCTGAGAGCCTGGAGCCGACCTTGACTTCGTAGAACGTGACCCTGCTGCTACCACGCTTGCCGCAGCCTCACCTTAACCCGTATATGCCCATGAAGCAGTTAAATTCTGGATTTAGCCGATGGTAAGCCGTTGCCACAGTAGGCCCTACGGCACCATCGCCGCTATGTACCTCCGCACTCACGCCACGGCCCATCCCCGTGCGTGCCATCGCGGCTTGCGATCTCACCGCCGTCCGTGCTTTCCGTTTTGTCGCTGGCCAGCACTCGCCGTCGCTCGCCGTGCCGGCATCAAGCTCAGACTGAGCCGCGCTCATGGCCGACTCTGCTCAGCTCCCTCTCTGTTCGAATAGAAGGGCAGAAGAGACGAAACCATGTGGCCATAGTAGCCAGAGGATTAATTAGGTATATATCCCCACATGACTGACTATAGGAGCGTACCAATGACAGGTAGGCCCCATGATTCAATAGGCCGAATAGATTAGGTCCATGAAAAAAAGACATTGACATGTGGGCTATGGCCCTGGACCGTTTCAATTGGGTCTAGTTCATATGGACTGTGTCCCCACATATCAGCCTCCAAGTTCCCCTTTGTAAAAATAATCCAGCAGTGAATGAAAACACCTAGACCCCACCTGTCAGGCAGTGGAGACTTTCCCTATAAAAAATAATAAGGAAAAATAAATTATAAAACCGACTGTCCCACCTAGGAGGTAGTGTGGGGGGCGGTTCATCAACTTACAAGATGCTTGTTTACGGAAAGAGAAGGCAAATGAGGGGTAGCATATACACTGGTCACCTATACTCCAGAGGCAGAGATGGAGTCATTGTATCCGCCTTAGACATGGCATATTATCAAGCAGTGATCAGCATGTCAGTGGGCGAACACAGCAGATAAGTGTTGTATGCAGATACATCCTTATGTGTGTATGTTTCACATTGTTTGTATTGTCTTTCCACATATCTAATTTGGTAGGTTGTATTTTTTCTTCAGTTGCAAGGCCATTTCAGTGAAGCCTGATGAAAAAAGTTTTGTGAAATATAGCTGTTTAGGGTACTCTCTTAAGCCTGAAGGCAAAATTGACAATTTCTTGATAAATTGTTTTTGCCGGCTTCTATTCGAGGAGAATCATCCCACCAAATCAAAGAAGCATTTATTTTTCAACACAGTTGGGGTATGTCACCATTTTTTTTGTGGAGTATTTTATTTTGTCATTTATTTGTCTTTTATAAGTAAGGGTTTCTCATGTTAGAAGCATACTTTTTTGTGTGCCTAAAGTGAAAATACTGGATCCTTGTCTATATTCTTTCTTCCTAATATGTGTGGTAATTTTTTCTTTTGCAGCAACAAATATTGAAACCAGAATCAGAATTTAGGTTTGCAAATGTCAAACATGAATTTGAAACTGCCCATAAAGTTAAGTCATTGCAATCTTGTGAACTGGTTAGTTTTTTAACATGCTATTATTATTGTTCAGTTTTATTTATCTTTTTTTGTATGTGTATTTAGTTTTTTAAATGTTCCAACCATGTACATTCTTTTGCTAATTGATCTCCCATGGTTGTATGGTATGTACTAGATTTTCTTCCCTATTTTGCACGAATATCACTGGTTTCTTTTTGTTGTGGACATCAAAGACCAAAAGTTTGTATTCATTGATTCAGCGATTGGGGGAGGTCTTACAATGAAAACATAAGGATGAATTTAGTATCTGCTGGGGGGGAGGAGTATCACAGACGGTTTTTCATTAAAAACCGTCTGTGATTATGCGATATCACAGATGGTTTTTCATTAAAAACCGTCTGTGATTATCCGATATCACAGACGGTTTTGTACTAAAAACCGTCTGTGATTATCGATATCACGACGGTTTTAGAAAAACCGCTCGTGATATCGATAATCACGCACGGTTTTAGTACAAAACCGTCGTGATATCGATAATCACTGACGGTTTTAATGAAAACCGTCGTGATATCGCATAATCACGACGGTTCAAAAACCGTCTCGTGATAACTGATTATCATCGACCCATAATTTCGGCGGTTGAGAAAACCGCTCGTGATGACGTTCAACCGTCAGTAATGTGGTTTTCTCGTAGTAGTGTCACGAACAACACAATCGAATACGAAAAAACAGAACCGCAAAAAGCTCAAAAAATCAAAAAAATCAGAAAAAAGACGAAATTTATAAATAGTAAAAAATAAGTCAAAAATTAGAAGGTCAAGCCAAAATAAGCCGGTGGTGAACCGAACCAACCCATTGCATGGCAAAATTGGGCGATGCTTCATGGCTTCGCAGACTGCAACAGCATCTGTCAAGTCCTTCTCTCGTTAGAGTTCAAAAAAAAAAAGTCCTTCTCTCGTTAGAACATCTCCCATTCTTACTAGTTGGGACTCTAATTGGCTAGCTATGGGCCAGTACGTTGGGCAGGACTTTTTAGTTCCTTCTCGAGGAGACACGAGTTGGTGTTTTAGCCCAATTACGAAGCACCTGTATCCGATTAAATCAAATCGCAGTGTCAGGTGGTTAGAAATCAAGCTATGAATGTGCGCGAAATTTTGTGGGTGGTGTTCTCTCGGATCATGATCTGATTTAGATACAACCTTACTTAATCGGATCTTTTATTTTGTACTACTAATCTTAATCAATTTCTAGTACTAAGATAAAACACATCTATGAACACCACTCTCCAGTCTTATCATCTTGTCTAGTCGTCTTGTGTTTGTTTCGGTAGCAACAATGTTTCCTGGGGACTTTTTTCTGGCCTCCTGGGTTATCTTTACTATTATAAAAGTATAAGTTAGTGGTTAGTCCATTCTCTCTCCTCTCTTCTCAGCCATCTGATTTGATCTGGACCATTCGTCTCTCTCCTCCTCTCTCTCAAGATACAACTGCCTACCCCCTCTATTTTTCCCATCTCCTCGCGCATTCTGGCCACCCTTCTCTCTATCGCTTGCTCTTCAATGTTTGATGTGTGAAGTTGGCCAGGCAGTAAGTTCCGTCTTATTATTTTTATGACTCCGTTGCAACGCATGTGTCTCTAACTAGCTTGCAGAAATGGCTCTGGTGATACTTTTTTTTTAATGAAAATAGCCTCCTGCGCATGGCCGGGGAGCATGACAGGGTGCCTGGTGCGGCCAGTGAGCGTGCCAGGTGCCTGGTGCAGGTACCAAGCACGCGACAACGCACGTGGGGCTGTCAACTCACCACCTTTTGCCCGCGCGCCCCGTGTGGCGTTTCGTCTGTATATGATTATGCAAACTTTAGAATTTTTTTTATTTTTTGGCGATGTCCAAGTAGGGCCGCACCAAAGGACCACGAAGAGTCATACTCCTGTGGTAGAACTAGGGAAGAGGTTGCTTGCAAATCCAACTGACTGGCCACATAGTCTATGTCGATGAAAACAATGCCACCCACGGCGCCACCTTCGCTACCTGCTTCATCCTCACTGGATTGTGAGTCGAAGTCCTCCTCATCTTTAGTATTTGACCCCATGCTGAATTTATAACTGATGAACTACAAGAACTCTAGATCCATCCTATGTAGTGTTAAAAATCCTGAACAGCCATTGATGTTACTCCATACCTCAATCAACTAAAGAAGCAATCAAACTAGAATAATCTTAAGACCTAAGAAATATTCAGTTCAATAATAGAAACCTGCAAAGTTCAAATTTGATATAGGTGTTTAGCTGTGACAACAGCGTACCAAACCTTACATACTCACAAGCACCTTCATTTACATACACCTTACAACTTACAAATGGCTTTATTCTATCTTATAACACTTAGTCTACCATAGTAACAAAATATTGTACAATCACCTCATGTTAGAGGAAGAAAGCATCATGCAATAGCTTCACATTGGAGACAACTGAGGCGTCAGGGGAGGAAAGTCAATGGCTATCTCATCAACTTGATCACAAATCATTTGACCTTGCCTTTGCATCCATTCCTTTCTCACCAAATGAAGATGCTCCAGAACTTGCTTCATGGTGGGTCTCTCATCCACATCTTCTTTGAGGCATTGAACTGCGATACTACCAATCATCTCAAGACAATCTATGGCTTCAGTAGACATGATTTCCTCTCAAACATCTCCCTGGCCCTACTCTCTGTCATGTAAGACTTAACAAAGTTTAACGGGAGGCTCTCATTACCGTCATACCTTGCCTTCTTCCCGGTGATGAGTTCCAGGAGCACAACTCCAAAGCTATATACATCACTCTTTTCCGTAAGAAGGCCTGTCTTCATATACACAGGATCTATGTAGTTTGTATCCCCTATCTCCAAAGCTATATAACACTTACTAGTTGGAACATCTCCCACTTCCGGTGAAGGCTGGAATTGGAGCTAGCATGCCATGCATACGATTCCATGTAGCTAGTTTAGCTCCATCCATACGGCACGGACCCCAAATCTATCTGCATGGCAAAATTAGCTTGCTGATCAAATGCAACTCTTCGTTTTTATACGGGGGCGGGTCGCCGTGGTGGCGCGCGGAGGGGAGAGGGGGGGTGGGATTAGCTGGGCCAGGCCGAAGACCTTGGGCCGGGGAGAGGCTGGGGTGGGCCTGGTCAGGCCCAGAATATTTTTTATTTTTTTGAAAAATTTGAGAATCAGACGAAATTTGAGAAGCACATTTGAAATTTGAGCTCAGAAGCGACCTTTAAAATTTGTATTTCAGAAAAATTTGAAAACCCCAAAATGGGTTGTTACAAAATGTCAATTCCAATTTCAGTACTAAGTTCAAGATTTGGTAATAGTAGTACAGTAATGATGTTCCTAAATTTCGTATAAAATTAAGACTCAAAACATGCAACGGTGAATTTTGTCGAGGCTATTGTGTTTTTGATAGCAGCTATAGCATTAGATTCGAATATGAATCATAAAAGAAAATACCTATTAAACCGATTATAGGGACACCACTTACAGTACCTATCAACTAAAGAGGAATTCTTCTATTAGTATTCCCCTACTTTCCTTCATATTTGTTCAACTGGTCGTACTATAAAAACAATCATGGATCCTTCCAAATTAGATAAGAGAATTCTTACTGATGGCATGTGCAAATCTTCCCGGTGTCTCTTCTCCTGCTTATATATCCTTCGCCATCTCAGTGTTGAACTCTGCCGCGAATTCCTTCATATCCGATCCAACTTTCCATCAATGGCCGCTTCTCTTTCCTTACCTGCATTTGCCATTTATATCTTCCAAATCTGCTGCCTTCATCGGACGGATACCTCTATCTTCCAAATAACCAACAATCTTTCTGGGCTCATCTTAATTAAATATCCCTTGTACGAGAACCAAACTATGACAACCTCCAAGTAATTTGGTTAAGCACACAAAATTACTGAGTTGGCAGTTACAAGCAAAATTTCAAACTTCAAATCTAAATTAATTTTGGTAAGTAAATTAAACGCAAAACCCTATTTTCAAAACCACCCGTGCCTGGGCCAAACCCATCAACGCCGACCTATCTCGGCCCAGCCCAAACTCCAGCCCAGCATCACGCCACTGTCACTGACCAGTGGGTCCGGCCCCACAAGGCAGCATCTTCTTCCACAGGCCCTTCTCTCTCCCGAGCTCTCTCTCGCTCGCTCCGCCACTCTCCCCTCCTCTCCCCTACGGATCGGAAGGGAATTTGAACGCGCCGCCTCACCTCCATTTCCTGCCGCTAAAATTTGTCGTCTCGAGTGAGCTCCTCCCTCGCTTTCTTCATTCTTTGGGGCCGCCTCGACGTTACATATCTGATGCTCCCACTCCCTCTCTCTTCCTCGCTGTAGGGAGGCCGGAGCGCGTTTCCTCCGTCGCGCTCGCTTCTACTAGACTGATCGAGCTTCGACCTTGGCTTTCTCGAGCATGTGGTGTGCCTCCTTTCCCTCTTCCTAATCCCTCCTTTCCTTTCTGTGTTCGTGCGCAAGGGACTCCAAGTTTCATCCTCGTCGCCGGCCCGGGAGCACGCACTGACCTCATCGATCGCCGCCGTTTGCGCAGATGTTCTCCTTCCTCCGTTCCAGCATGTTCCGCACTCCACACCATCCAGAACCCTGTATGCTAGTCAATCCGCGAATTGTTCAGCGTAGCTGCGCCGCACCATAGCACTAAGCCGTGCCCCCATAGCTCGCCGTGGACAGAGCACCACACCATTTGACGTGAGTTTTGCACGGTTAGGTTTGCTCTGACCCTGAGAGGCTGGAGCCGATCTCGACTCCGTAGATCGTGACCCCGCTGCTGCGGCGCTAGCCGCGGCCCTTCCCATTGGTCCTCAAGCACCAATGGTTAGAGATGTGCCCTTGGTTAATTAATTATGGATGACATTTTATGCTTAGAGATGCTTGGTGGTTAATTTAAATATGGCATAAACATTGCCAATATATATTTGGAACATTGTATGATACTTAGTGCGTAACATGGTTGCCACTGGAAAACTAGGAAATGTTTTTTAAAATGGTGAAGGTTTGAGCTAGTGGATTGTATGAGACCAGTGCAGTGGGCACGTAATCGGGTTGTGGATGGTCTCATTTGAGTAAATTAAGAACCGAATCAGACGCCACTTTTCGAAACTACTAGTCGTACACCTCATAAGTCTGTGATAATCGCCTGTTATCACATACGCAATAAATCAGATGGTTTAAAAACCGTCTGTGATAAGGGTTTAAAACTATCTATAATGACCCTTTGTGTGGTGGTAAGTGTTACTTAGACGGTTTTACAATTAAGGGTGTATACTAGATTTTCGTGATAGTTAAGGTAAAATGGACTTAAGGGTAAAATATTTACACAAAAGGATCAAGGATGGATTGTTATTATTTTGCTTGGATCGTAGCCCGGGCTCATGCTGCTAGTCAGTTCGGCCTTTAAAACGAATTGTTCTGCTGGATGGGCAAGGTTAGTATATGGGCCAAGAACTACGGTAGAAAGTACAGCCATCTTAGCAGTGACAGAGTCAGGATTTGATTACGTCCCGAAGTCAGTGATGAAATAATCTAGATTATTTGGACTGGACCATAAAAATATTACCGAACCTGGATTAAATTTACCTGAACTATACACTAAATATTTTTTCTACACCCTGAGCTGAAGCCTATCCTAATGTGATTCCGTCCCGGCATCTTAGGAATCCGGGCCAAGAACTTCTAGTAGAAGTATTTCCTGGCGATCTCCTATCGCCGAAGCACCGCCTCCCTCCTCATTACCCTCGTGGTGAGGTAGCGGCGGGGTTTCCAGCGAGCGGCCATCGGGAGCACGGGGAGGGAAGCCGCCGGGAATCGTCTATCGAGTGATCATGCACTCTATGCTATAGTAGCAAGAGAGTTTACTATATCTTTTTTAGTCTAGTGATGACTACGCTGCTTTCCAGTCTGAATTAGGGTAGTTCATTTCTAAGAATTCCCTGCACCCGTCCGCTTTGCATCAAGGAGAGCCGGCACGTAGCATAAATCTGCATGCATGTGCACAAAAACCGATGCACTAGCTAGTTTAAGGCTATCCAGTGTGGATGGTGCCAGATGAACCATCTTACAACCACATCATACTAATGCTAGATTTGTTTTTTAGTCTACAGTATTTAGTACCTTCTCTCTCAAGACAGAATCTATAACTAAATAAAATATCATTTCTTTTTCACCTACCGCACACTCACATTCTCTCATTTCACTTATAAGTGGACCCCATAACAAGACCCCGCTCACTTCGGTTCGAGCTTCTGGCTTCTGCCTTATTTTTCACTATTTATAAATTTCGTCTTTTCTGAACATTTGGCTTTTTTAGCTTTTTTGCCAATTCTTTTTTCTTGTATTCGTTTGCATTGTCCGTAATGAGCTAACATATTTTTCTATTTTTATTTTTTTAAATTTAATTACGTTAAATAAATCACCTTTAGTTACAGTGTAATTTCAGACAGCTACAATATAATTTCAACCATAAATCACTATTTTTCAGCCTAAGCAAGTAGAGCCTAAATTGTCTTGAGCTAGCACCAGGTGCATCTACCAGGAATCTTTTTCCTCGCACCGCTCCGCTTTCCTGACTGCAATGCGCAAGCACCGGTTCCAAAAGGAAAAGATAACTGGCACCGATCTACTGCAGATGGCCTAAGCCAATCAGTAGTACGCACAAAGGAAACACGCACTGAATATATGTTTCAACATCGCCAAATGCACGGAGAAGATAACTAAGAGAGGAATGAACGTAACATAACCTTTTGCATCACATGCTAAGAGAAGAGTAACCATGATGAGAGCCGCCAAGCACTGGGCCCTCGTAATCTTGAAAATTGCCATCAGGAGAGGCTATCTACGGCTGAGGGGCTTGTTAAGTGATAGGAATTGCCGTCAGCACTAAAGAACAACATGCAGACATTTTGACCAAAGCACTCGGGAGAATCAACTTCAAGGAGATGCACCAGTCGCTTGGTGCTCAGGAACTGGAGGAAGCAAGTCTTGATTAAGGGACGAGTGTAGAGAATAACCAAGACTTGGTCTATGCAGCCAAGTATCCAGTTTGGCCGAGTATCTAGTTTGGTCGAGTGCAAATGACAGAGACCGGTTTGGCCGAGTCATCAGGTACACGAGCGAGTTGTTGCGTCGAGTGTGCGTGCCTGATAATGGGGCTACATAATGCATCGTGCGTGTGTGCATGAGAAGCGGATCATGCTCCTGTTGCAGATCCTGCAGTAGTTTTCATTCAGTCAGTTAACTTGCAGTTAAGTTCAGAGAGTTGTTTTCCTTTGCACTGTTGTTCATCTGGCAAAATTCAGAGTTTGAATATTGCGTCCAGACTCTGCCCAGTTCTGTTGTGCTCTATATCCCCAGCACTGTATGTTCTGTATTTTTCACTTTTCTGTTCTGAATACTGCTTCCTTCCGTAAGACACCTCTCGCGTGAGTAAAGTTCGGAGTCTCTTCTGAATCGATCGGAGGGCTCATTCGAACAAGCCTCACGCGGCAGGTCGAGCACAATGAGTCCCCCAACGCGACCACCGCAGCCGGCATGATGGGGTCCCTGGCCCCCGAGTACCTCCTCACCGGCGCGCCACCGAGGGCACCGACATGTTCAGCTTCGGAACGCTCGTGCTCGAGGCGGCATGCGGGAGCCGGCCCATCGGCACCGAGGGCCGATGCAGCAACCTCGTCGAGTGGGTGTGGAACCTGCACGGCGACGGCCGCATGCTGGATACCGCCGATGCGAGCTAGATGGCTAGTACGACAAGGGGCAGATGAGGAGGGTGCTGCTTGTCGGGCTGGCGTGCTCTAGTTCCGAGCCGGCGCTCCAGCCAGGGATGCGCGCCGTGGTGCAGATGCTTGGTAGGATTTTGGTTCCTCTCTTGCCCTCTGGAAGAGGAAGATGACCGAAGAGGAGGCGAGGGCGATGAAGTATCGATACGGTGGTGCAGATGCTTTGAGATCGGAGGGAGAGGTGGGACACGTGTCGGAATCGGCAAGGGACCCTAGAGGCTGGGTTTCAAGACCCATTCCCATGGATTTTTCCCCCTTACTGACCATGCTTTTTCTCTTTTCTGACAAGCAAGATAATACGTTTGTCCGTGCATTGCATTCTTTTTACTGCCACACTATGTAGCGTAGCAAAGATAACATGAGAATTTTTATTCGAGAAACATAGTACGAAACATTGAAGCGAGCACACATGACCCTGTGAAACAATCTAACTGCAGCAAAACACAGTGAAGGAAGAAAAGTTGCTCCAGAATAATTTGATTTCGTAAACAAGGCATCATCCCCTCCTTGAAAGGGAGCAATTGATGAGCACCCGCTGCTGTCTTTGGCGAGAACGTGCAAGTTGAGACACACGACATTTGCTGCAAATGAGATGACTCCTGTCAGGGGTGGTTGGGGTTCCATTCGACCTCTGTGCGTTCAACTGTGCGTGGTCGTGGCGACATTTGTTAACTAGATTTCTCCGGCCCGTCGTCGTCCTCGTCCTTGTCGCCATCTGAAGCTGAAGTCGCTCCGGCCCATCCTCGTCGTGCTCCGGCCCGTCCTCGTCGTCGTCGCCGTCTGAAGCTGAAGTCACCATCTAAAGCTGAGAAAGCTGAAGGATAGAAAAGAAGAATGAATAATCAAGAAACACGTACATGAGCAAAACGAACCGTGTGAAAAATTCAAAGAATTAATTACTGAGGTGGATGAGTGTGCGTACTAGCAAATTCTTCACCATCGCACATGAAGCTGTCCATGTCTTCGTCATCGCTCTCTTAAAGTTTAGAAAATGAAATTGAGAAGGAAAGCATAGAGAAATAATAATAAACAACGACAACTAAGAAACACGCTGAAGTATGTATGACAGCATTATTAATTAGGTGGATGAGTGCGTGTACCTAGTAAAAACGGCTTGAAATCAATTTTAATTGTGGGATGGTTGGGATGGGCGTTGACTGCGTGCCATAGCGCTGCCTCCGCTTCCTTGGCCTCCCCAACCGTGTCTCCATCACGAAAAATTGTAACACCGACCTTCCGGAGGGAGAGCAGGTTCCCCAGGCCCGCGTCAAAATTGTCGTTGCCATCATCTTTTGCCATCCGCACATCAAAAGGGAAATCAACCTCTTGAGCCCTTAGCAAAGCTCTTTGTTGGAACATTATGTGCCCGGCTGGCTCACACTCTACTTTGAAGAATATCACATATTGGAACCAATCAGCAACAACGAGTAGCAACCTTTGCTTTTGGTGGGTGATCTTTATCTGGAGAGAACAAAGAGCCGGCAACATCCCAAGGGTCTGCAAGTCCTCCTGCCGCAGTTCCTTGACAGCGATTAATAAATCAGAGAGGTTTGACAGACGCGAGTGATCCCTCTTTACCCACGCTGGCATAGTAGAGAATTCCCTGATCGCCAAGCGAAAACTGCGGAGACATGGAGGGGGCACCCAACGTTCCCCGAAGAGATCCATGGATCCAAAAGGACACACCAAAACTAGGCTCTGGATATTTTGCAGGCTGCGTAGGGACTCCACGAAAGCTTCCTCCAACTCCAAGTTGGGCCCATCAGGAGGGAAGAAAATGGTGAACTCCCTCAGCCTTGTTAGATTGCATAGCTCTTTCACAATGTTTGGGCACGCAAGGATAATGTGCAACACTTCCATGGATGTCAGATTCCCCATCCCATCCGGAAGCCTTATGCCGTCAACATCTAGGCACATCAATCTTCTCAGCTTAACAACAGTCGACGGCAATACCCTTAGACCTTGATTGCTGCTTACATCCAACACCTGCAAAAACTGTAGCTTTCCTATCTCTTTTGGGAGTTCACAGATACCTGTGCCTGCTAGACCTAGGTACCTCAGGTGAAATAAATTCCCAACATCCCTAAGGTTAATACTTTTCCCAAGATCACATTTACGCAGATCCAGTACACGTAAAACACGAAAGCTCGAAAGAGGCGGCATTAGATTAATAGCAGGTGGATAGATAGCAATGGACCTCACTTGTGACACAGAATAAGGAGGCGTGGTTTGATCTACCTTGCTATTTTGGAGGGACAGCCTGCGAACCTTGCTTTGTAAATTAGGTGTGCTACCATCCAATATAGTAACAAAGTTTTCTTCTCTAGACAAGGCACAGATGAGATCAAGAACCATATCATGTACACGACATTCTTTTCCCCTGCCTTCCTTATCGAAGTAACTCTCTAATGGCTGGATCATGCTTCTATTTATGAGCTCATTGAAGTAACTCTCTCCAAGTTCAAATAGGCTAGCTTGTTGTTCTTCACACTGGATAAAGCCTTCAGCTATCCACATCCATATCAATTGATCTCTGTCGATCACATAATCTTCTGGAAATGCACTTAGATATAATAAACAGGTCTTCAGATGAGAAGGTAGTTCGTAGTAGCTAAGAGCCAATATCTTTCTCATATTCTTCACTTCAGGACCTTTTTCGAGTCCAGCACCAATAGAGCCCAGGACTTTATTCCACTCCCCCGCATCTAGCGTTTTTCCGGCCAACAAACTAGCTACAGTGATGATAGCCAATGGCACACCATCACATTTCTTCAAGATATCTCTGGATACTTGCTCCAATTCACAAGGACATCTATACCTATCAGGAAATATTCTTTGATAGAAGAGTCTTTGTGAGTCATCGTCACAGAGAGGTCTCATTTTATAAACTATATCATCACTAGAAGAGCAACATGCTTTGGAGACACTGACTTTACGGGTTGTCGTGATTAGTCGGCTGCCGAGATTGTTCTTATCAGAGAAAGCATACTTGATAACTTCCCACTGTTCTTCATCCCATATATCATCAATTATGATGAGGTACCTGCATCAGTTTGTGAGAGCGTTAATGAAACACCTATACACATGACAAGGCTAAGAGCCATGAATCCAAAAATGGCATTATCAATCGGCAATAAAAGTGCTGGACGAAACAATTATAGATTTAAGATGCATTGGAAAAAAACGGACGTGCGAATAACTTTTAAGATCACAACGGTGAGATCCATCTCGAGAGATAAAATGCCAATTCGCCCACTAATTCGCGATCTAGCCGCTAATTAAGCCCCTGGCGGGTCTAGGTACTGTGTGCCATGGTCCGTTCGTGTATATGCTGCTAATAGTATGTTTCTTGATGCATGCAGATTAGCCAACAGGTACCCTGCGTACGTGTTTTCCGTTGGTGCTGGCCGAGTGCCATCCTACATTCGTTCTGGTGGATGCAGAGGCTTCGCGGCGTAGGCTGCCTGGCCTTTGTGAGCGAAGGTGCAGTAGCCGAGCTCGTAGCGCCCGAGCAGGAGACCGCCGCCCTTAGCTAGAACGAGTCAACATGGAGGGCCAGAATGGACTTTACACTACTGATTTTGGGCTAAAAAAATTGGAAATAATAGAATACAGTCACAGTGCCAAAATGCAGCTATTTGTGACTTAGAAGTGGCAAATAATTAAGAAAAAATTTAAAAGTGGTAAATTCTAAGTCGAAGGTCTTAGTAATAGCAAATCATCGTTTATTTTAGCAGGGCTACCGAGTAGTTGGATGAGTAGTAGTCTGGCTATGGGATGAACCGATGAAGTTGGGCCTTGGGTTGTGGGGCAGGCAGGAAAGGGTGATGGAGCCAGCCATGCATCGAAGCAGGTTTGTTTTAAGTAGTTTTTATCGGCTATTTCGATTTCTGATATCTATAAACCGCACTGTACGTCGAACACCGAATAGATCAAAAGAAAAATCACACTGAATACGGTATACCGAAAATTTCGGTCTATTTGGTTCAGTTTAGTATATGGTATTCTGTTCGGTAGTAATTTGCCCACCCTAAGAATATACCATCCTTGCATCAACTAATTTTTTTAGAATTTTTCAAAATTTTTAGACTTGAGATGCAACGTAAGGAAGAGATACACTGGACATGTTCTTTTGTAGTCATATAATTCCTCCGGCTAAGTTTATAAGATGTATTTTTTAATGGTCATATTTATAAATATAGTACGTATTTTATATTTTAATATAAAATTAGTGTCATGTTCGCTTATACCCCTAATAAATATTTAGTTTTATTTACTATTCTCTACATGTATGCATTGCATATAATACTTAATGATAATAATTAAATATAATCTAGTTATTTTTACTATATCTTTGGTCTATATGTAAAAAATACATCTTATAAACTTGGACGAAAGCATTTATTCTAAAAGCCTTCAACGCACTGCTATAATTTATATGTTCTATCATAGCTAAAAAATATTCATTAGTGTAAGCTGGTGACTAACATTGGGTGGGTGATTCATACCTTTTGTTCTCAAGGAATTCTTGAAGTTCCTTGATGAGCTGGCTTTCATCCAACATAGTCATCTTTAGATCTGTGCACTTTTGCTTGTCAAGATGAATGAGAATGTCCCTGAAAACTTTCTTCACATCAGGATTCCGACCGATCGGAACAAAAGCTGAGCAATCAAAACCCTGTTTAATCTTGTCGTACACTGCTTTGGCAAGAGTGGTCTTGCCTAATCCTCCGAAGCCTACAATGGAGATTATCTTCAGTTTCTTAGGGTCCGTTTGGCCGGGCTCTATTTTAATTTTTTGGGCTTCGAAGCCATATCTCCGATCAAACATGTGGGCTCTGAAACCCAAAAATAAACTAACAATTTGAAGCAAGGCCCAAAATAAACTGCAGATTTGAAGTCCGAGTTTTTGAGCTTCTCTTGAAACCCAACTTCCAAGCCGAAAAGTAAGAAGCCGAGCTCGGTCAAACGGCGCCTTATTGGACACATTGTCCCCCTCGGACAGCATCTTAATGAGCTCTTCCCTTTTCCCATCGATGCCAACGACTTTCGCTTCCTCGCACAGAGCCTTGAGGCGAGGATCAATAAGCGTAGAGGCTGTAGGCGTAGCCACAATTTCTCCAACCTTGTACCTGTCATACCTGTTAGCCACCTCTTGGATTTGCTTTTTGATGTCTTGGATCGCGTTGGCGATCTGATGGCGGGCCTTGCCTTTGCTGAACAAGTTGTCCATCTTCTTCATGAGCTCTTTGAGCTTGTGCGGGTTGGGCATGGCCTCACGGCCGTCCTCGACGCGCACCAGATGGGTGTCGACGACATCCTCCATATCGTATGATAGCTCTCTGACATCGTGTGCCCAGAGCTTGATCATGTCATCGAGCTGCTTGCGCGGCACCTCCGCCACCTTGCGAAGAGCGACGTGCATGAACTTAAGCTCTCCTATGAGAGACTGGACTTGCTCCCTCACGTCCGTCTGCAGGTCGTACTCCTCTTTCACAAGCTCGCCAAGCTTGAGGAGCAGACTGCCCATGGCACCCGTCACCGACTCCATGGCTCGATTGCTCGCTCTCGCTCTCTTTTGCTTTGATTGACTAGCTAGTGTTGTGCGCAACTAGATGCGTAGGTTGATGTGTGCCTCGGCCTTCCCCTTTTATAGATCAATGCAACCCGAGCGAGAAAACCAATGAGCTCAGTTAAAGTTCCAAGGGCAAAGTGACTTTTTACATACATTCTCTCTCGTGAGAAAGTGGGTAGCGAATGACCGTAATGTCCTAGTGCCCTAAAGTCCAATCACGAGAATGCAATGTGTTTTAGCGAATGGCAACCAAGTGGACTGTCTAGAGCCATTTTTTGTATTTTATTTAGAAAAATTAAACTTGCTTTTGATTTTTGTAAAAAAGGGAGAGAATTTTTTTAAGTAACACGCAACTGTTGTCAAAAATTTTCAGCTACTGACGTTTGCATAAAGTCTATGGGCCTGTTCTTTTTGGCTGAAACTTATGGTTTTTGGCTGCGGTTTGTGGTTTTTGGGCTGTTTGTGCGAAAGATTACATAGTAACGAAATTGACGTGCGATTTTTGCTGATATAAATAAAATCAGTATAGTATGTACTACAATTAACTAGTAGACCATATCTTAAAAAGATACTCCGTTTAAAAGCTAGTTACTGTAAAAAAAAGCCGAAAAGCAACTTTTAGAAACTTAAAAGAACAGTGTCTATATCACTAATAGATGGGTTTTTTAAGCTATGATTTACGACTAAAAGTTAGCCAATAGGCCTAAAGCTAAAAGTCAAAAGTTGGTCAGACCTTGGCGTGTAGTAAATGGTTGGGTTCTTTTTTACTTTGGTTTTAACTTATCACTTTCTGTTACATTAAGTAACTAGTTTTTAAATAATGCGTATTTTTAAGACGGGGTCTACACGTAGATTGTAGTAGATAATATACCGAGTTCAGCTATACTAGCCAAAATTGCATGCGATTGTTTTTCTCTGTGTACTGTCTCTCATGAACAGACAGAATTTACAAATCATAAGTCAAAAACTAAAACTACAGTCCAAAAGAACACACCCAATAACTTGTCCTTTAAGCCAGTTGTTTCAATGGACAGTGTGCATTGCCTTAAAGCCAAAGCAGTACTACTACTAGTAGTTGCACCAGCTGTGGATGGATTACTTTACCTGCAGCTAGGTTCTTTTGAACTTATAGCTTATAACTTTTGGCTTATACTACAGTAAATAACTTTTAAATGATGTGTCTTTTTAAGGTGGGGTGTACAAGTCGATTGCAGTAGATATTGTATCGACTTCATCTATATCAGCTAAAATCGCACGCGAGCAGTGGCGAATAGGATGAAAATAGAGGGGGAGCTCTACTGTTGAGGTTATAGCACAATATAAGTATACTAAAACTACATCTACTAGTCTTTTGTCATTGGAATATCAAATTTATACATAAATAGTAAGAGAACAAATTGAAAATATATAATACAATAAATTTAGTACATTGCTAATGGATAATATGCCCCAAATATTCATAAATATGTGAGTACCGATCTGTAGATAAGACATATCAAATTTAGTGATACAATATTAAATTATGAACGTTCATAAACATTAAAAATGAAATAAAAACAATATTAATTTGCATCAGTACAATAATCATACATGACAGATCACAGATTCTCACTGCCTCACCCCGTCACCCGCACGGCCTTACCTTTCACATTTCAATGCCTCACCAGCTCATCTTGTCATCTTCGATGCAATGCGTCGAACGGCTGATGCCGCCGCGTGTCGCCCGCCAGGCGCTAGCCCTGCTCGTCCTCGCCTGCGTTGCCGCGCCAGGCCGCCACCGAGTGGCCGACCGCCTCCGGCCTCCCCCTCCGCTCCACATCGGGCTGTCCTCCGCGCCGGGCCGTCGACCACCTCCGACCTCCCCCTCCGCGCTGGGCCACTGACTGCCTCCGACCTCCTACTCCGCGCCGAGTCGTTGACCGTCTCCCCCTTCTCCTCCTCCACGCCAAGCTACCACCGAGTGGCCAACCACATCCGGCCTCTCCCTCTGCTCTGCGTCGGGCTACCGACCGCCTCCACCTCTACTGCTTCGGGCTGCCGACTCGACGGTGATGGTGAGTCTCTCTCTGACTTGGCCTCCCCATGTCCCGTGACTCCGTCTTTCCCACTCCCAGAGACCTTACCTATTGTTCATCTTTCTCGTGTTCTCTAATCTCTGAAGCTAGTTTGAATCTCTGATTGTATTTGGGATTTTTGGCTAGGATTCTCCACTGATTTGGGTCGACTAGGGTGCTGGACCTTAAGACACCGACTGGGCCTTATGCTTTCTTTAATCTTCAACCTCCGATTCTAGCTCTTCTTCAACCTCCGGGCCAGCCGGGTCTTCTTCAACCTACGGTGGGAGGAGGGGGTGCTGGAGCCCCTACGGTGGATTCGCCCTTGCACGCAAATGTCTCTCTTTCTGTATTCTCGCGCGCGAATAGGCAGAATTAAAAAATTTAAGCTATAAGCCACAGTAGACATGTTCCAAATGGATTCTGGGTTCTGACTTCTAGCTACTTGGAACGTGTCAGCTTCTTAATTATAGATTTTTTGTATTTGGCCTTTTTTTGTTTTTCTTTTTTACCTCATTCCTTTGCATTGTTCTAAAAGATGCAATGATGTTTTATAATTTTCTCAATTTTAATTATTTTTTAACTCAAAAAAGATAATAGCCGCTACAATGCAATTGCAACCAAAATCTTACAGCAGAAGCCTTAATCTCAATCAATGGCATGTGAACTAGGCACATCAATCAATGGTGAAAATGACGGGAATCTAACATCTTTTTAGCGGCATCTTATTTTGTCTATTGACTTCTGGTTTAAATTATATTGTAACTATTTATAGCTTTTTTTAGCTATTCAACTAAAGAAAAATGTAGGAAAAAAAACACCGTTACATTGGCCTTACTAATTTTGATGTGTGGTGAAATTCACGGCAACGGCAATGGCCTTACTGCTAGGCAGTACGAGTAGGTGTAATCGTAACGGCCGTTGGCTCCACAGTAAAGTGGTAGTAAGGCTGTAGACCTGTAGTACCAGTAGTACAATAATGCAGGTAAAGTGATCCATGCATCCGTAGCTGGTGCAACGACTGCTAGCAGTACTGCTTTGACTATGGCACATCTACACGTCAAGGTTTTGGCAATACAGGGCACTTTTTTGGTTTATGTTGGTGGTTAATAGTTTTTTTGTTAAAATTTTTGAATTTTGGGTTATTTATAGAAGATATTATGGTGAGATATTCACTTGTAATTTTAGTTAGTATAGATGTTAGAATTTTAATGTGTACTATAATTAATTTGTAGATCTCGTTTTAAGAAAAATATTCTATTTAAAAAGTTAAATACTATAGTAAAAATTAAAAATCATTTTTAAAAACTACAAAAAACAGATCATAGTCGACATCTCTAGCTATTTATGTACGTGGCTACTTGTCTCGATAATTGGGAAAATATTGCCCATAAAATCAAAGCAGTACTGCTAGTGGTAGTTCCACCTGCTGTGGATGGATCACTTTATCAGCAATATTGTATTACTAGTACTACAGTCCTATTATCACTTTAGTGTAGAGCCAATGCACGTAACTCCATTACTATTACACCCGCTCGTACTACCTAGTACAAGTAAGGACACTGTCGTTGCCGTGAAATTCACCGCACATCAAAATTAGTTTACGAGGCCTAATCTGACTAGATTACTTACAGTGATATTTTACTAAAGCTAAGAGATCTTTAGCTGGTGAGTATGCCTAAAGGTGACGTCGTAATGGTAGAAATATAACGCGTCCAAGTAACGCGAGAAATTTTTTTGCTTTTTAGCTCAAAATTTGAAAGTTTTTACGTATAAACTCTTAGAGAAAAGATTTGTAAAAATGAACCCTTAGCACGACGTCATATGCTTTGGCGCCGTGCGTAGACACGTAGAAGCCATGGTGGCATAGCACGGCGCCAAAGCACATAGCGTCGTGCTATGTAACTACGGCGCTAACTTCCGTGGCGCCGTACTCTGGACTTAAGCCCGAGCACGGCCCCCCACCCCCTCAGTCATCGCTGCGAACAGACACAACAGCCCACCGCCGCCCCTCTCTTCCCCCTCCAAATCCACTCCAATCCGTTGCTTTTTCTCGCGATTTTGCTTCCAAACCGAGCAAGCAAGGTGAACTGCCTCCCCTCCCTTATTTTTTTTCAATATATATGGATTATTTGGTGTACATTTCATGGGGAAAGATTTCAAACCCTAGATGAAATTAGTTGGATTTGGCTCGGTTTTAGGTTGGATTTGCAATAGATATGCATAATGTAAGAGTAGTCATGGGTGTAGATTCGTTTTTAGGGTTTGATTTGAGTGAGATTGATGAATGTTTAGAAATAGGTATGTTTTTAGGGTTTGTTTGTTTGTTTAGAAATTAGCGATTAGTGATATTAGTAATTTAGTTTATCCGATATGATATATCGGTTTTCGTTAATAGTTATAACATTTTGTTGTTGTGGTCGATTCGACTGATGTATGTTTGCTTGTTGTGCTATAGATGGATAAGCTTGTGACTTTGCACCATGGTGGAACTGTGAAGAGAAATGACAATGGGGGTGTTGATTTGGAGGGCATGGAAGAGACCACGTTGCTATTTAGTTCACGTCCGTCGTATGGTGAGGTCATTTGTCGCTTGAAAGAGAGGTTGGGATGGACAAATGAGCATGGTGATGTCATTATGTAAGGATTGATTGATGTTAGGTCGTCAAAGGGGCCGCGTATAAAGAGATTGGTTTCGATTGGCAGCTACGGTGAATGAGATAACTATGTGGCCATCGTTTTGGACTCAGAGGTCACAGCACTTGACTTGTTCGTGCGGATGGTGGTGAGAGATCCATCACCTCCTAGGGCTGCATTCGATCTCAATGACTCACCGTTGGTTGGGTCACTGGCTCATGAAGAGGTCGAGGTGCAAGTTGTATCGTCGGCTCAAGTATGTGAGGTTCCATTGACTCAGGTAGAAGCTGACTCTAAGGATGTCGATGACCGGTCTGTTGGTGGATTCGACGAGGAGACAGTGTTCGAGGAACCCATGGTTTGTGTAGCATCTAATAGGTTGGATGTACAGCTTGCGGGAGACGAGGCTGCTTATGAGGATGCGAGAGCTGTGGACTCAGATGATGGCAGACCGGTCCCAGGTTTGACGTCTAGCGAAATTGAGCTGTTGAGAAGAATGTTTCCTGGCTGTGATCCACTAGTGTCCGATTACAATGACCTAAGCAACACACATAGGGCTGTCGCGGATGGAGGGCAAACGCAGAGGGACGTACCTAGGCTTGGGGCTAGTATCATAATCCACAAGGGTCATGTCTTGAAAATATGTCGGCATTAAATATGTGGTTGAAAGAGTACTCGATCGTGCATAACCGTCCATACCGGGTTAAGAACACATACGCCAAACGTCGGTACACTATCAAATGTGAGAGCACAGGGTGTGCATGGAAAGTCTGTGCCAGGAAGGTGAAGGGTGCGGAGAAGTTTAAGATTACAACTGTGGATAGACCGCACAGCTGTGGGTCTTCTGAGCCCAGCCAGAAACATCGTCAGTTGACTTCTCGGTTCATTGCAACCCGCCTGTACCCCATGATAAAGCACATGCTGACGATGCGCGCAGCAACAGTGATAGAGGCCGCAACAACGTACTTTGAAGTTGATTTATGGTGATTGTGAGGAGGCATATGAGCGTTTGCCGGCCATGTTCAATGCAATGAAAGCGGTGAATGCGTGAATGCAGTATGAGTACGTGCCTAAGCCCGATATATGGGTTAATGGGAGACAGATTTTCTTTCGAGCATTCTGGTGCTTTGGTCAGTGTGTCGAGGCTTTCAAACATTGTAGGCCTGTTCTGTCAATTGATGGAACGTTTCTGTTGGGCAAGTATGAGGGACGTTGTTGATTTCTATTGGCTGTGATGCGGACAACTCGCTTGTGCCGTTGGCTTTTGCTTTGGTGGAGAAGGAGGATAGATCTAGCTGGGCTTGGTTTCTACGGCTTTGTATGGATCCATGCGGTTGCCCCGGGGAGGGAGGTATGTGTGTTGTCTGACAGGCACGCTGGGATCTTGAGCGCCATTAAGGAAGTGATACCAGGACATTTACATGTGCATCATCGTTGGTGCACAAGGCACCTTGCAGAGAACTTGTTCAAAAAAGATGGGGTGAAGGACAAGTTTGCACTTTTCGAGGAGGTATGTCGCCAGAGGGAGGTAAAGCTGTTCGATGAGAAGTTGGAGGAGTTGAAAACGAAAACTAATGCCGGGGGCCGTGATTGGATAAGGGGTTTAATGAGAGATGTGCAGAAATGGTCAAGGGCTCATAACCCATTGGGAAGGAGGTATGGGTTCATGACTAGCAACATGGCAGAATGCTTCAACGGGCTGCTTAAGGGATCACGTGGATTGCCAGTTACCGCAATTGCGGCCTTCACTTTCTACAAGTGTGTTGCATGGTTTGTTAACCGTCACCGGGAAGCCTTAGACATGTTAAAGGCACATGCACGTTGGCCACCTCGTCCTCACGACTTCCTTACCAAAGCGAACATGCAGGCCAATGAATAGGAGTACCACTGTTTTGACCATGTGACAGGCACTTATAAGGTTGTTGAGGGTGGAGGGACAACCGAGAATGGAGAGCTCCAAGTGGAGGATAGACATGTTCTCTCCTTGCCGATCACTGGTGCTGCAGATCTACTTCGTATGGGACAAACCCATATGGATGAACTGGTAATGAAAAAAAGATGACTATAAAAAGCTACATAACAATTGTGTAGAGCTATCGTGTCGATTATCTTTTTGGGTAAAATATACAATCTCTGTAAAGTATAAACTGTTTGAGCAGTTGTGCCCATAGTTAAGGACAGACATAGAAACTTCCTCGAGTTAGTTCTATTTTAAAAATATTTGTGGGTGGGATGAAAACTCGTTTGGCAGACGTAACCCAGGCTTTGGTTTTTTCCTAGACGGAAGTACTGCAGTGTTGATAATAACATGGATGTACCATAATAATCAAAATCTAGCATATGTGGATGGAAATATTTAATAGGTGGATAGAACCTACATTGCTATAAATATTGCACAATTTCAATCTCTTTAATAACGCATGTTTTGGTTAAAATGTTAAGTCATAGGAGTTTTAATTATGGTAATTGCAAATGTCGCATCCTTGTTAAGCAAATAAAAGAACCCGAGCTATCCTTGTTAAGACTTACATTTATAATTATTTGTATTCTGTATATTGACTCACGGAGCACTGTTTCATATGCTCACCCTCACTCTCAACCCCCTTCAAAGTCCGTAAACCAGGATCAGTATGCCTATTACGAGGACCAAGAAGATGAAGGTGATGAAGACGGTGGAGATAGAGTAGTCCCTAGTAGTCTAGCATCTCATCTTACTCTAGCCGACTAAGCTGAGGTTTGGGTGGTTCCAATATTAGCCAAGTCCCTGATTAATATCGGTTGCAACTGAGTCTTTCCAGTCGCTTGCCTATGGCGAAATGTGCCTCCTCCTTTGCTTCCACTATCACTTTCTCATTTATATAATGTACTTATTTGGCCTGACAGTCCTTTGTAAAACTTGACCCGATGTGGTCTATTTAAACTCTGATATGTTGTAATGTTATTACATGATATGGCTGTAATGTGTATAAAATGAATCAGCAATATATCTGTGAACACCATCTACTGATTCAGGGAACAGTACAGTAATTTCATAAATAACTCTAGATTTTTTGCTAAATCCGGGTTCGATACGTAGGCAACACACAAGGTGAGGGGTGGGTCCCACTCGCCAGTGTCCGGAGGCCAAACTCCCTGCACGGGTGCCAAATTGCCTAAGAGCATCTCCAACAATCCCCTTAAATCTCCCCTAAATCAAAATATTGGGAAATTATGTAAAAAGTCTTCTCCAACAACTCCCCTAAACACCCCCCTATTTCTATTCCCCCCCCCCCCAAAACTCTCCCAAAACCCAGGTAGAAACCGGGAACTTTAAGGGGTCCCCTATTAGGATTCAAAATTTAGGGGAGCTGTTGGAGGAGGGGACTAAAATATGTTAACAAATTTTTTGGGCTATCCCTAAAAGGTGTCTTTTGGGGTTGGTTTTTAGGGGGATTGTTGGAGATGCTCTAAGCCAGCCACATTCGTGGGTAATCATTTGGATTGAAATGGGATGTAGGCTTGGGATGGGCGGCGGTTTGCTATGTGCCGCGCGTACGAGTTACGACACATAGCTGCTCCGTTAGCCCTCTCTCTATTTGTTTTCCAAGAAGATAGGGCTTAGCTTATCGGATGCGGGTGTCAGCTAAATTGGGCTGTAGCCCATGGGCAGGATTATTTCAGTGCTAGAATAAGATTGGGCTGAAAAGTTGTGGCTTATGGCTGAAATTGTACTGTAGCGGCTGAAATTTCACTGTAGCTGAAGGTGGCTTATTTCGCGTAATTAATTTTTAAAAAAATTTAAAAATAGAAAAAATATTTTAGCTCATCATGGACAACGCAAATGAATATGGGAAAAAATGAACCGGCAAAAAAGCTAAAAAAGTCAAAAGTTCAGAAAAAGACGAAATTTATGAATAGTAAAAATAAGCCAGAAGCTGAAGCCGAAACGAGCGAGGCCTTAGCAATCCAAGCCCTGATGTAGAAGACACTTTTTTCTCTTTTCTGACAAAGAAGAAACTACATGTGTCCATGCATTGCATTCATTTTTACTGCCACTGTATGTAGCGTAGCAAATATAACATCAGCATTTTTATTCGACACACATAATACAAAACATTGAAGCGAGCATATGTGACGTCTTGTTTCAGAGCTAAGAGAGTTTTACAGGCCTAAATTCAACTACAACATGAAGCTAGAAACAAGGCACAAGTTCGCTAGCTATATATGAGCAAGCATTCCCCATCACTAAACTGAAACAAGTCAGGACACTAACTGCCGCAAAACACCGTGAAGGAAGAAAAGTTGCTCCAGATAATTTGATTCCGTAAAGAAGACACCATCCCCTCCTTAAAAGGGAGCAATTGATGAGCAGCAGCAGCTATCTTTGGTGAGGACGATGCAAGTTGTCTTTATAGTAGAAAAGATAATTCGTTTAAAAGCTAGTTACTGTAGAAAAGCCAAAAAGCAGCTTTTAGAAGCTGAAAAGAACAGGGCCCCCTGATCAATTCGGCTTGAGCTTCTGGCTTCTGACTTATTTTTTACTATTCATAAATTTCGTCTTTTTCTGAACTTTTAACTTCTGGCTTTTTGACTTATTTTTCACTATTCATAAAGACTTTTGGCTTCTTCCAATTGACACCATCGTCTTGCAAGCATGACCTAATTAATTATATCATGTGAACGGAATCAGCTACTTTTATTACGAACATATGCTCCTCTGCGTAAAGTAAATCATAAAGGAGTCCCACAAACAAGACAAAGTAATACAAACAATCATCAAAGTATTAAGAAAAAACAGTGCCAAGTTATTCAACTTAAGTGGAAGAAAAACAAGTGATTGAGAGCGATATATACCAAACTTTGTCTCTCCGTATATATTAGTGTATGAAGTAAATGTCTTCATATACCAAACTCTTGTTCCCCATACACACACACCAAACTCCCAGGTGTAATTACACCTTACGTCGTATCTCACAACATAGGAAGTATCTCGCGTAACGGAGGGTATATACGTGTAGTATACGAGTATTTAAGGCCATCTAGATAGTATGAACAATTTTTCAGATGTGGTATATACATTTTTTTCGACATATTTATTTTTTTATGTGTATTTGAAGGTATTTACAAAATACGCTAAAAACTATGAACTCTCTTGCAATTTTTTTAGTGTGGTTCACATTGGAGTATCTTATAATCAGTATACGAGTATACCTAAAGTAATAAAGGATATTTCAAATTTGTTCAGGTGGTATATTAAAGATGGGTGTAACTACACCCAAGAGTAAATTAAAAAAATATTTTCATATATACATGTATGTATATATACGTATATACATGTATACATGTATGTATATATACATATATACATGTATACATGTATATATGTGTGTGTGTTAGTATATGAAGTTGAGGTCTTCATATAGCAAACTCTCGTCTCCCACATATGTTAGTATTTGAAGTCAAGGTCATCCTTCTTTCTTTTTTCTTTGGCGTGCAGCATATGAAGTAAAGGTCTTCATATATCAAACTCTTGTCTCCCAATATATATTAAGTATATACAGTCAAGGTCCTCCTTTTTTTGTTCCGCGTGCGGTATATGAAGTTAAAGGTCTTCATATACCAAACTCTTGTCTCCCCATATATATTAAGTATATGTAGTCAAGGTCTTCCTTCTTTTCTTTTTCTTCGACGTGCAGTATATGAAGTGAAGGTCTTCATGTACCAAACTCTTGTCTCCCATATTTCTTCGGCGTGCAGCATATGAAGTGAAGGTCTCTGGATATTTCTTCCTCCCATATTTCTTCATGTACCAAACTCTTGTCTCCCATATTTCTTCGGCGTGCAAGTCTCTGGATATTTTGCAGGCTGCGTAGGGACTCCACAAAAGCTTCCTCTAACTTCAAGCTAGGCCCATCAGGAGGGAAGACAATGGTGAACTCCCTCAGTCTTTACTAGATTGCGCAGCTCTTTCACAATGTTTGGGCACGCAAAGATAAAGTGCAACACTTCCATGGATGTCAGATTCCCCATCCTATCCGGAAGCCTTATGCCGTCAACATCTAGGCACATCAATCTTCTCAGCTTAACAACAGTCGACGGCAATACCCTTAGACCTTGATTGCTGCTTACATCCAACACCTGCAAAAACTGCAGCTTTCCTATCTCTTCTGGGAGTTCACGGATATCTGTACCTACTAGACCTAGGTACCTTAGGTGCAATAAATTCTCAATATTCCTAAGGTTAATACCTTCCCCATGATCACATTTACGTAGATCCAATACACGTAAAACATGAAAGCTCGAAAGAGGCGACATTTGATTAATAGCACATCGAAACATGGTAATGGACCTCACATGTAACACAGAAACAAGAGGTGTGGTTTCATCTACCTTGCTATTTTGAAGGGATAGCCTGCGCACCTTGCTTTGTGAATTTGGCGTGCTTTGCTTAGTATCATCCAATATAGTAACAAAGTTTTCTTCACTAGACAAGGAACGGATGAGATCAAGAAACATATCATGTACACGACAATCTTTTCCCTTGCCTTCTTTATTGAAGTAACTCTCTAATGGCTGGATCATGCTTCTATTCATGAGATCATTGAAGTCACTCTCTCCGAGCTCAAATAGGCTAGTTTGTTGTTTTTCACATTGGATAAAACCTTCATCTATCCACATCCATATCAATTGATCTCTGTTGATCACATAATCTTCTGGAAATATACTTATTCATTAATTGTGCGCCTCTCTTATTTTCCATTCAGTTAACGGAATGGTCCTGAGATGATCGAGTATTTAAAAGCGAAAACACCTAGGACTAGGCATCTTTTTCATTAAAAATAGCACCTAAACTTAAGCCGAAGAGACATGATCGGATTTTTCTTTTGGCTGCAATTAGCATTTCGTAGGAATTGACAAGGTGGCTGCTCTCTCCCAAGAATTTGTAGGCTGGTAGAAGGAAAGCGCTCTGGGCGCATCTCTTACGCAGGAGAAGAAGCTGGTAATAGAAATGAATTGACGGTTGAGTAGCTAAGGCTTGGGGACACACAACCAGACAGGACTGACCGCTTGAGTTACACCGCTAGTGGCAATGTCAGATGGAATTTTTCGATACGGATTTTACCCTATTCTCCGTATTAGTAGATATTAAGTCTATTTTTTAGCTTCTAAAAATTATATTTTAGTTTTTTACAGTAACTAGTTTTTAAATAGAGCATCTTTTTAAGACGGTGTCTACAAGTTGACTATAGTACACACCGTAATAACTTCATTTACATCGGCCAAAACAGTACGCGGGTTATTGTTACTCCGTACTCTCTCACAAACAACCTAAAAGTCATAAACCGCAACCAAAAGCCACAGACCAAAATAAAAAGAACGGGCTCATTGCTCATAGATACATTACTGAACATCAAATATATATCTTGTTGAAACATAAATAACACAATAATAAAACTTACACATGGACCGATCAGATCGAACCCTTTAAAGAGCAGCAGCGGAAATAGAACTTCACAAAGGGGGAACCCTCAGGATATGCCCACAGGCAATTAATTGAGACTCGCGATCTAGTTTTTAATCTCTTCATCGTCCAATGCTTTTAGATAATTATAGGACTTTTCTTTCGTTTTCTGACTTACTGAATTATAGTAATTGAGCAACAATAAGTACGAAGGTGCTTAATAAGCCACCACACAGAATACATTAATAATAGATGCAAAGCTGATAAAGGAAGGCTTAAGATTCTTTTAGTTACTAAATGTCTTAGTTAAAAGTTATAGTAAATGATTTTACTTAAAATCTTCTCAGTAAATGATTTTGAACTCTTGATCTTCATCTTTATCAGAATCTTCATCTCGATCGAACGGTTGCTCCTTCGGATGAAACCTCTTGAACAAATGTTGGTAACTCTCGATGAGGTCCCCTCTCAAAAAAGAAGGCTGCTATCCATGAAGTTAAGGCCAATTAAATCCATATGCCACTTGTTATATACCGCTAGTATATTAATATACTACACGCTAACTTTGGCTTCTAAAAGCAGAAGCAGCTTATATAAATCAATATAAAATGACCCTGTAACACGTCGAAGTAACTCAAGTGGATGGATGGACTCGTCCAAGTCTCCTCGCCCGTCAGTGGCGCTGCTCATCTATTCCCTCAACATTTCACACTCGCTTAATTTCACCTTTCGGTTGCATGTGAACATGATTTCGCAAAATTTAAAAAGCTTTTTCGTAAAATCGCTGATGTGGCATCGCACGCTCGGGGCGCTTCCCCGGTCATAATATATGATGATGACTCCACGCAATTTATTCCGTAAAGGCGTCTGTTTATCACAACCGTACGTTTGTTTAGGATTCTGTCGTTGTTGCCATGGACCGACAAGTCATCCATTGTGATATTTAGTCTGACAATATGTACTGAATGAACTGACTTTTATACCCTTTGCAATTACATACATTGGATTTGTTGGACTATAAGTGGGTGACACAGAATTCATGATGATAAGACATGCTTGTTCTTATAGCCCAATCATATTTCCACCTGGGTTTCCATGGCGTGCGTTCTACACCACAAGAAATGATTGAGCACGATTAAACTACATAGTACCCGAGAAAAAAAATTGTCGGCAACGTAGGCCCAATAGTTGGAATACAATAGCGTAGATTAAAAAAATTTTATCACATAAACTAAGAGCATATACGAGTAAGAGATCATAAATTATTACTAATAGACACATAATTCAGCGGAAGTAGAGTTGAAACGACCTGTTCAACAAAGTGTGCATCGGTATAGTAGAAATAGTTGATCGTCCTCTGGCCAACCGTCTTCTCCTCGTGATCATCCCGACCAGCGCCATAGTCGCAGCAACACTTCTACCGAGTTCCACACTTTCAGAGATGGAACGCCGTGCATCGACATGCTAGCAGCAGCGCGCACAGCAAGTGTTATAAGAGGTGACGGCTAGGGTTTCGATGGGTGTGTCTTGAGATGCCTCCCTCAGCCCTCTCACCTCCCTTTATAGGAACAGAGCCACTCGAATTGTCGGTGGGAGGAGGCTGTTTCCCTAAAGCCGGTGAGGTAGAAATAGGCTCTCCAGCCAACTCTGGAGTGACTAGACGATGTATTGAGTCCTCGTCCTCTTCGTCAAGATCATCGTCGATGAAGATGCTCTCACTCTCACCAAGTATATGTGTATCTACATCGTTGGGTCTAGTATCAGGAACAGCCTCATCAAAATTGACTTCATATGTCTCAACAATTTTGTCAGTATCCAAATTAAAGACACGATAGCCACAGGAATGAGCAGGATATCCAAGAAAAAATACTATCATGATATCTGAATTCAAACTTACCAAGGTTACCATGTTTAAGAATGAAGTATTCACAACTAAAAATCTTAAAATAAGATACGCTAGGCTTATGATCAAATCTAAGCTCAAAGGAAGCCTTGCCTATGGCTGATCTTAAGAAAATCCTATTGGACACATAGTAAGCAGTAGAGATCGCCTCAGCCCAAAATCTTCTAGTGGTGCTATGCTCATCTAGCAGGGTCGTAGCCATCTCAACAAGTGTTCTATTTTTCCTCTCAACAACCCTATTCTGCTGGGAACTCTAGGTGAGGAAAACTAATGCTCTAACACTCTCTCAGTACAGAAAGTGGCCAAGGAATAATTCTTGAATCTATACCATTGTCACTCCTAATGACTCTCAAGGCTCCTGGAAAGTCGACTGCTAGTCTAAGGGCCAACTGCTAGTCGCACATGATGCTATATGTTATGCATGTAATCAAAAAGTACACGGCAAATTACTCCCAACTATATTATGCAGTCTATTTAAATTCCGACAAACTTATTATGTTCTCTTTTTGCATTCAACTATTCACATACCACGTCATCTAACAATATTAACATACCAGTTTTCTCCGTATACGAATTCCCAGGATCATCATAATATCATTTACCATCATACTTACCGATCATTCTAAGGTCAATTGTTCTTAAATTTTTTTAGATTTCTTTACGCACCTACAACACACAATGACCATAAACTTTAACTACAAATTCAGTAGATTATTTCCTAGATATAATCTACAAATTTCACAAACTGTATAAAATTCATGGGGGACTGGACCCAGTCGCACGGCCTTTGGGTGACTGGCTCTAGTCGTCTAAGGGCTAGGCAACTCGACCTCTGTCGCCTGTCCATTATGCGATAGGCTCCAGTCACCCCTCAGTTGGACGACTGGAACCTATTTTTGAAAAAAAGTATTGTAACAGATATATTTCTGTAATTTTGAATAAAAAATTATTCGTAAAAAATAATTCAGCAGGTTGCATGTATCACTGTTATCAGAGATGCCGTGCCGTAGTGGGACACCACACCCTTTCAAACCGAGAATCATGACGCGTCGATGTCACTGTTGACCTTGCAGTTGTAATTGTTGACAAAGGACTTTGGCACTTTTTGACTAATGACTATGTAACCTTGGGGATCCATCCCTGCGACCTGCTGACCGGACGCGACAGGAGACCCACCGAGCCGCCCAGGCCCTGTCGACCTCGGAAAAAGAGTTAGACTCGTGAAAAACGGACGTCTCACACCAAAAATAGAAAAAAAGATATTTTAAAACTAAAAATAAAAATAGCTACAGTAACATACATGCATCTGCTTCCTCCAATGGAGTCCAGATCTATCAGAATTTTTTTTTTTCCAATGGGCGCCCTCCGGGCTATCGAAAGATCACCGTGCTC
The DNA here is from genome assembly GCA_036346575.1 of Dendrocalamus sinicus. Lineage (NCBI taxonomy): Eukaryota > Viridiplantae > Streptophyta > Magnoliopsida > Poales > Poaceae > Dendrocalamus > Dendrocalamus sinicus. The sequence continues at coordinate 53,539,552 of CM070671.1, read as the reverse complement.
TTATCTCTATGGAATTTTTTACTCTAGTAGTATATATTTCCACTTCTGATATACTATTTAAATAAATATTTTATATATTTTTATTAATTTTGGTATACTTAAATACAAATGATAAGAAACCTGTTTATTCTCCTCTGATTTTTAAGGCCAGTGAGTTTTACAATTTCGTTGCAAATCATAATGTGTGAATGCTATTTTGTCTCTTTTGCTCTTATTTCTTTCGTTCTTGCTTTTACCTCTCGTCTTTTCCAAAGTACTCAATGGACAGGTAATTTATTCGTGATTTTTATAGCTTATTCAATCCTAGAGCATTCTTAGTCTATGTACATAGTCAAAATACACTGTAAAAATTAACTAACTAGAGGAGTACGTGATTTCTTTTCATCCGTCCGATGCTATAATAATAATTATTGTTAATCTGATCGTATTTATTTACTACCGCATGTAGGTGACACATATTATGCTTTTCGATGTCTATGTATGCACCTAGTTGGCTAGTTCCACCTAGCCACGTAGAAAAATTAAACAGGGGACTCTTAGAAGTAAATATTTTTCTACTTTAACAATTCAGTCGAACAGTTGATTCCGCAACTTTAGTAGCGCGGTGACAAGGAGTGCTAGCGTGTCACGTCAAAACTAAAGCTGGATAGACTCTCTTTCTGGATGATCTCAAAAAAATAGGGGACCTCTCTTTCTAGATGTCTGAAATAACCACTATTGTAATAATATGTGATGATAACAAATAAACTATATTCGAAAAATAAAAGATCGTAAACCATATGAAAGAATTAAAATATTAAAATTTTATAGCGTTGTCAATTTGATTTAATTTCTATATTTATATAATTGGTTTCATTTATGATATTAATGTATAGTAATATATGTTAAAACAAAGGGTATAAATTATATTTTTGAGGAAATATTTGTTCTTTATAATTTTTAATTGGTATCTTCAATAATAAAGATAATAGTTGTATCCATATTAATATAATTAAAAGAATAAAAATTATAGTAAATGCGTGCCAAAAGCCGAAGCCCAAAAAGAAAATCCAGATTTACAGACGATGTGACATTAATACTAGATTGGAGGATCCATCTATGCAGCCTGGAACTCTGGATCGATGGTCCCGGCCCTGATCAATTCGGCTTGAGCTTCTGGCTTCTGGCTTATTCTGCACTATTCATAAATTTCGTCTTTTTCTGAACTTTTGGCTTTTTGTTGAGCTTTTTTGCCGGTTCTTTTTTTCCCGTATTCGTTTGTATTATACGTAATGGGCTAACATATTTTTTATATTTTTAAATTTTTTTAAATTTAATTATGGTAAATAAGTCTCTGTCAGCTACAGTGCTTTTTTCAGCCAGCTACAGTGTTTTCAGCCATAAGCCACAAGCTTTTCAGCCGAACCGATCACCACCAGGCTCCTTCTCAATTCACTTGCATGCATGCACGGACCATCGATTCCACGTTCTGTCGCTGGTTGAGCCATTTCGCGGGCCATCTGTTTCCTATACTAGCTAGTTGGATGAACTCTGTTTTCCGGTACCATTTAAACTAACTAATCCACATGCCATTGCAGCTATACAAGCAGAGCAGGGCGGTAATTTCGTCGACATCGATCGGCTCAATCGTGCAAGCCTAGCTCCCTGTTGCCTCCAATTACCAAGACAGTCTAGACTCAAGAGCACTACACTTGCCATGCATGCGTGCCTGCTTTAATTAATTCTACAAAACCAACATATATACTGAAGGTCGCATTCAGCCTGTATCTTCTGAAGTTTACTTTTAGTTGTACCGCTACTCTGTGTGTCCTTTATTCCCTTGTTCAGGTGGAGCATTGTTCTGCACGTCAGTTCAAGTAGTTTGAAGATCGACGAAATGCTCACACGCATGCAGTGAGCTGATCTGGTCGGTTTATTAATTCAGTGTCCTGTAAGATCAAGTCCAATAATAAAGCCAAGTGTTTAGCTATAAATCAAGTTATAAGAGCCAAGTTATACAATAATTTGTCTACAAAAAGTTTTTTATTATTATGTGGTACCATGTCTCACATTCTCTTTCCTATTCCTCCTCACATACATTTATTATCTAGGCCCACCACTGCATAGGCTCCCGTGCCTAACTTGTTGCTTGCATGAGAGCCAAGCTCTCATCTCTCTCCTCTCTTCTCTCCTCCACATCAGCAAAAATGCTAACTAGCTTGGCTATAAGATCATTATTGTACTTGCCCTAATAAGACTACTAGAGTTTTCAACTAGTAATGTTCTCTTCAGGGAGACCGCGTGAGATATGTTTGCTTAAAAAAAATGCTTGTATCTAATTAATTAATATCCTTGCCACGCTGCAACAGCAGCATCTTGGATTATATGTTTATCTTCAGAGCAAAATGAGAACAGCAAACCAATCTCAAGAAAATGGTAGTATAAAAGGCGAACTAAGTAGTTCTCTTTGTGCTCGCCACGCAGCTGCTCATCTCATCCGGCTGTATTGGGTTGCAATTGGACAACTTTTGCTTATTAATGTTAACCATTTTCAGTGAACCTGCCCGCCGTTGCCTCCAAAAAAAACTACAAGATGATAGAATCGAAGGCCTGCATGCCACCTGAGGAATCTAGCCAATCGCCCGACAGCCTCATCCACATCCAAATGTCAGAATTCTCACTGACGTTGCCACCAAAACTCATCAAACCCCAGCCCTTGCCCCCTCCTGCTTGTCGGCGTCGCCGAGGCTGCGCGATGAATTGGTAAGCATGTGCCCTAATACATAAAACAATTTGGTAAGCATTTGCAGATACCTATAGCTTCATGACCCCAAGCAAAGATCTGTGATATTATTAAGCAAAGATCTGTGATATTATTAAGCAAAAATTTAGTACGGAATGCGAACCTTATTATCAGACTAGAATCTCTCTATAGATGATTTCCGGAAGAAAAAAACTTGTATGTCCTTTACTGTTTCCATACATTGGATGCCTTCAATTTAACTGACATGCAGAGAACATTTTAAAAAAAAAAAAAGCTATCATAGTTGATACTTAACTCATAGAAAAAGAACAGAATAGGCGATGGAAAATTCAGATGGTACCACATTATGATACCATCTGAATCACATGGCAGTTGTCAATTTGTCATTCCTACAATACAATATTGTCGCCTTTTCCATAACACATACCTAACAGGTGAGCCCTAAGTTCCTACTCTGGGAGTATCCTCCCTAGTCCCTACATTTCCCATCCCCCCACTGCTGCAGAAATGCGTTCCTACTGCAATTAAGATCACAGTTGCAGTCCAAGTCCAAGCGCAGCCTAAAACGCCAAGCACTAATGTACAGCCGAACGACTTTATACGGGCAAGAGGGAAAGGAGATCGTGGAGAAGCAGTGGCAGTGGCTGAGGCTCTCACCTCGTCGTCTCCGGCGCAGGAGGAGATCTTCCCCCCTTATCCATGGCGCAGCCTCGCCGCCGACAAGGAGCTTGCCGGGGTGGGCTGGTGTTTGGCGGCGGAACCGGGTGCGGGTTGCGGGATTGGAAAGGAGAGGTGGGGCTTAGCTTATCGGATGCGGGTGTCGGTCTATTGGGCTAAGAGCTATGGGCTGGGCTGGATTACTCCAATACTAGAGTTTGAAGAAGGCGGAGAAGCCCAAGGCCCATGATATCTGCGATCCAAGCCCCAGTATTCTGGACATGGAAGAAAATACATGCGTGTATTCATTTTACTGCCATTATATATACTGCGTAGCAGATTTAATATGAACAAATTTTTTCAGAGTTGACGAGGATATTACAGGCCTAACTGCAACTACAACAACATGAAGAAACCAGCCACAAGTTCAGTAGCTATGAGCATTATTCCAAAGCTGGGAGATTAACTGCCGCAAAACAGTGTGAAGGAAGAAAACTTGCTCCAAACTAACTTGATTCCGTAAAGAAAACACCATCCCCTACTTACATTCTTTCAAGGGTTGAGATCAACCATAATTAACTGGGGAGCAACACATCAGTCACCAACTGGGGAGCAATTATGTCACGTACCCAAACTCCAAACACAAATGGCAACAGGATTCAGTCGATTCAAATACAAACGTCGTACCAACGCACGATACAAGAGCCTATACAAGAGCTTGGTGATACTGTAGGACCAGAAAGTCAATAGAAGGGATAAATAGTACCAATTAAAATTTTCTCCTAAATATTCTAGATCATCTTCTTAAATATCTACCTAGTTACTGAGAATCAAATCCAAGACAAAAAGCACAAAGCAAAATACCCAAGAACCTAAAATCTTGAAGAACTCAACTTCTGGAGGTCTGACCACCAACCAGGGGGCAGTTTGGCCTCTCCTTGGCTGTTTGACCGACAACCATTTTACTCTAGTCAACATGTCGTTAATTTTTCAACAAAATGTAAACTTAAATATTCAAATCTTTCAAATTGATAATGATTCATTACAATAATATTTAGGATATTCTCACAAAGTCATTCAGATACAAATTAAGAGAAGTGGAAGTGGAGACTGGGAAGAGCAGTGTAACTGACTGGGAAGGGAGAAGAAGGGCACTGGGAAACACAGAGAGAGAATTCCTCTCCTGTGCTGCTCTCTTTTCTACTCCACGGTTCAGGCACGCCCTCGGCTCCTCAAGCTACTCCTCTATCTTTGGTGGTAGCTTTGCCCCAGCATCGCATAAAACCTGAGAACACTCTTCATCAACGAACGCTGTCCTCCATGTCGTAGGACAGCTCCCGCACCCCCCCTTGCCCAGACCTTGACCTGCTCGTTGTGCTGGTCCACCACTCCACCGGCACCTCCGAAATCTCCATAAGGACAGCCTGCATACTCTTCATCTCAGCTTTCAGGAACCTGATCTCACACCTCACCGCTTTTTGCAGCTTGTACTCGTCAGTCAGCAGCTTGGCAAGCTTGGGGAGGAGGGTGCTCATCGCTCCCGTTACCATCTCCATCGCAGTAGATGCTTGCTATGTTCCTCTAACATAACCAATGGTTGCCTCTGTGTAAGTCTGGTTTGAAGATTGCTTCACACAATATTTGACATTTTCACTTGTAAAGGCATCTGTTTGTCAAAACCACACGTTTGTTGCCAGGATAATGGCGTTGAGTTACCATCGTTGTCACCATTGGTCCAGAAGTCATCCTGTGCTATTTAGTATCATAACATCTACTAAATTAACTTACTTCTATGTCCTTTGCAATTACATACATTGGATTTTTTGAACTAAATATTGCACTGCATTCGAGATGATTAAGCAAACCTCAGCACTTCTGCCCACCCTTGGTGTGCTAGGACGTCATCTTTCTTCTTGACTAAGTGTACCGGTGAAGTATCTGTACGGCCTCAGGACCCGCGGATTTGGATGCCAAAAAGGGGTAAGGTGGTGCTAGGGCAGAGTGCTTCACCGGTGAAGGAGAAGGTCGCGGATCTGATGAAGAAACAACGCTGGTTGTTGACGATCTTGATGACGAGGTGGTTGGGAAGGTATTGAGCTCGAGTACCATGCACATTCAAACTATAATGTCTGCGCTTCGACCGGCCTGGGGAAATCCAAGGGGAGAAAATATTTTCGTTCCTGAGCTTGAGTCAGCTCAAGATTTAGAGAGGGTTGTGGAAGTAGCACCATGGAAGGTTGGGAAGCATACGGTGATTCTGGAAAATTTTGATGATCGCAAGCGTCCCACAGATATGGAATTCTCAAGACTGCCGATGTAGGTAAGAATCATTAAGTTCCCTTTCGGTCTAATGAACGATACAGTTGATTACCAGGTAGATCGGGGAAATTCTAAGGGTGGATGCTGATGAGAATGGCAAAGCTTGGGGTCAATTCTTGCGTGCAAGGGTTCTGTTAGATGTGACAGTGCCCTTGAGAAGGGATATCGATTTCTTCAACGAGAAGGGGAAGCATAGATTGGTATGAAATTCAGTATGAAAAGATCCCCTCATTCTGCTTCAGCTGTGGTGTGTTGGGTCATTGTGAGTGTAACGTCCCAAATTTTGTAACCCAATTCCTTGAGCATGAAAATGTGGGATTTTTTTTAAAAAAACTTTTAATGCATGCTTGTGTTATTTGAATTTTCTTGTGATTGTTTGAATTTTTGTTGAATTTTGAATTTCGCAAAACTAGACAATAAATACAAATTTAGGTTAAATTCATGAAATTTTAAACAACAAATTGAAATGAAATTTGCATTTGAGTTGCTGAACCAACAGTTGAATTGAAATGGAATTTGAAAAGAAAAGAGAAAAACAAACAAAAGAAAATTGCTCAAACATAATTGTGCCGGCCCATGCCGGACCAATCCGCCTCCCCTCGCCCTTCCTTCCGGCCCACCAGTGCAGCACCGGCCCAGCTTCCTCCTCTCTACTTCTCTCTCACCGGCATCCTCAGGCGCCCGCATGCCCGAGCAGCTATGGGGCTGTTTGGTTGCCTGCATCGGGGTGATTTGCATCCGTGTATACAAGTAGATGGTATTTGGTTGGCTGCATCGGAGAGAGAGCCTGCACGAGCGGATGCAAAAAAACAACTGGGGCCAGGCTGAGGAGGAACGTGGCTGAGGAACTTCCCACCTCAGCCTGGCCACGCGCATGCAGCCTACATCACCCGATGCAGGCAACCAAACAGCCCCTATAGTCATGCCACCGCCCACGTCGACGTCGTCCTCGCCTCGACAGCACGTGCCTCGCCTTCGCTGTCTCACACTGCTGCCGCTTCGACGCACACAGCAGCAGCTCACACTCTGTCTCGCCTCTCTCCCTTCGTTTCGTCCCCGCCTTCTCGCGAGCGTGGCCATCCATAAAAGCTGCAGCCGAGGCGAGCGCCGAGATCGCCATCTCGCCCTCCTTCATCTCCCCACACTCCCACACCATCAGCTTCCTCCCCGAGCTCGACTCGAGCTCGCGATGCCGCACCGTACCTCGCCGGCCGCTGCGTCTACCTCGCCGTTCTGGCCAATCCGGTGATCTTCTTCCCAAACCACTTGCTTCACGGCGTGTTATAGCCTTCAAGTTCCCGTCAATCAATTTCGTTCTTCCTCAAAAGGAGCATCGTGCACCGTCGTCTTCGCTGTCTCTGTGTAGGTGGTCTAGGATAGCACAGAGGCTGCCAGGGCGCGCCATGAGATCAAGAAATACTGGAGGACACACCAGAGGAAGAAAGCACAGGAGAGGAAAATGAACATGTCACCATCGTCCTCCTCATCATCGTTGACACGCCAAACATGCCTTCTTGGGACTGCACCAATCATCGGGATGGACGGTGGCATCACTCGTAATGGCAGTAGCTGCATCACAAATTCACAAGTGTGGGACAACCAGAGTGACATGGGTGGATATGGAGGGAAATCGTGGCACCAGCCATGCTGGCCATTAATGAAGGGAAGGAGAAAGCATGCAGCAATGTCCCCTATCCTCTGCTGCCATCTACTATGGAGATTACTACTGCCCTGAGGTATTCTGGAGGATGGACGATGAAGAGATCAGGATGGACGATGAAGAAATCTTAACTAATGTAGATCGGTTTTGCTAAATTTCAGTTGCCTTGTTGTTTGTTATTTATCAGTCGATTTTGCAGCCTTCATATCTGTCTGTGTGATTCGTGCAGTTTGCGATTGGATTATTGGACCATTGTTGGATCGGACTACGTTTGTCGTTCTAAGTTGGAACCCAACGGTTAATTGTGTCATTGTGTCATAGTCTACATCAAATAGTTTGCATATTCTTTTTTTTACAAGAATGTTTTTCCTCACATCCCTGTTATTTTCAGTACTCTGTTGTCAGTTAAAGTATTGCCAGAGCTCTGTACTGTACTAGGTCATAGTTGCTTCAGCGTTGTTCCAATTGCCATCCTGTTTAAAAGAAAAGGACATGTACTAGTGCAATTTATATTCCCATTAGCATATTTTAGAAAGGTGGAGAGTGATTTGAAAGAGTACTAATCCATGGCTGGTTTTTCAGCAATTTTGATCTGAAGATGTTTGCTCTTCTTTATTTAGAGCAACTTTTATTAGAGCATAATGCAGTTTTCCTAAGAAAATCTTCATTTTGTAGAAGCAGTGCGCCCGTGGATCTAGTTGAAAATGGAGTGAACGATAGGTGAATTTGCGGAAGAGAACAGAATTGTTGTGGGACAAGATGAAGTGCAGGCAAGCTTAGTTTCTTTGGATTGAAATAAACTGTCAGGGTTTCTTACTTTAGTATTCTTGGTTCATTTTTGATCTACAAGAGAAGTCAATCTACATGGAGGGAATTCAAGGTTGATGCATTGCTGGAATCAATCTCCAAGTTTCCCTTTTCTTTTGGATTGTCAACCTTGTCACTAGGCCACGCATTGGATTCGGCTTACCTGGGTTCTTGGCCTTGTTTTCTCTTCGTTTTCATCTTGATCCTTTCCCATCGTGCTATGTTTTCTTTGTTACCTTTCCTCTTTATTTTCTTCTTTATGATCAATTCAGTTTTGCTCAGGAGGATGCATGATCTGTAGCTTACCGTCCTTGTCCAAGCTTTTTGGGGGTCATATTTTGGCCATTTTTATTCTATGTTGGGCTTGATAATGTCCAAGGCCGCCCAATAGCCACGATGAAAAGAACCAGAGAAAATAAAATGAAAGGCCCACCTGCAACAAGAGAAATCCAATGGTAAATTAGTTAGCACTGCTGCAAGACTACGTAGTTGTCAATTTGCCGTTCCTACAATACGATATTGTCGCCTCTTCCACAACGCGATCGAACAGAAATACATAAACTGCTTAGCTAACAGATGAGCCCTAAGTTCCTACTCTGGGAGCATACTCCCTAGGTAGTCCCTACATTTCCCATCCTCCCATTGCTGCAGACACGCATAGCAGTTAATAAATCCGCAGCATTGGGATTTTGGATCAACACGCCAAGCACGACCTGAAACGCCAAGCAGTAATGCACAATTGAGCGACTCTATGCGAGCAGAAGATAAGGGGGATGGCGGAGGAGCGGTTGCAGTGCCTTAGAGCATCTCCAGCAGGGCCCCTACTTGAGCCCTCAAAACCAAATTTAGGGGCTTGAGACAAAAATAGAGCTCAAGCAGGGCCCCTACTAGAGCCCTCAAATTTGAGGGGCCCCTTAAATCCCTCCTCAGCCCTCATTCCTAGGGGGCCCCTACTCCGGCCCCCATTTTTCAGTTTTCCTCGTTTTTTCCCGTACGAGTGAAACAAATTTAAATTCAAAACAAATTTGAATATTCGGAACAAATCTGAATTTAAATTTGAATATTCGAAACAAATTTGAATATTCGGAATAAATTTGAATTTAAATTTGAATATTCCGAACAAATTTAAATTCAAATTTGGATATTCGAAACAAATTTGAATATTCGAAATAAATTTGAATTTAAATTTGAATATTCGGAACAAATTTGACTTTAAATTTGAATATTCGGAACAAATTTGAATTTAAATTTGAATATTCAGAACAAATTTAAATTCAAATTTGGATATTCGAAACATATTTGAATTGAAATTTGAATATTCGGAACAAATTTGAATTTAAATTTGAATATTCGGAACAAATTTGAATTTAAATTTGGAACAATAAAATTCGACATAAATTTGAATTTAAATTTGAATATTCGTATTTGAATTCATAAATTTAAATATTGTCCCTCATTTTGAAATCATAAATATTTTATTGTATATTGTGCTTTTGTCTCATACATATGCATATAGTGTGTGAGGAAATAGAGGGAATTGAGAAGTAGGGGCCCTGTTTTGAGGGCTCCTGCTGGAGTGCAGCCCAGAAAATAGGGCCCTCAAAAGTAGGGGGAGCCCTCAAATTAAAAATAGGGGGCCTGTTTTGAGGGCTCCTGCTGGAGATGCCCTTAGGCCCTCACCTCCTCGTCGCTGGCGCCGGCAGAGATCTCCCCATCGCATCGCGCAGCCTCACCAGCGACGAGCAGCAGAACATGCTGGGCTGGGGTTTGGCGGCAAAAGCGAGTGCGTGTTGCGGGATTGGAGATGGGAGGGTTTGGCTCTTGGTCAGAATCCATGGCATATATGGCTTCTCTAGGATATTATTTTTCCAAATCTAACCTACTCATACACAAATTTACAAATATAGCTTCCTTCGTGACCACAGCAATAGCAGCAGGCGACACGCATCACCTGCCGCATTGTCCCGCCATGGCAGGGGTGGGCACTGTGGCAACTAGCTCCAATGCGGTAGAAGACGGACGAGTGTGGCAAGTGATGGGCTCCACTAGCCTGGTGTGACACTCGAGCTCGACAGCAACTCCTGCCATGATGCATGAGTGGGCAGGCCAATAGGGCCATTGTCTACCACGCTTCGTGGTGCAGTAGCGTGGTAGGTGACATGTCACCTACCGCTACTACCACAGTCATAGAGAGGTTGAGATTTGTAATTTCAAGTATGAGGAGGCTAGATTATATATATATAACACACACACACACACACACACACACATATATACACACACACACACAAATCCTTTCGCTGCACTTAACTAAAAAAATCGCAAAAAATTCTGGAAATTTGTTGGATATACTTTATGATTTACTCTACCTATGTATAAAATTTTAGTTCAAATTCATTTATTAAGGGTACTAAAAAAGAAAAAATTCTGATAAAAATTAAAATTTCAAATCTATCAGAATATATCATTACTATTATAAAAGAACGAGTTGGTGGTTGTACGTCTATTCTCCTCCAATCGCTCTATTCCCTTAACTTCTCACCATTCTCCACTTTCCAACCGATCAGAGCAACTCTCTTCTATAGCACGATTCTCAATATATTCAATGAGTTCCGTTGCAATGTACAGATATGTAACTAGTATAGTAAAAATAACGAGTGCTCCTTGGTGCACGAGCACTATAGTCTAAAATAGGTATATATCGTCTAAAATTTCTTGGATGTCAAGTTAGCTAGTTTACTAACTAGTTCAAACAAGTTTGAACTAAAATTCAAATTGTAGTTGTGTTTTTTTATGATAGTTTGATTGTAGGTATATGATGATTATATATATAAATAAGCAAAGTATGTGATCTAAAATCGTTCAAAACTTTGAATTTGAGTATATTTTTCAAACTTATACATTTCATTTGAATTGTTATAGATGAGTATATACCCCTAAAACTAATATTTTCAAAAAATAATTTAGATGAAATTGATGCATTTGAAATCATGGTGTCCGAGTACCATGGTGCTCTATTTTAGCGTCCTATAATACATATGTGTGTGTATGTGTGTTAATGCACGCTGGCTTCTCTCGGGCACGACTAGGTGCTACGGGCTGTCCACCTGGGCAGCCCACGGACCCATTAGTACATCCCTATGCACGTAAGTGAAGGTGATTTTATTTTGCAAACCGAAACTTCAAATGATCATATGTTTTGAACCGAATGTGCAATTTATGGTCCGTTTGAACCATTGTATTTCTTACAATGAGAACTGTGAAATAAGACCCACTTTCATATATTTAGACTAAGCAAAATGATATAATTAGTCATATGTTCCACCGAATAAAACAAAAATGTTCCATACATTACTTCTAAGTATTCGAATAGTTCATGCCGATGCTCAGCATGCATACTATGAATTGGGTAGGTGAAGTCAATAGAAGGGGTGTTGGATGTTTTAGTAGGTAAAATGAATTGTTCTAACAGTTCATCAACGGTATTTCACGTATTAAAGTTCTATATTTCATGCATTTGGTTTTAATGATTCAATGATTCATCAATGATATTTTCATGATTCATCGACATGTTCTAATGGTAAGGCAGGGTGAATTGACTAGGTGAGAGGCAAATCAAGGCAATTAGCTGGACAAAATAAAAAATATTAATAGACCAAAATAAAAATATTAATAGAACAATAGTGGGGAAAAATGAAAATGACGGGAAAAGACCTATTACAATATTTCGCAAAAAGAATAAAAAATATTAATAGAACAATACTGTACCAAAAAAATGAACACAAGGAAGAAAAACACCTACTACAACATTTGGGAAAAATGCGACTAATAAACGAAAAGTAAAGGGTTACGCTCCAATTCACGCAAACCATCATATTCCAGCTCACATGGCCACACGGGCAACACGCGTGGCGACGGATGGGTCGCGCGACATATAGGTGATCCGCTAGCCCTGTCTCTATTTTTTTCAAGGAAGAGAGGGTTTAGCTTATTGGATGCAGGTGTCGGCATGGGTTGGATTACTCCAGTGCTAGATTAAGATTAACTCAGCGATCCAAGCCCCCAATGTGCAAGACTCTAATTTACAAGGAGGAAACTACATGTGTCCATGCATTGCATTCGTTTTTACTACCACTCCGTATAGCGTAACAAAGGTAACATGAGCATTTTTATTCGAGAAACATAATACGAAACATTGGAGCGAGCATATATAACGTCTCGTTTCAGAGCTAAGAGAGTTTTACAAACTTAAATTCAACTACAAGATGAAGAAACCAGACACAAGTTCGCTAGCTATATATGAGCAAGCATTCCCCATCAGTAAACAGAAACAAGTTAGGAAACTAACTGCAGCAAAACTGTGTGAAGGAAGAAAACTTGCTCCATATTAACTTGATTCCGTAAAGAAGACACCATCCCCTGCTTAAAAGGGAGCAATTGATGAGCAGCTGCTGCTGTCTTTGGTCAGGACGTGCAAGTTGAGACGCATGTCATTTGCACCAAATGAGATGGACTCCTTTTAGGGGTGGTTGGGGTTCAATTCGACCTCTGTACATTCAAAGTGTGCGCGTTCGTCGTAACATTGGTCTCCTAGATTTCTCCGACCCGTCCTCGTCGTCGTCGCCATCTGAGGCTGAGAAAGAAGGAATGAATAATCAAGAAACACATACGTGAGCAAAACGAAGCATGTGAACAAGTCAAAAGCATTATTAGTGAGGTGGACGAGTGTGCCTACCAGGAGATTCCTCACAACCGGAGACATCCATCTCATCGTCATCGCTTTCTAAAATTTAGAAAATGAAATTGAGAAAGAAAAAAGAAGAGAATAATAATAATAGCAACTAAAAAACATGTTTAAGCATTTACGAAAGCATTATTAATTAGGTGGATAAGTGTCTGTACCAGGTGGTGTATCTGGTACGAAATCAATTTCAATGGTGGGATGGTTGGGATGGGTGTCGACTGCATGCCTCAGAGCCGCCTTTGCTTGCTCGACCTCCCCATCTGCGGCTTTATCAGCAAACATTGTAACATGGACCTTCCGGAGGGAGGGAAGGTTCCCTAGGCCCGAGTCAAAATCAATGTTGCCATCATCTTTTGCCATCCGCACATAGAAATTGAAATAAACTTGTTGAGCCCTTGGCAAAACTCCTCGTTGGAACATTAAATTTCCAGACGAGCCTAGGCTGAAGCACATCATGGAGCGGAACCCATCGGCACCGATGAGCAGCAATCTTTGTGTCTGGTGGTTGATATGTATCTCGAGAGAACGAAGAGCCGGCAACCTCCCAAGGATCTGTAGGTCCTCCTGCCGCAGTTCCTTGACATTGATGCATAACTCGAAGAGCTCCGATAGGTGCGAGGGATACCTCTTTACCCACGCTGGAAGTGTAGAGAATGTCGAGAGATCATCGCCGGTGTATCTGAAAACATCCAAGCGAAACTTGCGGAGATGTTGAGGGGGCACCCAATGTTCTCCGAAGAGATCCACGGATCGAAAAAACCCATCAATAACTAGACTCTGGACATTACGCAGGTTGCGTAGAGATTCCATGAAAGCTTCCTCCAACTCCAATTTCTCATCTTTATCGAAGAAAATTCTGAGCTCCCTCAGACTTTTCAGATTGCGCAGCTCTTTCACAAAGTTTGGGCATGCCTTGGTATGGATCATGTCCAGCACTTCCATAGATATCAGTTCCCCCATCCCATCCGGAAGCCTTGTGCGGTGGTCATGAACAAGTAGGCACATCAATTTTCTCAGCTTAACAATAGTTGGTGGCAATTCCTTTAGATAATAATTCTCTCCTACATCTAGCACCTGCAAAAATTGCAGCTCTCCTATCTCTTCTGGGAGTTCAAGGATACCTGTATCTGGTAGACCCAGGTATCTCAGGTGAAATAAATTCCCAATATCCTTAAGGTTAATACTTTCTCCAAGATCACATCCACCCAGATCCAATACACGTAAAACACGAAAGCTCATAAGACGAGGCATTAGATTAATAACATCTCGAAAGAGAGTAATGGACCTCACTTGTGACATGGAATCATATGTGGTTTCATCCACCTTGCTATTTTGGACGGATAGCCTGCGAACCTTGCTTTGCGAATTAGGTGTGCTTTCCTCAGTACCATCCAATATAGTAACAAAATTTGTTTCACTTGACAAGTCACAGATGAGATCAAGCACCATATCGTGTACACGACAAGCTTCATCAATGCCTTCCGAATTCATATATTGCCATGCTGGCTGGATCATGCTTCTATTTATGAGCTCATTGAAGTAGCTCTCTCCGACCTCAAATAAGGTAGTTCCTTGTTTTCTAGGTTGGACAAACCCTTCAGCTATCCACCTCCATATCAAATTATCTCTGCCGATCTCATAATCTTCTGGAAATACACTTAGATATAATAAACAAGCCTTCAGATGATAAGGTAGATGGTAGTAGCTAAGAGCCAATATCTTTCTCATATCCTTCACATGAGGACTATTTTCGAGTCCAGCACCAATGGAGTCGAGGACTATTTTCCACTCCCTTGCATCTTGCATTTTACTGGCCAACAAACTAGCTACCGTGATGATAGCCAATGGCACACCACCGCATTTCTTTAAAATTTTTTCAGATACTCCAGCCAATTGATCAGGACATTTGTCTTCACCACCAAAAATTCTTCCATAGAATAAAATTTTGGAGCTAGCAGGACAAAGGGGCTTAAGCTCATAGGCACCACCAGCTTTCTGGGCAACATCAAAATGACGGGTGGTTGCGATGACTCTGTTTCCGCGGCCATTCTCAATCAGAGCACATTTGATCACTTCCCACGCTTCTACATCCCATATGTCGTCTATAACAACCAAGTACCTGTGCATGGATGTTGTAACGCACAAGTGAAACATGTATCAGTAAAACTAGCATCGCACACGTCGAATCCATATAACGCATTCTAAAACATAAATATATTTTTGAATGGAGGGAGCAGGAAATAACAAACATTTCATGGAATGACCGGTGGAGGAATTTAATGTTCAACAGACAGAAAAAAAATGAAAATGAAAGAAGCTTAAATTATGCATGAACGACATGATCTCATTCTAAATTGTATTGCAAAACTCACCTAATGTATCCAATTGATTGCGAGAATTCCATCAACGCAAACTAATCTAACAAAATTTAGTTTGGTCTCATCAAAGTTGAAGGATCAAATGGGAACTTTTTTCCCTAAATTGTAAATTGAACTTATGAGAAAATTGGTACGCTAAATTATACTAATTTAATTTGGATTCAGATTAGTTTGTATTTAAAAACCAAGAAATTTATCCGCTCTCTACCTCTAAGGAAATCATAACATTTTGTTTTAAATAATTTGGTATTTAAATATTTTAGAATTTTGGTTTCAATCCACATTCATAACGCATACTTGATATAAAATTGGGGCTTCTGAGTACTGATTTGGAAGGGAGTTGATTGCATTTGGTGTTTGTATGGGTCTAGTTTGTATCGGATATTTCCCAAACAACCCCATGCCAGATATGAGTCGGATCGGATTCGAACCCCATGCCGATACTAGTCTGATCCAAACAATGAAAAAAAAAGGTCTTGTTCTGTATAGCTCACTAGCAAGAACGCAATAGTGTAGAGGGTTGAAAATTGCACCAATGATTAAAATTTAAATCACAAAAAGATTCATGACCTAGCTGATTTGAGTGGACGTTAGTGTCACTTATAGGTTACTCCCTCTGTTCCTTAATAGATGCTTTAGAATAAGATAAGTCAAACCTTATTTCCTCTGTTTATTTCGTGATCTGACGGGTGGGGTTTGGTTACCAGTCGCGTGCACGAATCTCTACATATAAATCGCTGCCATTGCTTGCCATGCATCTGAACCCTAACCGTAAATGTGACCTCCATTCTCGATTTGTAAAGGCTTCCAAAGGTTATGCTTTTAAGAAATTTTGCTTGCTAATGTATATTAATTATGCTCTTTTATATATGCTCTTAATCAGCTAATTACTAATTAAGAGCTACTAGCCCTCAATATCTTGCCAGGAGCTCTCCTATAACTTGTTCCCGAACTGAAAGTACAAGTTACATTGGCAAATGGTAGCCACTGGAATTTTGGAAATGGTGATATTTTAGAGATAAATGGATGAATATGTATGGTTGTAAAATACAAATATGTAGCACAAAGTTAGCAGGCATAGATGACACAAAAGAAGGTATTGGTATTGAAGCCTATCTAGAATGTAATGCAATTAACTTATTGTACAACTACGGAAACTAAAGACACTCATAATTAAGCCGATGACTAGTTGGGTGACGCGTACCTCTTGTTCTCAAGGAAATCTCGGAGTTCTTCGATGAACTGTTTTTCATCCAACATGGTGTACTTTTGCTTATCAAGCAATTCTTGGAGTTGATTGATGAGCTGCCTTTCATCCAACATCGTCACACCTAAATTCGTGTTTCGCTTGTCAAGCAGTTTCTTATCGTATTCCTTCTTAAGATCAATGCAAATGTCCCTTAAAACTTTCTTCATGTCAGGATTTTGACCAACCGGAACAAAAGCACAACAATCGAATTCTGCTTTAAGATTGTCATACACTGCTTTTGCAAGAGTGGTCTTACCCAATCCTCCAAATCCAACAACGGAGACTACCTTTATCTTCTTCTTGTTAGACGCATCATCCCCCTCGGACAGCATGTTTATGAGCATGTCCCTTGGCCCATCAATGCCGACGAGCTGCGCCGCATCTTCGTACAGAGCCAAGAGGCGAGGATCGATAGGTGTCGATGCAGGCCTAGCCACAATACTGTCGGCCGTGAACCTATCACGCCTATTAGCCACCTCTTGGAGTTGCATGCTAATGTCTTTGATTGCGTCTGCGATCTCATGACGAGTCTTTCTTTTGCTGAACAAGTTGACCATTTTTTTCATGAGCTTCTTGAGCCCCTTAGGGTTGGGTGTGGCTGTGGTCTCACAGCCATCCTCCACGCGTATCAGGAAGGTGTCGACGATGTCCTCCATATCGTATGATAGCTCTCTAATGTCACGTGCCCAGAGCTTGACCAGCTCGTCGAGCTGCTCACGTGGAACCTTCGCCACCTTGCGGAGAGCGGCCTGCGTGCTCTCAAGCTCTCGTGAGAGAAACTTGACTTGCTCCTTGACGCCCTTCCGCAACTTATACTCCTCCTGGAGCAGCTTGCCAAGCTTAGGGAGAAGGCTGCCTATCGCCTCCATCGCAAACTCCATGGCTGGATTGCTCACTCTCGAATCTCGATCTGTGGGTGGCTAGCTAGCTCTGGTTCACTGGTTGCTCTCGTGATTTTGCGCAATGCTCTGTGGGGAGAAGAAATTGTATTTATAGATAAAATGGACTATAGTTTGCAGAATGAATGAATGATCATTGACGATGCATGCACCAATGGTGCACATAAATCAAAATATGCGGGCCAGTCTCGAATCTCGATCCATCACATCTGGCGCGGTGCATGCTACATCTTCTCGGTCCAAGCCAAGCTGATTTTCCATCAAGCTAAGCCATCTATTTTAGTATATCATATATAGCTGGAGCGTACTATATCCCACAGATATCTACATTTTACTATCTTCTATTACACGTGGAGTATTGTTCCGGCCCTGGCTGGAGCGTACTATCTCACAGATAGAGGAGAAAAATGGTTACAAATTAGCCGTATTATTTAGTTATCGTATTTGATATGATACGAATATAGTATAATTTTTTTCATCCGATTAACAATTTATATCCTGTTCATATTCGTATTTGAATTGCATAAAAATATAGATACAAATATAGTACGAACTTTTACTATACGAAATATTATTTTATCCGGATTATCCCTATCCGTATTTGACGAAGCAATATACATATTTTATTACAATATAGTTAATTAGTTAGACAAGTTTTTTAATTGAATGTGATTTCGTGTTTCTGTAGGTAAAGTAAATGAATTAGAATGATTAAGCGTGATTGTACGAGAATAAAATGACATTAATGTCTTCATACTACATAAGTTACAAAGATATCCGGATCCAACCGAATTGAGTAGATATTCGATTCGAATTTGTATTTGTTACAATATTTGATTTGTATTTAAGAATATTCAGATTTATATTCATATTTATTTATAAATATAAAAACAACATGATTTAAGCACTATCCTACCATTTTCACCCTTTCCCACAGAGATCTACATTTTACTATCTTCCATTACACGTGGAGTATTGTTCTTTAGGATTCACCGTCACCGTCCTGTATACACACAGGTATCACACATACGTACATACCTACATGTATGTACGTACTTACGAATGTATGCAAGGTGGGTTCCTAGGTAGCTTAAAAGTGCACTCATGCAAAAACATTCCTCCGCTGGCGCCTGGAACCACGACTAGTGTGATGGAGCCCTGGAGCCTCTGTTCTAGAATATACTACGTTTTAGATAAGACATGATCTCTAATAAATAATTTTGACTATTAATTTCTATAGTAAAATATTACCAAAAAATATAAAATATTATATTTTGAAAGTACTTCTCTTAACAATTCTAACATACTATTTTCATATAATTAATCTAAATATGATTTGGAGGCTGTTTTTCCTCTTTTTCTTTCCGTTGTTTTTTTCCCTTTCCTTCCTTCCCACCCGAGTGATTTGGAGCCTACCTTTTTCCACTCGTACGGGAGTCTTTCTACAGTAATTGTCAAGGACCCTTGGCCCCACTCGGTTGGGTTGAAAAATAGTGGCTTATGGCTAAAATTGTATTGTAGCTGGCTGAAATTACACTGTAGCTGAATGTGGCTTATTTGGCGTAATTAAATTAAAAAAATTAAAAATAGAAAAAATATGTTAACTCATCATGGAGAACGTAAACAAATATGGGAAAAAGGACCGGCAAAAAAACTCAAAAAACCAAAAGTTCAGAAAATATGAAATTTATGAATAATAAAAAATAAGACAGAAATTAGAAGTTTAAGCCCAACCGAGTTGATTAAGCAAAGTTTTCATTGGGCTTCTAAGCGGCGACAACTTTTGGACCTCCATTGTCTAATTGAAAGACTAAGGCCAGTCTCAGTGGGAGTTTTATCTGCATTTAATAGGCTGCCACATAGGCATTTTTTGATGATATGGTAATATTTTTAAGAAGAGAGAGAAGAAGTGAGTTTCATCTAGATGAAACTCTCTTGACACGATTACCAACTCTATATGAGTCATGAAATTAAATGTCTATGAAACAATAGAATAAAACTATGCATTGACGATAGATGTTTCATCCATGTTTCATTTTATTTTACATGATGTGACAGTTTTGGAAACAACACCATGAAACTCTCCACTGAGAATGGCCTTATCAATTCTCCTATTATCAATTAAATATATAGAAACATCTACGCACTATTATCAATTTTCCTTTAAATTAATCATCCACCTATCGACAACTCTCGGACCTCCACTGTCTAATTGAATAACAGTACATTGCGCCGCCTCGTATGCCCGTTCAACCCAGCTTATGATTAACTTATGTTTGTACTATCTATAATTAATTTTTAAACAGTACTTTTTTTAAAATGAGATTAATATAAAAATTATATTAAAAAATATACTGAATTTAGCTGTACCGGTTAAATTCACATGCGACTATTTTTCTATGTATACTATATCTTACAAATAGCTATAATTTAAATATTTAATTCATAAACCATTAGAAAAAAAAAGCCCACCAACTATGGGCGCCAACTTGCTGCTAGAAAATCTAAAGAATTGCGTCTCCAATCTCCATACGTCCTCGTAGTTCATAAGTTATGCACGCCAAGAAAGAGAGAAAAAGATTCCTCGACCGGCCGCTATACAAATCGTGCCTGGCCGCGTGCTTTTGGACTAGACGTACGGCCACTGACTACTGTCCAATCTAAGGTGGTGCTCCGTGCTCGGTTGGGACGTTTTTTTTTGGCTTATGGCTGAAAAACACTATAACTAGTTGAAAAGTACTGTAACTGACAGAAATTTATTTAGAATAATTAAATTTTAAAAATTAAAAAATATAAAAAATATGTTAGCCCATTACGTATAATAAAAATAAATACGGGAAAAAAGAACCGGCAAAAAAGCTTAACAAAAAACTAAAAGTTCAGAAAAAGACGAAATTTATGAATAGTGAAAAATAAGTTGGAAGCCAGAAGCTGAAGCCGAAACGAGCGGAGCCCAGTTTATGGCTTATTTCACTGTAGCATATTGAAATTACACTATAACTAATGTTGACTTATTTTGCATAATTAAATTTAAAAAAAATAAAAATAGAAAACGGGTTAGCCCAACACGTGTAATACAAACGAATACGAAAAAAGAACCGGTAAAAAAGCTCAAAAAATCTAAAAAAACAAAAAAATAAAATAAAATATAGGAATAATGAAAAATAAGCTGGAAGCCAGAAGCCGAAGCCGAAATGAGTGGGGCAAACTGCAGCACCGCCCACGAACATGATTGATGGGTTTTTTGTGTTTAAAATTAAAATTTGGCGCCCAAGTACAAATATCAGTTGTAAATTAAACTGCATATCCATCTGTGGCATGTGCTGTTTGCAGATCACTAATGGTGGTGGTGGTAGTACGATGAGCCGCTCCAATTGGCTTCCACAACGGGCTTCGGTTTTTTCTTGTTTTTCGTTTTTTCTGGTTTTTTGTCTTTTTTTGCCATTTTGCTTTTTTTCTTATTTCTTTGCAGTATTCGTACTGATATTATTTTTTCTGATGCAACAATAACTGATAGTAAATGAAACAAACCAAAAATTTGAAAATGATGTTGATTTTCCTTGAGAGTTAATTCATTCGTTTCTTAGCCAAATTTTGCACTTAATCACTCCATCCCCACCCTAGACTCCCCTCTGCAGTGCCCCTGTGGCTAAATTTTGCATAGTCACTGTTCATTACCAAAAATATCCTGCCGCCGCCTGTTTTACCGCCGCCGGATTTCCTTCGCTCGCTCTCGCGCCTTCCTGCACCCTCTCACTTCTGCCACCTCACTGCCACTTGCCTGACACCTCCCAAAGGCCCTAGACTGGCGCTAGACGAAGCCAAGTTCTAATTCGCCACCGCCTCAGATATTTCCGCTACTACCTCTCCCTACCGCCTTAAGCCGCTATAAAAGGTCCCCAGGCCCTCCTGTGAGTCCCAGTAGCAACCAGCAGCCCCTAGCACACCCCCCAATTGCTCCAGTGACCGTCGCCTCGCCGCTAATCACCAGAGACCCACAAGTAAGCCCAAATCCCGGTTCTTGCTTTGTCGTCAATTTCAATCCAATTCCTTCGGTGTGTAGCTCCCTCATGCTCATAGAAACTCAACCAAGCCACGATCATGAGCTCCCCTGCCCTCTATTACCCCAATAGCCATGTCCGCCCCTCGACCAAAGCCCCTCACTGTGGACAGCTCACCACAGGCCTCCACGACCCAAACCACCGCCGCCCAAGCCACCGTGACCACCCCTAGATGGTTAAAAAGCCGCTAGGTTGAAGAAATAACCCTCTTATAGCTCCCGTGCCATGGAAAACCGCCACGAAGCTCCCTCGCCGCCGGCGAAGTTCCGGCCATCCCCAACCATGACCAAGGCCAAAAATGGGTTCTCCTTAGTCCCAGGATTCCAACCATGCCCTCGGTTTTCGCCGGAGTTGAGTGTAGCACCGGAAATTGCCGTCGCCAAAAACCCCTGTTTTCGGTTACTGTAGTGTAGTCGGGAGGAAGACGGTGAATAGCACCGGCCTGGTACTGTTCATCCGACCCGTTAATGAATAGTAACCTGATCTGGTACTGTAGCAAATAGATCCGAAATGAACAGTAGCCGACCCAGAGTGAATACTAGCCGAATCCGACACTATAGCAGTCCAAACCCGATGAACAGTACAAACCCTTAGTGAATAGTACCAGACCCGCAATGAACAGTGCATGCCCGTTACTGTTCATCCATGCCTAAAAATGCATGTATATACCCGTTTTGATCGTCTCGAGCCCGCCAACTCATTTCTCAGCTCCATTTCCTCATATCGGATACCAGTAATCCTAAAAACCTCAAACACGTTCAAACCCTAAATCCTATTTAAGTCCAAACTCCTTTCATTCACTGAAACCCTATTAACACTTGTATCTGATTTGTCGTCCAGAGCCCATCTACACTCTTCCCACTCTCGCACTACCGCTCTAGACTCTAGTGAAGCCCTAAACAACCCAGACAAATATCCTAACCCTACAAATCGATGCCATCCACACCTTCCGCCATTCACCGAGAACCCATCCGCCACATGTACAACCTCGACCATCCCACACACCTAAACCCTGACTACCCTCCACGCTAGTACTCGGACCACACGAACTGGTCAATAGTAGGACTATAAGAGCAATTAAAGAAGCCGGTGTCCACTCCGAAGATTACATGAAGACGATCAAAGACTAAAGATAGAGGCAAGTCACACATGTTTTGATCATGTTGAACCTACATTTCCGCTATTTATTATTTATCAGTATTTTCATTATGTTATTTGTGCACTGTTATTTTATGTACAATAAATGCTTGGAATGACATGATATTAGCTAAGTCCTACCACCCAAAAAGCCCAGTTTAATTTGATGGCATATTCACCTTGACAAAGACCTAGTAACATAAAATATAATATTAATGTTATTATTAACATGGTAGTTTAGGGAAACATCAAATCTTTCTACTGTTAAGGTTTTGGTATTGATCTAGAGTTTTGGAAAAGTTGAAACTAGGATAAGTGAGGATCGCAGAGATGGATCTAAAGACCTTATCCTAGGATGGAGGCTGGTTGTGGATTGGTGGCAGTACAGTGGGTACGGAATATGGGTTTGTGCGTGGATGATGCCTCAGATAAAATACAAGGACTAGAACCTTATGCAGAGTAAAGAACATAGTAACCGCCCAACCATAAGCGTTGACTTGGTCAAACCTGGCCTAGTAGCTGCTCAACTTCAATTGAACCTCTGCAACTGGAAAGGGGGAGACAGAGGGTGAGTTCGTATGGGAGGTGGTTAACCATACAACGTAGGACTGCGATGAGTCGGACGAGATTCGTGGCCTCGTGGGGTCATCCGAGCTTGTTGAGATTAAACACCTACTGGGCGGAGACTACACAAAGAATTGAGCAGTGAACAACCTTTTTTTCTTAAACCCGGACGCGGAGTTAAGAAATCTTGTGGGTAAAGCAGGGCAACTCTGCAGAGTCATGATTAATGGTATTCGAATACGCCGTGCTTCCGGTAAATGAAGCTGTGTTTACTGGGTGAATCCAATAACAAGGCATAAGTAGAGTTGAGAATGGTTTGGTAACGTTGAAAGTTGGTAATCAAGTTTGAAACCCCCTTTTATTAATGAAGTACCTTTTTTAGTCTTTAACTGGTTTCCAACTAAAACTGCATCCACTTAAAATAATAAAGTTATTTCCCTTTTCACTTGTCATACTTTGCATGTACTTATTGCTAAGTTCCGTGTGACTTTTGAGTACGGTTGATTGTACTAAATCTTGCTTTACTTTCCCAACACAGAGATCAAAAGACGACAAGACATTCCGAGTTACGAGTTAGGGTTGCGACCGCACTCGAGCGTTCCTGTGGAGTTTTCTTTGGTTCTTCTGATTGTAAGTTATGTTTTGGGCTTGCACGCCCTTAGAATTATTAAATTTGACTGTTAAGTCTTATTTTAATCAAATTAACTCTTTTAAATGTTCGTGAGCAGGTATGATACGTGTTCTGTCCGTAACTGAACTTCTGGACTGTTACGAAAGGTAACGACATTCCCATCCCTTAAACACGGGGGTGTTACAGTAAAGAAATAAAATAAGCTATCAGCGGTTATAATATAATTTCACTTATAAAGCATAGACCAGCAGCTAGTTGGACAAATATGGTAGTTGCACCGCACGTTGCAGTGTCGGGGGGCAACTTGCTGCAAGAAAAATCTAAAGTATTGTGTCTGCAACCTCCATACGTTCACGAGATGGCCTCGTAGTTCATAGTTTACACATGCCAAAAAAGAGAAAAAAAGACTCCTTGACCGGCCACTGAAATCATGTGCATGGCCGCGTGCTTTTGGGCTGGACAGACGTCCACTAAGTGCTGTCCAATTTAAATTTCCCCCAGCACCGGCCAGGTCCCAGGAACATGATTAATGGGTTTTCTGGATTGAAAATTAAATTTGGTCCCTAAGACCGCCAGTCAGGCGCCCAAGTACAGATATCAGTAGAATTAAATTGTTGATGTACTCCTCAAAAAATGTTGATGTAAGATTGTATTTCACCAGAGCAAGAACAAATGTGAACACAGACCAAACCTCGATTTGATTCAACTCTTATAACAGAGAAGCCTAAGAGGAACAAGTGGTTCTCTTTTAACAGAGTGTAAGATTGTATGGCATAATCAGAGAGGGTGTGAATGATTGTCTCCGCTTTTTACCACCTAAAACAACGCACAGCGAGAGAAACAAAATAGAAACAATCTGTATTACCGAACAGAGATAATGACCACAACTGCTGCTTGAACGTGGTCAAAGACCTTCTGCTGCTCTGGTTGTATGTGCTCGCTATGACCGCTGGCTTGAACATGGTCGTAACCTTCTGTTGCCGACTGCTTGTTACGACCACACATTATGATTGCCTGTCGCTCGACTGCTCATTACAATGACTTGCTCACGAGTGCTCGGATCGATCACCCACTCGTTCTGATCGCTCGGTACAACCACACGTTGTGATCACTCGGCCGACAATTGATTGATCGACTGCTCGACGCGATTGCTCGGCATGGCAACGACACACGTGGTCGTGACCTCCTTCTGCCTGACGTCCCCAACTATTCGACCACCGCCTGGATGTGATGCGCTGCAGACAAAAACAAAGCATCGAAAACAAAGACACAGAGCGATGAACTGGAAGTTGTCGGAAATCTTTCTCTGGAAAGAAACTGATCTATTATTTCTTCATCAATCTTTTTGGCTACAAAGCGCCTCACGGTACCCCTAAAAACTTCTCCACAAAAGCCCTAAAACTCTGTGCTCTAACCTACAGCTTCCCCTGCTTTTATAGGCCAATGCACAAAGTCGTGTTACACGCAAACACCTCAAAACCGTATCCTGTTCCACCTGGACACGTAGTCTATCTCTTTCTCAAACCAAGAGACCCGAAACCCTTCCTAACACAGGTTTTAGCCAACTCGTATAGATCATGGACTCCATCCACAACTCCATAAGACACCCACGATAAAGCCTCTAGGATATCCCCTACTGTACCTTCATCGTGCACCATCACCGCGTGCTCTTGCGTGAGACTGATCACCTCGCGTGACCACCCGATCGCCTGTACCTTAGATTACCCCCTTCTAGTCCCGGCCTTCCTTGTCACCAACCGTAACCGTCTCCACGCCTCCACGCAGCATCCACCTTTGACCTCCATGTCCTCCAGCATGAGCTCGACCTCCTCGCGTGACCTAACGACCGCCTAGACCTCAGATTACCCCCTCCTAGTTCCGGTCCTCCTCGTCACCGACCATGGCCACCTCCATGCCCTCCTGCACATGCAAAGACCAAAGAACCCAACTCCTGCCAATACACATTAGCAAAACACACCCTTGTCTATCCCCATACAAGATCCGAACTCCCTACGACCATCACCCAAGACGTTTACGACCGCACTGTTCTATCGCTACCACCTACGACCATGTCCTAAGTCGTTTACGACCGCACTGATCTATCGCTACCACCTACGACCATGCACAAGATCGTTTATGATCACACAGTCCTATCGCTAACCGAAACAGATCATTAGACCACCCAATACGACCGCTAACTCGTAACCCACAAATACTCAAAAACCATACCGACTATCGAGTACCGACTACCGAGGCACAGCCGCAACACATACTCGAAACCTGTGAGTACAGACGGCATTCCAACACCCGACCACTTGCCGTGGTCGTAACACCACTTCTACCGAGTACCGAGTCCTCCGACTAAGAGTACCTCAAGCAACAACCATCCACTATCGACCACCTCTCACCGACCAGTCAACCACTGGTCCAACATGAGTACTTGACGTACTCGAAGATCGCAAGAGAGAAGCACTCGTATCAACCATGCAGTCTTACAAGTACCGACCGTGAAGCCAGCGGCAACCGATCGCTAAGCCTTCGACTACTGAAGACAGAACAGTAGACAGTGAAGTCTACGAGTATCGACAAGATTGCCAAATCTACGACCATGAAGGTAGTCTGCAAAACCTACAACCATGAAGGTAGTCTACAAAACCTACAACCATCGACTGCAAACCGCTAGACTATCGACCAGTAAAACCTTCGACTATCAAGAACGACTAGTACAGTCTACGACTATCGAGTACTAAAGTTACGACCATAAAAGAGTACTGTAGCTATGATTACCTGCCGTAGTCGTAAAGCTAAAGTCGTACTACCGTGGTCAAAAGGTGAAGTCGTACTGTCGTGGTCGAAGCCAGACGTGGTTGTAGGCTTGCCGTGGTCGTAAGCTGAACGTGGTCGTAGCATGCCGTTGTCGTAAGCTCAACGTGGTTGTAGTATGTCGTAGTCGTAAGCTCAACGTGGTCGTAGCATGCCGTGGTCGTAGCATGCCGTGGTCATAAGCTCAACGTGGTCGTAGCATGCCGTGGTCGTAGCCGTGTTCAAGCGATGGTCGTAAGATTGTCTGTGTTCTGATGCTGTGGTTGTAAAAGTGTCTGTTGTGGTCGTAAGGTTGTTTGCCGTGGTCGTAAGGTTGTCTGGCGTGGTCGTAAGGTTTTCTGCCGTGGTTGTAAGAGTGTCTACCGTGGTCGTAGGAGTGTCTGAAGATTGTAATCACTTGAAACTGAGCAGAAACACTCGAAAGTAAGGATATCAATTTTAAATGACAAAGTCTTTCACAAACGCAAAATCCAAGACAAAACAAATGTTAATTATTCATCATATCTTAATCTACGACTATCCACATGATCTAACACAGAGTAACACTAACATTATGTATCCAGCACAATGCTGAATATTGTTCTTTGAACGGTAAACAAATGAAACTAACGAATAAACAAATGAAACTAACGAAAATACCAGAGAATATCCAATCTAAACCGAGAACTTGATCTTGACAGGGAAAGACACCGATGAGTCGCCGTGTGAACGGAATCAGCTCCCTGTATTACTTATAGTGGCATTTTACTAAGGGCATCAGGAGTATAAATCGCAATAGGCCTTAAGGTGAATCCCACCTAATTATTAAGGCCGACTCGTTATGTTTGAGGCCACTGCTCGGCTGTGACAAGAGTCCCACTCGGCAGTAAAAAAATATCTTTTGTGGCCAGATGGTAGTTGGTAGTTGGTTGGTGAGAGGAGAGAGAACAACATGATTACAAGAAAATTGTATTTTAATGCTTATGGTCAGGTCTTTAGTTTGAGGACCGGCCTCAAGCCTTTTTTTTTCTTATGGCCTGTTTAAGATCAACCCTGTAATATATAAGGTCGACCTTAAGGTGCTTATAACTCCCTATTTTCATACACTCCGGATGCCCTAAAGCTAAGAGATCCTTGAGAGTGGAGTATGGGTGATCATTGTAAACGTTGTAATGCCGCTTCAAATGGCTTCTACTTCTTGATTTAGATTTTTAGAAATTAGAAACCATATAGAATATGCTAGGTTTTTCCGCTCATTTCAGCTTCTGGTTTCTGGCTTATTTTTCACTATTCATAAATTTCGTCTTTTTCTGAACTTTTGGCTTTTTTGAGCTTTTTTCCCGGTTTTTTGGGTATTCGTTTGCGTTGTCCGTGATGAGCTAGCATATTTTTTCTATTTTTATTTTTTTTAAATTTAATTATGCCAAATAAGCCACTTCAGCTACAGTAAAATTTCAGCTGCTACAGTGTGCTTTTAACTATAAGTCATAGCTTTTCAGTCCAACCGAGTCGGAGGCAACTTGCTGCAAGAAATTCTGAAGTATTGCGCCTCCAATCTCCATACGTCCTCGTAGTTCATAGGTTACGCACGCCAAGAAAGAAAAGAAAGAAAAATATTCCTCAACCGGCCGCTATACTCCATCGTGCTTGGCCGCGTGCTTTTGGGATGGACATACGGCTGACTACTGTCCAGTTTAAATTTCCCAGCAGCAGGAACAGCTCAGGCAATTTCTTTCTTTTTCTTTCTCGTGCAGTGTGCTCGTCTTAGTTAACTGTGCGGCTCTCATAGTTAATTGCCAAGCTCCGCGGATAGAGAATCTTACGCCATGTTAGCCATGTTATGAGTCATTACCTATCACTGCTTTGGTAAAAAAAAAAGTATTGATAAATATCACCTGGATATTTTCTTTCTAACTATCATTCAAATTTGTGACTGTTGGATTAGAGATCTAACGGTTACGAATTCTCCCCACTCCCTCCAAAAAAAAAATCTCCCCCCCTCCAAAAAAAATGTCCCCCCTCCAGAAAAAAGAGGCCGTTGGATCTCTAATCCAACGGTCCGAAATTTGGATGATTATTAGGAATAAAACATCCGGATGATACCTATACACACCCAAAAAAAATTCTCTCGACGTCTGCACTTATTTTTATTATAATAAATTAATAAAATTATAATAGTATTATCTATTACAGCCCTCGATGCGCATGAAGAAGGTGTCGAGATGTCCTCCATATCGTAATGAGAGCTCCCTGACGTGGCATACCCAGAGCTCCTGCTGGTCAAGCTACTGCCACGTCACCTCGGCCACCTTGCGGAGGGCGGCGTTAGGGGCGGATCTAGGAAAAGAGGTCATTGGGGTCATCGGGGTTATTAGGGCATCTGCAATGGTTATAGCTAGTAACTAACTATAAGACTTCCACATCATCTATATAGTACACACTAAAGTTAGCATTCTAAAGAACTATCTATAAGGATAGCTATTTGATGCTTACATGCACACACAGAATTTATGAAGGCTGCCTCGTTTGGCGCTATAGACTATCTCTAGAGCTGTAGAGAGCTGCGTTCTCTTTCTTCATTTAATATCTTCCACGTAGGACAGTTGATGACATGGACTCTCTTGTAGAGAGCTGCTATAGACCCATTGCAGATGCTCTTATAAACTCATAACACTAACTTGTAGCTTTAATAAGAGATCATATGCTTATAATACTAAGGAGTTATATGGGTTAGACTGAAGGACGTCGGTGTGGCTTGAACCTGGCAAACGCATATAGATTCGCCCTGGGCGGCGTGCATAGTCATGATATGTATGGCGAGGGCAACTTAATCTAGCTTAGAAAATCGGATGTGATCTTGGGACGGGCAAATATTGGCAGCTGCACCACACGTCGAAGTGTCGCGGGCAACTTGCTGCAAGAAAAACTAAAGTACTGCGTCTCCAATCTCCATACTTTCACGAGATGGCCTCGTAGTTCATAGTTTACGCGTGCCAAAAAAAAAGAGAAAAAAGATTCCTCGACCGGCCACTGAAATCATGTGCAGAACTATCGTGCCGGGCCGCGTGCTTTTGGGCTGGACGTACGGCCATTGACTACCGTCCAACTTAAATTTCCCGGCAGCACCGGTCAGGAATGGGTTTTCTGGATTGAAAATTAAATTCGGTCCCTAAGACCTCCGATCGGGTGTCCAAGTACAAATATCAGTTGAAATTAAACTGCATCTGTATATGCTGTTCGCAATTCAGGCTTTGCAGCTGAGGACTGAACAATTTTTAAATCATCATGCTATCAGTCCACCGATGGCAAGAATAGATACGAGCACTAACCAACCATTTGAGTTTGTAACAAAGAAGCCTAAAAGGAACCAGAGCATCTCTTAATTGAATATCATAATGCTGACGTTATCCAAGAGGATTCTGAATGTCACTCCAACCATCCGGAAAAATAAATCTTAAAAGTTTGATTGCATATATTCTAAAACGATGTCTATTTGAGAACCGGGGAGTACCATATTTTTATATGAGCAGCCTGCCTTCATTTTTCAATAGAAAGTTCTGTTTTCTTTTTCTTCTTCTTTTTCCATTAGTGTGCAATTGGTTCACATAATTATTTGTGCGGCTCCCTTATTTTCCATCTACATGTACTACTTTTGATTGATATAAATAACGCAACTTTGGAATCAAAGAACGATCCTGAGATGATTGAGCATTGCTGAACTGAAATTTTGTTTCTTGAATCGTGTGCCTGTTTACAATTATCAGTGGTAAACTAGATTGCATCTCACGGTTGTGTTTTATTTCAGACGGCTTCATCATAGAGTTACCTAGTGTGTGTGTATATATATAGTTACGGATTATCTTCCCTCGGAGTCTGAAAATTGTTGATGTAACTCAAAAAAAAAATGTTGATGTAAGATATTATATTTCACCAGAGCAAGAACAAATGTGAACACTGACCAAACCTTGATTTGATTCAACTCTTGTAACAGAGAAGCCTAAGAGGAACAAGTGGTTCCCTCCAAGTGGCTTCGACTTCTAAGCTTTTCAAGTCCCAACTTGCTGCTAGAAAATCTAAAGTATTGCGTCTCCAATCTCCATACGTCCTCGTAGTTCATAAGTTCGCACGCCAAGAAAGAAAGAAAAAGATTCCTCGACCGGCCGCTATACAAATCGTGCCTGGCCGCGTGCTTTTGGACTAGACGTACTCCCACTGACTACTGTCCAGTTTAAATTTTCCGGCAGCACAGGCCAGGAACAGCTCAGGCAAGCTCGCTCTCTCCATCTCAAAGGAAAGAGCCTTTCT
Source organism: Dendrocalamus sinicus (assembly GCA_036346575.1). Taxonomy (NCBI): domain Eukaryota; kingdom Viridiplantae; phylum Streptophyta; class Magnoliopsida; order Poales; family Poaceae; genus Dendrocalamus; species Dendrocalamus sinicus. Next base: position 53,508,596 of record CM070671.1, on the reverse strand, counting down.
TTCTTTTTCTTTCTTGTGCAGTGTTATCGTCTTCGTTAACTGTGCGGCTCTCATAGTTAATTGCCAAACTCCGCGGACAGAGAATCTTACGCCATGTTTTGAGTTGTTACCTATCACTGCTCTGGTCAAAAAATTCTCTTGACATCTGCACTTATTTTTATTATAATAGAATAATAAAATTATAATAGTATTATCTATTACGGCCTTCGATGCTCACGAGGAAGGTGTCGACGATGTCCTCCATGTCGTAGGAGAGCTCCCTAACTTCCACGGCACCTCCGCCACCATGCGGAGGGCGGCGAGCATCGTCATCTTCTCTTGTGAGAGATTTAACTCGCCGAGCTTGGTGAGGAGGCTGCCCATCATCCCCGTTGCAAACTCCATGGTCTTGGCCAGTACCAGCGGTGGTGGTGGTAGTGCTCGCTGCGTGGAAGAATTGAGATCGAGTCACGATATGTACAACGGGGGCAGCCTAGCTAGCTTAGAAAATCAGATGTAATCTTGGGACGGGCAAAAATATGGCAGCTGCACCGCACGTTGAAGTGTCGCGGGCAACTTTGCTGCAAGAAAATCTGAAGTATTGCGTCTCCATACGTTCACGAGATGGCCTCGTAGTTCATAGTTTACGCATGCCAAAAAGAGAAAACAAGATTCCTCGACCGGCCACTGAATTCATATGCATAACTGTACTCTATCGTGCCTGGCCGCGTGCTTTTGGGCTGGACGCACGGCCACTGACTACTGTCCAATTTAAATTTCCAGGCAGCACCGGCCAGGACCAAGGAACATGATTGATGGGTTTTCTGGATTGAAAATTAAATTTGGTCCTAAGACCTCCAATTAGGTGGTGATCATTTGGGCTTATTTTGAGTGGCTTATGGCTGAAAAGCATTGTAGCTGACTGAAAAAACACTGTAGCTGACAAAATCTTATTTAGCATAATTAAATTTAAAAAAATTGAAAAATGTAAAAAATATGTTAGCCCATTACGTATAATACAAACAAATACCGGAAAAAAGAACCAGCAAAAAAGCTCAACAAAAAACCAAAAGTTCAGAAAAAGATGAAATTTATGAATAGTAAAAAATAAGCCGGAAGCTAGAAGCTGAAGCTCAAATGATAAACTGCATCCCCATCAGTTCTGTGGCATGTGCTGTTCGCAGTTCAGGCTTTGCAGCTGAGGATCATCATGCTATCAGTCAACCGGTGGCAAGAACAGATACGTGCACTGACCAACCATTTGAATTTGTGACAAAGAAGCCTAAAAGGAACTGAAGGCTCTCTTAATTAAACATCATAACGATGATGTTATCCAACAGGATTCTGAATGTCGATCCAACCATCTGGAAAAATAAATCTTAAAAGTTTAATTGCATGTATTCTAAAACGACATCTATTTGAGAACAGAGGAGTACCATATTTTTATATGAGCAGCCTGCCTTCATTTGGTAAAGCAAAGTACCGTTTTCTTTTTCTTCTTTTTCCATTGGTGTGCAATTGATTCATATAATTATTTGTGCGGCTCCCTTATTTTCCATCTACATGTACTACTTTTTATTGATATAGATAACGCAACTTTGGAATTAAAGATAAATCCTGAGATGATTGAGCTTTGCTGAACCGAAATTTTGTTCCTCGAATCGTGTATTCGTGTGCCTGTTTGCAATTATCAGTGGTAATGTCACGGCCCGTGCCAGAACGCAGGTGATACTTGTGATGAACCGGCGGCTTAGGGCGGAAGCCCCCTGGTTGGAGCCGTGCTGGAACGAACGTGATCGGAAGAGGAGAGGGATGAAGTACTGGGACGGAATAAGTCTGCACAGGACAGGAAGGAGACAGGCAAAAAGAAGATGTGAAGATAATTCTCTGCTTCCTCTATTGCATTGATACCTGCCCTTTAAATAGGCAGCACTCCTAAAATGAATATCTAGTCCAATCTCCTATTCCGACTATAACTCATATTCCCTATCCGAACTCTACTCAATATTCCTAAAGACTAGCAGTATAGATATGGCAAGTGTTGTATTCGGAAGAGGTCTAACTGTTGTTGCCGATAACAACTTAGACTGACCTATTTCAGGCGACGCCGAGTACACACTCTTCCCCATCTGACATCTTGTAGCACTAAAAAAAATAAGGATAAAACAATAATAATAAAAAAACCCTAATCAAGGTATAGCTTCCAATGGGGGACCTCCCTATTCCTTTCCGTGCGTAGTCTTTCCTCCAGCAGGTTTTTTCCCATCTACTATCTCTCTCTCTCTCTCCCCCCGTGCACTTAGCAGGTGGCGCCCCGCGGTGGAGTGTGGCACGGCGGTGGCGGTGGCGGTGGCGGCGGCGGTGGTGGTGTGCGGTGGCCTAGCGGGGCGGCGGCCATGGCACATGGAGGCAGCGGCACGCGGCCAAGGTGGTGACGGTGGCGGGCGACCAGCGAAGCGGCGACAGCCGACGGGCAGCGATGGCGGCGACGGCCAGTGGCAAAGGCTCGACCTAATGGCCGTTCGCATGACCGAATGTGAGTTCGCACAGCCGAATAGCCGTCCGCTCGGCCACGGCGTTTCGCACGACCGTGGAGCTAGCGAACCTGTTTCCTCTTTAATCAAGTTCATCTCCTGTTGTTTCTTTATCAAATTCATTTGTACCTGATCGGTTGTTTTTCATTCCATCCTATAGGTTCGCACGCAGCTATTGAGGGAGCAGTTGCGCATTTCGGATCCATCGTGCAGCGTGTCCGTCGAGCGTGCTCAAGGCAAGTATCTCGCGGCTGTAACCTATCCTCTTCGCCCATTACTGTTTCATGATTAACCGTCGCCATTATCTCAGTATTCGATTATTACACTATATTGATTGCTAGATGTATGTTGTTTGTAGATTGGGTAGATTCTGATGCACTGGGCTAGTGAGTGTTGTACATTTGTAGTTAGTATAATGCTCAATTATAGAATTTATGCTTTAGTTAGGGATTAGAATAGATCCTTAAATTGTTGATAGGGTAGCATATAAGCATGTTCAAATTTAAGGTTAACCACTAGCAATCTGTTAATATTGGGCAACTTATTTGTATGTCCTGCTTTCATAATCCTTATTTGTACAGTATTGATTGTGGGTCTCGGCTGATTTAGTTGTAGCACCATTAATCTGACTAATAATAATTTATCATGTAATAAAAATTGTATGATTGACAACCCTTGTGTGTCTAATTTTAATACCCTCTTTAGAACAAGTTTTGGTACGCTATCATCATATCATCATTCTCCATCCCTTTGTATCATAAATCATGTCCCTACATTCTCAACTGTATCAACCTTTTACTCTCATAACTTTACCTTAGTTCACTCTTAACTTCCTAATTACATTATGGATAACTCGCTAATAAAAGAGATGATAGTTACCTAGCCCGGGTTACCCACATATAGGGGAGATTTCCACCCACCTGGTAACGTACAGGGTGCTGTACATTCTCGTTACATAGGACATTACACCTCGTTGGTAGTTATACAGTCGAAAGACAAGGATGTGCCTGACTATTCTCGTATAACCGGGTATATGGGATGTGATCGCCGGCGCCTTTGCTATAACTTGCTAAATAATAATTATCTTTAATTACACTATTTCTGCGATCTCTATATTTGATGTATATCAGTGTTTCCGGTAACCTAGGTTCATTGCCTTTAACCTGTATCAGAGCCCAGGTTGTAGTTCCTGGAAATAAAAAAATTTTGGTACGTACACAGGGTTTCGGGTTAATTCACTCATGCATGCATATCTAGTCACTGGCATATTACTTGATTCCGTATCCAATAGTTACTTCCTTCACTTTATCATTATTCCCTATTCTTGTTCCAATCGTCCTTCCATGCAACAGTATGCCTCTGGCTAGGCGTGCCAGCGCTCGGGTGCGGGAGTACGTGGACCGGGTGCACGGACGTACTAGCGAACCAGACAACCAGGGTCAAACCTCTTCACCAACAAACTTCGCTTCTGATGCATCAACTCTACCCTCACCGGCGGATCCTACCCCAGGTACAGCTGGCACCCCTTCCTCTTTGGTGCAAGCTGCTCCTCCGTGCGAGGTGTAGCAGTTTTCGGCTCAGGTGCAGAACCTGGTCACATTGCTGCAGACCGCTCTTCCGGTAACGCTCGCAAATCAGGCTATGGCGGTATAGGCGATGGCTATGCCCTTTGACTTATTACATGCATGAAAGTAGTCTTTTACCATCGTGATATGTTGTCTGGGTTCGATAATATCATGCCATTTACTTGAGGACAAGTAAAAGTTTAAAGCTTGAGGGTATGACATACGTCATTTTTACATATATTTACCTATCATTTTACTCTCATATTTTTCGTATTTCTAAAATTAATTGCTCGAATTAGACCATTTTACATTTTTTGCAATTTTCCACAGGCCGGCGCGATCGAGGCGCATAAACGACAAATTTGGCATTTTGGGACTGCTCCGTACCGATGTACGTATTTCTGCAAACATGTTCCGCGATGAAATCGGACTTCCAGAGGGCTAGAATGGAAGAAATCTCATTGAGGAAGGACTTGATTGTAATTCTTGAAAACATGGAGGGCTAAAACACAAAATTACCAATTCCCCTCAAAAACCCTAGCCGCCAGCGAATTTAGATCGAGCCGACCTTTTGCTTCTACCCTTGCCCCCCTTTGCTCTCTCCCCCTTCCTTTCCCCACCGGTGCCGGCGAGGGTCGGCCAGACTCGCCGACGGCCAACCACAGCACCTTCTTTCATCGCCATCCACTGCTCCCTCCGGTGCCACCGACACCTCCCTCCTCGGCTCCACTTCACCGACGGCCTCATCATCACCACCGAGCCCAGCATTGCTTCTGCCCTTCGCCTCCTTTTGCTTTCCTCCCCCATCTTCTGCTCTGGCACTGGCAAGGCCGGGCTAGCTCGCCAGCGGCCGTCGACCATACCACCCCTCTGTGCGCCCCCGCCGCTCCTCTTTCTCTCCTTAGACCAGATCGGTGCCGCCTCCTGCCACTTCTTCCACCAGATCGGCCTCCATTCGTGCGCCGCCCACGTCAGCCCGCCGCCGCCTTGCTCTCCCTCCGCACCAACACCAACGGCAACAACATCTTCCCCGACTCCGGCTTCTTCCTCTACAACCTCCTCGCCTATCTCCGACACCGATGGCGACCTCTCCACTGCTTCCCCTTTAGTGCCTCCACCGGCCGCCACCACTTCTTCGACATCACCAGCTTCCACCCCGTCGGCATCACCTTTGCTCTAATTCCTCTCGGTTGACTCATCTACATCACCCTTTACTTTTCTTTGTTCTAATTGTTAAACCATTCTAATTTTGCAATCTTGAATGTTCTTGCTATACAGTGATGTATGCATGTGTTCAGTGGATTTGTGATTAATTTGTTCCAGAATTGCTATATGTTCATGTTACTGGTAGTTTAATTCTAGAATTTGTGTGTGATCTGTAGATGTGTGGGATCTGTGTTGGTCAGTGAGTATGGCTAGTGTTTGTGATTTCGGTTGTGCTAGTTGTGTTAGCTTGTTAGTATCCCTGTCAGTTGTTCTTGTTAGGTAAATCGTTTTGTGCCGTAGTGTTGTTTGTGTTGCGCGGATTAGCTAGCTAGCGACTGTTTCCTCTCCTCGTGCTGTCTCGACTTCCCCTTGCTTCTAGACTCCCTCTTTTTTTCTTTCCGCAGTTGGTCGGTAGTTAAGTCGTGCGTGCGTTTGTAGTTTTGTGTTGTCCTGCCGACATCGTCTAGTTAGCCGTCGACCGTATACCCCCTCTTTCTCTCTCGACTCCCTCTATGCTTCTAGACTCCCCCAGTGCCTCTCGACTTCCTCTTTCTATCTCGCGGTCGGTAATTAGTTAGGTCGTCGGTCGGTAGTCGTGTCATTCGTGTAGTCGTCGTCGTGTAGTTCGTTCAGTCGTACGACGTCCATTCATCCGGTCGTTCGTCCCGTCGTCTTTTGATTGTTTAGTTTGGTAGTTCATTCGTTTGGCTGATTGGGTAGTCGTTTTAGGTTTAGTTTCTCCCCTGTTTTGATTGACCTAGCTTTAGCTGAGCACCTGTAGCCTTAGTCTAGTCCCTGTGGAAAACACGACACTCGCCGCTATTTCAGTGGCAACCCGTGAACTTGCGGGTGTGCTGTAGGTCGCTATCTCCTTCGCGTCGCCCCAAGGGCAGGAACAACTCAGGAGCTCGAGGGACTTCCAAGATGAAGCTTGTGTGTTATCATTGTGGTTGGGATCACAAGGGCAGCGACTGTGGCTATTCTGGTAAGTGCCACACATGTGGGATTCAGGGACACAAGACCATTGTTTGCTCCCAGAACCCTGATTCCGTCCTTCCACCTGGGTTGATCAAGAAGCGCAAGGCTCCGGTTAACACCGTGAATCAATTAGCTTTTCCACCTACTGATCACCAGAGGGCGGTTGTTCTAGCCCCGGCTCCTACTCCCATCGCTACTGCTCCTGGTGGTGCAGATGCGTGTCTTTACACACTCTTGACTCAGGAGTTGCACCGTCGTTCCGATATTGTGCACGGTATGGCTATATTGTACTCTTGCCCTGCTCTTGCGTTGTTTGACTTTGTGGCTAGTTTCTCCTTTCTGGCATCTCATTTTATTCAACAACATTCAATTCCAGTTCGTACGTTGGAGTTTCCGGTATTGGTGTCCACTACCACTGGACCTCTTTCTAGCAATTTGACTAGTCTCAATGTGGCTTTAGAGATTGAAGGACTTGTTTTCGGCATTGATGCGGTGGTTGTGCCAATTCACCCCTTTGACTTGATTGTGGGCATGGATTAGTTATCTCGTTACCATGCTATCATTCATTGATATATTTTTTAAGAAGTGATCATAGTTGATACTTAACTCACAGAAAAAATGATCGAATAGGCGATGGAAAATTCAGACGGTATCACATTGTGATACCATCTAAATTAATCACATGGCAGTTGTCAATTTGTCATTCCCACAATACAATATTGTCGCCTCTTCCATAACACAATCGTATAGAAATATATCACCACATACCTAACAGGTGAGCCCTAAGAGCATGTACAATGCAAGATGCTTATATATGAATGTTTAAAGAGAGAGAATATAGCCACATCATCAAGCACTCATGCAAAAGTTATTTTCTCCAATACAAGCATCTCTTCTATGGGTGCTTAGATGCTATATTATCTATTAATAGATATAGTTATACACATAAGCACCTACTAAGCACCGATGCTTATTTAAGCATCTATGCTTCAAAATAAGCACCTTATCTATCCTATGTGGTAAGAAAAATCAGTTTTTCATTGCTAAGCATCTCTCTAAACATCTGCATTGTACATGCTCTAAGTAGCCTCCCTAGTCCCTACATTTCCCATCCACCCATTGCTGCAGAAATGCGTTCCTACAGCACAAGAAAGAAATGTAGTTTCGCGTAGCAGTAAATAAATCCGCAGCATTGGGGTTTTCGATCAACACAATCTCCAGTATACACTACCTTTGCGATTAATATCACAATTGCAGTCCAAGTCCAAGCGCAGCCTAAAACGCCAAGCACTAATGTACAACCGAACGACTTTATACGGGCAAGAGGGAAAGGAGATCGTGGAGAAGCAGTGGCAGTGGCTGAGGCTCTCACCTCGTCGTCTCCGGTGCAGGAGGAGATCTCCCCCCCCCCCTCATCCATAGCGCAGCCTCGCCGCCGACAAGGAGCTTGCCGGGGTGGGCTGGGGTTTGGCGGCGGAACCGGGTGCGGGTTGCGGGATTGGAGAGGAGGGGGGAGCTTATGGGCTGAGCTGGATTATTCTAGTACTAGAGTTTGAAGAAGGCAGAGAGGCCCAGGCCCATTATATCAGCGACCCAAGCCCGGCTATTCTGGACAAGGAAGAAAATACATGCATATATTCATTTTACTGCCATTATATATTGCGTACCAGATTTAATATAAACAATATTTTTTTCAGAATCGAAGAGGATATTATAGGCCTAACTGCAACTACAACAACATGAAGAAACCAGCCACAAGTTCAGTAGCTATGAGCATTATTCCAAAGCTAGGAGACCAACTGCGGCAAAACGGTGTGAAGGAAAAAAACTTGCCCAACTTGATTCCGTAAAGAAAACACCGTCCCCTACTTACATTCTTTCAAGGGTTGGGATCAACCATAATTAACTGGGGAGCAACACATCAGTCACCAACTGGGGGGCAATTATGTCACGTACCCCAAACTCCAAACACAAATGGCAACAGGATTCAGTCGGTGCAAATACAAACGTCACGTACCAACGCAAGATACAAGGGCCTGGTGATACAAATTGGGAGAAGTGGAAGTGGAGACTGGGAAGATAAAAAAATTTGTCGGCATTGTACAATACTTTATTTTCTGGAGACTTTCCTGTAATACAAAATGCATCCATTCCATAACAGAATCAAACAGGGAAGATAAACTTGCTGAGAGCAGCTGACTGACGAGCCCCTCGGTTACAGCAGGGTTTCAAAATCTGTTTTGAAAATTTACTGAGGGTCTGATATTTCTGATTTTCGGAAAACTTCAAATCAAAATTTGAATTTTTTTGAAGTTCAAACGAAAAAGATGAAAAACACAGCTTGAAGGGTTAGGACCCAAGACCTCTTTCTTCAAGGCCAAAGACCTTACCACATACCAGGGGCGGACCCAGTGGTGGGTCAGGTGGGGTGTCAACCCCCCTATCGCTGGTTGGCCGTGTGTACCTCTCTCATCACCTACAGCTCTACGCTAGCCATATGAATGATCTTATCAGGCTTAAAAAAGTCATTGTATGATGAAGAAAATTGTATTTGTAATGGTAATTACAAACCACAACGACATCTTGGCTCTTGCCGTGGAGCCTATCTCCCTCTCATGTCTACAAGTCTATCTTAAGCCGGCAACTTGGTATTCAGCAAACTGGTCAGTAAGTCCTATTACCCCCCCCCCCCCTAAAATTTGATCCTGCGTCCGCCACTGCCACATACATTTGATTTGAAATGGTTATGAATTTCCTTTATGTTTGATAAGAATCATGTAAAAACAAAATTTTTTTGACTGATACCAAATTTTACCGGGACCAATGTTTCCGATTTTCGGCCGGTTTGGAAAACCCTGGGTTACACTAGTCATTTGCATTTGCTGAGTTGCTAAGTATAGAAATGCACTTCCTACGTTTCACATTCACACCTTTTCAGGATTGCTGCAGTCTGCAGAAATAGGTTCCTACTGCAGAAGAAATAATACCTTTTGTTTTGCACAGAAGTTAAGAAATCCGTAGAACTGGGTGTGGAACCTTTGGATCGAAGAAAGAAATTCTCCAGTATAATTATCTTCTCTGAAAAATGTCGAGCATCAGCACGGAACCGTCAAACATGGCACCTACTATATCCGAGCAGGAAATGAGATGAGGTCGTTGTGATTCCTCTCGCCTCGTCGTATTGTGAGGCGGACAAGAACTCCGCGCCACCGCCGCGACCGATAGCGCCTGCCAGTGTTTTTTTTACAATGAAGAATTTCATTATGAGTGGATTTTTTTGGCTGATGGCTTATGGTTTATGGCTTAAATATTTAAATTCTGACTGTTTACGAGAGGTAGTATATATAGAAAAATAGTCACATGTAATTTTGGCCGGTATAGCAGCTGAACTCAATACACTTTTTACTACAATCTTTCTATTAACCCCTTTTTTAAAAATACACCGTTTAAAAGCTAATTACACAGTTGACAGTACGAGCATAAGCTGCCTTTAAGCCAATCCGAACTCACCCTATATTGGTTTGGGCAAGGATAATTGAGCTCAATTGCTGCAGTAACTTTTCTGAATTAATGAAGCCCGAGGGCCCAAGGTGTGTATGTTGCTATGGATATCGCGAACAAGTCTTGTTTTTTTGCGGTTTCTAAGAGTGGCTTTTGACTTTTGCTAAAGTATCTAGCTTTTAAATGACGCATTTTTTAAAAAAAGGGTCTATAAGTTAATTATAGTACACGTTAATAACTCAACATTTGTACTAGCTAAAATCGTAAACGAGTATCTCTTTCTCCGTAATCTCTCTCATGAACAGATCAAAATTTAAAAATTTTAATTATAAGTCTTAAATCACAGCCATAAACATAAAAAAACCAGTTCCTTTAGAACAGGCCCGATATCATGTCTCCGGAAGCTGCTCATCTCCCTGAGGCGACGGGGTTCAGGGAGCCTATCCTTGCGCGCGACGAATCAAATCGCCCAATCTTGCTTAATCCGCCTCCCTTCGCCCATGCGTGCTCAATCCGCCTCCTCGCCCTTCCTTACGGCCCACCAGCGCAAAGACCGCCCAGCTTCTCTCTCGGCAGCCTCACGCGCCACACGCCCGAGCCGCTGTAGTCATGCCACCGCCACGGCGTCGTCCTCGCCTCGCCGACAAAGACGCGCTCGCCTTCGCTGTCTCACGCGTCGCCGCCGCCTTCGCCGCTGCCGACGCACACAAAGCAGCAGCTCACACTCGCCTCGCCTCTCGCTCCGTTTCGTCCGCGCCTTCGCGAGCGTGGCCGCCCATAAAGCTGCAGCCGAGGCGGCGCCGAGATCGCCATCTCGCCTCCTTCATCTCCCCACACTCCCACACCATCGCTTCCTCCTCGAGCTCGCGATGCCGCACCGCACCTCGCCGGCCGCGCCCACCTCTTCGCTCGCCAATCCGGTGATCTTCTTGTTGGATTATGTGGGCCAAGCCCATATAATAAGAATAATTCCTATTAAATCTCAAAGGCCCACTCATGCAAAGGTGGCATGCATGTGACCTTTAGTACCATATTGCTAGTTCTAGGAGAGGAAGACCACCTTAAAAGAGATGGTGCACTCCTAGTCACTTGAGGCATGTGTGGAGAGAACTAGAGGATAACACGCGCCGCGCGCGCTCGCCTCGCCTCGCCGGGCCGGGCGGGCCGAGCGGCGGCGCGGCGCACGGCACTGCGTGAATGGTCCGCCAAAATCCGCTCCAGTGCTTGCGCACGCGGCTTCCTTTGCGCTTTATCTTTTCTGTTTTTGTGTGGCGGTGAATCCGGATCGGTTACGCGACTAATCCGGTTCGGTTACGAGTTATGGAGAACGTGCAGGCGTCTTGATCACGCGTCCTGGTTTTCTATAAATACGGAGTCGCCGCCTCCATACAGCATTATGCGAAAATCAATCTAGGGTTTTGCCTCCTCCATCCATTGTGCTGCGCCGTCCCACGTAGTCTACTCCGTCCCGTCCGCCGGCGTGCACTGTCGTTCGGGAGAGCAGGTCTCGGAACCGCCGCCAAGTCCCGCACCGGGAGAGGCGAATAAGGTTTTGGGAAGCGCTCGCGCGCGCCGCCGTAGCTCGCTCGTCTTCCTCGCTGTTCGGCCGCGAATCGTCATCGACTTCGTGTCATCTCACCGTGCTGCGGCGTCTACATCGGCAAACCGATCGTAATGTAACCATCGATGCGTAACGGTCATGTTCTTCGTATTAGATCTGTTCATGTACGCTTTCTGGTTTACATGTCTAGATCTTTTATGCTGTCATGGTTCTCGTTATTGTGCGTGCATGATGTCATGATTAATTTATGGAATAAATTAAACCTACATGTGCTTATATTTTCAACAATCCAAAACCTTATTGTAGGCATTGTGGTTTTACTATGGCTGGATTTGTCGATGCACCGAGGCCGGATAAATTCTCCGGTGTGCACTTTAAGAGATGGCGATCGGGTCACTCGTGGCTTATCGCTATGAATGTATTCGGGTTAGTAATGGCAAGCTGAAGGTGTTCTTGATGCTGAAAAGCGAAAGAATTCGAGACCGCCACTATTCTCTTTGTTGGATGCATTCTTAGTGTTCTTGCTGACCGTCATGCGAGGTGTATATGCACATGACAGACGCGAAGGAGTTATGGGATGCATCAATTCCAAATACGGTGCTCTCGATGCAAGAATGACATGTATGTCATGGAGCAATTTCATGACTACAAGATGGTTGATAACCGCTCAGAGTAGATCGGGCTCATGAGATACAGGCCATTGCCAAGGAACTCGAACTCTGAAGTGTGCCTTACCCGACAAGTTTGTGGTGGATGTATTATTGCGAAATTACCTTCTTCATGGAGGAATTTCGAACAAGACTCAAACACAAGAGACAAGAATACTCTGTTGAGAATCGATTGGGTCTCTTGAAATTGAGGAGAAAGCTCGGAAAAGGACGCTGTGTCTAAGGGTGATGGAGGGCGCCTAGTGCCAATGTGGTACGAAACCCTCAAGCAAGAACAAAGGGAAATTTGTTAAAGCCCAACAGACAACCAACTTCAAGAAGAAGAAGAACAACAACAATCGGGATGATAGAACTTGCTTTGTGTGCGGTGAGCCTGGTCACATGGCCAAGAAGTGCCCACAACGCAAAGGAAAGAAGGCACTGCAGATAGACTTCTAAGTCCGCCAACGTGACCATTGACAAGACCGGAGATGGGATGGGTATGGTAATTTACCTCATCGTTCTTTCGCTTAGTCAATCTACCAATTGGTGGATTGATACAGAGCTAATGTACATGTGTGTGCTGATATTTCGTTGTTTTCTTCTTATCAGTCGCCCGAGATTCCTCCGTCCTAATGGGGAATGGGTCACATGCTACTGCTCATGGTGTTGGCACGGTAGATCTGAAGTTTACTTCAGAAAGATCGTCTGGTGAAGAACGTGCAGCATGTCCCTTCTATAGACAAGAATCTCGTTAGTGGCTCCCGCTTATGTAGAGACGGGCTTAAGTTGGTATTTGAGTCTAATAAAGTAGTCGTGTCTAAACATGGACATTTTATTGGTAAAGGCTATGAGTGCGGAGGCTTGTTCCGCTTTTCCCTATCGATTTCTGCAATAAGATCAGAAACCATATTTGTGGCGGTGTGGATGATGAGGCTAATGTTTGGCACTCACGTCTATGTCATATTAATTTTGGTTTGATGTCTCGGCTTTCAAGATGAATTTAATTCCAAACGTTTCCATCACCAAAGGTTCTAAATGCCATAGCTGTGTGCAATCAAAGCAACCTCGTAAGCCTCACAAGGTCGCCGAGGAGAGAAACTTGGCACCACTAGAACTCCCGCATTCAGATCTTTCGAGATGAATGGCGTGTTGACGAAGGGTGGAAAACGATATTTCATGACATTGATTGATGATGCAACTAGGTTCTGTTATGTGTATTTATTGAAAACGAAAGATGAGGCTTTAGACTATTTTAAAATCTATAAGGCGAAGTTGAAAACCGCTTAAATAGAAAGATAAAAGACTTAGGTCGATCGTGGTGGAGAGTATTTCTCAACGAATTTGACTTATTTTGTGAGGAACATGGCATTATACATGAGAGGACGCCTCCTTATTCCCCGAGTCAAATGGGATTGCCGAAAGGAAAACCGCACGTTGATCGACTTGGTGAATGCCATGTTAGATATCGGGATTACCTAAGGCATGGTGGGGAGGCTTTGCTAACGTCTAATCACGTATTAAATAGAGTTCCTAACAGAAATAAGGACAAAACACCATACGAGGTATGGATTGGGAGAAAACCATCACTTTCTTACTTGCGTACCTGGGGGTGCTTGGCGAAAGTTAATGTGCCAATAACTAAGAAACGCAAGCTTGGACCTAAAACGTGGATCGTTTTTAGGATATGCTAATCATAGCATTGCCTATAGATTTTTGATAATTAAAACTGAGGTACCTGACATGCATGTTGGTACAATTATGGAGTCTCGAGATGCAACATTCTTTGAGAATATTTTTCCTATGAAGGATACACATAACACTACTAGTCAACCTTCTGAAATAATTCCCAGTTCAATCACATCACCTGAACCTTTTGAACATACACATGAACTTGTCAATGAGGAGGATGACAGTGGAGCTCCTAGAAGGAGCAAGAGACAAAGGATATTCAAATCCTTTGGTGATGATTTCACTGTGTACCTTGTGGACGACACTCCCAAGTCTATTTCGGAAGCGTATGCATCCCCGATGCAGACTACTGGAAGGAGGTCTGTCCAGTAGTGAAATGGATTCCATTATCGCTAATGGAACACGGGAGCCGACAGATAAACCTTATGGGTGCAAACCCGTAGGGTGCAAGTGGGTGTTCAAAAAGAAGCTTAGGCCGATGGTACTATTGAAAAGTATAAGGCTCGGCTTGTTGCCAAGGGCTATACTCGAGAAAGAAGGCGAAGATTTCTTTGACACTTACTCACCGTTGCTAGACCGACCACAATTCGAGTACTACTTGCTTTGGCTGCCTCACATGGTCTTCTCGTTCATCAAATGGACGTTAAGACAGCTTTTCTTAACGGAGAGCCGGATGAGGAAATTTACATGGAACGACTGATGGATTTGTAGTAGAAGGTCAAAAAGGCAAGGTGTTAAAACTGTTGAAATCTTTGTATGGTCGAAACAAGCCCCTAAGCGGTGGCATGAGAAGTTCGATAGAACACCGACATCTGCAGCTTTGCTGTCAATGAGGCGAGATAAATGTGTATACTATCGCTATGGTGGGGTGAGGAGTTATTCTATGTTTGTATGTGGATGACATCTTGATTTTTGGGACAAACATCGATTGTGATAAATGAGGTCAAATCATACTTGTCTCAAAACTTTGATATGAAAGATCCGGGAGTGGTGATGTTATTCTAAACATTAAGTTGGTTAGAGGTGAGGATGGGATTACACTTTGCAATCTCATTATGTGGAAAAGGTCTTGAGCCGTTTTGGCTTTTCCGACACAAGCCTTCTCCAACACCTTATGATCCTAGCGTGTTACTTCGTAAGAATAAGAAAATTGCTAGGAATCACCGAATACTCCCGGATAGTTGGCTCGCTAATGTACCTAGCTAGTGCAACAAGGCCGGACATCTCCTTTGCTTTGAGCAAATTGAGCCGGTTTACATCTAACCCGAGATGATCATCGAAGGCGCTTGAGCGAGTGTTGCGCTATCTGAAAAGTACCTCGAACTTTGGACTTCACTATACTGGGTACCCGTCGGTCTTTGGAGGGTTACATGATTCCAACGGATCTCGATGTCGATGAGATCAAAGCCACTAGTGGATATGTTTTCACTATTGGTGGTGGTGTTTGTTTCATGGAGGTCTTGCAAATGCACCATTTTGACAAGGTCAACCATGGAAGCGAGCTTGCGGCACTAGACACCGCTATTGTTGAGGCGAATGGCTACGAGATCTATTGATGGATCTACCTACGGTGGAAAAACCGCGCGCTATCCTTATGAATCGTGATAATCAAACCGTTATCGCTAAAGTGAACAGTTCTAAGGATAATATGAAATCGTCTAGGCATGTTAAGAGACGATTGAAGTCCATCAGAAATTGAGAAACTCCGGAGTTATAACCTTGGATTACATCCAAACAGATAAAAACCTGGCAGATCCCTTTACAAAGGGACTATCACGGAATGTGATAGATAGTGCATCGAAGGAGATGGGTATGAGACCCATGTGAGTTATCTATGGTAGTAACCCAACCTATGTGATCGGAGATCCCGTGAATTAGGATCTGGGAAAAACAAGCCATTAGTTAACTGAAGGAGAGTAATTTCAACCCTCTCTATGTGAAGATGCAATACTCTCAGAAACTGCAAGGCAGGTTGACTAAGGTCTTAATGTGTTCCATTGGCTTTTAGAAGCGAAGACGCTATCCTGCAGAGCGTTCTTGAAAGAACACACCTATATGAGCCCGACTGTTAGTCGCAGTCTATGGAGATCTTGGGTAATCTCCTACTAAGCTCATGAAAAGACCAAGGAGTATGACTTATACGCTCCAACCGAGGGGTAGCCCACTGGCGGCCTAGTATCAGTTAAGTCTTTAAGTGAAGCTTGCTTGCACCAAACTTGCAATTCAAGGCATAGTCCATTGTTCAAGTTGTGAGTAAGTGTAGCTTGGAGTTCTAGGTGGATGTTCAACCTTAATCGGTCTCCATCGAAATACTGATATATAAACAGTACATTGGAATTCAGGCAAATCTCTGTGGGACTTTGAGATCTGGTGGGGGATTGTTGGATTATGTGGGCCAAGCCCATATAATAAGAATAATTCCTATTAAATCTCAAAGGCCCACTCATGCAAAGGAGGCATGCATGTGACCTTTAGTACCATATTGCTAGTTCTAGGAGAGGAAGACCACCTTAAAAGGGATGGTGCACTCCTAGTCACTTGAGGCATGTGTGGGAGAGAACTAGAGGATAACACGCGCGCGCTCGCTCGCCTCGCCTCGCCGGGCCGGGCCGGGCCGGCGGGGCGGCGCGGGCGCACGGCACCTGCGTGAATGGTCCGCCAAAATCCGCTCCAGGTGCTTGCGCAGACGCGGCTTCCTTTGCAGTTTTATCTTTTGCTGTTTTGTGTGGCGGTGAATCCGGATCGGTTACGCGACTAATCCGGTTCGGTTACGAGTTATGGAGAACGTGCAGGCGTCTTGATCACGCGTCCTGGTTTTCTATAAATACGGAGTCGCCGCCTCCATACAGCATTATGCGAAAATCAATCTAGGTTTTGCCTCCTCCATCCATTGTGCTGCGCCGTCCCACGTAGTCTACTCCGTCCCGTCCGCGGCGTGCACCGCTCGTCGAGAGCAGTCTCGGAACCGCCGCCAAGTCCCGCACCGGAGAGGGCGAATAAGGTTTTGGGAAGCGCTCGCGCGGCGCGCGCTGTAGCTCGCTCGTCTTCCTCGCTGCTCGCTTCGCGAATCGTCATCGACTTCGTGTCATCCTCACCGTGCCTGCGGCGTCTACATCGGCAAACCGATCAGAACAGAACCATCGGTACGTAACAGTCATGTTCTTCGTATTAGATCTGTTCATGTACAGTTTCCTGGTTTACATGTCTAGATCTTTTATGCCTGTCATGGTTCTGTTATTGTGCGTGCATGATGTCATGATTAATTTATGGAATAAATTAAACCTACATGTGCTTATATTTTCAACACTTCTTCCCAAACCACTTGCGTCACGGCGTGTTATAATAGCCTTCAAGTATATTTTCCCGTCAATCAATTTCGTTCTTCCTCAAAAGGAGCATCGTGCACCGTCGTCTTCGCTGTCTCTGTGTAGGTGGTCTATGAGATCAAGAAATACTGGAGGACACACCTGAGGAAGAAAGCACAGGAGAGGAAAATGAACATGTCACCATCGTCCTCCTCATCATCGTTGACACGCCAAACATGCCTTCTTGGGACTGCACCAATCATCGGGATGGACGGAGGCAGCACTCGTAATGGCAGTAGCTGCATAGCAAGTGTACTTAGGGACAACCAGAGTGTCATGGATGGATATGGAGGGAAATCGTGGCACCTGCCATGCTGGCCATTAACGAAAGGAAGGAGAAAGCATGCAGCAATGTCCCCTGTCCTCTGCTGCCATCTACTATGGAGATTACTACTGCGCTGAGGTATTCTGGAGGATGGACGATGAAGAAATCTTAACTAATATAGATCGGTTTTGCTAAATCTCAGTTGCCTTGTTGTTTGTTATTTATCAGTCGATTTTGCAGCCTTCATATCTGTCTGTGTGATTCGCGCAGTTTGCGATTGGATTATTGGACCATTTTTGGATCGGACTACGTTTGTCGTTCTAAATTGGAACCCAACAGTTAATTGTGTAATAGTCTACATCAAACAGTTTGCATATTCTTTTTTACAAGAATGTTTTTCCTCACATCCCTGTTATTTTCAGTGCTCCGTTTTCAGCTACAGTATTGCCACAGCTCTGTATTGTACTAGGTCATAGTTGCTTCAGTGTTTTTCCAGTTGTCATCCTGTTTAAAAGAAAAGGACATGTACTAGTGAAATTTATATTCCCATTAGCATATTTTAGAAAGGCGAAGAGTGATTTGAAAGAGTACTAACCCATGGCTGGTTTTTCAGCAGTTTTGATCTGAAGATGTTTGTTCTTCTTTAATTGCAGTGTTTATTGATGCAGTCTTTATCTATCTGCTTTAATTGCAGTGTTTATTGATGCAGTCTTTATTTAGAGCATCTTTTATTAGAGCATAATGCAGTTTTCCTAAGAGCATCTTCATTTTGTAGAAGCAGTGCACCCGTGGATCAAGTTGAAAGAAGTTTATATTTGCAGAAAAAGAAAATGAACGGTAGGTGAATTTGCAGAAGAGAACTGAACTGTAGTGGGACAAGATGAAGTGCAGGCAAGCTTAGTTTCTCTGGATTCAAATAAACTGTCTCAGGGTTTCATCTACATGAGAATTCTACGTTCTTACTTTTTAGTATTCTTGGTTCAGTTTTGATCTACGGGAGCAATCAATCTACATGGAGGGAATTCAAGGTTGATGCATTGCTGGAATCAATCTCCAAGTTTCCCTATTCTTTTGGATTGTCAACCTTGTCAATAGGCCACGCATTGGATTCAGCTTACCTGGGTTCTTGGCCTTGTTTTCTTTCCGTTTTCTTCTTGATCCTTTCCCATCGCGCTCTGTTTTCTTTTGTTGCGTTTCTTCTTTATTTTTTTTCTTTATGATCAATTCAGTTTCGCTCAGGAGGATGCATGATCTGTCGCTGTTACCATCGCAGTCAGAGGCCTTTTTTATTCTTTGTTGCGCTTCACAATGTCAAAGGCCTAATGTGAGAACGCCCAATGGCCACGATGAAAAAGGACCAGAGAAAAGAAATCCTACAAAAAAATTTAAATAAAAGCCCAAGGAGTAAGCCCGGTAAGATCTCATAGACCCGTTAAGCATTCTTGAATAGACACTCCCTTTTTTTCAGAAGGGGTCACAGTTGATACGAAACAACAGAAAAGGACCGCGACCAAATAGGCGATAGAAAATTCAGATGGTGTACCTATCGCCTAATAACATCTCCACTTGCGCGCGCGCATGCTATATTTGTAGAAACATGACCAAATTGCCTACCATTCAATGGTAGATTAGTTAGCACTACAAGACTACGTAGTTGCCAATTAGTCATTCCTGCAATACGATATTGTGGCCTCTTCCACAACGCGATCGAATAGAAATTTGTAATTCGTGGGTAATCATTTCAATTCAAACAGTAAGCAGCGGGGGTGGGAGGCGGTTTGCAACATGCCGTGCCTGTGACATTATATCATCATAATCATCATAGCTTCTTTAACACCCTATTTATTTTATCTTGAGTTTCTAACTTATTTTTCACTATTCATAAATTTTATCTTTTTTAATAAACTTTTAGCTTTTTTCAGTTTTTTTGCTGATTCTTTTTTTCCGTGTTCGTTTGCGTTGTCCGTGTCATTATTTTTCAGCCCAACTAAACAGAGTCTAAGGCCCTGCTCAAAAAGCCTTAAAAAATTAAAAATAGAAAAAATAGATTAGCCCGTCATAGACAGTACAAATGAATACAAGAAAAAAATAGAATCATAAAAAAATCAAAAAACAAGAAAAAGATAAAATTATTAAATAGTGAAAAATAAATTAGAAGCTTAAACGAAACGACTGGAGCCTAGAGCAAGGAATGGACGTGCTCTCAGCGATGCCGTACGAGTCCGCCGATTGCCCTCCGAACGGCGCGTGTCGCTCCCGTCTGTTAAGCTTTGCACCGGTAGCGCTGTGCACGCCTCGAACGCTCCGTTCATCCCCCCATGGCCTCGCCTCGCCTGTTCCACCTACTTTGCATTACTGCCATGCGGCCCTCGCTTCGGTCAGTCCTTGCGGTGTTCGACGGGCCTCGCCGTTCCCTTTCCTTCTCCGGTTCCGGCCGTGCAGAAATCGCTCGCCGTTGCCTTCCCCAGCCCTGGTTTGAACTTCCCTCTTGTGTTTTCTGTGTGTGCTTCCTTTAAATTTGGCTTGGTGCGGCGCCGTTGTTCTTCTTTGGTTGGCCTACTTCCTTTGGGTTTGCCTTGTTGCGGCGCCGTTGTTGCTCTTTGGTTGCCTTTCGAGTGCTTTCGATTTCCCTTTTGCTTTTGCCTATTGCGGATCCGGTCGTGTGTCCTTGGTTTCGTTTCGATTGATTCTGATTTTTGCTCTACCTTTTCGGACCGTGCTTTCTGGTCTGGGTTTTTGTTCGTGCTCGGTTGTTGGGTTTGTTTATGCCTAAATCGGAGAATGATGAAGCCTAAACGTTAATGCTGATGTTGAAGTATATCCACGCTTTCTTAGGTGAATACCCTGGCTGCTGCTGTCTGCTGATGTTGTTGACTGCAGCAATCCAAAGAATTCTAAATATTATGTTGTTATTGTTCAGGTAAGCTTTAAGATCTCAATGTACTATCTTCAAATTCATTGTAGTATATTTATCTTAATAGCACAAATATGCTTGCAGTATATGGCACGGCTTAATGCTAAAAACATCAAGAACTTCCTCTATGCCCTAAACAAGAAGCAGATACTAAAAAATAGATTTATCAGTAAGATTGTTTATGATGTATTGAAAGTTCTTTAATCTCTAATTTTTCATTTGTAAGCTGATGTGTGTACTCTTAGTCATCTGAAGTCTTCTATCTTTCTTCAGAATCATTAGACTGTCCATAGCTTAAAAAAATGCATATATCGATTTGCTTAAATTTCAACATCTTCAAGTATGGCTGCAGGCCTACTATAGTACTATTGCTGTAATCTCAAAGAAGTGATGCTGTTTTCTTTTGTTTGATGCAGCGAGGCTGGCACCAGAAGAGGAATCACTCAAGCTTACTGGGTTTGTGCATAATGCTGTTACATGCATTGGAATGGAAACAGACATATCAGTAATGTAAATTTCTTGTTACCATGTCGTTTCTTGAAGGATGTATGCTGGTGAAGATAGTATCATAAGGGTTAAATTGAATTTGAAATATCTGTGCTTTGCATATTCATATCTAACATTCTGTACTTAAGCGCTTAAGAATTCTTAATAGCACAAATATGCTTGCAGTATATGGCACGGCTTAATGCTGAAAACATCAAGAACTTCCTCTATGCCCTAAACGAGATGTAGATACCGAAAAAGAGATTTAATAGTAAGATTGTTTACGATGTATTGAAAATTCGTTAATCTCTAACTATTCATTTGTACCATGTCGCTTCTTGAAGGATGTATGCTGGTGAAGATAGTATATCATAATGGTTAAATTGAATTTCAAATATCTGTACTTTGCATATTCATATCTAACATTATGTACTTAACCTACCATCTTCCCGAGCTTTTCGAGACCTGCCCACATTCTGTAAGAGTAAATTGATGGTGTTACACTATTAGTAATAGATATATGGTCAACTTTCAACTCTACTTGGACTGAAACATCTTTCTGAGTTGTTATTGTAATAAAATACAGTGTAGGTTTGCTCAAAATATATGTGTTCTGAATGGACAATTTTTTGACATCTGTGTTTATTGTATCATTGGTTGTATTTCTTGTTTCCATGAAAAGACAAGATCATATAAATGTGAAATTTGCAAGGTATCTGATACAAAAGAGTTCCCCCTCAGGTTATCATAGATGAAGCTATCACCGGGTTGGATGAGGATTTCTTCTGGTTGTCGTCGTCACGAAACACTGTTTACAGGTATTTTGTCGCATTTAAAAGATATATTTTGAAGCATTTCATATGTTACTTTGTTAGTTCAGCACCGTGCCCCACACAATGGTTATACACATATACGACCATATGTATATACACGCATTTGCTACAGCCGATCCTATACGTATTTCCTGGCCGGTTCGTTCCACCCCCACACCGGCGTATGCCTCGGGCACTGCGTTCATCCCCTCGGGTCTCGACTGTTTCACCTACCCAGCTCTACCGCATTCTCCTCTTCCTGTAATACCAGGACCGGCACGGCCCAGCCCCGGCCCATGTCGTGCCACCTATAAGAGAGAGATCTGGGAAGGAAGAAGCAAAAGTCAGTTTTATTTCCCCTTCTCACCTGGCTCCTGCTGCTGCTCCCCCGCGTGTGCTGTTATTGCCGCTTGCGTAACCACTGGCGTCGCCACCGCTAGCTCGCCGGCGTCGCCGCTCGTCGTCTCCGGCAACCGCTGCCGTCCTCCCCCGCGCGCCGTCGTGGATTAGCCGCCGGTGTCGCCGCCCCTGCTGCGGACGCCGCTCGGGTGCGCCGTCGCCACCGCCGCTGGCGCGCATGCCGTCGACCAGCTGCCCGTGCTGCCGCTCCTCGCCATGCGTTGCCGCCGCGACAACGCGCCGCCGCGCCGCGCGCCACCGTTGCTGCCGCTCGCGCGCCATCGTTGCTGCCGCCGCCTACCGCTTGCCCTCGCGCTACCGCCCGCGCCTTGCCTCCCTCCGCCCCGTAGCCGCTGCCGCTCCCCTGCCCCGCTCGGGCGCTCGCCGCGCAAGGGGTCAAGGGGAGAGCGGGGAGCTGCCCGTGAGGGGAAGGCAAGGGGCCGGCCGGTGAGGGAGGAGGAAAGCGCAGGAGTTGCCCGAGTGAGGAGCAAGGGGGAGCGCCAGCCGTGGCAGTGAAAAGAAGAAGAGAGTGTTGCCGACAGTGAAGGAAGAAAGAAGAGTGCTGGCCAGAAAAAAAAAGAGAGAAAAGAAAGAGAAAGGAGGAAAAGAAATAAAGAAAAAGAAAAGAAGAAAGAGAAAGAGAAAGGAAAGAGAAGAGAGGAAAAAAGGGGGAAAGTCCGACTCGTCGCCAGATCTGCCCGATCCGGCTGAGTCAGAGGAAGGCAGTGTCCCGATCCGGTCGCTCGGGGCCAGGGTAACGCCTCGAAAACCCTTGTTTATTTGCCGAGTCGGGTATAAGTAGTATACCGATAATTAGAATTGATGCATGAGACCATTTAATTATCGTTATGAATATAAATACCTGGTCGGTGCAATCGGTACTGTCACTGTTGACCTGATCGATCCGTGGCAGAGGAGGGAGGAGAGAATAAATTGAGATTAGACAGTGTAACTAATTAAAGTAAGATTAAGCGTGTAGAGTTTGATCGGCGAGTATAAATGATGAAATCGCTAAACGTTCGAATTGATTAAGCACCGGGACAATGGGGTGTTGCCTGGTGGGACAGGAATGAGTTATGTCGAATTGGGCGTTAAAGCGATGTCATTTGCTTGTACTTGAATGTATTGCATGAGTAATGAATTGAAATAGCTAATGCTTGTTCAGGTGGCGGTTCGAGTCTGGTGCCGTCCACGCACTGTCCGCCAGGTTAACAGGCAAGTGCATGGTAGAATAGAAAATTTTGGCAAATGTTTGTTATTCGTGTTCCCATGCCATGATTTACAGTTGTTGTGGGGGTGGCCCAACCCCCTGTAACTGGACCTTGCAACTGGCGTAATATGTAATTGGCCCGATAGTGTAGAGGAATATACTCATGTAAATATACCAATGTACCCTCATCCTTTGTAAATACTAAGGGATAGAATGGGGATTTCCCATTCTACCCCACTCATGTATATAAACCCCCAGGAGGGGCAGGGGAAGGGACATCCTCTCATTCTTACCAACTCTCCCACAGATCTAACTCTCCTTTTCCCCTTCTACTAGTCCCCTTCTTCACTGTTTGGCCTGTAGCCACAACAATAGTATTTATGAGATGTGTGATTATGTGCTAATCATACCTGGATGAGTAATGTTTATGATTAGACATGCACATTTGAAGCATATTGCTCATGCAAAATGCATAAGAGCCAGGTCGGTGAGAAAGTCATAGGACTAGTCCGGAGTGCTCTTGAATGAGAGATAGGTCAGTGAGAAAGTCAAATGACTAGTCCAGAATGCTCTAGAGAGGTAGGCAAATGAGTGGTCCATCGACGGGTGGACACTCCGCTATATCGGTATAAGCTACAGTTATAGGGCATACAGATGCATATAGATGCATTGCATGAAAGTGATAGAGAAAGTGATACAGTTACAGACAGATTTGATTTACAGTTACAGCATTGATTTATAGTTTACAGACATAGAATTGAATGACAGTTTACAGACATAGAATTGAATTACAGTTTACAGACATAGAATTGATTTACAGTATACAGTTACAGGTTTAATTTACAGTTTACAGTCATAGAGTAGATTTACAGCTTACAGTTCATGCAATTGATTGAATTGCTAAAGTGATGTTACTGTTTTATCATGTGCTTGCTGAGTTTCCGGACTCACTCTTGCTTTGTTATTGTTTTTAGGTGAAGGATGACGACATGCATGGAATGTGGATAGTCCTTTTGGCACTGCACATATGAAATAACAGTTTAGCCGTACACTGAGTTTTTATGTTTAATATAATGTTAAGACTTGTGGCTCGCTGTTTGGTTTAGCTTGCTTGCGAGCCAGAATGGCGGGTCTCCATGGTCGTGGAGCCCACCGTTTCTGTTTATGTTATAACTTGTGAAATATGAAGTTAGTTTTTGCAATTATCCTACTGTTATTTGTGGTTTGCTTCCGGTGGGTAAGGATATAAAAAGAACAGAGGAGGTGCTGCTAAAAGTTGAATTAGCAACACTTTTGAATTGGTAAGGGTGTGGTGGTAGCATCTTGAACCCTGTGGAGGGTCGGGGTGTTACACTTCCACGGTGCACGTCCAGACGGCGGGCCTCCCGCCACTCCGGCCGTTTCGTCCCGCTACCTACACTCTTCGCCTTCGCCGCTCTTCGCCTTCCCTGTGCTCTTTACTTCGTGAGTTCCGTCCGTGCAAACATCGCTTGCCACTGCTTTCCCCGGTGCTATTTCCGACTCCGCTCTTAGGTTTTCGGCCTCTGCTTTTGAAGGAGTTTTTCTTGTTGCGGTGCCGTTGATCCTCTTCCCTTCCCGTGCTTCTTATTTCTGCTCTGCTTTCCCGGCTCTACCCCTTTCTTCGAATTCGGTTGGTTCAGCTCCCTGTATTCCGCTTTCAGCCCGTGCTTGTGGCCATGCTTCCTGTGAAAGATTCTCCTCTTTACGAGTTAGTGTTAGTTTGGTGTCACTTTCTGTCAGGTTTATCATGTCTCTTTTCAGCTGATAGGTGAGGCTGGACTAAAAAAGTCATGATTAGTATTGTGGTTTGAATGTCTCTTTTTTGTGTGTCTGATGTTTCTTCATGTACTTGTCTTCAGTACCATTGGGAATTTGGGATATCGTACTGTCACTTAAAATCCCGTGATTGCTGTTTAGGTCAAGCTGAAACCAATCGTGATAGTTATTTTGCATTCTGGGACTAATCCGTATCCTCCGATTTTCTTTCTTCAGGTCAATTTGGAGGCTAAGGTGATTTGCAGCTCAAACATTGGGAGAGCCCTGACACAAGAAGTTGCATTGACTGATGCAAATTTCCTTATTGTTGGGAGATAAAGAAATGCATATCATAGGTAATATCAGTAAGCTACTTCTCTGTTACTGTACATATGTGGAGCTGAAATTTTCTGTTTGCATTATTGTTAATTTAATATGTAGTTTGTATGCATCTCAAGAGTAATTCTGACCATACATTACTCTTAAGTACTGCCGATGCCATTTCTCTTGGTCCTGTTAATTCGAATCCCAGAACACTCAATGTTACAGATGCTACCATACCAGGAATCATTTTGAGGCTGCAAACTACTGCTTCATGCATGCCCCAAAAAACTGCTCAGTGATTGCCATTGGAAGGGAGGGTCTACCGCAAAGTAGCATTCGATTGAAGTCCCAGTCATTTGATGGTAAGAACATTTGGTCATTTTTTTGAACTGCTTGACAAATGTCTATTCATGTACTAAATCTGATAATGAAAGTGCAGACAGCAACATCTCCTCAGGCTCAACATGGAGTAGAAGATTTCCACCACTTCATAAGCTACTTAGATCAAACTCGATGTGAAAGCAGGCTCAATCTACTAGTGAAGGCACTGAGGACAAGAGCTCACCGAGAGCTGTTCTTGACAGACTAGAGGAAGGGGAGCATCAAGTCACTGAAGAGTGCTACAACACATCCAGCAATGAGGTGAGCCGGCATGGCGACAATGGCATCTGGAGACGGTTGTCGGACATGAAGCTCTGGGTTCCATTCCGAAGGTCCTGACGATGATAACATGAAGGGCAGCGACGTTTGCTCGACCTATACTGAGGATTAGAAGCCTGCCTGAAAGTGCTACAGCTATCAAGAGATTTCAGTTGCTACCAATGACTTCCATCCAGGTAAATCTTTTCAAGTGTTTCATGTGATGAGTATTTCTGCATTACAGTTCTGAATGACCTAAACAATTTACAGAATTCATATCATGACAAATTTGTAAGATTGTAATCTGGCTGATGGTTTCCCATAGATAACATGGTGGGCAGAGGAGGCTATGCAGAAGTGCACAAGGGCATCCTATTTGATGGCCAATGTGTAGCTGTGAAGAGACTGGCAAAAGGCAAGCCTAGTGAGCAGGAGGAGAAGAGTTCCGGACAGAACTAGGGATACAAGGGCATGTCTGCTACCCAAACACAGCTTACCTGCTTGGATGCTGCATTGAGAATGGCCTGTATCTGGTATTCGAATTCTGTGCAAATGGAACACTCGCATCGGCTCTACACGGTATCGAATTTCAATCAGTGGTATTATTCAAAGCTAAGCTGTAGTTTTTGTCAATAACCATGTGACACAGGAGATCAATTTTGCAGGGAAGAGTGGGAAAATCCTTGAATGGCCTTTGAGGTACAAGATTGCCGTAGGCATTGCGAGGGGCTTGCAGTATCTTCACATGTCCTGCAAGCATCGGATCATCCACCGTGACATCAAGGCATCCAATGTACTTCTCGGCGATGACTTCAAACCTCAGGTAAACCTATTTTTCCCCGAATGATGACCCTTCTTCTAATCTAAAGAACAAAACAGTCAGTCGAGTACTATCTACAATGCATAGAATCTTCTGAATTGCACGATAATGAAAACAAATTGAATCAATATGATGTGATTTAATAAAGATGAGAACAGATTGCTGACTTCGGACTGGCAAAGTGGCTTCCCAAGCAGTGGATTAATCACTCTGTCATACTTATAGAAGACATATTTGGGTAAGCACTGTATACTGATGTCTTAAGTTGTACTCGAGATACATTTTGTCAATTGAAAATTTAACAGGTTCATATGAATTGTGACCAGGTATTTGGCACTAGAATACTTCATGCACGGCATCATCGACAAAAAAAACAATATCTTTGCTTTCACTGGAAGGAGGTCTATTGACTGCTCCAAGCTTAGCCTTCTTCAGTGGGTGAGCATCACTTGAATGAAAATACTCAAATGAGTGAAACAGAAACAATAGTTACCAAAGAACAATTCACATATATATCATTGTTGACTTGTTGTTGCTGTCTAGGCAAAGCCACTTCTGGAGGCTGGGTAAGTGACTGAACTTGCAGACCCGAACCTTGGTGATGACTGTTGGAATAACGCTTGTATTCCTCATATGGCCAAAGGGCCAATATATATACATGTACATGTGGCATATATGCAAGAAGCCCCTTATACAATGGGGTAAATACACAGTTATGTAATACACATCTAACACCCCCCTCAAACTCATGGTGGATCAACAACATGAAGTTTGGAGAGATGAAAACTGTGCTGAGCCCTGGTTTGTGCCTTTGTGAAGAAATCTGCCAACTGAAGCTCGGAAGGCACATACTGAAGAGCAACAATCTGGTCTTGCACCTGTGTCCTCATGTAGGAAGCATCAACACCAATATGCTTTGTAAGCTCATGCTTCACCGGATCTTTAGCAATGCTAATAGCACCTGTACTGTCAGACAAAAGAGGAGTCGGTGCAGAAACAGAAACACCAAAGTCCTCAAGTAACCACCGTAGCCAAGTAACCTCCGCAGTCAACAAAGTCATAGCTCGCAACTCAGCCTCAGCACTCGAACGAGAAACTGTTGTCTGCTTCTTAGTCTTCCAAGCAATGAGAGAACCACCAAGAAAAACACAATAAGCAGAGAGAGACCGGCGATCAGATGAATCACTAGCCCAGGTGGCATTAGAATATGCCTGGAGCTGTAAAGAGCTGGAGCGAGGGAAAAAGAGACGACGAGAGATAGTTCCACGAAGATATCGTAGAACACGAAGAAGATGACTATAGTGGAGCTGAGTGGGAGCTGAAACAAACTGACTCAAGATATGCACAGGGTACGAAATGTCAGGACGAGTGACACCAAGATAAACAAGGCTCCCAACAAGATGACGATAGCGAGTAGGATCAGCAAGAGGCTCACCATCCGTGGGACGAAGATGAACATTAAGCTCCATGGAAGTCTCAGCTGTCCGCTGATCAGTAAGAGAGGCACGATCAAGAAGTTCCTGGATATACTTTTCTTGGGACAGATAGAAACCCTCAGGAGTAGAAATAACCTCAATCCCAAGAAAGTAGCGAAGAGGACCTAGATCAGACATAAGAAACTGCTCATGAAGCCGCTCCTTGACAAAAGTGATATACTGAGGATCATCACCAGTAATGATCATATCATCAACATACAAAAGGAGAAGCGTCCGACCACGAGATGAAGTGTGGATAAAAAGAGCAGGATCATGAGCACTCGCCGAAAAACCAGCTGCAGTGACAACAGAGGAGAAACGATCAAACCAGGCACGAGGAGCTTGCTTGATGC
Source organism: Dendrocalamus sinicus (assembly GCA_036346575.1). Lineage (NCBI taxonomy): Eukaryota > Viridiplantae > Streptophyta > Magnoliopsida > Poales > Poaceae > Dendrocalamus > Dendrocalamus sinicus. Next base: position 53,480,095 of record CM070671.1, on the reverse strand, counting down.
CATAGAGAGATCGGCGAAGACGACAAACCATACCCTCAGGAATAGAATACCCAAGGGGTGGCTGCATGTAGACCTCCTCACGCAACTCGCCATTGAGAAAGGCATTCTTGACATCCAACTGAGAGATAGACCACTATCGAACAGAGGCCACAGCAAGAAGAGTGCGAACGGTGGTCATGTGAGTGACGGGAGCAAAAGTCTCATCATAGTCACGGCCATACTCCTGCTGGAAACCACGCGCTACAAGACGAGCCTTGTAACGCTCAAGAGAACCATCAGAACGAGTCTTAACCTTATAGACCCACTTGCACGTGATAGGAGTAACACGCGCAGGAAGAGGAACAAGATCCCACGTGCCAGTACCCTCAAGGGCAGCAATCTCCTCCGCCATCGCATGCTGCCACTCCTGAAGAACAACAGCATCACGATAAGAAGTCGGTTCGGCAAGAACTGCGGCAGCAAAACCAAAACGCTCAGGAGGCCGAATAGACTGGCGATCGCGAAGACTATAACGAGGAGTAGCCGAAGGAGATGACCCATCAGAAGGAGAGGGCATGTCAGAAGGAACCTCAACTCGTGGACGACGAGTATAGTAGAGAGGATAAGAAGGAACAAGATCATGAGCAGCCTCGGGGAGGATGCCGGTGATGAAGAAGGTGCTGACTGAGAAGGAGATACCGGAGAGACCAAAGGCTGTGGTGGAGTGGTGACTATAGGACTGGAAGGAAAAGTCAGAAATGAAAGCGGCTCAACGACAGATGCTGAAGTGGAGGAAAGAGACGGACGAGGATAGAAAGGACGAGACTCATCAAAAGTAACATCCCTAGAAATTCGCATCCGTCGGCCAACAGGATCCCAACAACGATATCCCAACGATATCCCTTGTGCTCAGCACTGTAGCCCAGAAAAACACACTCAACTGACTGAGCTGTCAGTTTGGTGCGCTCACGAGGTGCAAGAAGAACATAGCACACACCCAAAGAGGCGAAGTCTGGAATAATCAGGAGTCTGGCCACAGAGACACTCAACTGGAATCCCACCCTGCAGAGCAGAGGAGGGCTGAATGTTGATCAAGAAAGTAGCAGTAGAAACAGCCTCAGCCCAAAACTGTGGTGGAACAGCAGAAGCAATCATGAGAGCACGAGCTGTCTCAAGAAGATGACGATGCTTGCGCTCAGCCACACCATTCTGAGCATGAGCACCTGGACAAGAAAACTGAGAGAGAGTGCCCTGCTCAGCAAGAAAGCCACGAAGGACTCCCGACAAGTACTCTCCAGCGGAATCAGCGCGAAAAACACGAATAGGAGAGTCAAACTGAGTGCGAATCATGGTGGCAAAGGTCTTGTAGATAGATAAAACCTCACTACGAGATGACATAAAGTATATCCATGTATGGCGAGAAAAATCATCAATAAAAATGATATAATATCTATGACCTACTTTCGAAACAAAAGGAGCTGGTCCCCATACATCAGAATGAACAAGGTCAAAAGGACGTTGAGACACTGACTCACTAGAAGAATAAGGGAGTTGAAGCTGTAGCAATGTGAGAAGCAATCATGCGGCCTAGCAATGTGAGAAGCAGAACCAGACGATGCAGAAGCAACCATGCGGCCTAGCAATGTGAGAAGCTGCAGAGTGTCAGAGGTACCAGAACTCTGCTGAGAGGAGGAACCTCCAGTGCCCCTCGGAGGACGAGCACCACGACGAAGATCCTTCTTCTTCTTGTAGCAAAACTGTTCCACATGTCCATCCTTGTTGCAATAGGTGCAATGAAGGCCCTTACCAACAGCAGCTGTCACTGGTGGAGACACAGCTGATGGAGGCAAAGGCACAGCGGGTGTAGAAGCCGAAGAAGCCACCAAAACTGAAGGAAGTGATGATGATGATAGCAGACCCGCTCCACGAAGTCGAATCTCCTCAGTACGAACAGCTGCAAGGGCCTCCAACAAAGTCACACGTGGATGACGAGCCAGCAACTGAGCACGAGTCTGCTCAAACTCAGACCGGAGACGTGTCAAAAAATCGTAGATGCGGCGAAGCTCCATATGAGACTGCTGACGCTGACAACACTGACAGGTGCGGCAAACATCTGGCCCCAAAGAGTCGATCTGACGCCATATCGCAGATAACTGAGCATAGAACTCGTCCACAGTGGCATCTCCCTGCTGCAGTGACTGCTCCTGTCGCACAACGGCAAGGTACAAAGAATCACCAGATGGCTCGTAGCGGCTGCGTAGATGCGTCCACATCACATGTGCGGAAGCCAGTCCAACAATATCGCCAGTGAGATGCACCTCCATGCTAGCAACCAAAATAGCAGAGGCATGAACATCTTCATCAATCCATGTCTTGTAAGCAGTATACTGAGTCTGAAAAGTCTTCATGGCATCTTCAAAAGCCTCAGAAGCCTTTGTACGAGCGTCTTCGGAAACATCCTTCGGGAGTACAGGCTCAACAGGTGGAGTAGGACGAGACGGGCAAGACAACTCGCCCGTAAGAAACTCCCAAAGGCGCTGACCACGCATGTGGATGCGCATGTGCTAAAACCATTCCCGATAATTGAGACCATCGAAGATCACCGGGCAACGAGGAACGGAAACGGAGCCTGAAAAAGAAGACATTTTTTTCTCCTTTTTTCTGCTTTTTTTTTGCTTTTTTTTCTTTTCTTTTCTTTTTTTTTGCTTCCGGTCGGTTTAAAACCGACCGAGCCTCAGTCGGTCACGATGGAATCAAAACCGAAGTCGGTCGGGCAGCGGCGGAGGCGGAGGCCGGCGGGGTGGAGGCCGACGGGGCGACGGCCGGCGGAGGCGGAGGCCGGCGGGACGGCCGGCGGGGCGGAGGCCGACGGGACGACGGCCAGCGGGGCGGAAGCCTACGGGGCGGAGGCCGGCGAGACGACGGCTGAGATGGCCAGCGGGTCGGCGGACGGCGTCGGGCGGCGACAGCCTCAGCGACGGCGGCGTCCTGAGCGGCGGAGCCCCCGAGCGGCGGCGGCGGCCCGAAGATGGCTCCCGAGCGCTCCCGAGCGGCGGCGGCGGCGCGACTCCCGAGCGGCGACGGCGCGACTCCCGAGACAGCACGACGACCGCGGGCGGGGGCAGAGCGGCTACTGCGGATGAGGAGCTCCCGAGCGGCGGCAAGGACTTCCAGATCCAGGACCCGAGCGGCGGCAAGGACTTCCAGATCCACGAAGAACCCGTGAGAAAAAACAAGCGCAAGCCGGGCTTTTGCCCTAGGTATGAACGAAACCCTAGGTACGATGAAGCCTTGGCTCTGATACCATATTGGAATAACGCTTGTATTCCTCATGTGGCCAAAAGGCCAATATATATACATGTACAGGTGGCATATATGCAAGAAGCCCCTTATACAATGGGGTAAATACATAGTTATGTAATACACATCTAACAATGACTATGACAAGGATCAGCTGAAGAGGATGGTTGCCGCCACATCGTGCTGCATTATGCGACCCGCAATGTAGCGGCTCTTGGTGGCTGAGGTACCATTCATCAACTCACTAACTGACCTGACTGACACATTGTTACATCTTGTGAGATGCTAACTGGTGACCAAATGCCCCATTTTAGGTGCTGCATTTCCTGTCTACTGATGAGTGCCTAAAGGAGCCTGAGAAATGTAACATTCCGGAGGACGAGGTTGACGACATGGATGATTACACCATGTTTTCTAAAACTTGTTCTCCGTAATAGGCTGATTCCAGGTTCACCTGCAATAGGTCAGTTTCTCATTCTGTTTGTGATACGTATGGTTATGGTTTGCTGAATGGATGCATTCACTGAAATATCCCTTTTTGGTCTGCAGGCTCCGTGCCATTACAGCAGTTCTATTATACTTACCAGTTTTTGTCCAAGGAACATGTTTGCCCAAAAAATGCTTCATCAGGTTGGCAGGTGATGGCAGCTAACAAGACCTGGTATTGCTACCCATTTGGCGAACTTGATTGGACAAAATAACAGGTATGATTCTTGCTTCTTATTTATGTTCTTATCTCAGTGAAGTAGATGTGTTTTTACAGTATTTATGTTATTACCGTGGTGAATTATTTCCTCAGTTTTCCATGTTAATATTGGCTCTATGCTCAATTTAGATTGTTTTCCTTCACTATCCAGGGAAAAAGAACAGTCTCAATATGGCTTGTTGCTTCCTAGATATGATCCCTAAGCCTGCTAAAATTTTCACTTTATATGCTTTTGAACTATTTCAGTACCATTTCCTTTTTCCATGACATAAGAAAGAAGTTTCATAGTCTTAGGAGAATATGGATAACCCCGTTCAAATGTTTTTACTTTTGTGTGTATGAAGCAGATAAATTTTGTATGTGATTCAATTATAGATTTGTTGTCAGATAGTTATCTGTGTTGCGTCCGATTCCTAAACCATTTTATACCCTATTCATTCCTGAACTTCACTACTTTACCTTCGCCAAAAGAAACATCTGATAACCGGGGCAGCTAGCGCGCCTATCTATCTAGTTTTTTTCAAGCAAGAGAGGGCTTAGCTTATCGGATGCGGGTGTCAGGTAAATGAGGCCATAGGTCCATAGCCCTTGGGATGGACTGGATTACTCCAGTGTTAGAATAAGATTAAATCAGCGATCCAAGCCCCGATGTATAAGACACTTTTTTTTTCTCTTTTCTGACAAGGAAGAAACTAAATGTGTCCATGCATTGCATTCATTTATACTGCCACACTGTAGCGTAGCAAAGATAACATGAGCATTTTTATTCAAGAAACATAGTACGAAACATTGAAGCAAGCATACATGATGTCTCATTTCAGAACTAAGAGAGTTTTATAAGTTTAAATTTAACTACAACATGAAGGAACCAGGCACAAGTTTGCTAGCTATATATGAGCAAGCATTCCCTATCACTAAACTGAAACAAGTTAGGACACTAACTGCCAAGTTCAATAATAGAAACTTGTAAAATTCAAACTTGATATAGGTGTGACAACAGTGTACCAAACATTCAGTTCAATAATAGAAACTTGCAAAGTTCAAACTTGATATAGGTGTTTAGCTGAGACAACAGTGTACCAAAACTTACATGTGCACATCTTAACCAAAACAATAAGTATTACATAAATCTCACAAGCACCTTCATTTACATAAATCTTACAACTTACAAGAGGCTTTATTCTATCTTACAACACTAAGTCTACCATAATATGAAATATAAAGCAATCACCTTCATCACCTCGTGTTAGAGGAAGAAAACATCATGCAATAGCTTCACATTGGAGACAACTAAGGCGTCAGAGGAGGAAAGTCAATGGCTATCTCATCAACTTGATCGCAAATCATTTGCCCTAGCTTGCCTTTGCATCCATTCCTTTCTAACCAAATGAAGATGCCCTAAAACTTGCTTCATGGTGGGCCTCTCATCCACATTTTCTTTGAGGCATTGAACTGCGATGCTACCAATCATCTGAAGACAATCTATGGCTTCAGTAGACGTGATTTCCTCATCAAACATCTCCCTAGCCCTACTCTCTGTCGTGTAAGACTTAACAAAATTTAATGGGAGGCTCTTATTACCATCATACCTTGCCTTCCTCCCGGTGATGAGTTCCAGGAGCACAACTCCAAAGCTATATACATCACTCTTCTCCGTAAGAAGGCCTGTGTTCATATACACAGGATCTATGTAGTTTGCATCCCCTATCACGAACTTAGTGTGGTGTTTGTTTATAGTTAAGAGTCTGGATATTCCGAAGTCTGACACCTTTGGTGTGAACTTGTCATCCAGGAGAATGTTGCTTGACTTGACATCTCCGTGAAGGATCTTTTGACTAGCAGATGAATGCATGTAGGCTAACGCTTCCGTGGATTCAATAGCGATTCCTAGACGTGCTTGTAGTGAGAGGGGATGTTTTACAACATTACCAGCATTAGTAATATTACCGTGAAGCACATCGTAGAGGCTCCCTTTAGGGATGAACTCATAGACCAACATTGGAATATTTGTCTCCAAGCAACAACCCAAGAGTCTAACCACATTCTTGTGACTGATTCGAGATTGAATGGAAATCTCATTTGCAAAATCCTTTTTGTGTGCCTCATCAACTATAATGGAGCGCTTGACCGCTACTTGTTGGTTGTTGTCAATAGTTCCCATGTAGACCTCACCAAAGCCACCCTTTCCAAGGATTGTGCTGTAATTCTTTGTGATTTGGTCCATCTCAACCTTTGTGAAAATCTTAATGCCCATGTTTTTAATTAGTTGACCACCATTTTTTTCAAAAAGATCTCTAAGCTTCCTTTGCTCATGCTCCATGTGAAAGAACATTAGTAGGATGACCAAAATTGCGATGACACAGGTTATTGCTGAAAACACATATTGTGTTGTTATTGTTTTGTGTTAGTTAAGATTTCACAAACCATAAAAGGACAAATTATTATATGAAGAGGGCCTTACCAATCACCGCTATAGCTGATTTGGACAGTACGGGTTCACAATCCTTGTCACTTTCACTAGTTTTTCTTCGTCCAAAATTGCATTTACACTTGTAGTCACCTTCAACATCATGGCATGTCCCACCATAGCAAGGATATAGTTTTTCATAAATGGATGCATTATTTTTTCGAAGCTCACACTCATTAATATCTGTAAAATGGAGAAAAAATACAGTAGATATTAAATAAAAGAGTTATTAATAATTGAAATTACTGTGTGTTTCAATTTCTTTGGTGTTGCATGCCTTTGTTGAGTCAGGGCATCCAATTGCATGTAGCAGTTAACTAGAGGCTACCTGGGTTAAAAGTTTCGGATGGGCAAAAGTTTTGGAGGTCAGCGAAAGGAACGAATGAACGAAATTTTGTTCAAAAATTCGGACCAAAAATTCAATTTTTTGATAAAATTTAACCAAAATTTGGATGAAATTTGAACAAATTTCAAATAAAACCAAATTCGGCCAACATTTGGCCAAATCAAATTTGTTTCGGAGGGTACCGAAAGGGGCGAAATTTCAGAAATTTTGCTCCATTTCGGACGAAATTAATAACCCTGGAGGCTACCTCCTCAAATCGTTAAGAAACTAATGAATTATAGTATGATCTCGAAACCCTTTCTTTTTGTGCAAACTGTTGCTCGAACGGTCTCATTAAGTTTGCTAACCAGAAAACAAAGTCAATCGATGATTAATGACTAATTAAGGGGGTAGCATAAACACTGTAAGTTTCATAGGCAAACTTGATTTTAGGAGATATGGAAAAGATAAACTTTCAACTATTATTATCTTTGCTGTCCATGTTTTTCTTATTTGAATGTTCTTTTTCAATGAAGCTTCGATGTGGAATTTAGCACAATGATAGATGCATCCTTGCAGCCAGCTGTACATCGCCCATTGGAGGTGCTCATAGCGACATCAGATGCCTCCCCTTTTGCAAAACAAAACAAAAAATAAAGAAAGAAAGAAAGAAAGAAAGAGAAAAAAGAACACTGACAGACAGACATGTAAGACTACCTATCAGTTTTACTACTTTCTTTTCCATCCATTTCAGTTGATGTACATCTATTTGTGTAGCCTCGTGGAGTTTTGAAGAACAGTATTAATGAGTACACAAGCTAGCTAACAACTATTTTCCCCCAAGTTTTCTATTGTAATTTTTTGAAGACTAATTCAGTCTTGTTTTCAATTTAAGTTTGTCAAAAAAGAGAGTAAAGACAGGAGTTTATATGGAACTGGTAAATACTTGGTATTTGGCGCAAAATAAGCTGAGGGGCTCGTTATTTTCTGAAAGGAAGAAACAAACAAAGCAAAACAAACGGACTTACTTTTGCATCCACCAGGGACGTAGGGATTGCCACTGTATCCCTTGGAGCAATTGCAGAAGTATCCTGGGCCATTGGTTGCATTGAAACAATTGCTGTGCGCACTCACACATGCGTCTCCGCCGCCTCCCGGTTGGCACGTCCCACTGTTCCTGATGGCCCAGTCGACCACGAGAGGCACACCCCGCCCACCAATCCTTTCGATAAACGTCGTGTTGCCGACGACGTCCAACCCGTTGAAATCATGCCTATATGAATAATAGGATAAGTACATGCAATTAATTGTGGTACTAGCTCTAGTAGTCCTAAGCTAATTAACCAAACATTATAGCTCTTAATTGATTCGATAGCCTGCACGCGTGTACGCGTGCATCAAATCGTTGCTTCTCAATTTTAATCTTCATCAGAAATCTGTACTTTTATATACGTACCAGCCTTTCTCGGCCACGAAGGCGTAGCTGCAAGGGCTGTATTCCCACGCAGCGTTGTACTTGTCGGTACCATTGGCGATGTGGATGTTGAAGTAGCTGAGATCATTGGCGATGGACGTCTCGCAGCAGCCGAGCCCAATGCACTTACCGTCGTCAACCTTGACCTCGCTCGCGCTCGCGCAGTAGGTCATGCAGCCGGTGTTGTAGGTCCTGTTTTCACGGCCCGAAAGCATGGCGACGGTGTGGCAGCCGAGGGCAGTGAACTTGTTCTGCGTCGGCGAGACCCGGAACGGCGAGGAGCTAGTGAAGTTGAAGGTCCAGCTTTTTAGTCCTTCTGATTGGTTGACAGAGGTGAAGCAGACGTACGACAAGGGTGTGTAGATGCGCATCTCGGCAGTCTCTATTGTTATGCTGATGATCTCCACGCCACGTATGTATGGTCTTGGAGGTTGGAAGCTGTAGTTGCATGTAATTGGGATGTGGTCGAAGCCTGGCCCGGAACAGTTGTCGCCGATGCCAAACGGATAAGGGATGGGTACGTTGCCGCACTTGTGTTGGCAATAGGGCCGTGGGGCCGATGCCATGTCGCTGTAGATGACGGCGGCGGCGATGCACATGGCCGGCATCGTCACTAGAAAGGGGAGGGGGGAGAACAAGCTGTTCACTTGTGGCATGGCTGATAACTCTGATCTTTTCATCGGCACCAGCCAGACAGCTAGAGGACGGGGAAGAACCAGATGCTCACTATATTTTTGCAGGATTACTTTCGATCCTTGTGACCTAGCTAGATGCGGCAGTGTGGCTGTATGCAGCAGGCTCCTCTATAGGTCTTATGGATGGCTGGCTAGATCATTGTATTTACTACACTACTAGTAGCTCTGTGGAAGCGTGGCTGTATGCAGCAGGCTCCTCTCTAGGCGTGCATATTTATAGGCGCAAGCGCGCGTGCGCGCGTACGTATATGCTGTCGAAAAACCATAGCGTGTTTGGGAACTACAATATTTCGTACAGTATTATGTTTAAAAAATTACTTTCCATACTGACGAGATATTATAAGAAAACCAGTGATGCCTTGGTGTATGTTCGTACATGTACGTTATTGTTGTTGCTAGATTTTACTCATCAAATCTTAGAAGCCTGGTACCTTGATTGCACCGACTTGAGCATTAATCAATGATGATGTGTCATTTGAATCTACGAGCTTTGTGCATGACAGGAGATGAAAACGAGCACTCCTACGGCCATGCACGAATATTGTGGAGAGACGTATGCCTTTCATGGATGGACGGTATAAGAGACGACCATGCATGAAAATGATGCGACAGGAGATGCATGTACTCCGGAAGCGTGAGTTGTACACGCTAGCACCTTGCTGTGTGGCCACTTTTCATAGAGAGAGAGAGAGAGAGAGAGAGAGAGAGAGAGAGGAAGGGACAAAACAACGATGCAGGGCAGTGGTGGTGGCGCTGGGCAGCATGGCCAATGATGGGGAGATGGCGATGTGGTTTCGCAAAGTGGCAAAACAGGACCATAACGATGAGGATAAGCTTATGGTGGTGGTGAATTGGGAGATGAGGAGCGACGATGGAGGTTCAGGTGGCGGCGGAGCAACGGGACATAGGAGGAAGAACCACTTGCGTAGGTGTTGCGGGGGTGATCAAGTCTCAAATGATTAGGTCTTGCAACAGGTCCGATAGTATAAAGGGAATATACCAATGTATTTTTATCTTTTGTAATTATTGAAAGGTAAGATAGAAATTTTCCATTCTATCCTATTCATGTATATAAATCTTTAAAAGGGGTATAAGATGGACAAGTCCAATTATTTTACTCACTAGCCTCTCTCTCTATCGGTCGTCTCTCTAGCTCTCTTAATCCATATCCCCCAAGGGGGCTCTCTAGATCACTTAGTCCATATCCTCTCAGGGGGGAATAGGTATCTTGTACCTACTGTTGTGCTCATACAACAACAGTAGGCGACAGTGAGGAGACTTTGCTGTGAAGATATTGGACCTAACCTTAGACAGTGAAAGGTGACAAAGAAGATGGCTGGAAGGGAACAACGAAAACGGCAGATTCATGGCACTGCATTAATGAAAGTCCAATTAACTTTAGGTATGATCTCATCAATAGGTAGAATACGATGTGAAGTGGACAAATGTCGAGAAAGATCATTAGGTTGAGAGGTGGTGATTGGCACGATGGTCAAAGCTTGGTTGGCAATGGAAATTAGGTGGCTCTCGGGTGAGGGAGGATGTGAGCACGAGATAGAATATGATGAGGAGATGCTGTTTTGGGCTCGATTTGAAGGCGAGGACAAGACATCAATTAACATAGTCTTCGATACACATATTTAACCATTACTGTTTCTAATTATATGCAAGTAAGAATGTAATAATACAAAAATATTTTTGATGCCAAATATATTAATATTGTTTTATGTGGCAAATCTAGTAGTTTTGCGTAAATATGTTACAGCACGTATTCTAAAACAATGTTAAATAAATGAACATAGATAACAGCTCCCTACGATAGTATTGTACCCAGATGGAAATGACCATATTAATTTACCTGCCCCTAGGTCAAGTCTTGCTTTCATACTAATTGCTCACCTAACGATCACAATGGTAAGCTATGACAATGGCAAATGCAACTTGCGCTTAAAAGTGGTTTAAATTCCAATTCGATGTGTCGTCAACTTTTGTTTGTCTTCGAATCAGAGTTCGCCTCACTGACGATTAGACAGAGACTAGATCTTTTTTCACAATACTAGGTAAAGCTCAGTGTGCTCTTGACACGCACTAAAAAGTCAAAAAGTCATGTTCAAGAGACAAAGAATGATGTGAGCACGCCAAATAAACGAGTGGAAGTCATATATAAGAAAAAAGTCCACGTTACCGCTCGCCATCACCAACATTTTTTGCCCTATGGGTGGCGATGACCCCTTAAACCTACCTTCTATGAATCTCTCAATGCAAATCTAGGAACAGTGTAGCTTCAATAAACAAATTAAATGCGTAAAAATAATGATGGGGACGTGCAAAATAAATGAGTAAAAATCATATATGAGAAAAAAAAGTTGCACTTAGCAAGAAAAGAAAGCACAAAACGGAAAAAAATAAGACCTATTCTAACGTGCAAGCTTTCTAAGAGCACTCCCAATGCTAGATATCACATGTCATGTCTATGCTAATTAATATGATGCCACATAGGATAGACACAACTTAAGAAACCACCTCCCCAATGCATTGTTTCTATAAGTGGGGTCCAACAATAAATCCCTCTCCACCCCTCTCTCTATTTTATTGGCTGCTTTTTATTTGAAATTGTGCCATAGACACCATCTATACTTCCAATGCTATTTTTGCTCATGTCTTGTGTCTTGGTTTATGTGTCCAGCTAGTGTCACATGCAAGACATGGTTTCCACCTCTCACCTCATTAACTATGGTGCCACATCAGATTTCATCCTAGGTGGTATCACATTAATTAGCATAGACACTCCCACTGGGAGTGCCCTAACAATCGTGTGTTTTACAAGGAGAGACGGTAACTTTAATTGTAAATGCAGGCATGGGAGAAAGAAATGTACAGAAATATAAAAATTATGTTAAAAAAAACAACACGTTCCCAATGACTCGTCACTATTTGAAACAGGGCCTAAAAACATACCAACGTTAGTATGGACTTTCTAATGCCGTACAAATAGAAAAGAAAATATCAGCATTAATGTTTACCTTTTAAGCCCCGCATATACAAGGGAAGCAACACTGATGCTAATTAATGCTCGCTTTAGTTTCCAAATACTAGTATTTTCTTCGTTTCTAAAGACCATTGACTTTGTATATATGTCTTAGAGGATGCGCAATAGTTTATTTCTTAAAATTATCTCTAAGTCTTTCGCTCCATCTAAAAATAGCATTGAAATAATCTCGTACCCTCCCATAATATAACTAAAAGACATCGCATTATTTCTCCTCACCTTTTCTCTCCACTATATAAGATTTTACTTATTTAATATAATCAAAAGACAGCTAAGATGATACTATTGGAGATACTGTCAGGGTAGATGGGAAAAAAAGGTATGGACATATCACGTCTTAAGTAAAATAATTGAGTCGGTATAGCGAACATCAAAACTGAATGGTGGACTGTAACGCTCTAGGGTCCAAACTGGCTTAGGTCTAACTCTATTTTGGATAAGCCACACACATGTGACAATCTGCTTGCACTTTCATCCTCGTTTCGCGCAAAACGGTTAACTAGAGGTGTTACCAATGGTGCCTATGGGTTTATATGTTGATACTTTTCATGCTAAACTAGCAAGATTGGACTAATCCACACCCTCATGTGCGCGCACACACACATGGGCCTAATTTCACATAGGACGGGGTGTCACATACACTCCCTCTCAAAGATTTCGATGTCTTCGCCGGCCCAACATACCCACACTGGGGCAAACGACCAGGACCTCTCCTCTTGGCACACGTCCGTGCGTCCAGTGCTGGCACATATACCATGCCATGTGTTCACTCCGGACCCACATGCGCCATGCATCATATGTCCACGCCCCTGAACCGTACGCGCCTGTGTAACTGCGAGGGTCGGCTCTGATACCATTTGTAACGCCTTAGGGTTCAAACTGGCTTAGGCCTAACCCAATTCTAGATAAACCATACACATGTAACAACTTGCTTGTGCTTTTGTCCTCGCTTCGCGCAAAACGGTTAACCGAAGGCGTTACCAATGGTATCTATGGGTTTATATGTTGGTGCTTCTCATGCTAGACTAGCAAGGTGGGATTAATCCATACCCCCATGTGCGCACACACACATGGGGCTAATTTCACATAGGGTGGGGTGTCACGTGGACAAATCATGGTATAGTGAACAAGAGCATTAATGATTTTTTTAAAAAAATAATCTTTTTTATTCGAAAATACAAAATTATACCTGCGTTTTATTTTTTTTACAAAAGTAACCTCCTGTCGGCCAACCGTTCGGCGACTAGAACCTGTCGCGCAACTGCGGGCGAGAGCAGGTAGTCGCCCAACCGTATGGAGACATCACCACCAATCGTCGACCATGTTGTTCTCATCGACTAACTAATCTTTAACCATGATGTTTAGATCATGATGTTTCGACCATGTGGTTCGACCACCTTGTTCTCTTCGACCACTCACTAATCTTCAACCATGTTGTTTTGACCACGATGTTTCAATCACATTTGTCGACCACATTGTTTTGACCATGTTCTATTGATTATGTTGTTTCGACCACGTTCGTTTGATTCTTGGTTCGAACATGTTGGGCAATCAGCATGTATCATCTGATCGTTGGGCGACTACATCCCTGTCGCCCAACGGTAGAGTTACTGCATATGTGTCGTTTGGCCGTTGGACGATAGTGGCTAGTAACCCAACGGTCAAGTTATAGGTGGTTACTTTTGTAAAAATTAAAACATAGATATAATTTTGTGTTTTCAAATAAAAAAGTATTATTTACAAAAAATTCAGAATTAATGTAAATAAACAAGATTTAACAAAGCAATCCTATGTTCTAGCGTTTTGCACGGTTGAATTGTTTTTTTTCTTTTTGGTTCAGAGTAGAAAGAGAACGACACAAATTGTGTCCACCGTGCTCCCAAGTCCCGAATTAATGGACAACCTTTTGTGTCCCGTTTTCTAATTTGTCATGGCACTCATTGGCTCATTGCATTGACCATAGAAGGAAAGCGACATTTATTGCATTCCATTTTAATCTTTCTCAATATCGGCATAGCCTCATCACTTTTTAAGGAAGTTCCACTACCAACCTTTTTACCTCTCTAGAGGTAAGTATGGTGATTAGAGAAAAAAAGTTTGGTCAGATTGGAAGCGGTAAAAAGAAGACTTTTGTTCGTTAGTCTTGGTTATGCAATACACTCATCGTTACAAAAAGGGTTATACTAGACATATCATCATAGACAGTTCTAAGAAACCATTAGTATTATAATTATCACAAATGGTTTACAAACGTGACTGCCTATATTACTAGTGATGGCTAGAACCATCTATGATACATAACTATCACAGACGATTTGGATTACAAATCGTCTGTGATGTGTTCTGTTATCACGGACGGCGAGGAAGTCGACCAACAGCAAGGTGCCCACCCATGTTGCCGTCACCGTCCTCCGTAGTCCCTCCAACGTGGCGGAGGAGGAGCCCGTGGAGCTCGACTCTGGCACCTTCATCCCTAGCTCCAATCCTTTACATGGCCATCGGTGAGTTACTTGCTTGTTGCTACTGCCATAGTGCCATGTGATGCTAAGCCGGGTTCATCAATGCTCTGTCAAATTGTACAGATGGCATCGCGCCGAGGGCAAAGATGAATCAGCAGCGGTCAAGATGGTTATGTAAATCTTGATGCTCGTGCATGTGAAAATTAATTGTTGACACCTTAATTAGTTCTTGTGATGATTGATGGATGTCTAGGATTTTAGCCCATGTTGAAATTCATATTTTATTGCAGGATGAAGATATGACTGCTAACAGACTAGGTGCATACGACCACATCTTACGACCACGCGCCTATGACTATGGCTTACGAACACGGCTTACGATTGCGCACCTACGATGACATACCAAAGCAACAAAACAACAGCACCCTACAAACTAAATAACAAACCATCAAAGACATGGCGCTAATCATAAATAGGCTTGTTTTGGTTCATCTGCATTACCTGATTACGCTGTTTTATAACACAATTAGAGAATATTGTTTTGGTTCATCTGCATTACCTAATTACGATGTTTGATAACATAATTAGAGAATAATAATGAACTGAAGGAGCCCTATTTATGATATCGCGAGAACACAATCACAGATGATTCTTAACTAGAACCATTTGTGATACTAGACTACCATTTGTGATAATAGACTATCACAACTGGTTCATAGTTAGAACTATCTGTGATAACTGTTATCACAGACGGTTCTAGTTAAGAACCGAAAACCGTATATGGTGATGTTTTTGAAATGTCTGTAATGAGCTTTTCTATAGTAGTGACTGGTGCGCTATTGCAATTGTTTGTGCATTACCATCTGTAACTGGAGTTGCTCTACTGACAGCGCTACCTCGTTGTATCCACAGATGGACAGGGAGATGCCTCAACTAGGATTTGCAAATCACAGACATTTATAGAGATGGTGAATTGCTACTGTATGGTCCAAGTTAATTTCTGCTATCTTTTGGTTCTTGAAGATTTTGTCTTTGTTTATATCAACTAGTGGTCGATTATAATAAAAGCTCGTCGTGTTGGTCATCCAATCACTACTACAGAAAGCTTCATAGTAGACGCCTCATCACAGACGGTTTTGTGAAACCGTCTCTGATTAACACTATTACAGACGGTTGTAATTTGGAGGCCGTCTGTGGTATTTGTGGCGGGAAAAAGGATTATCACGACGGTCGGTCTATATTAAGAACCGTCAGTGATAATCTCAGATATCACGCACGGTTTTAATTAAAACCGTGCTGTGATAATGACTCTAAGGCATTTATTGCGCTGCTCAAACCGCATCTGTCTTCATTTCGATCCAGATCTAGCCACTACTGCACACTTTTTCACTCGGGAGGAAGCTAGGCGATTTCAGGCCAGTTAATTTAGTGGGAAGAGGCAGAGATTGAGCTTTGAAGATTCAGACTTTCCTGGTTGCTCTAGATATGGTTAGTAGTGAAATTTATTTTTTCTTTAATTGCAATACAATTTAAGTCTAAGTAATCCATGAGTGTTATTGAAGATGGTTAATTTGCAAAATTGTTGGTTATATAATAGCTATTGTGTTTATAATATGAATTGAGCTAGCAAATTAAGTCTCAATATAATAAATGTGGTCGGTATATATGTAGTAATTATAATTAGTTAATCTAGATTTTAATACTAAGTTGTTATATATGTACGTAACGTAGGACCGAAGCTTGATGTATGCCGCGAGCCGTGTGAGTGAAGAGTACATTAATGGCGTGTCTGCTTTTATAAGAGCCGCCGAGGAGGATATGTTGAATAAGGGGGTGGAATATATGTGTTGTCCATGCACTGATTGCGAGAATTTGAAGATGTTTAAGAACCGAGGGCAAATTGAAGCGCACTTGATTCGGAGGGGTTTCAAAAAGGATTATACGTGTTGGACCAGTCATGGCGAAGTGAATGATCATATGCTGTCGGATGACATCGCCGGTGAAGTGAATGATATGCCGCCGGATGACATCGCCGGTGAAGTGAATGACATGACGCCGGCTGATGTCGATTGTGGTTCGGATTCGAATAGGTTGCACGATGATAATCTGGATCAGATGCATCGCGATGTAGAAGAGAACTATGATGAGAGAGAGTATGTTAAATTCCGCGGCTTGATGGAGGACGCGGAGAAACCTTTGTACACGGGCTGCAAGTACACGAGGTTGTCGGCCGTGCTCGAACTGTTGAAATTGAAGGCAAGCAACGGTTGGTCCGACAAGAGTTTCACGGCGCTGCTAGGTATTTTAGCGGACATGCTTCCGGAGAAAAATGAGTTGCCTAAAACCACGTATAAAGCCAAGAAGGTTCTTTGTCCGTTGGGAATGGAAGTAGAAAGAATACATGCATGCCCGAACGATCAGATCCTCTACCGTAAAGAGTATGCAAACATGCATGTATGTCCGGTGTGCAACGCATCCCGATACAAACGTAACAATCAATCAGATGATGGCGAGGGAACAGAGGCGAAGAAAGGACCTCCTGCTAAGGTGGCATGGTATTTTCCTATAATTCCCCGTTTGAAAAGGTTTTTTGCAAATCCAAAGGAGGCAAAACTGCTGCGTTCGCACTCGGAGGAGCGCAAGAAGGATGGAATGCTAAGACACCTTGCTGATTCCGCGCAGTGGAGAAACATCGATAGGAGTTTTGCAGAGTTCGGTGCAGAACCAAGGAATATAAGGTTTGGACTGAGTACAGATGGAATGAATCCTTTCAGTAGCATGAGTAGCCGACAAAGCATATGGCCCGTGACTCTCTGCATCTATAACCTTCCTCCTTGGTTGTGTATAAAGCGAAAGTACATTTTGCTGTCGATACTTATCCAAGGGCCAAAACAACCTGGGAATGATATCGATGTGTTCCTAGCACCGTTGGTGGAAGATCTAAAAGTACTGTGGAACGAAGGGGTACAGGTATGGGATGCATACAAACGAGAGAACTTCACTCTGCGCTCCTTATTGTTCTGCACCATAAATGATTATCCTGCCCTTGGTAACCTATCGGGCCATAGTACAAAAGGTGCCAAAGCTTGTACTCGCTGTTTAGATGTTACCGAGCGTGTGTGGCTGAGACACTCACGCAAAACCGTCTACATGCGTCACCGCCGGTTCCTTCGGAGGGCTCACCCATACCGCAAGATGAAGAAACAATTTGACGGAGAGAAGGAAGACGGTTCAGCTCCAAGGCATTTAAGGGGACACGAGGTTTATGATATGGTTAAGGATTTAGATGTTGTCCTCGGAAAGGGACGTAAATTGAGGGCTCATGAGAAGAACACCTGGAAGAAGAGATCAATATTTTGGGACTTACCTTATTGGGAGTACCTAGATGTTCGACACTGCATCGACGTCATGCACGTAGAAAAGAATGTATCGGCGCTTGATTGGTCTCTTACTGAACATCCGTGATAAAACAAAGGACGGCGTCAACGCACGGCTTGACTTGGCCGACATGGACATCAGGCCTGAGTTAGCACCGACACGCACTGATAATGGACGAACGTACCTTCCCCCTGCGTGTTACACTCTGTCCAAGGCTGAGAAAACAGAATCGTGCGCTGCTTGCATGGTGTCAAAGTTCCGTCTGTTACTCCGACAACGTGAAGAAACTTGTTTCGATGCAAGATTTGAAGTTAAATGGCATGAAGTCTCATGATTGTCATGTCTTGATGACACGATGCTCCCTATTGCAATTAGAAATATTTTGCCGATCAAAGTCCGAGAGACAATCATGAGGCTATGTTATTTCTTTAACACAATTGCTCGTAAGGTCATCGATCCCGAAGGACTAGATGCTCAGAGGATGAGGTGGTGATGACTCTATGTCACCTTGAAATGTATTTCCTCCTTCGTTTTTGATATCATGGTCCATCTCATTGTTCACGTTGTGTGGGAGATAAAAATGTGCGGGCCCGTATTCCTACGTAGCATGTACCCATTTTAGAGGTTCATGAGAATTCTCAAGTCCTACGTACGGAATCGTTCTCGGCCGGAGGGCAGCATCGTCGACGGTTATGCAAGCGAAGAGGTCATTGAGTTTTGTGTCGATTATATGGCTCAGATTCAACCGATAGGTGTCCCTCAATCTCGTCATGAGGGGAGGCTGAAGGGTCTCGGAACTATCGGAAGGAAAGCAATCACTCCAGATATGGACACGTATACTCAAGCTCATTTCACGGTGTTGCAACACATGACTGAAGTGGCGCCTTATGTGGACCAGCACAAGGATGTGCTTCGGCAACAGAATCCAGAGCGGCCGGATGTTTGGATCATGAGGCAACACAACCGTCGGTTCAACCAATGGTTGAAGGAGCAAATCGCTAGGAGCTCGCCGAGTGAGACGATGACATGGTTGGCAAAAGGGCCGACATTTACAGTTGTGACATGGCAAGGATATGACATAAATGGGTACACATTCTATACGCAGTCTCAGGATGTCAAGAGCACTAACCAGAACAGCGGTGTCCGCATAGATGCATTCAGTACCGATGGGTCGAGAAACTCGTACTATGGCTTCATAGAAGAGATTTGGGAGCTCGACTATGTGGTTTGTTTTCAAGATCCCCTTATGTCGCTGCCGTTGGGTGCATCTCCCACAGGTGAAGGTTGACAAGTACAGTGTCATGACCGTGGACCTCCAACGTGTCGGTACAAAGACGAACCATTCGTACTCGCCAATCAAGTTGTTCAAGTTTTCTATGTAACCGACCCGGCAAATAAGAAACGCCATGTAGTTCTTCATGGAAAAAGGAGAATTGTCGGAGTGGAGAATGTAGTGGACGAGGAGGAATACAATCAATTTGACGAGTTACCTCCTTTTGGAAATGGCATAAGGTCGACGATGAACAACGTGATTTAAACTAGTTACGTACGCATTGATCATGATGAAGGGCTAATTTTTAAAGGAAATAAGCAAGTACAATAAGAATATATATGTGAAAATGTGTGACAATTTTGAGATGTATATGTGAAAATGTGTGATGTAGTCAATTTTGAGATGTATATGTGAAAATGTGTGATGTAGTCAATTTTGAGATGTATATGTGAAAATGTGTGATGTAGTCAATTTTGAGATGTATATGTTAAAATGTGTGACAAAATGTATATGTGTATTGGCATTTATGTATATGTGATGTTATGTGTGATGTACATGTGAATTGATATGCATTTATGTATAGAGCTGGTTGGTGTTGTATATGAATGCAGCTGTTTGGTGGTTGATATGAATGCAGCTGTGTAGTTATTGGTGTTGTCTTAATAACAACAGGCGGCAAAGGCTTATCACAGACGGTTCTAAACTTAGAACCGTCTGTGATATCATATCACAGACGGTTCTAAGTTCAGAACCGTCTGTGATAACCTCCCTATATATACTCTCTCGCTAGGGTTTTCCGTGTGCGCTGCAGTTATTCGATCTAGATCTAAATCCCGAGCCCGTCGTCGCCGCCGCCTCCCCGAGCCCTCGCCGGCTGCCTCCCCGAGCCCTCGCCAGCCGCCTCCCCGGACGAAGACGTAGCCGCAGCCTCCTCCTCCTCCGTCGTCGCCTCCCCGAGCCCTCGCCGACTGCCTCCCCGAGCCCTCGCCGGCCGCCTCCCCGAGCCCTCGCCGGCTGCCTCCCCGGACGAAGATGTCGCCGCAGCCTCCTCCTCCTCCGTCGCCGTCGCCGCCGCCTCCTCCTCCTCCGTCGCCGCCGCCTCCTCCTGCGTCGCCGCCTCCTCCTCCGTCACCAAAACCCTAAGGTCATCAAAACCCTCCCCGAGCTTCATGCTTACTGTTAGGGTGTAGGGTTGATGCTTGATGCTGTTAGTATATGCTTAATGTTAGTTGCTTACTGTTATGTATATGCTTACTGTAAGTTTCTTACTGTTAGTTGCTTACTGTCATGTATATGCTTACTGTTAGTTGCTTACTGTCATGTATATGCTTACTGTTAGTTGCTTACTGTCATGTATATGCTTACTGTTAGTTGCTTACTTTCATATACTGAGATTGCCTGTGGGATTTACAGTTGCTCGATGATGATAAATTCATATACTGAGATTGGTTCATTCGGTCTTTGAGCTCTAATAGTTGTCGGTTCATGCAGTTTTCAGGTTATAGCATGTTATTAAATTGATCTGTTAGGATTTAATTTTGACAAGTTAAAAGACTGAATTATTGGGCAAAGTTAACTTGTATGGTCTTGATCTGTATGAATACTGCTGTCTGAATATATGCATGATGAATATATCTTGATCTTGAGATTGTAGAGTTTGTATCTAGAGCTCAAAATACTGAATTCATTATTTGGCATAACCAATCAAGGAAGAGTATATGATTTAGTAGCGGGACGGCCAAGATTAATCTTGTGCAACCCTACAATTTGAGAGCACAAATTAATCAATTAAAACTTGAGCTTGTTGCTAGCCTTAATTGATACATGCCTTTTACATTATATATGTATATATGTAGGTATAAATATGTATATGTATGTATATACACATATATATGTATTGTAATCGCCTATATTGAGCGAAATAGATAGATATTGCATTTTCTTATCTTATGGTATGACACTTTCTCATCTTATCCTAATAGACCCACAAAATGAGCAACATGTCACCCGCGCATTCTTCAACATCATCGCCGGAGGCGTCCGCTCCAACATCAAGACGCCAAGGAAGAGGGCTATCGAAGAAGCCTGAGGGCCGACAGACCATCACAGCGGTAAACGCATCTGGGGTCCCTATCCTTCCTCAAAAAGCGGTAAACGCATTCCGAAGCATGGTCGGAATAGTTGCACGAGAACGAATTGAGATCACATACAATTCGTGGAAGAACGTGCCTGACACTCGGAAACATGAGCTGTGGACCGAAATTTTGGCATCGTTCGAGTTCCCAGAAGAACACCTATACGCTGTGCAACAACAAACCTACCTAGCGGCGTGCAAAGTATGGAAGAACTTCAAGAGCACGCTTGTCAGGAAATACGTGGAGACGGATGAAACGCCTTTTCATAAATACCCATTCCTGGAACCACAATGGGAAGAGTTCAAGGCGATGAAGACATCCGAAGATTTCAAAAGTACAAGTACGGCGCACAAGGCCCTCCAGGCAAACAACACACACCCCCACAGACTTGGCACAGCTGGGTATGCGGGTAAAATCCCACAGTGGAGGAAGGAGGATGACCTGGCAGCTGCACAGGACATCGCCCCGCCGTTTTCCAATATCCCGGATGACCGCGCTCGAAATTGGATTAGAGCAAGGTCATCTACAACGACATCGGGGGACGTCTCCTTTCGAAACCCTGCAGACCAGCAAGTGTCCCAGATACCGTAAGATATCGATAGAACTACGTAGCTTGTAATTACTCCACAACTTCGTACGAATTGAAATGACATTTCGTGCTCTTGCAGGAAGAGCTGAGTTTTGAATCTACCCTGGGATCATTCCAGGGAACAAGGGAGAATGATATGCTCTCCGTGGCCCTGGGAAACAAGGAGCACCCGGGTCGTACGAGAGGCCTTGGGCTTTACGTTCCTTGGAAACATGGTTTCCAAGATGACTCCGGAATGTATCGGCGTAGGAAGAGAAATAAAGCGGAGCGTGACGCACAGCTACGAGAAGAGATCAAGGAATCTCTTAGAGAGGAGCTAATGGGTGAGCTGGCTGGTGTAATCAGAGATGAGGTGCGGAAACAAACAGAAAGTCAGCAGGCCGCTACCGCCGCTCCTGTGCTAGCTAGCCCGCACAACCGTCCGAGTAGCTGCGCGTCCAATCCGACGCAAACCCCGGCCAAATTTCCTGTGGACGACATCCTGGTAATAATTATTACCTCTCGAATGCTTGCTCCATTGATAGGCCTATTCGAGTAGCTAATTTTGTATCGTTATGTAGGAGCCTACGAAGTGCAGGCTCCAAGTGAGATATGGCTCTATTCCCTTGTACGCTGCTTGGGGCCAGGCATATTCGTCTGGTATCGGGGCCATGGTGCACGGTCAAGCTTTAGCGCCAGGCTTCATAAAAGTTAATGTGGATGGTGTGCATGTCAATTTTGAGGTGGTCCCGCTACCGAAGCCCCCCAACGACGAGATCGTGACTCTAGGACAGGCCATTGGAACATTCATCCAGTGGCCCAAAAGCGACATCTCCCTGGAGGCTTCTTCACCGGTGGCAGGACCAGAGCAACATGCACTGCTGCCATCTCCATTACAAGACCAGTTGGTTCCACCACCGGATACTGCACCGGTGCTATCTCCACGGGTCATACTCTCGCCAGAGCAACATGCACTGGTGCTATCTCCATTACAAGACTAGTCGGTTCCACCACCAGATACTGCACCAGTGCTATCTCCACGGGTCCTATTCTCGCCAGAGAAACTTGCACCGCTGCTACCTTCAAAGTCGATTGCCGTGAAGTCGACCTATAGCCGAGGCAGCAAGGCCAGCAAGGGCAAAGCAAAGAAGACCAATGATGATATAGCGTACCTACCTTTGGCCCGCAAATTCGTTCTTGGCGAGCTGTTGCTCGAGCAAAAAGACCTCCAAAAGCTACCATATAGTTGCATGCAATTGCACACGTGGTATATCCAGCAGTCCAATAAGCTAGAGAGAGAACGGACTTCAAGTATCACTGTCAAATTCACGTCGGATGATTTATACCACAGTCTTCAAGAGTGTATGTTCGTGGTCACCTTTGAGGATTTATTCGATCTGTTCACGCTCAACGCTCTTGACGTCTCAATCATTCAATGCTGGACACTGTCAGTGTGTACAATCACAGTCTCCGTTAATGTCATACCGATAAATGCCATATCTAATTTGTTGCTTTCGTGTGTGTGTATATAGACACATGCTGACTAGAGCTAGATTATCCAACTCATCAGCTGGTTTCTTGGACCCACACTTGGTCGCCAAGGATACCATCGACCGGGATACACCCCTCGTCGAGAGGTACATTGCATCAGGACTGCTGGGTTGCAGCAATAAGGATTATGTACTTATGCCCTTCCATCAGAACTTTCATTGGATTTTAATAGTAATTGTACCAAAATGGAACAAGGTATATTACCTTGATTCCCTAAGTAAGAATCAAATGGACTTCACAGTTGTCAGCCAAGTAATCGATAGGTAAGCACATATTCCCCATACATATCTACAGTGTACTCTTTCTTTCCTTCCAAATGACTAAGGTTAACTTTTTCGAATTACGTAGGGTGTTCACGATGTACATTGAAAAGGGAGGTGACTTGAAGCGCGGGGCCAAAGGCCTGCTGACACATGTTCGAGATTTTAAGGTGTTCGCTATTTCACATTAATTAGTCCTATGCAACAGTTGGTACTAATGCCTCTTGAACTAACACATTCCATTTTTTGCAGTGCCATTAGCAGCAGCCGGGCAACACATGTGGATACTACTTTTGCCAACATATGGAACTACTCCTCGATTCCTCGAGGCTCACCAATCGCAAGGTTTGTCACTCTTACCATAATTACTTTATACTTATCACGTTACATATATACGCACATTGATTTTTCTATCGACAGTCACGACATCCCGTCAATCGCATTGAAACAATCGATCTTGGAGGGATTCGAGGAGAGTTGGCGTACTTTTTGCTGACTCATATCATAAAGCCAGGAGGACGGTTCCACTGCGCACCATGATTTCTTATTGGTCTTATCACTAAGTGCAAATGAGTGTAGATCTTTTGTAACTGTGCATTTGTTAATGGATATTTCATTTCAATTCAATTAATTGATTTGCGAAATGGATGCATGCTTTATGTTTGTGAAATGAAGTGCGATGTCAATTGGATGTTTCATGTCTGTGAAATGTATCTGAAAGGAAATGAGATGTGTGAATTGTATGTTTTTTGTCTGTGATTATCTGCTTGTTTCAGAGGGCATGGCTAGCATTTCCTGAGGCTAGCCAATAAACAGAAATAGATTTTGATTTAGGAGGAACGAATATCACAGACGGTTTTTAAGTAAAAACCGTCTGCGATATGTATCACAGACGGTTTTTCATTAAAAACCATCTGTGATTATGAGATATCACAGACGGTTTTTATTTAAAAACCGTCTGTGATATCTGATAATCACAGACGGTTCGAAAACCGTCTGTGATAACTTCGATTATCACTGACCCATAAATACAAACGGTTCACAAAACTGTCTGTGATGACGTTTTCGAACCGTCTGTGATGACCTTTTCTGTAGTAGTGAATCTGCTTTTCAAAATTTTAACTAGTCGACTTGCTGAAGGTTCAGTTTAATCTTTGATATCGTTCCTTAGTGTAAAAACATTGCAGGTGCTTGATGTTGTTGTACCTACAATGTTACATAAATATAAAGAATCTTCAGTCCGGATGTCCCAGACAATAGGAGCCCAATCAAATTTAAACACTGTTCCTGAATGTAAATTCTGTAAATAAGTGCCTGTTCCAGAGGAGACACATGTTTTCTTTTCTTTTTTTCTCTTTTAGGGGGAAAGTGTTTTCCTTTTATTACTCTAATACATTGAATAACACATTTTTATACTGCAACGTTTCAAATCAACTGATACAACATTTTCTATACTTAACTGCCACGAATGTCACCATGTCATTTAAATATTTGTAATGTTGCAGTGATTATGGTTTGTTCTTTTTGGTTTTGGTTTATGATTTTTATATTGTTCGTAAGAGAGAGTACGGAGTAACAGAAACTCGCGTGCTATTTTGGTCAATGTAAATTAAGTCATTATAGTGTATACTATAATCAACTTTTAGACTCAATTTTTAAAAACGCTCTGTTTGAAAGCTAATTACTGTAGAAAATCCGAAAATCAATTTAGACCAACAAACATTACATACCAGTGTAACTAAATGCAAACTGGCAATGTAGTACTAGAGTCTACTTCCTCGTCTTGCCAATGACCGACTCCTCCCCGCTGTTAGAATTACCGCTAGCTACCACCTCCCTCACCTTCGTCACCATCGCTGCTACCGACCGGCTCCTCCCCATTACCAGCTGCCATGTCCTCGTTACCGTTCGCCATCACCATCGTTTTTTCTCCCATGGGTGGCGGCGACCTGTTGCATGCTGGAGTTCTAAGGGTAGGAACTAGGTAACCCCTTAAACCTACCTTCTATGAATCTCAATGCAAATCTAGGAGTAGAGAGTTCCTGTGTAGCTTCAATAAACAAATTAGTGTACCTAGTGGCTCTCATAGAAAAATAATATACTACAACATTATGAACTTGGTGCCTGTTTGGTTGGAAGCTGAGCTTACCATAGTTTGAAATAATTCTCTTAGGTGAGCTTTACCCAATAAGACGAGTGTTTTGTTACTAGTCATATGTCACGGCGGCAGTGCTAATCTTTTTTAAGGTAGATCCTTCACGTCTGCGAGTCTCTCAAACCAATTAGATGAAAGAACGTGATGGCACGGATACATTGACATATATAGACTTTCATCGGACAAGACCTGCATTTCCACGAAATACCGGGCTTGCATATTTGCACTCCCCCTATTGTTAATTAAATTCACACCATTGGCCTTAATGCTGGCTCGTCCTTCTTGCTTTGGCTATTTGCAGTTGGGCTCAAGAAAACAAACGATGAGAAGGAAGACTTTCGGAGTCAAGCCCGGGGCCATGCACGAATGGTGAAGCCTCCCTTGGCTGTCCATGCATGTCGCATTCCTTCTCTCTGTCTCTACATTTTAGCCTGTTTTCTTATTGATTACTGATCGATCGGTGACCGGCTTGCATAGTCTATCAGCTCGTTTCGTTGCCAACTGTGTTCCCATGTGCTTTGAATCTGTTCCTCCGTGTTAGGTAAACGAAGCCAAGCCAAAGTCACCGTGTTAGGTAAATGAAGCCAAGCCAAGTCACTTTGTTTGGATTTTTCAGCAGCGATCTGCTCTGTTCCGAGGAAGACGAGGGCCTTCTACGACTTGCTTGACAAGGGCCAGAGTCGTCGAAGAGTAGCCTGAATGCTTCATACGTAGCTCAAAGTGTTTGACGAGAATTTTGTATATGTCTCAAAATACGATCGCATATGATAATATGCATGTGTATCTCTATACATGTAGAGTAGGATCCAAGTACTCATGACAAGATAGTAACATGCGTACATGCAACGCAACTAGTAGTGCATGGATGCATGTATGTGTTACGTACGAGCCAGAACCAAGTACTGCTGTGTGGCCGCATGCTCATGTAGTAATCAACGTCCTTGAGTTAATTACATGCACGCATGGGTAGTGTGTTGCTGAGCCCATGGGCCAATGGAGTCGTATACGAGTCAGGCCGGCAAATACGCACCCTCGAGCGATTCGATAGCCTGCACGCAGTGGCGGAGGACGGAAAAAAAAATAAGGTATGACGAAATCGATAACATAAATATCAAAGATTTCTCACTAAATTGGTTTATACACATATAACATATCATGATCGTCACCTACTATATAAGTAAAAACATTTAGAATAAATAGAAAGATACACGTGAAGTCAATAGACTAACCGAGTGACAATGAACTTCAATTGCGTCTAGGCGAGGTAGGTAATTGCACTTGCCTATCTTTCTTTTGTCTGAAATGATTTCTTAATCTTCTCAATATCAATTCCTTTGAATATCTCTCGCTCAATGTAGCACACCATTAAGTCATTAAGGCAATTGCACTGTTCTTCTTCCTCTTGCCGCTGGCTGAGAGTTTATTACAGTAAAACTTCATCTTTCTTGATGTGTCCATGGTACAGAGTGATTTGGGGGTAAAAATCACTGGGAATTCAAGGTATGGCGAGCGCCATACCTTGCCATACTGAGAGCTTCGCCCCTGCCTGCACGCGTGTACGCGTGCATCAAATCGTTGCTTCTCAATTTTAATCTTCATCAGAAACCTGTACTTTTATAGTACGTATCAGCCTTGAGCTTGGCGGTATCACTCGCCCCAGTTGACGTCGATGTAGCTGAGAGCATTGGTGATGGACGTCTCGCAGCAGCCGAGCCCGATGCACTTGCCGTCGTCAACCATGACCTCGCTCTCGCTCGCGCAGTAGGTGATGCAGCCGGTGCTGTAGATCCCGTTGTCTGGGCAGTTCGGCCGTGGGACCGACACCATGTCGCTGGAGACGACGGCGGCGGCGATGGACATATACTGACCTGAGCAACACGCGCGCCTGAAGTCAATCTACAACCACACGTCCAGGAAACATCGATCTACTGGGGCAAAAACATCTACGTACGCCTTAGCAACTAAGCTTGTCCTGATCGATGCCAGTAGAAGACGAAGAGATTACAGGACATATCAAACATGTAACATCTCTGTTTTGAGAACATCTCACGAACATTTAAAAAAGTTAATTTGATTAAAATAAGACTAAACGGCCAACTTTAGCAACAATATAGGCGTCCAAACTCGAAACTTAACTTACATTTAGAAGAACCGAAGAAATCTCCACAGAAACGCTTAAGTGCAGTTGCAATGCTTGAAGTATCTTTTCCTTTTTCAGTATTTGTTTTAATGGAATTAAACAAGATTGAGTACACTATGTACTCAGCAAGAGCCACATGGGAATATGTTATTTAACTAATTGCTAGTATTTCAAGAGATGTAATATGTTGGGTTCACTATTATTATACTTGTGGATGCAGTTTTATTGGTAAAGAACTTTATTTTTTTTAAAAAATAGTAAAATAATATTTAATTAACAGCAAAGGGGTTTTGTTAACCATACTTTTATTTTCAAATTCTCAAAATCTACTTATGCCTTATTACTAGAATCATCCATGAGACACAGCTCTATTAATCGGGAGCACGGCGTATTCAAATGCCATTTACTATACTCTGCAGAGTTGCCTAACTTTACCCACAAGATTTCTCAAACTCTCAATGTCCAGACACATAACAGGCAATGTGCGACTGAGTTGAGAAAACAAGATCTTTCGCTGCTCTTCTCTTTCTAGTCTCTACCCGGTAGGGCTAAGGCCACACGCAAGTCGGCATCCCACTGGCCAACGTAGAAAACGTGTGCTTTTACCGTTGTTAAGTATGGTTTTACCATTCCCATACCAGATCATTCCTCACGGTTCAAAACCGTCAGGAAAATACAAAAAACCGTCAGGTTAAATATCTCGACGGGTTCCGTCGAGCAAAACCCTCGTGGCTGGTGGTCGTGAAATTTTATTTGGTCGACGGAACCCGTCGAGGATATTTAACCCGACGGTTTTACCCGTGAGGAAATAATTTAACTCGACGGTACAATTCCGTGAGAAAATAAATTTTACTCACGGGCAAAATGTTACCCGTGAGAAAATTATTTAACTTTGACGGTACAATTCCGTGAGAAAATAAATTTTACTCACGGGCAAAATGTTACCCGTGAGGAAAATTATTTAACTGACGGTACAATTCCGTGAGAAAATTATTTAACTTTGACGGTGCTATACCCGTGAGGGAAAAATTAATTTTCCTCACGGGCCAAACTGTCAGCAAAATTTATTCCATTGACTGTTTATGTTACCGTCAAGAAAATATAGGCTGACGGTTTGAACCGTGAGCAAAATTGATTTCCTATGGCAGAAAATTTTGCATTCAAAACATTTTTTTTCAGCCACAATGAATTAGCAAATAACTTACAACATAAGCATTGATATCTAAATCTTACACATCCGTGCATCATATAATCAAATTAATCACAACACCATCCTTCATCGATCAAGAAACATGTAATTAAACAAATATATAAAAAGTTCAGTTTTCATAAACAATCCCTACATTGATTCATGTTCACACAAGCATACCCATTCATAAACATCACCTCCAGATTGGTTCATCCATCCAAAAGACATCTAAAATGAAGTACCACATCCAAAAGACATCTATTTCCATTACATTCAAGTTCAGCTAGTCAAAATAACTACAAGAGATCACTGAAAATCACATGGCAGCATGGTTGTTGTCGCCATCAATGTCGCCACTGTAGTTGTCCCTGTTGTTTCCATCAACGTTACCATCGACAGCACCGTCATCCGGTTGTGAGCCCACATGAGAGGATCCAGTCCCAAGCCCAGTCCCAGTCCCAGTCCCTTGCTGCAAAGTGAAAACATTATGTCAAGATCATAGCAACAAAAAAAGGAGAGTTGGATAGAGAAATCCACATGACTATACGTAATCATCCCATAAATACATGTGAAGATCTAAGTGTTCTTGTTAATTCAACAAAAATTGTGCAAAGAAGGTAAGTATATATGCTACTGCTTTTGCTAGCTGCAGGTTGGCATATACTCAAGATTAGTTTAGCCTCGTAAACAACTGACAAGTATGGGTGTACTAATTAGTAGAGAAGTCATTTGCCACCTTACCATCAACTATAAGTAAATGAGATTCAGGTTATGGCCATGTTTAGAACATTCAACATGAATCCACTCGCTCACTGCTGTACTGCTTGTTGACAGTCTGACATACCAAAAATGATTAGTTGTATAGTACACATGGTCCTTCGTATGACAAAGGTGATAGGTGGAAAGTACCACTTGAAGTTGAACTCTAGAACAAGACAAAATAATAGTTCATAGGGAATTTTGTTTGTACACAAAGCAATAATTGTAGGTATTAAACGATATTACCTGTGCTTGTGTAGGTGTTCCACGGCGTAGCATCTCTGGTGGTGGTTGTTCACCCATATTCTCAAAAAGCATCTACAGTTCGAAACTGATCAGTATTAAAGACAGTTACTAGTGAGGTGACTACAGATTGACGATATATATAAATGACGAAGCATGTAAGAGCAAGAAAACTAAAGACAAGAAATATCTGCCCTGAAACAAAATTAAACTGTACCTCATCGCAAAAAAAACATGAAAATGAAAGGTAGCGCAAATTCACTATGGAAGCCTGTACTAACATGGCTTTCACTATGCACACAAAAGCCCACACATTCAGAATAGCTTTCAGATGGCATGCAGAATATACAACACAACAAACATATAGAAAAGCTCTATTGTGTCCATAGGCATAGCTTTCACTATGCACACAAAAGCCCACACATTCCCATGAAAAGCATACAACAACGTATGTGTTCTTTAGAATTTAGCCATCTCATCCCAGTGCTGTCAACACTTGTAATACCATATTTTTCACTTACCAAAAAAATATATATCTGCTGTGAAACAGACTTTGCCATCTCTGTTCTTAGTTTTGCCCATTTGGAAAATTTCATTGAGCAGTTGATAATACTTATAATGCTGGCATGAGATTAGTCGAGCTAGTAGTGACAATATATATCTGTCACATAGCAGATTGCAGCTTGGGCCATTGTATTGT
Organism: Dendrocalamus sinicus; assembly: GCA_036346575.1. Taxonomy (NCBI): domain Eukaryota; kingdom Viridiplantae; phylum Streptophyta; class Magnoliopsida; order Poales; family Poaceae; genus Dendrocalamus; species Dendrocalamus sinicus. Next base: position 53,449,290 of record CM070671.1, on the reverse strand, counting down.
CACTGTGCGTTAATAATACTTATAATTGGGCTCTAGTACCAACTGTCAAATTTCATTTGTACCACAGTTAATTCTCTCTAGCCATAGCATGACTCCGGCTGTCCGGATCGAGTTCCTGGTTGCCCAATCATTGGCTTGATCCCTGCTAGCTGATACTTATATATTCTACTACTTTCATCACAATCCACAAGTAAATTAAATGCCATCCAAATATTAATGAAGTTAATCTTTAAAACTTTGCAAACTTACCTATGAAAACATTAAATTAAACATAGTGTATATTACTCCTTCATGTTCTTGCGTATACTACTCATCGACTATACAATACTTCAGAAGTAGAGCAGACCAGAGCTTGATCAATACATGGTTTGTATTATATAAGAGTCGAAATATAGCCTATACTAGTTAAGTGCATGTGCATTATATGACAATTTGACTTCTGGATTGACAGTTGGTACTTATATGACAATACAGTGACAATATATATCTGTTACAGAGCAGATTGCAGCAGCTGCATGCATGGAGTATGGAGTATCATCTACAATATTAAAGTTCTTATATCAGAGAGTATTGAGTAGTAATACTTTCAGAAAACACTACAACTGCATGCATGTATAGAAAACAGAATGTCAAATGTGTGTGAATGAACATTATTACCAAGATCATCTGGCGGTGAACTTCTTGTGTCTGGAGTAGTTCTTGATTATGTCGAATCACATTTCGATAAGACATGGAATTGGATGGCCTGATGTTTCTTGATTTCGCAGCTGCTAGAACAGCATCCTTCTTGATAGCACCGTTCCCTATTGGTACACGGCCATGGGGCATGCCACCATTGATGTTGTACAATATGCTTCCATCGAGTGGTCGCTGCTCCCAATCATCTTCGTGTTGAGCCATAGCAGCAGAAGAGTAATCATCCTAGAACAAAAGCAACATTTAACCATCTTGCCACTTCTTCCAGCTCCTCACATTCTATTCAAATCATACAAGCTAGGGAAAGATGTGCACTTACAATGTATTTCTGCGCTTTCTGGCTGCTGATTGGACCACTACTACCACTACTATCCACATTCTTCATGCCTGATTTCATTACAGCATATGTGTTTAGCCAAGTAGCCTTCTCTGGTCCATATTTGTGTTCCTACAACATGGTGAAACTCTAGGTTATAGCCTTGAAATAAAGACAGTGTTAACACAAATTAAAAACCTTCACTACCACATCCACCTCTTGCATCTTGCATCATCCATCCAACATCCAACCAAAAAAATATCTCAACAACATACTGCATCCTCTGTACCATGAGGAGACAGCAGACAGCAGTAGATACTAGATATCAGACAACATACAACATACATGCATGGAAGGTATGTACAGTAGCTAGCAGACAGCAGTAAAAACATCTCATCATCTTGCAACATGCATGTCGTTTATCTGCTTATCTCCTCCTAAGCATTTCCATTTTTAAGCACACAAGATACTAGCTGTAGTAGAGTGTATAATGCCATAAGTGATATAATGCCCACACAAAATGTCACTAATCTCTGACAAGGGAGCTAAAGACAGCAGTGAGTGTGCCTCCTCTCATGGTCATGGTCATGGAAGGTATGTACAGTAGCTAGCAGACAGCAGTAAAAAGAGCAATGGATCAACCCCCATTCACAAGCCAAGAACCAACCAAAGATCCAGCTCGCAGACAGTATTAGTTTGGCATAAATATTCGCAATAGCTCACAGATAGTATTAGTTTGGCATAAATATTTTTTAAGGACATTTAGGAAAACAAGTAGAACTAGGTGATTCATACCAGGTATTGTTGGGTCTCCACGTATGGTCGCGAACCTCCTCGATTTTGAGCAACATCGTCAGATTTCAACCGTGCTTCCTGGCCTCTCTTTCGTTTAGTCTTGAATTGCTCGGTGCACCAATGACGACAAAGATGTGGCCATACTATGTCATTGCACCACCAAATCTTACCATCCAAGTATTGCTCATACTGGAGTTCCCTTGGACGTGCCAACGTGTCGTCAATATCCTCTCCTTGTTTCCTGTAGTACTCCTTGACTGCATCAACACGAGCTTGATACATCATATGCTTCACACGGTCCGCAGCATAATTTTCGAACACAAGATCTGCTTCTTCCTTGTCGTTTGTGCTTACTTTGAACAAATGCTACATAGAGAACAAGGGTAGTTAGTAGCTAGTAGTCGACTAAAGTATTTATGTATATGAACTAACAAGTAAATATTAGTTACCCAGAACTCTCGCTTTACTCGATCTGCTGCGGTTATTCCCTCATCGTCTTCATTGACATAATAATCATCCCATGTCAATGCAGGACGGGTATTGAAGATAGTACCATGCTCATCCTTGTCGTCCACAACACCTGGATACTCATGTTTGATAATAACTCCAAGTTGTGCTTGATATGTGTAGTCTTTCTTGGGCTGGTAATTGGTATACTTGAATTGCCTACATAGGAATTAACCACGGCAAGGCCAGTTGGCACCGTAGTCATATATATGTTAATAACAATTGAAGATTTATAATGCAGCTTGTACTCACTTGTCACCCTGAGGTATTAGGGCAATCTTGCCAGCACGCACCGGCATATGTAATTTGGTCCGTGACTTCTTCTTCCTCCCCCTTTGTTGAGCAGCTTCATTGCTCCTTTGGGAGCCATTGCCACTGCAATTACTGCCAGCACCACTTCTCCTTTCCGAGGTACAACCTTCAGGTTGGCGACCTCCACGTCGAACGGGACGAATATGATTCATATCCTGCATTGTTAAAATATGAAGTTAGTGCCAATTTATCAATATTTACATATACAAAGCATGAAATAAAATGCAATCAAATGACCATTTGTTACCACCACATGGAAAATCAAAACAGAAGGATATCACGAAATAGAGAACAAGTTAATTGGTAGTTCCAATAGTCCAGCTCCAAACATGTACAAACAATTCAGGTATTTTACAAGAAACAATTCAAGCACAACAACAGGAAATTTAGAAATCATTTGGATCATAAGTTGGAGGTTGGAGCTCCTCATCTTCATCCTCCTCATCTTCATCCTCATCATATTCATCTGGTGTTGCATTCTAGTGTTGCAAAAATTCCAAATTTTTTGGATTTGTTATTTCATCTGAGATCAATGGAAGTGTAATTTCGAAGTCATTCCCTAAGTCGATGACAAAGGTGCCTTGCAAACCATCCTCCTGATAGAACTCCATTTGTTCTATTGGTCCTTCAGAAGGGTTGAAACTACCATCCGTACTATTTGGAGCAATATATCCATGTGGGGCTACATGATATGCAACCCACCATTCCAATAAATCCGGTCTAGTCTTACACGGGTATGGCAGGTAATAGACTTGTGTAACTTGACTTGCCATGACAAATGGATCAAAGTTTGAAAGCCTAGATGTGTGATTGACCTCTATCAAGCCCAAATTTTCAGTTCGCCTAACTCCATTTGGTGTTGGATCAAACCAATGGCAATCAAATAAAACCAGCTCAAGATGCATGCTGCCTTCCCAAGTAATTTTTATGATGTCTTCAATGACACCATAATACTCCAACACATTGTTGTTCTCATCAACACTAGACACACAAACACCACTATTAATTGTAGTCAGTCCAGATTTCCCGCTCTCATACTTTGATGAGCGAAATCTGTATCCATTCACATCATAGCATCCATAAGTGGCAACTCTTGTGCGGAAACCGTAAGACATTTGGCGTAAGGTATTAGGAATGGTAGATAACTTCATGCACTGCAAATAGTCAATTAATTGTATTAGCTTTAGTTGATTTCATATTGCTACAAAGATGTTTCTCAAGTGTTATAAGTTGAAGTGTTGACGATAATTACTTGAGTTTTAAACCAATCGAAAAAATTGGGCCCGGGACGCATAGGGCGCTCGATTTCCAACCATTTAACCTTAAATCCTAAGTTGGTTTTCAGTTGGTTTCATTCTGCTCTTCCAATGTTCTTTACAAAATTTACTACATAAAAAGAGTTAGTTGTAATTACATAAATATAATTAAAGAAATGTAAGTTGGGTTGCATAATCTCAACACATACATGAAGTAATCATCCATCTCTGGCACATTTGTCAATATATACAAGAAAGCAACCTTGTACTCTTCTGTTGTGAGATCACGACAGCCACGAGGGCTAATGCATCGACCCGGGTATTGAAATATGACAAGGTCACATGAACTTTGAAATGTGGAGGCACCATCATCGTATCGAGGTATCTTGTTTCTAATTGACCGAACTTTAGGGTTAAAATATAATGATAGAAAATTTGTAGCCTCCTCAACTAGGTATGCCTCAACAATAGAACCCTCAACTCGAGCCTTATTCCGTACTTTCTTCCTAATTTTTTGTATGTACCTACATGGAGTAGACCAATTAATTACATATATCATTAGGCTAGAAAGATAAAATAGCGGTATTAATTATTTTACCTCTCATATGGGTACATCCAGCGGGCCAGGACAGGGCCTCCTAGTCGAGCCTCATAAGGAAGATGTATGATTAGATGTTGCATAGGATTAAAGAACCCAGGAGGAAATATTTTCTCTAGTTTGCATAGAAGCACTGCAACATTCTGTTCTAGTGAGGTTATGTCATCCTTGCTAATCTCTTTAGCACACAACTTCCTATAGAAATAACTGAGCTCAGCCAAACATAGCCATATATTTTCAGGAAGGAAGCCACGGAATGCAACTGGTAGCAAACGTTCCATGAATATATGGAAGTCATGACTTTTGAGGCCAAATATCTTCCTTTGTAGAAGGTTAACGCCTCGCCTAATATTGGATGCATATCCATCAGGAAACTTCAATATTTGAAACCACTTAAGAATGGTTGTCTTGTCATTATTATTGATGCAAAAAGGTGCCCTAGGCTTATGCCACTTCCCATTGTTCTTCAGCTCCAAGTGCAGTGAAGGACGGTGACAAATCTCAGCTAAATCTTGTCTGGCCTTCACATTATCCTTGGTCTTATCGGGTATGTCAAAGCATGTGTTCCATATAGTCTCAGCTACATTTTTCTCATTATGCATCACATCAATGTTGTGTCGAAGCTTTAATTTATTGAAGTATGGAAGTTGCCAAAAGCAGCTTTTGTGGGTCCAATGGTGAAGTTTACCAAAGTTTTTCGTATCACCAACAAACTTGTCTATTTGCGCTTCGACTTCCTCTCCCCTTAAATGCCTTGGTGCCTCCTCACGTACTACTGTGTTCTTTCGAAATGCATTACCTTGAGTTCTGAATTCATGGTCTCTAGGTAGGAAGCGTCTATGACAATCAAACCAGCAAGCCTTGCGACCATTACGGAGTTGAAATGCTTTACTGTCACCAAAGCATTGTGGACACGCAAACGAACCATGTGTGCTCCAACCAGCAAACATACCATATGCAGGAAAATCATGAACTGACCATAGATATGCTCCCCGCATTATAAAGTTTTGCTTAAGTGAAGCATCCCATGTTTGTACCCCCTCCCACAACTTGATAAGGTCATCAACTAAAGGTTGCATTAGAATATTTATTTTTTTCCCAGGATGTTCAGGGCCGGGGATAACAAGGCCAAGGAATATGTACTCCGGCTTCAAAAGCATGCCCGGCGAAATATTTAATGGAGCCACAAACACTGGCCAACATGAGTATGGAGCAGCACCCAAACTAAATGGTGTGAAACCATCTGTTGCTATAGCAAGGCGTACATTTCTAGGATCACTTGCAAAGTTTGGGAAGTCCTCGTCAAATTGTTGCCAAGCTTCCCCATCACATGGGTGCACCATCTTACCAGACGTTGACTGACTATGTGACCGCATTAGCTTTGCTGTCTCCTCGTGTGCATACAACCTTTGTAGTCTCTCTATAATGGGTAGGTACCGTAATACTTTACGTGGAACTTTATTATGGCCTACCTCGTAGCGAGAGGTATTACATAAGTCACACTTGTCTTTATGCTCATTATCTTTCCAGTAAAGCATGCAGTTATTATAACACACATCAATTTTCACATATGGCATTCCGAGACCCTCTAACAACTTTTTTGAACGGTGGAAGTCCTCGGACAACTTAGACTCCGGAGGCAAAAGTTCATGAATTATTTGTAATACATCGTCATAGTGTGCAATTGACATATTGTATTGCGACTTCATAGCTAGCAAACGAGCGACAGCAGACAGACTTGAGTGTGTTGTGTTCTCATGGACTAGTTCGTCAGCGCTAGCAACCATTCTATAGAAAGCCTGGGCAGAGGCTGTTGGCTCCTCATTAATTCCCGGTGGATGCTCACCGCCTAGGTTAATCAACAGATTGTCCATCCGATTACATTCATTGATTTCCTCATGATCTATTGAAGGGTCATGTTCATCATGTGTTGTCCATGTTTGATAGTTTGACCTAAACCCATATTTACTTAAGTGCAACTCTACAATATGCCTGTTGTGCCTAAAATACTTCCTGCACATTGCACATGGACACTTAATGGTGTCATCTTCAACTAGTCTAGGATTTGAGAATGCATGATCTAAGAACTGTGTAGTTTGTTCAATCCATTCATTTGAGGGAGCTTTACCCCGCTGCCAGCCACTATACATCCATTCATGATGTGCCATAAAATAATTCTGTGTGCATAACATGAATATATCAGGCATAAAATTATATTTATTAAAACTAGGTATGTTGCATTTGTACTGTACAAATATCCTATAGCATATTGCAATTTATCTTTCACAAACTGAAATGTATACTAAACTATAGTGTTGAGCCTAATTTAAGATTAAACCACCATAGCATATTGCAATTTATCTTTCACAAACTGAAATGTATATTAACACAAAAATGATGTACACTGAAAACTGGACAGATATGTGTATATGAATATACCAACGACGTGAACTTACCGGCGGCTCCTCGTGGTGGGGGTCCCCTTGGAAGCTCAAAGGCCGTTCTGAAACATGAGGGATCAAAATTTGCTATGATTATCTGGTATTCGGCAGTCAACACTTCAACAGTCTACAATGCTCCTCTCTCAATCGCTATCGCTGCAACATTCATACACACAACATTGTTTTAGCAATTGTGTGCATTCTATATATCCAAATAGCGTTCAGCTGAAAGCTTCATATTACAATTCGCATAAAGGATTCATATCTAGTGCCAATGCTTAGCAAATAGACATATTACTAATAGAGTGAAACACAATATTGATTCTTAAGATGTTGTAGTATATGTGGCAAACTCATCATTGCACGTCCCAACCCATTTTTCCCAGCCCTGCCAAGTGCTAAAGGGTGGTGTAATGCAGAGGCCCAATTGAATCATGACCTTTTAAAACATACAAATGAACTATACCATCAAGCATTATTCTCATTTCTAAAGTAAACTACTGAACTTCTTAGCAGCAAGAATTCTAGAGCACATGCGTCACACACTGATGCCAATGAGATCACTATCGAGTGCATAGGTGAGGCTATATTTCTTGAATGTAGTATTCCTATGCTTAGGTAGAACATTGCAAAGTAATGTATCAACATACACTTATACTGCAAAAACCAGTCGAAATTGGTACCAATCGCTGAAAAAGAAGGTCCGTAACTCAGCCCAAATTCTGGTTTTTGGCCATTCCAGTATCACAACTCCTTGTCGAAATTCCCAGTTTTCACATGTATCCATTCATTAATTTAGACAACAGCAACAGCTAGACAGTACCCCACCCCAGCGGCAATGACCCTTTCTTGGCGTCTGTCCTGAACCTCCTCTTCTCCTCCCAAAACTTGGCCTCCTGCATGCAAGAGAATTAGTTCTTTGCACAACTGCAGTTGGGGACGAATCCAATCGAGAGAAAAAAGCGGATCGGATGAGGGTGTGCTTCCGCCGCCGCCAGGGGGGCGGTCCGGCCGGCGATGGGAGCTCGGGCGGCGCCGAGCTGGGTGTCGGGCGCGGGGCTGACTGGGAGGCGGGCGGAGCTGGGCGGCGGGCGAGGGGATGGGGCGGAGGAGGCGCGAGCGGATGAGGGGAGGAGGCCGACGATGGGAGCTCGGCGCGCCCGAGCTGGGGTGTCGGGCGGCGGGGCAAAGCTGGGAGCCGGGCGGCGGGCCTAACTCAGGAGGCGGGCGAGGGGATGGGGCGGAGGAGGGGCGAGGGATGGATCGGAGGGCGGGCGAGAGGATGGGGCCGCGGATCGGAGGAGGCGACCGAGGGAGGGGAGGAGGACGCGGCGGGGATGGGGCCGGCGGATCGGAGGAGGCGGGCGAGCGGATGGGGTGGAGGAGGCGGGCGAGGGGATACGGCCGGAGGAGGCGGGCGAGGCGGGAGAGCGGATGAGGCGGAGGAGGCGGGCGAGAGGAGGCAGGCGAGGCGGGCGAGAGGATGAGGCGGGCGAGAGGAGGCAGGCGAGGCGGGCGAGCGGATGAGGCGGAGGGGGCGGGCGAGAGGAGGCGGGCGAGCGGATGAGGCGGAGGAGGCGGGCGAGAGGAGGCAGGCGAGGGCGGCGGCTGCGAAAATTGGGGAAAAGGGGAAAAGTTTGGGTCTTAGTCTGCCGGCGCGCTGCACGAAATGTTGGCGGGCTGGATAATTAGCCTCACGGGTTTATCTTCATTATCCTCACGGTTCACTTAGTACCGTCATAAAAATAATGAATTTTCTTGGTGGTTTAAAGAGCCCGACAGGAAAATGTATTTTTGTGATGGTTACACGTGGGCCCGTCACAAAAAATGTATATCCCTCACGTTCTGTGCGGGCCTGTGAGGAAAATTAAGCCCGTGAGGAATGATCCGTTTTCTAGTAGTGACTCCCCCTATTATTAATTAAATTCACACCATTGGCCTTAATGCTGGCTCGTCCTTCTTGCTTTGGCTATTTGCAGTTGGGCTCAAGAAAACAAACGATGAGAAGGAAGACTTTCGGAGTCAAGCCCGGGGCCATGCACGAATGGTGAAGCCTCCCTTGGCTGTCCATGCATGTCGCATTCCTTCTCTCTGTCTCTACATTTTCGCCTGTTTTCTTATTGATTACTGATCGATCGGTGACCGGCTTGCATAGGCTATCAGCTCGTTTCATTGCAAACCGTGTTCCCATGTGCTTTGAATCTGTTCCTCCGTGTTAGGTAAATGAAGCCAAGCCAAAGTCACAGTGTTAGGTAAATGAAGCCAAGCCAAGTCACTTTGTTTGGATTTTTCAGCAGCGATCTGCTCTGTTCCGAGGAAGACGAGGGCCTTCTACGACTTGCTTGACAAGGGCCAGAGTCGTCGAAGAGTAGCCTGAATGCTTCATACGTAGCTCAAAGTGTTTGACGAGAATTTTGTACATGTCTCAAAATACGATCGCATATGATAATATGCATGTGTATCTCTATACATGTAGAGTAGAATCCAAGTACTCATGACAAGATAGTGACATACGTACATGCAACGCAACTAGTAGTGCATGGATGCATGTATGTGTTACGTACGAGCCAGAACCAAGTACTGCTGTGTGGCCGCATGCCCATGTAGTAATCAGCGTCCTTGAGTTAATTACATGCACGCATGGGTAGTGTGTTGCTGAGCCCATGCGCCAATGGAGTCGTATACGAGTCAGGCCGGCAAATACGTACGCACCCTCGAGCGATTCGATAGCCTGCACGTGCGTACGCGCACTACTACAAAAAGGCTAATAGTAGACGCCAAATCACAGACGGTTTTGTGAAACCGTCTGTGATGTACACTATTACAGACGGTTTTAATTTGAAGGCCGTCTGTGGTATTTGTGGCGGGAAAAGGAGTATCACAGACGGTTCTTACCTCTGAACCGTCTGGGATACTGGAATATCACAGACGATTTTATAATAAAAACCGTCTGTGATAATCTGGAATATCACAGACGGTTTTTATTATAAAACCGTCTGTGATACTGGAATATCATAGACGGTTTTTTATAAAAAAAACCGTCTGTGATATTCTGGATTATCACAGACGGACGGTTTTTTATTAAAAACTGTATGTGATATGTTTCCCGCCTTGCAATTTCCCAAAATTTCATAATTTCCCGCCTGAGTCCGAGTAGGATTCAGTTTTGACACACCTTCAGTAAAACGGGCATAACTTTTGCATACGGTGTTCGTTTGCGACGTTCTTGTACTCGTTGGAAAGCTAACGACGAGCCCGATCCAAAAGAAATGACTGGCTTGTGCCAGTCGCCCTCCAAGACCCTGAAAATCGGCCATCTTTGGACCTAAACTTGCGTCGCAAGTTTTTGGTGTCTGTTTTTGCCCTTTTTCTTGGTTTTCCTTTCGGAATTTGGATTTTGCTTCAACTGCAAAGTTGTAGATCTCGTCAAAACCTTTCAAATGAGTATATATAAGCTATATAAAAATTTGCTATTTTATCTTTTCATACTAGTTGTTTATATTGTATCGGTATATAAAATTCTGTGTTTAATTCACGACGGTTCTATATATAGAACCGTCTGTGATATTCATTCATCACAGATGGTTCTAGCCAATAGAACCGTCTGTGATAATCTGACCACTGGGCCCGTCAATCCTCCTCACCCCACGGATCGTAGCTCCGCCTCTCTTTTCCCGCGCCCAAAATTTCGAACTCCCGCCTCTCCCTCCCTCTCCCTCCCCTATAAATATTACCAAAACCCAGCCTCCTTGCTAGTTTCCTCCTCCTTGTTAGTTTCCTCCTCCTTGCTGTCCTTGTTCTCCTCCTCTTGTTGTTCTTCTCCTCCTTGCTATCCTCCTCCTTGCTGTTCTCCTCCTCCTTGCTGTCCTCCTCCTTGCAGACGACGCACACGTCAACGGGAGGCAAGACACTGCAGAAGCAACTAGCTCGTGCTAAGGCAGCGCTCAATCAACACCGACGATGGTGGGCGTCAAAGACATCCAGCTCGCGCGCTGCATCAGGGGCGAGAAGGCCTAGGCATAGAGGATCTTTGCTTTTCTTTGTTCTTGTTGTGTTAGCTAGATGAGCAACCTGTTTGTTGTTCTCCTCCTCTTTATTGTTTGTTGTTTGTCTGTCTATTCTTGTAATGGTAGACTCTAATCTTAAAATGTGTACTGTGTTTCATACTGTATTTGCTTGTTCTCATTTCAATTAATTGATTTGCGAAATGGATGTTTTATGTTTATGAAATGAATTGAGATGTGAGGATGTATACATGTACATGTTGATCTGCTTGTTTCAGAGAGCATGGCTAGCATTTCCTGAGGCTAGCCAATAAACAGAAATAGATTTAGGGGTAGAAGAGAATAGCACAGACGGTTTTTAGTTAAAACCCGTCTGTGATTATAGCTATCACAGATGGTTTTTACTCAAAAACCGTCTGTGATGATCAGTATCACAGACGGTTTTTAACTAAAACCGCGTGATTATCACTATCACGCACGGTTTTACTCAAAAACCGTCGCGATAGATGATAATCACGACATTTGCTTCAAACCGCCTGTGATAACCTTCGATTATCATCGACCCATAAATACAGCGGTTCACAAAACCGCCGTGATGACGTTCCGAACCGCTCGTGGTGACCTTTTCGTAGTAGTGGCGTCAGTGGCGGACCCAGAATTTTACCAAAGGGTATGCCGCACCAAAATTTCCATATGTAATTCGGTAAAACCATTTGCCAATTTGGTAAATAATTGTAAAATTTGTACCGTAATTCGGTATACAGGCACTAAATAATATGATAAGTCTTAAATTCAAGGATTAAATTGGAAACTTGCACAAATTACAATATAAATAGTTCAAATACTATACTAATAGTCACAAATTACAATATAAATAGTTCAAACACCATACCTTGGACTCCATAGCAGGGCTAATTGCTTTGAGTAGCGATTCTGCTGCATCAGTTGCACTGCCCCATAACTGCTGATGTTGTCCCCTGATTCAAAATAAAACGATGGAAACATTAAATTTTAACTAGAACAGCCCTTTTTTGATGATTAAGGAAGGGAAATGAAAACAAGTATTACCAAAATATATATGATAAAGACTTTTTCAGATAGGGACTACATCTTGGTTTGAAACAAGGAAAGCAGTAGTTGTAGTTAATAAAGCTTTACTCACAGATTGCTTATTTAGCATGTACATGGGGAGTTTATACTTTATATACTGTGATTATAGTCCAAACTCCACGAACTCAACAGGACAGAACAATAACTTTTGGTTATTCTTCACATATGATGATCCATACTCTTTTACAGCTAGGGGGAAAACAGTACTCATGTTCTTGTTGAATGTTGATCTGATCCAAACTATAAAATTAACTAACTATTGGGTAACCTTGGAGTTTGGCCTTTGTGCACCAATCACTATCCTGAGTAACATTATCCAGAGAACAAAAGTGATGTAATGACATGTGAATCCCATCATCGAAACCAAGAGGAATGATGAGTGAATTCCATGTACAGAAAAGAAAGCACCCAAATAGTTATAGAGGCAGTATGTAAGCTTACTACTCTGACACCCATTCCATCCATAGTGGAAAACCCCTAACCATGACTCCACATTACTTACAAGTAGCCTTTGAGTTACACAAATGCTGCCAACATATTGCAAGAGATACTACTGCCCCATAACTGCTGAACATTGACGAACTAGAACTGAATAGGTGAGCATTACATAACTGAATGTTGCACAAATCCACTCGGAATGGACCCAAATGGAAACTACTCATAAATTCAACTTACAAATTCCACCAAACTACTACGTGGAGAATTAATTAACAGTTGTAGATTGCTGCTGGTAAATTACGATAAATTAACTAATCACTTGGATCTAAGCGCTGCACGGCTTCAACCGATAAATCACAAAGACTATCACTATAAGCACGAAGTTTGCACATAAGTACTAGCAAGGAACATCATCAATGGCGACGACCGCATGAGCTAGGGCAAAAGAGATAGCATGAGGTAAAATTGCAATCTTTGGAGCAACCACGCAGCAGCAGCTCTGAGAGGAAAAGAGGGGAAAACCCACACCGGTGAATGCTATGAGGTCGGGCCTCTCGCCTCGATGACCCACCGCAGAACCGCGTGGTGTTGAGATCGAGCACCTCGCGCCGCCGCCTGCGGCGCCACGTCCCGGCAGCGTGGCGGCGCCGCTGCGAAATGCATGTCCGCCACCTAACGACAAAGAAGGGGATCGGTGGCGATACGGGCAGCCACAGAGCGAGAGGAATCGGGCGCGCGATGAGGGGAATCTTGAAGGCCATTAGGCCATGCATGCTCGAGTGACCGACCGATCCGGAGAATCTTGAAGGCGCCGTCATGGCGGAAGCGGAGGGGGAGGGCCGAATGCAGACGTGAGAGACAACCAGTCTTTGGATCGCAGACGTGGCGGAGGTCGCCGGCCGGGCCCGGGTATGCCGTGGCCCACCCGGCATACCCTGTGGGTCCGCCCCTGGTACGCGTGCATCAAATCGTTGCTTCTCAATTTTAATCTTCATCAGAAACCTGTTACTTTTATAGTACGCACCAGCCTTGAGCTTGGTGGTATCACTCGCCCAGTTGACGTCGATGTAGCTGAGAGCACTGGTGATGGACGTCTCGCAGCAGCCGAGCCCGATGCACTTGCCATCGTCGACCATGACCTCGCTCTCGCTCACGCAGTAGGTGATGCAGCCGGTGCTGTAGATCCCGTTGTCTGGGCAGTTCCACCGTGGGACCGACGCCATGTCGCGGGAGACGACAGCGGCGGCGATGGACATACACTGACCTGAGCAACACGCACGCCTGAAGTCAATCTACAACCACACGTCCAGGAAACTTTGATCTACTGGGGCAAAAACATCTACGTACGCCTTAGCAGCTAAGCTTGTCCTGATCGATGCCAGTAGAAGATGAAGAGATTACAGGACATATCAAACATGTAACAACCCTATTTTTGAGAACAGGGCTATCGAACATTCCACAACAGCCCTGTTTTTGGGAACAGGGCTATCGAACATTCCAGAACAGCTCAGTTATTTAGTTACAGACCGAAGGAGTATTATGTTTGTTCACGAACATTTAAAAGAGTTAATTTGATTAAAATAAGACCAAACGGCCAACTTTAGCAACAATATAGGCGTCCAAACTGAGAAATTGCGGTGGTGCAGGTGAGGTGGCGGAGGAGGTACCACGGCGCTGTCCCGCTGACGAGGAGCTGATGCAAGGGAGGTATGGCAGAGAGGCGCGTGTCGGTAGGGCAAGCTAAGAAATTGCAGTAGTGCCTGAAGTCTATGCCGCACGCGAAGCGAGATGAGCCAAAGACAGCAGGGTGGCTGAGGTGGTGACGAGGTGATGACGCGCATCGTTGAGCTGGTGTGACCGAGTTCCACCTTGATCAAACCAGCTCCCCTTGACCTAAATCGCTCACCAACGCATCGTCCATGCACCGTGGTTTTGATCCAAAATGGTTTCCAGTATTTTGATAAAACTACCAAAATACCCTTCCTTGACCCAGCCATCACCGACCACTGCAAGCAATCGCCATGCTTGCCACGTGTAAATACACCAATAGCTTGCCACGCATCACCAAGTCTTTCCTGTTCCGATTCTACCGAACCACGGTTCACTTGGCCCATGCAAGCCACATGGCGTCATCCCGCCGTTTGAACTCGCTTTTAACTTTTCCCACCTTTCCAGTGACATGCTTGAGCTCACCGTCTCACCCAACATCCTCGATTGTTCTGGGCCTCAACTCCTCCATGAGCCTAGCCCCAATCATCGCTGTTAATCACAGTTGACTCCAAGCGACTCTGCACATCCAAAGACAAAGAAATCATTTTTAGACACAAGTTCGTCACAACTTGAGCTACATTAGTTAAGACATGTATCATGCAATCTTAATCCAATGACCTAGGTCATTCCAACTCAATCCATGACTCAAATCCTAAAACCCTGATTTTCTGGGAAGATCGAAAGTACCGCACTTACCATGCTGGTACTTCTGCACTGCGGTCTACCGCTCCCAAAGCGGAACTACCGCACCTTACAGACTCGAACTGGATATCTTTGAAAAAAATATACCGCTACTTCGTTGGTACTTTCGCCTTGCAGTACTACCACAAGAACACCTACGATACTACCGCCCTTATACCTGCGGTACTTCTAATATTTCTGATACTTCTAGAAATCAATCCAAAACAGTTGCACTATTTACAAAACCAATTAACCACTTCACAAACATTGTAATGGTTGTCACAGCATTGCACATGACCCACTCACATGGTCCTTCAGATAAACATTAAAGAACACAAGAGATATAATCCCGAGCCTTTCTTCTTTATTATCAGCACGAGAGGTGTACAAAATAATGAGGCCCTTGGCCTCTATTTATAGGCGAGTAGGAAGTCGTATCACTAGGAAAGGGATTTTAAAAAAGTCCACGTTTAGATAAGTGTCCACACATATGGAAACTCCATATACTGAATTTGTCAGGCTGATGCCTAGGATGTCAACTGAATTAGGCCTATAAATGGATTGGAAATTTTGGCCCATAAATAAAATTAATTTCGACGGCTGGGCCAGGCTTACCCAGCCCAGCAGCAGGATGCCAATTTGGGCTCATGGTAGCCAAGCCTGAACGATCTCACACCAACAGGTGCGAGTAGAGAATTAGTTCGTTCCGGCGACCTCTCCGGCCGCCGCCACCGTAGCCACTTGCCACCACCTCCTTGCACCATGAGCGCAACCTGCGGCCATAGAGGAGATCTGCGCGGAGCGAGGTCGCCTCAGAAGCTGCTTTCTTGTGAGTCCCTCCATTCAGTTTGTCGAGAGCTGTGATAGGAACCGTACTTTCTTGATACTCTGGTCTCTAAATCTAATTACATGCTGTCATGCTAATGCTGGGATTGACATAACGAATAGGGAAATTTTGCACCTCCTCAATTGGTTTGATCCTAATGGCTTTAGTTTCGTTTCCGGTAGAGAGGGATATAATAATCCTAAACACCAATTAGGGCCTTAACCGATAGGTACGAGTCAGCAAGGGGATAGAATAGAATAGCATCAACATGCAACTTAGTTGCTGTGTATGGAGACGCCATAGCCATCTTTTGCTTGGGAATCACCGCATGTCATAGCAGCCTTACATAGCTAAGTCATGCACTGACATCCACATGCAGAGAGCACCTTTGTTTGAGGGATTTTTCATCATTTGACACTATAAAGATATGCACTTTAGAATTTGCCACTTTATGTCTTACTGGTATGTGGGTCATGGGGTATACTTACACTCTAGTTGCTATCAGAAAGCAACACCTTCGACTAAAATGATTCGTGCAAGCTCACCGATTCAAAATCAGATATTACAACGTCAGCTATTCTTAACATAAATGTCAGACTGTGCATACATCACGTTCTCAATCATCACTAGTATATGTTGATGTGCATTCTTACATGAAAACATTTAATCAACATAGGTGAGCTACGGACTTTGCGTAAGCGGCTCGTTGGAAGCAAAAACTCTACAAATCTTAAAACTGGTCTTAATATTGGAAACATTCATAAATATTTTTGCATCATTTGGACGGTTAAGATTGCTATTTTCCTCCCTCATCACTAGTCATTACCGTCCTAAAAGTCTTGGTAAGAATTGTATAACATGGCAATCAAATCATCATGAGTGCCGCCGCTGATAGCTATTTAAACCATAGTAGTAGGAGCAGGACATGCAACAAACATACGACGCACTGGCTACTGCAAATCCTCCAACTACTCAGAAGGATTGCCACTTGAGCGCTATGGTCCTTTCATGCACTCCCATCATGATCCTACTGGGCATGGTCACGGTTGCTCCATCTCCCCCGAGCAACGATACAGATGACCTCACCGCCCTATTCGCTTTCAAAGCCGAGCTCTCTGATCCTCTCGGCGTTCTTCACAATGGCTGGACTAGTAATGTGTCATTCTGTCGCTGGACCGGCGTGTCGTGCAGCCGGCAAGCGCCGCGAGTGACTGCATTGGAGCTGCCCAATGTTCCGCTCCAAGGAGAGGTCACCCCTCACCTCGGTAGTCTCTCTTTCCTCTCTGTCCTCAACGTCACCAACACCAACCTCGCAGACTCTATCCCAGCTGATCTTGGAAGATTAGCTCGTCTAAGATATCTTGGTCTTGGACACAATACTTTATCAGATGTTATTCTCTCTACACTAGGAAACCTCACAGAGCTTCAAGCTCTTTGGCTAGATCATAACCATCTCTCTGGGCTAATACCACCAGATATGAAAACTTGCATAACCTTAGGTAATGGTTCTTGAGAAGAATTACTTAACTGGTAAAATACCAAAGTATCTGTTCAATAACACACAGTCGTTAGGCTATTTATCCTTTGGAAACAACAGCCTATCAGGGCGAATACCACATGGTATTAGCGCCTTGCCATTGCTTACATATCTTAACCTCCAAAGCAACCTACTCTCTGGCCAAGTACCTTCAACCATTTTCAGCATGTCAGTCTTGCAAACATGATGATTTCAGAGACTTAATTAATAATAGGACTTACACTGGAGTTTGTGTGACATACTTGAATAATTTGTTCAATCCGGACACTTCTTAGGTCTAACTGGATTTACTCTCCGGGTCATAGGTTCAAATGGGTTGTGCACGTAGCGCACCTAAGTCCACGGGTTACTAGCATGCAAGCCCTTAAAGCAACAACCTTATATGTGATATTGGGCATTTTCCCCTCAAAAGACTAGCCTAATGGTGAGGTCTCTCTTCACACCTATAAGTTGTGCTTTTTCCTTTTTCACAATCAATGTGGGATTATTCCCAACATTTTCCCCCTTACACATTGGTTCCTCACTCCTGCAACTATGAAGATGTTAGACGCCTGGGCTCTGATACCACTGTTCGATACGGACCCTCCATAGGTCCAATCAAGTTTATTCCCCAGGCCACATGTTGCCCGCATGTAAGCCCCTAAAGCAACAACCTTATAAATGGTATATTGGGTCTTCTTCACACTTATAAATTGTGCTTTTTCCTTTCTCATAACTAATATAAGACTATTCCCAACATAATTACGTAGTTAGGCTAGTTTTTCGGAGGGATGAACTGCATTTTGTTGTACTGTGGATTAGAGCCGAGCACTGTTAGGCTGGTAGAGGGCGCCGTCGAATGCCCCACGAACCCACTGGGATTAAACCCGGTTGACTAGCTCTTTCCTTTAAGTGAATGGCATAGCTCTTGGCCAAATTTACTTATTAGCTAGTATCTGTTGCTCATCAGCTAGGAATTGCTCTTGCAAAGAGACTCAGAGTTTGAACACTTGCTGAATTTATAGCTGGTGAACTACAAGAACTTTGGATCTGTCCTATGCAGTGTTAAAAATCCTGAACAATCGTCAATGTTACTCCATACCTCAATCAACTAAAGAATCAAGCAAACTAGAATAATGTTAAGACCTAAGAAATATTCAGTTCAATAATAGAAACTTGCAAAGTACAAACTTGATATAGGTGCTTAGCTGTGACAACAGCGTGCCAAAACTTACATGTGCACATCTCAACCAAAACAATAAGTATTACATAAGTCTTACAAGCACCTTCATTTACATAAATCTTCCAACTTACAAGCGGCTTTATTCTATCTTACAACACTAAGTCTACCATAATATGAAATATCATACATTCACCTTCTATCACCTCGTGTTAGAGGAAGAAAACATCATGCGATAGCTTCACATTAGAGACAACTAAGGCGTCAGAGGAGGAAAGTCAATGGTTATACTTGATTGCAAATCATTTGCCCTAGCTTGCCTTTGCATCCATTCTTTTCTCACCAAATGAAGATGCTCCAAAACTTGCTTCATGGTGGGCCTCTCATCCACATCTCCTTTGAGGCATTGAACTGCGATCCTACCAATCATCTCAAGACAATCTATGCCTTCAGTAGACATGATTTCCTCATCAAACATCTCCCTGGCCCTACTCTCTGTCATGTAAGACTTAACAAAGTTTAACGGGAGTCTCTTATTGCCGTCATACTTTGCCTTCTTTCCGGTGATGAGTTCCAGGAGCACAACGCCAAAGCTATATACATCACTCTTCTCCGTAAGAAGGCCTGTCTTCATATACACAGGATCTATGTAGTTTGTATCCCCTATCACATACCTAGTGTGGTGTTTGTCTATAGATAGGAGTCTGGATATTCCGAAGTCTGACACCCTTGGCGTGAACTTGTCATCCAGGAGAATGTTGCTTGACTTAACATCTCCATGAAGGATCTTTTGACTAGCAGAGGAATGCATGTAGGCTAATGCTTCTGCGGATTCAATAGCAATTCCTAGACGTGCTTGTAGTGAGAGAGGATGTTTTATAACATTACCAGTATTAGTAATATTACCGTGAAGCACATCGTAGAGGCTCCCTTTAGGGATGAACTCATAGACCAACATTGGAATATTTGTCTCCAAGCAACAACCCAAGAGTCTAACCACATTCTTGTGACTGATTTGAGCTTGAATGGCAATCTCATTTGCAAAATCCTTTTTGCGCGCCTCGTCAACTGTAATGGAGCGCTTGACCGCTACTTGCCGGTTGTCATCAATAGTTCCCATGTAGACCTCACCGAAGCCACCCTTTCCAAGGATTGTGCTATAATTCTTTGTGATTTGGTCCATCTCAACCTTTGTAAAAATCTTAATGCCCATTTTTTTAATTAGTTGACCACCATTTTTTTCAAAAAGATCTCTAAGCTTCCTTTTCTCACGCTCCATGTGAAAGAAGAGTAGTAGGACGGCCAAAATTGAGATGGCACAGATTGTTGCTGAAAACATATATTGTGTTGTTATTGTTTTGTGTCAGTTAAGATTTCACAAACCATAAAAGGACAAATTATTATATGAAGAGGGCCTTACCGATCACCGCTATAGCTGATTTGGACAGTACGAGTTGACAATCCTTGTCATTTTTACTATTTTTTCTTCGTCCATAATTGCATTTACACTTGTAGTCACCTTCTACATCGTGGCATGTCCCACCATGGCAAGGATATTGTGCTTCATAAATGGATGGATTATTTTTTCGAAGCTCACACTCGTTAATATCTGTAAAATGGAGGGAAAATACAATGGATGTTAAATAAAAAAGATATTGATAACTGAAATTACTGTGTGTTTCAATTTCTTTTGTATTGCATGCCTTTGTTGAGTCAGGGCATCTAATTGCATGTAACTTTTAACTAGAGGCTACATCCTCGAATCGTTAAGAAACTAATGAATTGTATTATGATCTCGAAACCCTTCCTTTTTGTGCAAACTGTTGCTCGAACGGTCTCATCAAGTTTGCTAACCCACAAAAGAAAGTCAATCGAAGATTAATGACTAATTAAGGGGATAGCATAAATGTTGCAAGATTCATATGCAAACTTGATTTTAGGAGATATGGAAAAGATAAAGGGTATGTTCTTTTGGGCTGAGACTTATGGCTTATGGCTGAAATTTTTGAATTTTGGCTATTCGCGAGAGAGAATATAGAGAGAGATAGTCGTATACGATTTTGAACGATATAAATGAAGTCAGCATAATGTGCACTACAATAAACTATTAGACCTCGTCATGAAAAGACATTGTTTGAAAGCTAATTACTATCGAAAAACCGATAACCAAAGTTGAAAGCCGCAAAAGCTGTTTGCCGAACAGGCCCAAACTTTCAACTATAATTATCTTTGCTGTCCATGTTTTTCTTATTTGAATGTTCTTTTTCGATGAAGCTTCCATGTGGAATTTAGCACAATGATAGATGCATCCTTAGAGCCAGCTGTACATCTCTGTTGGAGGTGCTCATAGCGACATCAGATGTCTCCCCTTTTGAAAAGAAAAAAAGAAAAAAGAACACTGACTGATAGACATGTAAGACTACCAATCAGTTTCACAACTTTCTTTTCCATCCATTTCGGTTGATGTACATCTATTTGTGTAAGATAATACATGTTAGCTAATAACTGTTTCCCCCCACGTTTTGTGTTGTAATTTTTTGAAGACTAATTCAGTCTTGTTTTCAATTCAAATTTGTCAAAAAAAAAAGTGAGAGAGAGTAAAGACGGGAGTTTATCTGGAACTGGTAAATACTTGGTATTTAGCACAAAATAAGCTGAGGGGTTCGTTGTTTTCTGAAAGAAAGAAACAAAGAAAGAAAAACAAACGGCCTTACTTTTGCATCCACCGGTGACGTAGGGATTGCCAGTGTATCCCTTTGAGCAATTGCAGAAGTATCCTTGGCCATTGGTGGCATCGAAACAATTACTGTGCGCACTCACACATGCGTTTCCGCCGCCGCCCGGATGGCACGTCCCGTTGTTCCTGATGGCCCAGTCGACCACGAGAGGCACACCCCGCCCACCATTCCTCTTGGCGAACGTCATGTTGCCGACGACGTCCTGCCGGTTGAAATCATGCCTATAGGATAAATACATGCGGTTAGTTGTGGTACTAACTCTAGTAGTCCTGAGCTAATTAAGCAAACGTTATAGCTCTTACGTAATTGATTCGATAGCCTGCACGCGTGTACGCTCTAGTAGTCCTACGCTAATTAAGCAAACATTATAGCTCTTACTTAATTGATTACTTAAGCGTGCATCATATCGTTGTTTCTCATTTTTAATCTTCATCATAGCTAAATTCTCAATTTTAGCTTCAGTTGTACGTACGTACCAGCCTTTCTCGGCCACGAAGGCGTAGCTGCAAGGGTTGTATTCCCACGCAGCGTTGTACTTGTCGGTACCATTGGCGAGGTAGACGTCGATGTAGCTGAGATCATTAGCGATGGACGTCTCGCAGCAGCCAAGCCCGATGCACTTGCCGTCGTCAACCTTGACCTCGCTCGCGCTCGCGCAGTAGCTCATGCAGCCGGTGTTGTAGGTCCCGTTGTCCCGGCCCGAAAGCTTGGCGACGGTGTCGCAGCCAAGGGCAGTGAACTTGTTCTGCGTGTGCGAGACCAGGAACGGCGTGGAGCTGAAGTTGAAGGACCATCTTTTTAGTCCTTCTGATTGGTCGATGGAGGTGAAGCAGACGTACGACACGGGCGTGTAGATGCGCATCTCAGCAGTCTCTATTGTTATGCTGATGATCTCCACATTGCCCATGTATGGTCTTGGTGGTTGAAAGCTGTCGTTGCATTTAATTGGGATGTAGTCGAAGCCTGGCCAGGAACAGTTGTTGCCGATGCCAAACGGATAAGGGATGAGTACATCACCGCACTTGTCTTGGCAATTCGGCCGTGGGGCCGACGCCATGTCGCTAGAGACGACGGTGGCGGCGGCGATGCACATGGCCGACATCGTCACCAGAAAGAGGAGGGGGGAGAACCAGCTGTTCACTTGTGGCATGGCTGCTAAGTCTGATCTTTTCATCGACACCAGCCAGATAGTTTGCAGGCAGGCAGGCTGGCTGGGTGGATCTTTGTATTTATCAGACTACTGGCTAATAGCTCTGTGGCAGTGTGGCTGTATGCAGCAGGCTCCTCTCTAGCCATTCATATTTATAGGCGCAAGCGCGCGGGCGCGTGTCGTGACTCGTACACATCTTAAACCTTTCCTTTTCATACGTTAGGCCTTTCCTTGCTAGCTAGTAGAAATGAATGAAGGGGACAGACAACCAGACTGACCGCTCGCTAGCTTCGTGGCAAGTTGCACCTTTAAGTGGCAGTTAGACTCCTCTCGTTCGATTAATTCACTGCCGTTACGTGTGCAACAAATTTAGGTCGTTTTAATCTTTTCCATTTTGTTTCTAGATATACGTCGTTTTATAAGTTTCTAGTCACTTTTTCCACAACCTTTTCTATTATATCCCTGAATCATTGCTCTCAAAAATTAGTGTGTAGGACAGAAGATGGTAACAAAGAGTTGTGAATGGTGTCTCAAAAATTTTTCTCTTAAGTATTCATCAATTATTTACTCCAATAGCTACAAAGATTCGGATAGAAAAACAATACAAAATCCAGTGAATCAAGAAACCAAAATTCAGAGCAATGAACAATAGCTGAGGTAGTACTGTTACAGTACCATTAGTATCGCTGCTACAATAATTTCAGGATGAACAGTAAAAACAGCACGATTTTAAAATAAAAAATCCATTAACTTTTGATCATAGATCCAAATAACTTGAACCTTGGCATGCACCTTCTCTAGGATGTCAAGAATCTATTCCAATCAACGATCAAGAGAATTGTTGCCAAAGTTCTAACCTTTTTGTGATTGACAGAAAAGTCCACCAAAACCGAGCAAAAACAAAAAAAGATAAATATGATTACTCGTAGGTGGATGATAGCTAAGATGACTCTAGACGTATTTCCACATATCATAGTAAGTTAGAATACCAAAGAAATTAAGACAAAAACTCTCAAATCACAAAATCACTTGTTGAGGTCAAAATCATCGTCGTCATGGACAAGCGAGCTTAGCTTCCTAGCTTGGAAACGATTGATTACATTGTATATGGACTTTTTAATTTCCGGGGAAGACTTAGAAGGAGTATGACTGAAAAAGCTAATAATAGCTATAATATAAAAATAAACTCTATACAGTGCCAAACAGTGCTGCACAATACAAAAAGATTACGCCCACAGCCCACTTGACACAGGATCACGGTAACCTCTGTCCCCTATCACAAATCCCGTGTACTTGTTCTCCGTCGACGAGAGCCTAGATCTTTGGTTTGAGGATGCTTATTTAGGTTTAAAAGCTCTAGAGTTTTTTTTGCATTGTAGTTGCCGGTAGTTTTTTAGTGACTAGTCAATGGGTAAGTTTATTTGGACTTACAGTTTGACTTTTTAAACAAAATATTTTTTCAAGATAGAATCTATAAATTAATAATATAATATACTGTAATGATTTTATTTGTATTCATTAAAATTGTATATAAATTTTTATTATTTTATACTATAAATCATAGTCGTAAGTTATAAGTATAAAATAAAAGGAATAGACCTGCGGCTTTCTTTTCGGTTGACTTGAGTGCCCGCTCTACAGTCTCTATCCTGACGCAACCAAATAGTCCTCTCGTGTCCCACGCTTGGACAAAAACGGAACGGCCCCTGCTGCCCCCTTTCTTGAGTGCCGTCGTCCCTATGCAACAATAAAGAAATATTTCTCTCTTTGCAAGCAATTAACTCCTTCTCTCTCCGTGACTTGCGTCAGCCGAGGAAAAGAATAACTGCAGCTGATGCTGTCCTGCTTGACCGGAAGCTTCTGCCAAGGGCATCACAGTTGAGACGACCACAAGACTGTGGTCTTAAAAAAAGAGAATGGTGTCATATCAATTAAAGCTATTATATAAAATTTTATTCTTTTACAATACATGTAGTTTTAAGTAGTGATTTTAACTATTTACAGTTCAGATATATTTTTCTTTAGAGACACCTATATTATTGTAATTTACATTAATATCTAGATTTTATATATGAAATCTTAGGATAAAAAAATATACACACACCAACTCTGAGAAAGAAATGCACAAAATAGCTAGCAATATGTCCCTGTGCAACAATAAAGAAAGTCTTCTTTCTTTGCAAGCAATTAACTCCATCTCTGTCCTTTGACTTTCGTCAGCCGATGAAAAGACTATAACTACAGCAGCTGCTGTCCTCCTCCTCCCTCTGTTGCGTTGTTTGATCAGGAAGCTTCTGCTATTGGGAAAAGCCGACGACTTGGACCAAGGGAGGAAACGCTGTGCCCGCTGGACGCGACAGGAAAAGGGCAGCAGAACTGCTGCCTTCTTTTTGATGCACGAGAAGACAAGCTCAAAATCCGTGTGCGAGCGCGTGCGCTGGTGGCCAGGCCCGTCAAAATTCTGTGTTCCCCGACCGCGGGGTTGGCCGGGACAAAGCCGCGGTCCCCAGGCACGGGTCCGCCTCATCCGACCGCGGATTCAGACGGCCTAGGCCCCGCATCGGGACCATTTTTTTTTTAAGTAAAGTCCATTACCGGTTCTTAAACTTTTTATGCTGTGTTATCCCGGTCTATAGAATTTCAAAGTGTGTCATCTCGGTCCATAGACTTTCAAAGTGTGATATTACTGTGGTAACAACCATGGACCGGGATGACACAGCCAAGACCCGTAACGGGCTAATTTTGAGACCCAAAGAGTGTTTAGGGACCGGGATGACACACTTTGAAAGTCTATGAACTGGGATGACACAGCATAAAAAGTTTAAGGACCGGTAATAGACTTTACTCAATGAAAACATATTCGAAATTTTTTATGTGATAATTTGTAGATATAGCAAATGAGGTTAAAAATTATATTTTTTTCTGTGGAACCTTGTTTACTCGCTTGTGTATTTTTTTCGTAGTTATAAACATTAAGAATTTTTGTCGGTAATTTATTTATGTATATTGTCTGCACGATTTTTATAATATAGAAAACGAGATCCAAATATTTTGAAATATATTTCGAAAACTCCTTACGTAGTGTAATTGGTTGTTTTTTTGGAATTTTGTATGTTCTAAAATTGTCTAGAAAATTGAGGGTTTACGTCTCGGAAATTAGGGTTTTATGATTTCATTTGATTTGGAACACGGGAGTTCCATTTGACTAATTTCGTCCCGTAGCTATTTGGCTAGTTTTGTTGTGTGTATTTGGTACTCAATCAAGGGTGTGGTTTGATTCGGGGCAAAAGGAAAGCTGAATCCTTGTTATATTGAACCATTCCCTATCATTGAATGGATTGGGAAGCTTGCTTACCGTTTGGAATTACCTTCTTCCTTGTCTAGTGCCCATAACCCAGCACAGAGCTGTTTGAACTAACGATACAAGATTGACCACCGACTACCAAATTTGGTTGAAACCAGTCGTGGTCGACATGCATTGAGCAACTACTGGTCGAAATACCATAGTCGATGTCTAATGATCGAACCTCCCAACTCGAAGCCGTTCGGACCACAAACTTCCATGTGTGGTCGAAGCCAGTCGGTCAGACCGCCCAATACCATGCGGTTAGACCGTTAAACCTGAGATCCTATTTTAACCAATGTGCATCGACCGAAACTTTCGCAAACACAAATTCCAATGAAACCCAAATGTCAATTATTCATTGGTGGTGATCAGTTGGGCTTTTTTTGGTGGCTTATGGCTGAAAGCATCAGAGTGGGTCAAAAAAACATCAGATGGTGACAGAGGCTTATTTAGCATAATTAAATTTGAAAAAATATAAAAATATAAAAAATATGTTAGCCTATTACATATAATACAAACAAATACGGGAAAAAAGAACTAGCAAAAAAGCACAAAAAAAGCTAAAAATTCAGAAAAAGACGAAATTTGTGAATAGTGAAAAAATAAGCCGGAAGCCAGAAGTTTAAGCCGAATTGATCAGGGCCTAGTCACTTAATGCACGACAACCACATGGTCTAACAACGTTCCATAGTGGTATCTCATATTGGTATGTGAGATGCTACAATAAATTTCAAACTAAAGATGCTTTCCTATCCATATGGTTAGAAATGCAAAATTTAACTCTAAAGAATTTAGACTTCGAAATATGTACAACAAATTGGGATTGCAAATTGCCAATTTTGTTTTTTAACTTGTAAACATTTTTGAATTAAAAACTCTTAAAATGATAAAAATTAATATTTCAAATCACTGTGTCCAGTGGATCACAGCCCTTCCCTACCATGTTTCATTGATCTCGGTAGAAAACTTCAAGATATATACAAATGTGCAACCAATTTTTAATATTACCATTATAGAATAAATGTGATAGTCCGCGTGAATATAAGGGTTGATGACTAGTAAATTCTAATCCCTTTCAATCTTTTTCAGTGTCAGACTCTCACGACCACATCGCTCGTCCTCGTCGTCGTCGTGGAAAAGCAAGCTTAGCTTCCTAGCTTAGTCCGTGTGACTGTAAGGGTTGATGACTAGTAAATTATAATCCCTTTCAATCTTTTTCAGTGTCATGCTCTCACGACCACATCGCTCGTCGTCGTGGAAAAGCGAGCGTAGCTTCCTAGCTTGGTAACAACTGATTACACTGTACGTGAATTTATTAATTTCCGGTGAAGACTGGAATTGGAGCTAGCATGTCATGCATACGATTCTAAGTAGAATTTTTTAAATAAATAATATTTAATTCTGAATTACAGTTTTATACCTGCTTTTTTTTTGTAGTTTTAACTATATATCGCTCAACCGTTAAATGACTTAGGTTATTTGCTCAACCGTTGGGCGACACGTGACCAAATCACCCAATGTCGCCCCACCGATGGGCGACTTTGGTCATAGTCGCCTAACTGTTAGACGATTAGACCTTAGTTGCTTAATGGTTGGGCAATTTTTAAAACTATATAATTATTTTATTAATCCGACAGAAATAATTGTGGGGCTCATAGGTAAATGATAATTGTTATAGGTAATACATTTAGCAAATCTTGTTTGTAATTTGTATATTTTTTGAAATAAAATGGCAGACAATGTTGGTTGATCCTTTGGTGATTTTCATAGACAATAAACGGTACGAAATCTGTTAGACTCGCAATAACATTTTGCGATCGTTGTATGTTGTTGTAGTGCGATAAATTTTCTAAAGAAATTTGTGAGGACAATTGAGGTAGCAATCATTAGTAAATAGAAAGGTAAGTGATATTGGGATGCAACAGACAATTCATACATCGAGGAAGACAAAACAAAATACGTACATAACGAAAAAATATACAAAGTAGGAGGAACACCTACTACTCGGTACCAGTTACACCACCCGCAGCACCTCCTCCGTCGTCATCACGTCCCACCCCCGGTCAGTGCCTGCCCGTACGACCTCGCTTCGGCTTCCTCATTGTTGGGTGTCGACACCCCGACAGGGTGAGGGGGTCAAGAGCCCTGCTGACTTGTGCTCCCAACGCCTCGAGGGTGGACTGCACCTATGGCTGCGTGAGAACTGGCGCACTGCTAAGCTGCAACCCGGAAAGCACCTCCACCGGGTCCTCCACGACATACTCGCTCACGTCCACCGGGAGATCTTCGTGGGGGGATAGCCCAACTCCTGGCCGGTGCGATATGCCTACAGGACAGGTATTATTTATTCGTACAATATATCGACATGAAAAAACCTTAAGAGATGAAGCGTACCTTCTGCGTGGGCCATGGCATGCTACCAACTGTCGTACTCGCCGGACCAGCCCTGGGCGAACAATGTGTGTTGCCCTGCCGATACCAGATAGGGGTTTACAGATAATGACAGCATCGGTGTCCAGGTACGTGCCCACGCTGACCCTCTAGCCTGGCCCAGTGGCGGCAGTGGTGGTGCCCAGGGGTAGCACGTGGCCCTCCGAAGCCTCCTACCTAAGCTGCAGGATGTGATGGCCTCGGTGTGCACGTCGACGTGGCCACCTCCGAGAGCATCCTGCACGACGAGAGGCTGAGGGCACGTTTTGCCCTCTCGTAGACCCGGTGGAGAGCGTGCACCAGGTCATCGCGTGTGACCTCAAAACTATGGGCCATCCTATCCGCGTCAACCCAACATCCCTCACAATCTCAATAGTAATTTCTGACTACAAGAAGTACATGAAAGGGTTAAAATAGTAATTGTGGTAACCATACATAGAAAATTTTGAACCTGGGAGTACGTACTGTGAGGGCGATGTGCGTGTTGGTTAGTGTTGGTACGTGAGCGGGGAGGGTCAACGACATGCACCAGCCTATTGCGTGTCTATGGAGCATACCAACATAGGTACTCTCATCGTACGTACTGGGGTCATACGCGGTGCCCACCTGCACGAAGTCCTTGAGTGCCTTTGTCTACTCTGCCACCCACGGCTCCATCTTCGCAGCCCAGCTCGTCCCACAACCACCCCTCCTATTGTGCCTGCGAAACATACAACTACAATTAGAAGGCATCATAATAGAACTGAGAAAAAATATAGGGACATATGTTGTATGCAACTCACGCATAGACCGGGTTAGGCACCCGATGCCCGATGGGGACAAGAACAACCTAGTGAAGGCTGAACTGGTGCATCACCTTGTGCACCGTGTAGTCCTCGACAAACATGTCGAAGATGATCTTCTTCCGCGTGACCCAGTACGCCCGGTCGCGCAAGCATAGCGATGAGAGCTCGGCGGGGGGTGAGGTTCGCCATCTCTTAAGCTGAATACGGCTCCCAACACACGTCATCAGTGGTGAGACAGTTGAGGTGCTCGACGAAGTGGTCATACGAACGGGTGACCTGCAGGTGTGCAAACTGTGCTTACGAGGCAGAACAGTGGTTACAAAGGATGACCCGTAATATACGTATAGTAAAAATTCAGGAAAGTAGGTACCCGTATATAACACCAAAGGGGCCCTATGGTAGGCCAGTCCATGGTGCCCTTATGGTACATGTTCGCACAGTACGGACCGTTGTCGAGCAGTAGGGGCCATCCAAGGGGGAAGCGATCGAACAACCACAGCTGCAGTAGAAGGGGGCAACCTATGAGCACAGGGGTCGTCCTCATCCTCAAGCAAGCGTCGCACATGCTAACGGTACATCGTGACAAGTACATCTAATCCCTAGCTATAGTGCACCACCTTGTACCTTTTGGCGATGGCCCTCGCATACCACACGAAGCGGGCGTCAATAGAGTCATCATGGATGTTGGTAAACAATACCCAACTAAACAGCCACAGCACATACGCCTCCAGGTACCGCCACACCTAGTACTCTGAAAGTATCTTGGCCCCTAAAATTGGTTTTAGTAATTAATGAATTTATGTGAATATGGGACTGACATGTTTATTAAGTGTTTAAAAGGCTTAGTACCTAAAATGATGATGAGACGCATGTTAAGGATCAACATGAAGATCAAAGTGGTTCAAAGCAAAGGTATATGTAGACTAGGATCCTTTTTATTTTTACTGGTCTTAGGAGAAAGGATGGAAGACCGGATTATAGGCTAAATGTCATACCATTAAGAAGGATCATAGCGAGTAGCTTGATAGCATATTCTTATGCCATTTGGATCAATTTACGATCATGCATTCACTGAAAACTAAAATTGATAGCTAAATTTGTGCTCTGTCTGGAAAAACAGAAGTATCAGAGATTCAACGGTAGAACTACCGTAGAGCGGTAGTACCGTAGCCTTAAACGGTACTTCTGGTGCTCGGAAGCTCTGAAAAACCGAGCGAAGCCTTTTTCCAGAGAGCACCCTCAGAATCGATCGGTGCTCTGTCCGGACAACCAGAAGTACCAGCGTGCAAACCGTGGTACTTCCACTTTTCAGAAGCTCCGTCAAAACGAGCCGAACCTTTTTTCCAGAGAACACCCTCGGGATGATTTTGTGTTTGCGGCAAACGGAAATACCGGAGTTTCAACGGCAGAACTACCATAGAGTGGTAGTACTGTAGAATTAAACAGTACTTCTGGAGCACGGAAGCTCCGAATAATTCAGGCGGAATCTTTTTTCCGGAGAGCGCCAACTCTCGGCCTTAGATCAAAATGGAAGTACCACACCGATATTTCAGAACTTCCAGTTACCAGAACTATTGGATTTATAACGGCGGTAGTTTCACACTGACTTCTAACGGCTAGTTCAGAAGCCTTGAAATAGTCATTACTATTATGTCAGAACAGGTGCGGAAGTACCAGCCATTGTACGGCAGTACTTCCGCTCATCATGAATTTTTCAGAAAATTTTGTGTAACAGCTAGTTTTGGTTGGTGAGGGTATAAATACCTATCCACCTGCCCAAGGATTGTTAGAAGAGAGCCCATTGAACATTCTTGAGTATTGAGCATTCACTCCACACCTCATTTTCTCATTGTGCATTCATTGAGGTGGTTGAGACAAACAAGTGCATTTTATCTCTAGATTGATCCGTTGGCACTTGATTGTCATCAAGCGAAGCTTGTGATCTTTACTATTGGTGATTGCCGGCACCTGAATGACTTGGTGGGAGTTTGCATGGTGACTTCTTCAAGAAGGTTGTGAAGAAGCTCGGCATCGACTTGTGAGTGGTTTGGTGTCCACCATCTTTGGAGTGAAGGAAGGATAACCACTAGTGAATTGAGGAGCTGAGGCTTAATTTGTGGAGCTAGTCCAAGTCGCTTGAGTTTTCCTCAACGTGGACTAGGGAAAAGCACCAATTTTCCTATCACCACGGTAAAAACATCGTGTATTCATTGATTATCACTTTGTCACTTTTTTTAGCTCTTGTACATTTAGTATATTGTGATTATTTACTTGTGCTAGAGCCTCTTGTAAAGATTGTGTAACAGCCCAGGTTTTTATGAAAATAAAATAAATAAATATTAATTAAAATAAAATTTAAATTAAAATAAGTATTTTTGTGCCTAAATTTTAATTTTGGTTTTGCCCTGAATTTCTGTTTTTGAAAAAGTTGTATTTGAAAAGTATTTTAAGTGAAAACTTAAAATAATTATTAAATAAAATAATATTTTGATTTTCTATAAAAATCCTATGTCAAATTAATTATTTGGATTTATTTGGCCTTTATTTGGTTTTAAGAGTTTTCAGGAGTTTAAAATGTACTTTTGAAATTAAAAAGTATTTTAAAGTATGAAAGAATAATACCAACATTAGTTGGAAATATTTTTATTAAGTCCAAAATGTCTCCAGGAGGTTCTGTGAATTTTTCTGGAATTTTTGGAGTTATTTTCATATTTTTCTGAGGCTTAATAAATTTTCTGGGGTTTTCGGAAAATCAAAAACTAAAAATCAGAAAATTAAAATCCTCTCCTCACCCTCTGGCCACCACGTGGATGGCCAGATCCTCTCCACGATGCCACCATCCGGCCGTCGCCTCCTCCCGCCTTTCCCGGGCAGACAAGTGGCCGGCCCGAATTGCGCACGTCACTCCCTTCTGCGCCGTCCGCCCCGCGCTCCTCCCTCGGCCGCCCGATCCCCATCCGGCTGCCCGTGCCCTTCCGCCCTCTTCCTCTCTCCCCGACCCCACCCGTCGGCCACTCGCTCCCCCTCCTCTCCCGCTGATCGCCTGGGCCCACTTGTCGGGATCTTCTTCCTCCCCGCACCGTCTTCCTCGTGCGCGCCCGCCTCCACCTACCCCGCAACCGCCGCCCCGCTCCTCCCGGTGCCCCTCCTCTCCCCCGCGCACGCCGTGCCCCACGCGCCCATCTTTCCGCCCTTCCCACGCCCGTTACCCCCACCTCTTCCACTCCGCACGCCCCTCCCCGCAACCGCCGCCGCCACTCCCCACTCCGGCGACAAATCCGCGCCACCCCGCCCTTCGCTGCCCCCTATAAATTCCCCTCCCGGCCTCGCCGCTCTTCGCTCCATCTCCCGCCGCCCTCCATTTGCCCTCTCCGCCGCCCTAGCGCCCCGACGCCTTGCGCCATCGCCTCCGCCGCCGGCTCGGGCCACGCCACACCTCACCGTCCCCACCGCCGCCTTCGCCGCGCTCGTGCGCACCCCGACCACCCCTCGGCTGCGCCTCCGCCACCGGAACCAACGCAGCCGCTTGGACTGGGCGCGCGCCTCCTCCTCGTCGCTGGCCCGTCTCTGGCCACCCACGGTAACCGCCACACCAACCGCCGTGTCCCCCATGCGCCCCTCTCTCCGTTCCCAGCCGTGCCGCCGCCCGTCGGCCACCGGAGCGCCGGTGAGCCCGCCGTGCCCGTGCGCCACCCCGACCGACCGGCCACGTCAGTGCCTCCGTGCTTGCGTGGCTGCTGACATGGCGCCACGCCAGCGCCACCTCGGCCCCTCTCTCCCCATCAGCGCCACGCAGATCGCACCCCACCCCCTTGCCACCTCACCACCACCCCCGGTCCATGGACTCAGTCCACATGGACCAGGGCCCACTGTCAGTCCCTCTGAGGTAGGGCTGACGCCATAAATCTGAATTTCTTTTAGGAAAATAATTCCTTTAATTCCTGCTGGCGTCATAAATCCCTTTTTCAGTAGAAAAATAATTCCAGAAATTCCTTTTATTCTTTTTCCCTGATTTCAAATTTTCCAGAGCCCGTTCTCCTTCGTCCTAACTCCGATTGGGCCCATTCAAATTTCTAAATTCATCAAAAAAATTCTCTATCCATTTCTGGCCTCAATTCAAATTTTTGAAGTCAATTTGAATTTATTTGAATTTGGTGGGTTATTTTCACGTGTAGACTTCGACGATTCGAGAAAATTCGACGACGAAGGTTTGAACCAAGTTGAAGAGCAAGGCAAGTCACACTCCTTGATCATGTCGATCCCAGATTTCAAAAATAAAATTATGTTGTTTTAAATTATCTTGCATGCATATTTTTATTCAATTATTTCAATTCATTTTTGAATTTAGCTATTACCTACTTGTTATTATCTCCATTGACCTTGAATTATCTTGATACCTTGTAACCCTAGATTCAAACTCTAGTTAATACATTAGTGTTGGCTAGAGAGTTTAATCAAATGCTTAGCCCTGCGTAGTCATATAATTTTGTTTTGGGATATCTTTCACATAAAATGACGAACCTTTTTTCATAAAATGATATACTTTTGATATGTACTCTTGACTTTGGTGAGTCAAGGAATGTTATGAGATATTTTGAAAATAAAATATAAAATCTGGTTTAGACTTAGGCAATTGGTTAGATTGGTGGGTGCAGGCATGCCCTGTTGGTTGGAGCCGCAGTGGTTGATTGTCATGCACAGGGGTATGTGGTTGGGCCTAAGTCAGATTAAGGACCGGTCTGTGAGCTACTGTTGCAAAGCCCTAACGTACAACCACATGGCTGTTATGGGACAGCCCTGGCTAAATAATTTGCGAAGTTCCAACCTGAGTCAAGTTGTAGGTTGAAAGTGAGTGTGGTTGGTGCCATGTGAAGTCTCACTTGGGCGAGCGTGGTTAAGCCATGAGAAGTCTCGCCTAGGCTCAAGAGGGGGGTCCCGGTCTGGTGGATTCCTTACTGGGGTGAAAGCTTAGAGTTGACTCGACCAAGTTGATGGCTTTGCATTGTAAAGGCCTTGTCACGACTCCTCGCCGCACACCAAAGGAAGTGTATAACTCGCGTGGCAATATGGGATGATCGTGTCTTGTGGGTAAAGCTGTACAACCTCTGCAGAGTGTATAATCTATCCTGGATAGCCGTGCCCACAGTCATGGGCATGCTGAGTAAAAGTTTTCATGGATTAGACTTTGTTTTTCAAAAATGATTTTCGAAAACCTTATGGATGGATGGAATCCATGAGAGAATAAAAACCTTGTGTGTGGATGGAACCCATGAGAGAGATTGGAAGCTTGTGGATGGGTGGAATCCACGAGTGTTTGGAAACGTGTGGATGGATGGAATCCATACGTGATTTTTTTTGGAAAAGATGGTCTGGGTGAGATGCCCGTGGATAGGTTGGTGTTTGGTCGAAACCTGCATTGACGGTATTATTTTCAATTACGAGTATTGTCTTTACTTATTGTATTAAATTCAGCAATTTCAATCTACTTACTGTATTTCTTTAAATGATGTTTTATGTAAACTAACCCTATAAGCCTTCCATTGAAGCCTTTATCATTATGCTGCATTTCTCCATGTGATTTTTAGAGTACAAGTTTGTACTCACCTTGCAATCTCCATACAGAGGAAGATGTCATCAACTACGGTGAAGAACAGGACGAGTAGGCCGCGTCTTATTGTCGTTTGCCTGTGGGCAGGCTTGGGCTTCGCTATTTATTAGTTTGCTTCCGCAGTTATTTGCTTTATTTATCTTAAGCCAATGGACGTTGATGTAAGACTTGGTCATAAGGCCGTACTCTTTTATTTAATATAAGTTGGTCATTTGTGCTTGGTATTTATCTTTGTTGTACTGTGTGCACTAGCTGATCCTGGACTAGTGCGATTTACACAGAGGATCCAGGAGTCGTTACTCCGGGTTCCTGCAGATTGATTCTTGTAGTGCCCTAAACTTACTAGAATTGTGTAGGTTTCAATTGCTTTAAATTTCTGACATATTAAAATTGTAGAAATTATTTAGAAGGCAAGAAAATTTTTAAAACCTCCTATTCACCCCCTCCTCAAGTAGGTTATCCTTGATCCTACATACTCGTTGGCATCCGGGTCCATCCACTCGACCTATGCATAAATAAAAAATTAGTAAGCCCGTCATATAGCAAGGACATTGCATTGCTAAATGGGAATAATAGATAGCATACGTTCCTAGAATTGTGTGTAGAGTGGGGGCCATCTCCCCAAATGGGAGTTGGAAGGTGTGTGTCTCAGACCACCACTAGTCCAGTAGAGTTGTCAGCAATGACCGATCGAACGAGAATCGTCGTGACCACTCCAGCCCGACGTGGACCTTTCTGGCCTCCTCACTAGAGCGTCGTCCTCATCCGTAGCCTCCATTCGTGCGAGAGGTAGAAGGTCGGCATCGCTCAACGTGCAAAGAACGAAGAAGTAAGTATATAGTGCAAATATCATAAAAAGATGTGACATAGTTTGTACGTAAACCTGTTTATCTAGCATGGGTCTAGTCCCAAGCTCGTCGGGGTGTCCGTGTACGGACCACTTCTAAGTAGGCCTCCTTGTCCCCGCTCTCAGGATGCGCGACATGATGGCTCGCATGGTGTTGCGCATCAACGTGCCAATCCAGTAGGCCGAAAGGCCAGTCTGAACCACCAAAGTCGCGGGCCATATCTATAAATCAATTTGAAGTTAGCGAATTATGACACAATTACTACTTTAATTATTAATAGCGTAGCTTCGGGAATTCTTCAAATCATTCTTAGCCGATTTCACGTATGCTATTATGCCTATTTAATTTATCAACCTATATAAATAATTTTAGGTATCAGAGTCAACTGGACTAAATTCTTCCCTCTTTGTACCTATTCTTTCTCCATAATTAGTACACGCGTGACGATTTACTTACAGATATAACAGAAAGTAAATCTTAAATAATAATTAAATTAATTATACTAAGGCGTCCCTATGGGATGTTTGAATTTTATTTTCGTCATTTGTGGATTTTTACGACTCAAATGCTATTGAAATCATCATGTACTATTTTACATCCATGCGTGCAATTCTAATCGTCAGGGAACAATTTTAAATATTTTGATAGCTATTAATTATTCTAAAAATTAAGACATATGGCCAGAACTGCAAAAAAAAGCAGGTATAATACTGTAATTCCGAATTAATAATTGATTGTTTAAAAAATTCATTCTAAGTAGCTAATTTAGCTCCATCCATATGGCACAGACCCCAATATATCTGCATGGCAAAATTAGCTATCTGATCGATTCAATCGGAGTCGAGTAGCAGTCGTAGAAGGAGTTGAGTAGCAGTCGTAGAAGAAGTCAGAATAAGTGGTTAGATGGTCGAGTCATGTAGATCGTGGAGAAATTTCAAGAGGTCAGTGCATGATCGTTAGTAGTGAGTGTGTGACATGTATATACGATCCAACTGTATCTATTTAAGCACTTCTCTTGGACGAAATACATGAGTCAGTTTGTTTTGGAAAAAACTTGTCTAGTGTGTTTTGTAGTTGCCTGTGGAGTGATGCGAGTATGACGTCACGGCCACATCATTCGTACATCGTACCACTGTACTGTATGCACTATTCTGACCAATTAAACGTACTATATGTACTGTACCACTAGTCGATCGAATTCGAATTTAATTTCGGTACTGTATCGTTAAAACGTTTTGCTACTTCCACTCATCATTGCCAGCAGAAGCAATCCGGTTCGTGTCAGCAAGGATCCCTCCTCCGCCCGTGTCTACACATCGGCAGCAACGCGGCAGCTTCTCGGCCTGTTCTTAAGTTAAAAGTTAACGGCTTTTGATTTTTGTTATAGTATCTAATTTTCAAACGAAATATTTTTTTAAGACGAGGTTTACAAGTTAAATGATCTACACGTTAAAAGCTCAACATCTGTACCAGTCAAAATTGCAAGTGAGTATCTGTCTCTCCGTAATCTGTACTGTAAACAGCCAAAATTCAAAAAATTTAGTCAAAAACCATAAACCGCAGCTGAAAAGAACATGCCCAAAGGATGCCGCTCATCATTGTCAGCAGGAGCAATCTGGTTCGTGTTAGCAAGGATTCCTCCTCCGCCCGTGTCTATACATCGGCAGCAACGCGGCAGATTCTGTCTTTTTCTCGCTGCGACGCCGTGCGACGCTTGGCTCGGAACGGCGACTTGGCTGTGCTTCGAATTGACGCGGTTGCCTCGTGCGGACCGACCGAGGAAGAGAAAGAAGAACGCGTTGCTTTTTTTCTACCCCTGCTGACGGCAAAAAGACAGCCGGTACTGCTGCTGATTAGCGCCTAGCGAGGAAGAGAGAAGCACTGGATGCTTGCCTCTCGGCTGCTTCCGATCTGGTTGACCGACGATTTTTCTTCCCATCAGATCTCGGTTAGACTCTGATATCTATTATTAACTTTATCATTAGAAAAAACTCACACATTATAAATAAATAAACAGGAAAAACACAGAAGAATTTGCTCCCATCATAATTACATAGCTGAGTTTTACGAATTTTTCTAATCCTTGCTTGCTTCTTTCTTACAAAATTGGTTACAAGTCGGCTAATATTTTCCGACTAATATACATATTCGGATTTCAAGTTGGTCATGACTTTAATTTGAGTAACACACAGAGACAGACTCTACTACGTCTCAAACTTAATTTAAACTCTAAATCAAAGTCACTACAAGAAAAATCTTGTATAGAGGCATTTTTTAAGAGGTGTTTTTTTAACTTGCCTCTAAAATTATACCTAAGTTATAAATACATTCACGGTTACTCTTAACCCTCCTGTATAATTTGCGCCATAAGTAGGCTCCTAGAATGCATAACCTTTTCAATTTGCGAGAGGCATTAAGTCCAAATCAAAGAAAGCAGCACGAGGTTTATCTTATTTCTTAGAAATTAAAGCAAAGATCGTTAAAAAAATCCACCCATAACCCAAAGCTAAAAGGAGCCGGCGGCTTTCTTTCCGGTTGACTCGCGTGCACTCTTTGCTGTCTCTATCCTGACGCAACCAAAGAGTCCTCTCGTGTCGCACGCTCGGACAAAAACGGAACTGCCCCTGCTGCCTATCTTGCGTGTCGTCCCTATGCAACGATAAAGAAAGACTTCTCTCTTTGCAAGCAATTCTCCCTTCTGTGGCGTTGCTTGACCAGGAAGCTTCTGCTAAAGGGAAAAGCTGACGCCTTGGACCATGGGAGACGCGACAGCAAAGGGACAGCAGAACTGCTGCCTTTTTGTCGATGCACGAGAAGACACGCTCAAGACCTGGTGCAGACGCACGCCGGAGACTTCGACCGGCGCGCTCGAGACGGGAAAGGCGAAGGTCGCCTCGAGAGCACTGCGCGAACGGAGACGAGCCGCGGATTTTTTCCTTCGCTGGGATACCCATTCTTGGCCTAGCTTTAGTGCTGTCCAAATGGACCAGGCCTATTTGAGCCGCATTATGGTCTGGTACTGTAGACCCAGTCTGATAATAGCACGGCACGGACGCAAAACTGCCAGGCTAACGGGCCGTGCCGGCCCGACACAGCACGGCCCCCCAACGGTCCTAAACTCGTGGTGCCGACCCGGCACGGCACGTCCAGCCTAGTTAAATATAACCGTTGGGGGGTAAAAAATTCGAAAAAAATAGCAAAAATTTGGGAAAAAAGTCTGAAATTTTTTCTATAAATAGGGGGCATCCGGCCTCCATTTTCCACACCTCAAACCTCACTCTCATATCACGGTTTAGCTATGAAAAATCCAAAAGTGTTTGCGCAAATTTGGTGGAAATTTGGGCAAAATTCCGAAAATTCAAAAATCTTCAAAGATTTTGTGAGAGCTGCAAAGGAGGTAATAGTGCTGTCTTATTTTAATTTTTTGCTATTATTTTGTTGGTTTAATTTTTTTGCTATTATTTGTTAGTTTAATAGTAAGTTAATCGTTTTTACTATTTCAATTTGCAGTTGATTTAATGGAGAACTATGATTTTCAACTCTCCGAATTCGTTTCAACAAGGATGATATGCAATCGTTTCAACAAGGACATGCTGTAAGCTTCAAAAGAAGGTAAGGAATACAAATGCGCCAAAAACAGCTGCAATATAACCCTGACGGCTTGGTACGTACGTGGGAGTACAACCCAGAGGTAGCTCGGGAATCTCTTTGTAGATTAATTGCTTCACAAGATTTACCTTTATATTTTCGTAAGTCAGATGCTTTTCAAAAATATATTAGGACTGCTCATAACCCTCAATTTAGTGATGTATCTAGGCAAACAATAACTAAAGATTTAATTAAATATTATAACAATTGTCGTGATAAATTGAAAGAAATGTTTCATACTTGTACATTCTCTATTACTTTGACATCC
Organism: Dendrocalamus sinicus; assembly: GCA_036346575.1. Taxonomy (NCBI): domain Eukaryota; kingdom Viridiplantae; phylum Streptophyta; class Magnoliopsida; order Poales; family Poaceae; genus Dendrocalamus; species Dendrocalamus sinicus. Next base: position 53,410,023 of record CM070671.1, on the reverse strand, counting down.
GACATATGGAGTGGTAGGGCTAGAGAAGATTATATTAGTGTTGTTGCTCATTATGTTAATGATGACTGGATAATGAAAAAAAGAATTATAGGATTTAAATTAATTAATGTTTCACATAGTGCTGAAAATATTGCAGAAAGTATTATTAAAGTTGTAGAAGATTTTGGCCTCACGGATAAGATTTTTTCTATAACTTTAGATAATGCAGCTACAAACACTAAAGCTATGGAAATTCTTACTCCTTTGTTTAATACTTATGCACAATCTTTCTTACTGCATCAACGTTGTGATTGTCATATTATTAATCTTATTGTTAAATCTGGTTTAAAAAGATTAAATGCTTGTATTGATTCTTTTAGGATGCAATTTCATTTATTAATTGTTCTAACCAACGAATAACCGCATATAAGAGTATGAAACATTTCTTTCAACGAGTAACCCAAAGCTAAAAGGAGCCGGCGGCTTTCTTTCCGGTTGACTTGCGTGCACTCTTTGCTGTCTCTATCCTGACGCAACCAAAGAGCCCTCTCCTGTCGCACGCTCGGACAAAAAACGGGGCAGCCCGCCCCTGCAGCGTTTCTTGCGTGTCGTTCCTATGCAACAATAAAGAAAGACTTCTCTCTTTGCAAGCAATTCTCCCTTCTGTGGCGTTGCTTGACCAGGAAGCTTCTGCTAAAGGGAAAAGCTGACGACTTGGACCATGGCAGACGCGACAGGAAAAGGACAGCAGAACTGCTGCCTCTTTGTCGATGCACGAGAGACCTGACCTGGTGCAGACGCACGCCGGAGACTTCGAGCGGCGCGGCGCGCTCGAGACGGGAAAGGCGAAGGCCGCCTCGAGAGCGCTGCGCTAACGGAGACGCGCCGCGGATTTTTCCTTCGCTGGGATACCTATTCTTGGCCCAGCTTCGGAAGAAATTTTTGTGGGATCTTACTTGCATTTTTTATAAAATAGATTATAATAAAAAGGATGTGCCCAAATAAAATGTGGGGAACTCTAAAACTATACATGGAAGAATCACACCGTATAGGGAAAGAGTGAAACATTTGGAGGATATGCATCTCACATTAATATGATGTAATAGATACAAATGGATTTATCAATAAAAGCATTCCTGGAAGTAACAGAAACATCTCTGTTATTATACGTTTATTTACTTGGTACTGCATTTCAATGTAATCAGGTCTCATAATAAGAAAACATTTGAGTGACCTTGGTAACATTTTGTGAAAACAAGTATTCCTGATCAAGAGAAGACAACATTTATTTAACATTGGCTCAAAATTTCTACCATGGGCATCATATAAACTAACAAGGTATCATAGTATGATATAACTTAAAGGTTAAAACAGTACAAACAGAAGAAACTGATAGGGAAACTTTTCGAGGTAGAAGAGTCAATCTTGATCATTATTCAAAGTATTTGTGATAGTTCAGAATATTCATAAAAGGATATCATAATAATCAACAGACCCCAAAAAATTGAAATTGTTGGTGTATTACAACACTAGATGTTTCAGAATCCAGTATGCAATTGCAAACTATATTAAATTTTGTGCAGCAGAACATATATATACCCTCAATAACTCATCGCATCCAAACCTACCCTTGATGCACACTTACCAACCCCTAATATGCACATTTCAATCAGGACGTTGTACAAGTTCAATAAAAAAATTGTATGTGTGCATTGTTTTATCTTTGTAAAGATCCCACAACTCATGAGGTCCTAAGGGAGGGAATTACATCCACATACCTGGACTTCATAATCAAGCCAATTTCGCATTTCATCAGCAGCTGCTACATGTATCTGCTGTGAGGTGTTTCTGTAAAATGGTTGGTCTTGTTTAGCATCTGTCATAACAACTCCTCGCAGAGTCAACTGTAGAGTGCTCTTCCCATCCATATCCAGAAATACTAGATGACATGTCCTTAGCAGAACCATCACGTCTGTTTCTTGAAGTATTCCCTCTTCCATATGCATGATTATCAGCTGATTTACCAGGCTTTCCAGCTTCACTAAATTCGGTAACTTGTCCTTCTGATAGACCAACAACAATTACACCATTAACAGGTACATTTGGTGGATTATTTGGCACAAAATTGCTACTTTCAGAAACAGAAATAAGCTTGTCAAAGGCAAGAGCAATATCACTGGTGACAGCACTGAAGGGAACATCTTTTGTCACACGATCTGCCTCTGAATCAATGTTTTTTGGGTGTTTAACCTTGGATTCCTTGGATGAAGATAGTTTGGCCAGGTTACGGGTACGAAGATTTCTAGCTTTGATGTTTAGACACTTTATTTTCTCTAATAAAGCCACATCCTATTTGATGATAGGTTGCTTCTCAAGTGCATTTGGATGATCATTCTTGACCTTCCCAAGAATGTGAGGAGGTTGATTTATGACACGAGCATCAGCAGGCATGTGAGGATGATATGGATCCCCGTTGTCTGGGCAATAACCACCATGTCCTGGATCCTGCCTTGCTGCTGCCTCCGGGTTGAGTAGGAACTGACCATAATGAGCAAAAGGTTTCACAGGACTATCACCAGGGGGTTCTGCAGGCTTCTATGGACCATACAGTGCCGCTCCTCTATGCAACATTCCATTTCTGTCAGGGGGTGATCCGGAGTAGTATGCCAGTAATCGAACCATGGAGGAGGCACACATATACTAGGGGCTTGTGTACCATGCAGTTGAGCCTGCTGGGCTTCCCTTGGCAACTTGGCAGCAGGAAGGGGAGCACCTCCTCTATAAAGACAGTCTGCTCTTAAGATATTTTCATGCTCATAATTGGAAGATGAAATTAACTTACCAATTCCTGTCATACAAAAAAACAGCTCCCATCCTCACAAAAAAGAAACATATCTCATCATATGGAAAGGAAATTAAATTTATTTGACAGCAAATTGCTATGACCACCTGTGATGTATTAACTATGAAATAGTGGGAGAGCATTAATGAACCAAGTGTATACCAGATATTAAGCTCTTTCTTTGTTCATCTTGTGCCGCCACACTACCAGAACCAAATGTTGGTCGCCCTTGCGGACCATGGCCTGTAACTGAAAACACAATAAGGAGAACAAATGTTGTAGATTGGTTAACTGTATGGAACTGATAAAGCTTTTAGCACCAGCAATACCAGTTTAACTGAAAAATATAGACCAGTTCAAACAAGGAAAATACTAGCAGTTTTCTGTTTATTCCAAATAACTTGGTATTAAACAAAAGTATAAGTTTTGGCATGCTATAATGTGAACAACTGAAACTATAAACAGAATTATGCAAAGAAATCTTATGTTGCAGGTAATCACCTCGCTGATTGTTTGACTGAGTTACTGGAGCCAAGAATTGGGAAATCATCCATACTTAGAGTGAACCCCTTCCCATCTGATGTAGGTCCCTACATGTTAAAATGAATTATTAGATATATGTATTCAGTTACTTGCCAGCTCGAGCTATAGATGGAGTTTACACCCGTTTGCCAATAGTTTCTAATGGTGCTTTCAGAACTTCAGTTGGAAAACGAGAAAGCTGTGAGCTTCCTGATCCTGTCTCTGTGCTTCTAAGACGATCTGTGGCCGTTGGCAAATGATGTGAACGTAATACAGCTGATGCTGAGAAAGGACATGAATCTGGACCCCAAGCACTAGGTGAGTCGAGGAAGTCACTTCCAACTGCTGATGATGTCGTCGAGCTTCCTCTTGAAGAAGGGTGATCATTGATGTGGCTAAATGAACCAGTCTCTCCATCATTCTTGGGATATAGAAGCGAAGGTAAACCCCATGCATTTGATGCTGGAGGCATCGGTTTGTTGACCCATGTGGCAGTGCCCCTAACATCCACACCAAAATTCCATAAGACAGCAATAACAGGGAAACATTCTCTCAACTTTGCCTAAACCAGTGTTGCCTCGGCAGTACACCTAAGTAATCCCCATGACCGGGATTGAGGCTAGTATTTCAACACTGAAGCAAAACCATGCATTCATCGAAACAAACACCGTTACGACTCCATTATTCATTCAGAAATATTAAATTAAGAGTATACTTAAGACATGATACATTTGGCATAATTTCCTTTCTCTATTTAATCATATTGAATAACGTAAAAACAAGTGAGCGTCCGTGAATCCTTCAATTTCCACATTCTAGAAACACCTAAAACATGGCCAAGGGAGCAGAGCTTGCTTACTTTGGAAGACTCTCCGTATTGTGGCTTAGGACATGGGTCTCCAACCTTCACAAACAAAGCATCACCAAATCAGTTCATAAGACAAGAAGCTCGCAATTCTTCAACACAATGATCCCACAATCAAGAGCTTTTTGTTCGGATGCTGAGCGCTAGGATTGAAAAGGTGAGTACCTCTGGCTTGGCATGTTGATGGGTCTAGGGATCCTCGCGCCGGCATCCTCGTCGGAGAAGCCCCCCATCTGCAGCAACATGATTAATAAACCCGTAAGGTAAGAGGGCACCAACTAAATCGCCTAAAATTTCAACGACAGCAGCAAGAAGCAGCAGCAAATGGGACCTCTCGTCGGCGGCGAGCGGGGTGGTGACCACGGCTTTCGGGTTCGCATGGCGTGAAGGCAAGCCGGGGACGGTGCAGCCGGTGGCAAGTGATGGCTAGCGCGCGGTCGATAGGGGTCTCCAGATAGCGGGCGGCGGCGGCGGCTGTGGGGAGCGGCGGCGGCGGCGAGCGAGAAGAGTGGGAGGGGAGTGGGAGGGAAGAGAATGACAGGTGGGCCCACGGATCAGAGGCAGCGCACGCAAAAGAAAGGGAGGATTTGCTCGTGGAGCGTGCCAGACCTGGCCAATGGGCCGTGCCGGGCCGGCACGGCACAGGCCCGGGCTCGGCACGGCCCGTTAAGGCCCGTGTACTAAACGGGCCGTGCCGTGCCGGCCCGCGGGCCGCGGCGGGAGCCCAAGCACGGCGAGGCCGCGCCGCGTCGCCCGGCACGATTTCGCTAAAACGGCCGTCTTGCTTACCGCTAGGCTAGCCCGCTTAATAAAAAAGAAAAATTCAGAAAAATTGTAGAAAATTCAGAAAAATTGTAGAAAATTCAGAAAAAATTCATAAAAATATAGAAAATTGTAAACATTGTTAATCATAAAAATAAATATTTGCAATGACATAATGAGCTTTATTAATTTATTAAATTACATGGGATGGCTGCCTCATTAAAAACTTTACCAAGTAAAAACTCAATTTGAGAAAACCTTGGTAAAGAAAAAAGAGTAAAGCCTATAAAGCTCATTATTGACTACAAGTGAAAGAAAAATATTGAAAATCCTATTCATTGCTATCTAAATACAAATTCTCAAAAGATTCTTCTAAATCTTTATTATCAGTAGTATGTTGGAGTCTTGATTCAGCTTGTTCCCAGTCTTTGATGGTCAGAAGTATTTCGACCATCTCGTTGGAGAGACTTGTTCGTCGCTCCTCGATTATTCTTCCGAAAGATCAATGTCGACTCAGGAGATGTAGAGACAGAATCCAACACATCCCGCGCTAATATGGATAGCATCGATATGATACCTTCGGGTTTGCCACCATGAGAGGATGTTCAACTCTCGCTGAAGTCGACGCTATCACCGTTGAGATAGCTTGATAGGTCTCCAGTGCTTTGTCGCCTTCCTCCTCCTAACTGCTGTGTACCTGCACCTGCAGAAGAACTAGACGAAGAATCAAAAATCTTGCCCCATTGCATAGCCCCCCTAGAGGTGGTAGGGACTACTGGGGGTCTTTGTAAACGCACAGATCCAAATTTATTTTCATATTTATTATATACCTCATATAATTGATCCTTAACTTGTGTAAAGTATGAACAATAGTCTAAACCGGTAGCCTCACTTAAAACTTGTAAAACATTTATAAATCCTTGGAGTTTGGCTCTAGGATCCAAAATAAAAGCAAAAGCATATAAAATAGGAATTTCGCTCCAATATTTTAAAAACTTAGATTTCATGGCACCTACAGCATCCCGTAGTATAGGATCATTTTCAAAAGCCTTTAGGTGAGTGGCAATTTCAACAATATTATGAACAATCATGGGAGATGTAGGGTAGTATACCCTGTAAAGACAAACTGTAGCTTTATGAAAAATTTCTAGAAAGGAAAATATTTTTCACCAACATCCCAATCGTCCTCGTAAGTTCGTGGTCTCTAACTTGGGTTCTACTTGAGGAGCTACGAGATTGATGACTTTGGGTGTGAAGGAAAACAGATAAAGTGCTCTTATGTGGCAATATATGTTTAAGCATAAGATAAGTAGAGTTCCATCTAACAGCATGTCTAAACCAAATTTTCTAGGACGAACATTCATTGCTACGCAAAAACTCTTATATGCGGCTATTCGTTGGTTAGAACAATTAATAAATGAAATTGCATCTCTAAAAGAATTAATACAAGCATCTAATCTTTTAAACCGGATTTAACAATAAGATTAATAATATGACAAGCATAACGTTGATGCAATAAGAAAGACTGTGCATAATCATTAAACAAAGGAGTAAGAATTTCCATAGCTTTAGTGTTTGCAGCTGCATTGTCTAAAGTTATGGAAAAAATCTTATCCGTGATACCAAAATCTTCTACAACTTTAATAATGTTTTGTGCAATATTTTCAGCATTATGTGAAACATTAATTAATTTAAATCCTATAATTCTTTTTTCCATTATCCCGTCATCATTAACATAATGAGCAATAACACTAATATAATCATCTCTAGCCCTACCACTCCATATGTCGGATGTCAAAGCAATAGAGAATGTACATGTATGAAACATTTCTTTCAATTTATCACGACAATTATTATAATATTTAATTAAATCTCTAGTTGTTGTTTGCCTAGATACAGTACTAAATCGAGGGTTATGAGCAGTCCTAATATATTTTTGGAAAGCATCAAATTCACCAAAATTTAAAGGTAAATCTTGAGAAGCAATTAATCTACAAAGAGATTCCCGAGCTACCTCTGGGTTGTACTCCCACGTACGTACCGAGCCGTCGGGGTTATATTGCAGTTGTGTCTGGCGCATTTGTATTCCTTGCTTTTTCTTGCAGCTTGCGGCATGTCATTGTAGATGACCCGTCCCACCTGAAGATTTTGCAGTCAATTCATTACCACAAATTTTACAAACTGCATACCTCACCGAAGTCTCATCGTCGTCGTTCTTGAACTTCTTGTCGAAATCATTCCAAACTGTTGATGTACTAGCTCTTGTTCTTTTTGCACCCGTGCTTTGAGTCGTGGATGCACTTGTTGAGCCAGCAGAAGATGGATCAATTGGACCCTGCGGGGCCGTTTCTTCGGCATCTCCAGTTTGTACATGTGTACCTTCTGCGGATGGATATGCTTGTGGAAACGATTGCATATCCTCCGCCGAGAGCCCGAATTCGGAGAGTTGAAAATCGTAGTTCTCCATTAAATCAAGTAATCAACTGCAAATAATAGCAAAAAATTAAACCAACAAATAATACCAATATAATTAAAATAAGACAGCATTATTACCTCCTTTGCAGCTCTCACAAAAAATTTGAAGATTTTTGAATTTTCAGAATTTTGCCCGAATTTTGACCAAATTTGCGCTAACACTTTCTGATTTTTCACAGCTAAACCGAGAGAGAAGAATGAGATTTGAGGTGTGGAATATGGAGACCGGATGCCCCCCTATTTATAGGAAAATTTTCAGATTTTTTTCGAATTTTTTTTGCTATTTTTCCCGAATTTTTTACCCCCCAACGGTCACAAAAAACAGCTATTTTTCAAACTAATCGGGCCGGCTGGGCCGTGCCGGGCCGGCACGGCCCGTTTAGTGCCGTTGGGCGGGCCGTGCCGTGCGCAAGACGCCCGATTTCTTAACGGCCGTCGCGCGCCGCCGCCCGAGCACGGCGGCCCGTCTGCGTCTGCGCGCGGCCCGCCCGCCCGCCTCGCCTCCGTGCCATGCGTGCGGGCGGGCGGTCTCGATCTTGGGGCGGTGCGGCCCGTCACGGCCCGGCCCATTTGGACAGGTCTAGAGCGTGCTGTGGTGTGACGGCGCTCTAGACACTGAAACACAGCGTCTCAAAATCAAAATCACTCAAACTTGCGCAAAATCAAAATCCCTCAAACTTGCGCAAAATCAAAATCAAATGTGATGTTACTACTTTGCAATGTATCGTCCATTTGTTCGTTTGTACCTTCCAATCGCGTGGTCTTGGTCCCTACCTTCTTCTACTGAGCTGTGTCATTATTTATACAGAATTTGTCTTTTTTCCTATGTGGTGAATGAGATTGAATTTTATCCTGAAAATTTTCATGGTTAAGGCACATCCTCTACCTGAAGTATGGTACTTTTGAATTTTAAAAAACTTGGCAGACTTGGTTTTCACATGTTTACAATATGCAGATGGTTTTCACTTCCCCATACGCTCGTACCACAGAAGCTCTAAAGGTTTTGAGCATTGGTCTCTCAACTTCCATTAACTAAAACGCCACTCACAATGCTCAGTCAAATGCATCGCTTAAGGCGGCTGAACGGGGATGAAATCGTTACGAGTTTCAACAACCATTCTGCAACCACGGTGCCTTGAGAATGCTACAACAGTGCAGCAACGTGCTGCAGCGATAATCTCAGGCCATTCTATATTAAAAGAGCTAACAGAACGAACGGGAAAAAAAACCGGAACTTAAAAACATAGAAAAAATTGCACAAATTCTCAACAGGTTACGGTTGCAATAGACCACTTTTTTTACTTCTCAGCACAACAAGACCACACAAAACTACCTGTCATTTCCATCCAGAGACCAACGAAAATGAAGCAGAAGACGTCTTCCCACAGGAAAGAGCCCTTGAAACTACCAGGAATCAACCTGTTCGGCAGGAACCCATTCTCCGTCATACATCGGATTGAAAACAAAAGGAAAAAAGGTACTGCTCTAGTGATTAATCTTCATTATACATCAGGTGCTTCCTGCTGAACTGCCGGACCTGGAAATGCTTCAGCTGCAGAAAAAGCTGGTGGTATTGCAATTTCAGTAGTCCCTTGGAAAGGTTGGTCAGCCTGTGCGCTGCCAACATTGCCATCGTTCCCATCCATGAACGGCCCACCCTCCTGGACCAGGCCGCCAGGGGACATTGGTGACATTGCAGATGTATCAGCTAGTGACTGTCCAGGTACGAGCGCAGAAACAGGAGGTACTGATCCAGGTACAGGTACAGGCCCTGGGCCGGTTAAATCAGGTCCTGCTCCAGTCGCAAATGGCAGCACATCAAAACCAGATCTTGGCCGGGGCCTGCGTTCCAATGCTGCACCCTGGTCGCAGCTTCTGCTCCTGCTGCGACTCCGGCTAAGGCTGCGGCTGCGGCTCCGTGTCCAGCTCCTACTGCGGCTCCTGCTACGTGACCAGCTCCTGCTACAGCTTCTGCTCCTACTACTTAGGCTCCTACTACCACTTTTCCTGTCATAGCCTCGCGAGTGGCCTCTATTTGGGCTACGGCTGTAGCTCCGGTCCCGACCCTTGTCACCAAATCCTCGACGGCTATCATATCTCCCCCGCCCATCTGAGATGAACCGATCATGTGGGCCTCGGTCAGAACGTCCTCGCCCTCCAAATCCACGTCCCCTCCCACCACGTCCACCGGAGAAATCACCCCGGCCTCGTCCACCAAAACCAGAAGAATCACCCCTACCACGTCCACCAAAACCAGAAAATTCACCCCTGCCACGTCCACCAAAACCAGGAGAATCACCCCTGCCACCACGACCTCCAAAGCCACCAGGACTTGCTCCACCTCTCCCACCAAAACCACCAGGTCCACGGCCCCCTCTCCCGCCAAAGGCACTGGGCCCAGGACCCTCCCGTCCACCAAACCCACCAGGGCCTTTCCGTCCACCAAACCCACCAGGGCCGTCCCGACCACCAAAGCCATCAGGGCCCTCCCGGCCACCAAAGCCACCAGGGCCATTCCGACCACCAAAGCCTCCAGGGCCATCCCTAACTACACCATAACTACCAGGGCCACCAACAGCAGATTCGAAACGACTACCCACCCCAGGTCCATCCCAACGGCTCATCCCACCAGTCTGGTTTCTTGTAGCTCCAGGTGCACCCCGTGCAGCCATCTCTTGCAGCTGTGGAGGGACATGCTGATTAGCACCTTCCAAGACTTTCACCAAATCACCAGCATATTTCCAATCTTGTTCGGAGAAGAAAGTGTATGAGACTCCAGTGGCACCAGCCCTTCCTGTACGCCCTATGCGATGCACATAGTCCTCGATCCCAGTTGGAAAGTCATAATTGATCACCACTCTGAATAAACACATTATGCAGTATCGCAGTGTCAGCAGTGACAATGAGCAACAGAAGGACAATAAAAAAACAAGCACATCATAAAGCACCTATAAGTGCCATGTGAGACAATATAAAAAAATAAGCATATCACCTGATGTCTTTGATGTCAAGTCCACGAGCAGCAACATCTGTGGCTACTAATATTGGAGCCCTGCCAGTCCGAAACTGATTAAGAACATGATCCCTTTCAGCCTGCGATTTATCACCGTGAATACTTGCTGCACCAAAACTACGACCAATGCCACGAGCAAGCTGGTCACACATTTTCTTGGTTGAACAGAATATGATGATCTTTGAGCCCCTTTCTTCAGCTCTAAGAATCTGCTCCAAGCGTCGCTGCTTGTCCATTGGCGGGACCACCTCTACATACTGCATCCATACACAGGGGGGTAAACCTTAGAAATGGATCACCCAGAAGAAGAAATGGCCAAATAATATGACAGATCACGGGCGTCATATGGAATTAGGTGCTCAAGAATTCAATTTCGAAACAATTTAAACATTATTAGAACCCAGAACACCAATCAGCAGTTGTCACCATAAGAGACAAGACCTAGAACACCCTAAATAAAGGCAAACAAACAAGTGTATGCATTTGACCATATGAATACCTGTGTGATCGATTTGTTGGCAACAAGTTCGTCAATGCTACCAATATTGACCTGGACAGGATCTCTCAGTAAATCCCCAGCTATTTTTGTAACCTCCTTTGGCCAAGTGGCAGTGTACATCAGAGTCTGTCTATTACGAGGAATCTCATCCACAATCTTCCGTATTTGTGGCTCAAAACCCATGTCTAGCATACGGTCAGCTTCATCGAGCACAAGTAATGAAACTTGATGGAGGCTAATCTTCTTCATCTCCAGAATATCATTAAGACGTCCAGGTGTTGCTACCACAATATCTGCTCCACGCTCAAGTTCTCTTAGCTGAGGGCCCTTTGAAGCTCCACCATATAGGCACTGGGAAAATAAATCAATAATGAATTAGCAATTTATGGACTGCAATATGGTATTAACAGAGCATGACAATACAGCAAATTTTTCTACTAGGCAAATCGAGAACAAAACCAATATTTGGTGCACAGGTGCATGCAAGGCCATTCCAAGAACGACTTAGTTTCTGTAGTTAACAGCAATTTTTGTTGAGAACCAAACTCGATTCAAAGTGTTAAACTAACATCAAAATTTCTGGAGAACAAGACTATAGTATACAGATGTGTATAACAATTATGCATTTTCCTACAAGACAAAACTTGTAAATGTAATTGCCATGATTATGATCAGCAGTCGTCCAGTGTGTTCAAGACAAACAAAAGCATATGCATTATACAAAAGAGAACAGGTCAGAACTTACAGTGCAGTATACTCTAGACGAACGGCCAAACTTGACTGCTTCGTCTTGTATTTGTGAAGCAAGCTCACGAGTAGGGGCCAAAACCAACACTGTAGGGCCCAACATTGGATTGTTTTGGCATCTCCTCAGATGTATAAAAGCAGGAATAAGGTAACCTAGTGTCTTCCCTGATCCTGTCTTGGCAATAGCTACTATGTCCCGGTTTTGCAGTGCAACAGGCCATGTTTGAGCTTGAATTGGAGTGGGGTTTAAGAATCCAGCTGCATGGATCTAAAATGAAAAAATAAATAAGAATCATAAGCACATGCGCATCTGCAGAAAATAATAGGCAGTCAGTGCCAAGTTTTTTTTTTTTTTAAAAAAAAGCTATCTATAAAATGCTAAATGCTATCCTAAGTGAATATGGCTGCTTACTTAAGCAACTCAAGGCATGAAGAAGGGGCTCTTTGTAGATTCACAGTGGCAGAGACAAGAAGCAGGAAACCTCAGCCACATTTTATAATCTGAAAGAACACCAATCCTTCCAATACTTGTCAGCAGAAAGTAGCCCCAAGTATGTCACTATAGTGCCCAGAAGATGAGCACTACTTGTTAAATTATGGTATCCAGCATCACAGCATATGACATGTGCTACAACAATGCACAATACCATGTGCTGTGTTTACTACCTAAAGAGCTAATTTTGACTTCTAAGAAATATTTTTATTGCCCATGCTGACAAGAATTTCTAGATGAAGAAATATAAAGAGACTAACAACAATTTTACTGATGCATCCGCCAGTAGCAAAGTGCAACTCAAAAGAAAACATACCTCTCTCAGGATCTCTGGAGGGAATCCAGTAGCCTCAAATGTCATAAATGGAGGAGGAACATTCTCACCCTGAATATTTTTAAGAAACAGGATAGCGTGTGACAAAGATTTATACGAAATGAAAAACAAAACATAAAACATTAGTAGACCAGTTCAACTAGAAAAATCAACAGGTGGCAACAGAAGTGTAGAACATAAACTTGTAAACCCCAAGAGGGATTTTAAGCTCCTCGTTTTGTCAAATTTACTGAGTTGTGCATAAGGCAACAGATCACACTAAATTATGGCCAACTGCAGATCATGGGTTATAAATACAATATCTTTCTCTTGTCTCATAATGTTAGACATTAAACAGACCCTCCAAAACGCTAACATGTAGCTGAACTATTAAAAGATCTGTTACCCACATTTGGGACAGCATGTTAAAAATCTTTGAAAACAACAATAGAAAGATAAACAGTACTATCATCATCTCGAGAATATTCTAATTTTTAAGCTGTGAACTGTGTTTCAGTTTTTTTGAAAGAATATAGCCATGCAATTTGACTCATTACCATTGCAGTAACTTCATGGTGTTGACGATATGCATCAGCTGAAGCGATGCTCGGGAAATCCGGAGGAGCAAACATTCTGGATGGTGGCCTCATTGTAGCTCCACTAGGAAATGGACCATGGCTATGCGGGTTTGGCACTGAATGTGGAAGTGCCATGTTATAACCACCAAAATTATCTGGCTGAGGATAAGGTGGGCCATTCCTCATATCCTGCTGTACAAGATTATGAACAGTAGAATTAATGGTGACATCTTCAGAAATTGAGTGTGCGGAGAGAATTGATAGAAAGCATTGAAGTCATAAGGACTGTAATTTGAAGTATACAATAAACAACATACATCATTGCCTGCCTTTTTATGTTTCTTTCCATGAGTTTTCAAATACCAATCATAACATTCTGATTGAAAAATTCATTTTCATGAGAATTGATAAGTGATACCACAGCAGGGAACTTTATAATTTACTAGTGTGATATGGCCTTTTATTTACGTAGTAAAAAATGGTCTCTTGAGTTCATATGAATTAATAGTGCCGTATGAATTATGATTACCAGGCGATTTTGTGAAGGAGGGAGAGCAGCAAGCTTTGGCTGCTGCTGAAGAGCATCTGTTCCATCAAACCTGCCAGAAGAGTGAAGGTCACTTCTTTCAATGTCCTCACCATTGCCCATCTTGAAACCCATTGGAGGTCGAACTGGTGAAGGACCTATATGATTTGGAACTGCATGGCCGCTAGCCGGTTGCTGCTGGTAGTTTGTATCCACTCCACCTTGATGCATTTGAGCAGGTGAGCTCAAAAAACTCTTGTTATTAGTGTCACCTGGAGATGATCCACCAAGATGATGCTTTCCAGGATATGATGGCCCTCCTACTCCTGGAATATTTAGCTGATTATGGGCTCCAGGAAGTTGATGATTAGAAGGTAACTGTTGGTTTGAAAGAGGAGCTTGGCCACGCTGCTGACTGAGTGGTAATGAAAAGCCAGTCTGCTTTCCTTCATGACCACCCACCTCGTCAACCTTCAACGCGGAACTTTGTTGCCCATGTGACACTTGGCTCAGCTGTGCACCTACATGGCCATGATGTGGCTGTTTTCCATGCTGAGGTGTGAACTGGAAGCCATGCTGGAGTTGGCCCTGTTGAGAGGGCATTTGAAGTCCTTGAGACTGTGAAGCTTGAAGCACTTGTGAAACCTGGGTAGGTTGATGAAAGCCCGGTGATTGTTGTGGGTGTTGCACTTGACTCTGGGGGATCCTCATTCCCTGCGGTTGCTGACCTTGATTGTAAGCAGCATGTGGCATTTGTGGCTGCTGGCGTTGATTGTAGGCAGCTTGCGGCATCAGAAGTTGCTGACCTTGATTGTAGGCACCTTGTGGCACTGGTGGCTGCTGACCTTGATTGTAGGCACCTTGTGGGATCGGAGGCTGCTGACCTTGATTATAGGCAGTTTGCAGCATTTGTTGCTGCTGGCCTACCTGATATGCATATTGTGGGCCCTGCTGCTGCTGCTGCTGGGGTTGCATATGAGGACCATGCTGGTATGGCATCGGCTGCGGATGCACGTTGGGGTAATGAGGAGCAGGTGGCTGCTGTGACACCTGCTGGTTTGGCATCTGCTGCTGCTGATACGGCACCTGATGTGCTTGCTGAAACGGAGCTTGATGCTGAGCTACATGCTGAAATGGCGGTTGCTGGCCGGGCTGTTGGGGCTGCTGCTGCTGCCCAAGCTGGCCAACCTGAGGATATGCTGTCTGACCAGGATGTTCCTGCTGCAACACCTGCCCAACTTGGTCTAACTGCATGCTAGGCTGTGAAAAAGCCCCTGGTGCTGATGCTGGCATGGGTGTAGAGGTTGTTGGAGGACCCGCAGGCAAGGGAGGTGCAGCTGCCGCCGGCCTCTCATACTGGGTCACATTTGTATCAGGGTTCCAGTAGTACAGCGTTGAGCCATCGATTAGTCCTTTCCATGGCGCAGGGATCGTTGGGTCATCAGGAGCAAATCGCGGACCCGATGAATCTGTGGCAGCCTCCGCCATGTCCAACAACAAGAGTCTTCTTGCCTACTCTCCTAATGCCTCCCTTCCTATGAAGTGACCATTACGCGACTCCCCTGCAAACAAGTAAAAGATTCTGCTTTTTTTTATTATCACCTTGCTCGAAATCATAAGCTCAGCAAAGATTTCTTCTCTTCGCTTCCAAACAAATCCGTAGAATCTAACCCAAAAGGGACTAAAAAATCCTATCTGAATCGACATGCAAAATTGCAACCAACCCTACATCCGAATCCGAGCTAAAACCAACCCTAATCGCAACCATACCACACCAATGATCAATCCCCACAAAACCATCAAATCCGATCTTGGGCAGCATCCAAAAAAACAACTAGCGGTAAACACCTGAGAAAAAAGATCGAGAAAAGCTCGAGAAATCTCTAAAAAATTGCAAGAAAATCGGCGGGCAGGGGAAGGAGTCAAAGATTACCAGATTGAGAGGAGGAATCGATGGGTCTGGGAGGACAAATCGGAGCGAGACGCCCCCCACGCCTCCTCCGGGAGCGAAGAGCGAGAGGGATAAAACCCTAGCAGCCAGGCGAGAAGTGAGGAAAAATCGCCCAAGATGTCCAGGATTTTTTCCTTTTAGCCGGGACTCTTTTCAATTTAGACGTTGCCTTTTTTTATTTTGCTGATGCGGCAAGGGATCTGAATAATTGTTTGCAAATAAGCCCCTTTGGGGCGGCTCGACTGTCTATGTGAGCCGTCGGATTTCCATCTCGTGGATATCTTTCGCTGTGATATAGCACATTTCGAAAACTGGGAGGCACTAAAAAACTAGAAAACGCATCAAATTCGTATTGGACTTGTTATTCCACGTGGGGTTTCTTGATAGGTTCACTATGTATGCTCTTTGTAACTACCAACTGTATGGTGCCAAATAAGTAATTGTTATCTACGTCTCAAACGTCATAACGTACCCTATCATTGCCACGATTCTTTTAGACTATAGTTTATAACTTTTAAATTCTAACTGTTTATAAAAATATATAAAAAAATAGTTGTACGCTATTTTAGCCGGTATAACTAAAATCGATACAATATATATTACAATTAACTAATACGCTCTATTGTAAAAAACATATCATTTAAAAATTAGTTATTGTAACAAATAATAAAAGCTAAAGTGAATTCAAACCCAGCCTATGTCCTAGAAACCATCACTTGCCTCATCACCACAACTCCTTAAGACCTTATGTGCTCGCCATTTCCATCGGTTCATGTTTTCAGGAGGTGTGTGCTCAAGCCGAGACTGCATGATAGCATCAGGAAGACATCCTTCGGATATTAGTGACTTAGGATCTCTAAATTTAACAATATGTTTTATGACACCTACAATCACTAAATGTGATATTTGTCACGCGTGTGTGCTATATTTCAAGTAGATTCACATCTCTAAGTGTCTTAGTAAACTCACTATAGGTTGTGTCTTAGTAAACTCACTATAGGTTGCATGAAAGAAAACCTTCCTTCTACGGAGGATATTCCATAATACGGAGGCAGATGCTCTAATAAAAAAACCTTCCAATTCAACTCTGATACATTGGACTTTGATTATGTTAATGTTGCGCTGTAATACGACAAGCTGCTAAAGGTTTTTGCGAAGTAGTAGTATTGTTTTAATAGAAGCTTTGGCTTGTTATAATGTTGAGCAGTCGGATTTATGATCTAGCTAGCGAGCAAGTATTCCGGTTCATATAAACTTTTGGCTTTGTTGTAGCACCCTATATACCGATGTAAGATACTACTATGAAACGTCATGGCCAAAGTGAAAAATGAATAATAAAAACAATAATAGAAAACACGAGTAAATAACTTTAAAGGTAATTTAGTAAAGAATCAACAGAGGCTAAAATAAATGTTTGAAACATGGGACCGGTGCACTTCTAACCAAATAAGGAACAAATAAAACAACAAATAGTTGCAAGTCACGGTGCTGAAAACTCGAGTGCTCCCACCCATGCATGATGTTATCACTCCACTGGGCTTTTACCTGAGAATGGAAAGAGCAAGCGTGAGATTTAAAAATCTTAGCAAGTACGCAACAACGGTCACAACACAGTAAATACAGGACAAGTAACGCAACCAAGATATGTAAAGGACAAGCAAAGCAAGCAAGCGATACAGATTAAGTGCAATGAAGCTAAGTTATCGAAAACACTAATACCGATTAGAGATAGAGATCACAGGAACAGTTGCATTAACGATAAATGTTATTTAGCAAGTTATGACAGTGGCACCGGCGATCACTTCCCACATACCCGGTTATACGAGAATAGTCAGGCACGCCATCATCCTCAATTGTATAAACGCCGACGGGGTGTCATATCCTAAGTAACGAAAATGTACGGACCCTCGTACGTTACCAGGTGGGTGCAAATCTCCCCTATATGTGGATAATTCCAGGCCAGGTAACCGTTATATTATTAACATGTTATATGGTGTAAATTTAAGGAACTAAAAGAAAGTTAAGATAAAATTTGGAAAAGTGAGGGGATTTGCTAAGGTTGGAAATGAAGACACATGATTCCCGATAAGAGGATGATAATATAGTGATAAGGTAACTGATTCATCATGGACAGATTATATAGTATGAATTAAGAAAACTAAGAGATGGAGAGGTTACCACTACGATAAATTATGAGAAGTGAAAAGAGGTGCTAGGGTTGAAAGTAGAGAGACATAGTTCCTAACATGAGGGCGATGTGGAATAATGATAAGGTGATAGTGATATAGGAACTATCCTAAATAGGTATTATAGTATAGCTCACGCAAGGTTATCAACCAATCAAGTTTTATTATGTGAGAAGTGATTATTAGTCAGATTAACAGGTTTAATACATACATCCTTCGTGGCTCAAATACAATATCATACAAGTATTGAAACATAATATTAGGAAACTAAAACATAACAACCCTAATATCAAACGAGCGTTGATAATTTAAACCTAAGTTAAACATGTTCATATGCTACCCCCCAATTAACAATTTAATATAGATTCTAAAAAACTAATTAAAAGCATGAATACTAGAATATTTTAACTTAGCATCCTAATAAACATAAAAGCAGATGAAATAAAATAATCTAGAACATCACGAAATGAACACAATATTAAAAGTCTATAACCAAGCAATAAGAACGATATGACAATACCCAGACAACACTAGTGATATGCTATTGACCAGATAAACTTTAGTGATATGCTAGTAGCTAGGTAACTTTAGCGATATAATATTAGCAAGGTAATTGTAGTGATGTGATATTAGCTAAGCGATATAATACTAGCTAGTCAAGCAAGCATGAGTGACACGATAATTATACTAAACGACAAGGTGACAAGTAATCTGGAACCATGTGATTTGCGAAACGGAAAGGTCACGGCTGCGAGGTACTTGCCTTAAGCACGCTCGGCGGACACACTGCACGAAGGATCTGGAATGCACAACTGCATGAACGCTCTCTCAACAGCTGTGTGAGATCCTACACGATGGAATGGAAAGCAACCGATCAGGCACAGATGAGTTCGATAAGTAACGGCAGGAGATAAACTTGATTGGAGAACAGACGGGTTTGCTAGCCCCATGGCCAGGTGAAACGTTGTTTAGCAGTGTGAACGGTCGTTCGGCCCAAGCGGGACGCCGCTCAGCCGAGCGAAATGCTGTTCGGCCATGCGAAACGACGATCGGCAGCGCAAACGGCAATTTGGCCAAGCGAAACGCCGATCGGTCGTGCGAAACACGCTTTGCGGCACGACTTAGCAAACCACCGTGCGAATATGTGTTCGGTCATGTGCTCGGCCGACCGAACTGTGTGACCGTGAAAACAGTCACGGGCCGTCGGCCACCACCGCCTACCATGGCCCGGCCGTCGCCTACCATGGCTCGTCGCTGCTCGCACGGCCGCCGCCGCCACGGCCGATCGCCGCCACCATGGCTCGCCGCCGCTACGCCGCCGCTGCGCGCTGCGCCGAGCCACCGCTCGCACCGCCCGCCATGGCCATCGCGCCTCTGCGCCGCCGCCTCCATGGCCGCCTGGCTCGCACCGCCATGCCTCCTCACGCTGCACAACCACCGCCATGGCTACCGCACCTCTGCATCGCCGCGGCTCTGTGCCACTGCGCCGCCGCCTCCATGGCCGCCTGGTGCTGCGCCGCCGCCGTGTGAAGGACGAGGAGAAAGAGAGCGAGATCGGGCAAAAAATGGGAGAGAGAGTTAGTTATATGTTGAGAGAGAGTTAGAATAGGGAGGGAGAGAGATCTGTTAGGGATAGGGCTTTTTTTAGGGTGCTACAACTCTCCCCCTTAGAAGAAGATTCGACCTCGAATCGACTAGCTCCATAAGGTAGGACAACGGAATTTGAGTAGGTTAATTAGATGGAGGGAATCCTAAGAAGTAAGCCTGAGGTAAAAATGGGTAATTCTCGCACATTGGGACTTCCAACACCTAGGTAGCTTCATGTTTCATCTGATGGAACCACAACACCTAGACATAAGAAACGGTCCGGCATCGTAATTGACACTCTAAATGTCCTAGAATATGGACCGACCATGCCCTAACGGGGAGGTCCCATGAGACCTCCAAGTCGGACAACTCTAGAACGTAATCAGGGTCATTAATGTACTTCCTTAACATAGAAATATAGAAGACGTTATGGACACCAGCCGGGGAAGCAGGCAACTCTAGACGATAAGCAAGCTTCCCGATTTGCTCCGTGCTAGGGAATGGTCCAACATAATTCTTCTGGCGACTCTGTGCGGATAGCAAATTGTTCCTGATGTGATCGATCTGCCCTTTACACTCACTGACTTGCTAGGGCCCCAAACAACACTTTCCCCAACCTCTTCCAAATGAAGAGGAGAGTGGCAAAGCCTAACGCCGAGTGCCTTGAAAGGAGCCATACCGATACTAGAATAAAACTGTTATTATAAGAGAACTCCGTAAGAGGTAAGTGATATTCCCAACTGTCCTTCCATTCAAGGATACAAGAACACAACATGTCCTCCCATATGCGAATGGTCCTCTCGGATTGGCCATCAGGTTAAGGATAAAAGCAATGCTAAGATTAAGCTTTGTGCCCAGATTCTGATGCAACTCTTCCAGAAGTGCGAAACGAACTTGGTATCACGATCCAAGATAATGGTTTTAGGAATGCCAAGGAGACAGACAATTCCCTTGACATAGATATTAGCAAGATCACTGGCTGAGTAAGTGGTTTTGATCGGACTGAAGTGAGCTGCCTTGGTGAGACGATCGACAATGACACAAATAGAGTCCATATGCTGGGGGTGATCTAGGAAATCCAACAAAGAAGTCCATAGTAATAACTTCCCGTTACTGCTAGAAATCCCCAATGGCTACAAAAGTCTGACAGGACTGTGGTGCTCTGCTTTCACTAGCTGGCACACTACTCACTGAGATACAACTTAGCTATGTACTTCTTATTTTCAGGCACCAAAACTGCCGCAAAAGGTCCGTGAACATCTAAATCTCGCTAGGATGAATAGAATAAGGAGTTTTATGAGCTTCACAAAGAATATCTCTCTTCTACAAGAAATTTGGAGATCTATGACGATTTTTTTTGTGACGATGAGTCAATTCGTCGTTAAGTCATTCTGTTTTATGACGTTTTTTAGGAGGGAACGTGACTTTGTGACGAAAATTATGTGTCCGTCATTAAGACTCAATATAAGTCGTCATAAACTAGAGAAGTACTATGTTTATGACGATCTATGTTCTGTCATAACATGCTACCTCGCAATTGTCATAAAGTAATGACAATATCAGTTCGTCATAAATTTTTTTATCTAAATTTTAACATGAATTAGCTAGCTGGTCCCACAATCATTTGTATTTTAATGGGGCCCACATGTCATGATGTTTTCCCAATTTTTTCACTACCATAGCCCAGGTGTTGTTTGCTGGTCCAGTTTTAACGGGCCACGGCCCATTTTATTTGCCAGGCAGCACAGTTTATTTGCAAAATAAAAAACAAAATGCTGCACTTTTCAGCGAAAGTATTTTTTCTATGCAAACAACAGTTTCAATTGTAAAATAAAGCGGTAGTATTGTTCTGCACAATAAACTACCTGCGAAAATAGTTTGCACCTACGAAATAATACTGTATTGCCAAACAACACCTTAAATGTATTTTTTTGGAAGAAAAGCTAATAATTGCTTTAGGCGGCAGGATTTGGGCAATGGGCGCCAGATTTTGGCAGAGGCGCCAAGATTTGGGCGATGCAATGACCTTTCTATCCAAACGTGCCTGGGACATTTAACCCTGTATTATCAAGGGTAGGGTTGTAAAATCCGCACAAGCACCTCAGCCCTGAACCCTTCCTATCCCCATTCGCCGTGTAGGCACCGCCGCCCCCCACGCCCTTCTCATCCCCACTCAGGGCTCATCTCCTCCCACGCCGTACTCGCGCTCCTCTCCGTCCCGGCCCCCTCGCCCATCCTCTCGCCCATCCTCACCGTCTCCGTCGCCCATCCCCATCCCCACTCGCCGTGCTAGGCGCCGCCGCCCCCCACGCCCTTCTCATCCCCAATCGGGGCTCATCCGCTCCTCCCACGCCGCACACACGCTCCTCTCCGTCCCGGCCCCCTCGCCCATCCTCTCGCCCATCCTCACCGTCTCCGTCGCCCATCCCCTCACCCACTCGGGGCTCATCCCATCGCCCATCCTCTCCGTCTCCATCGAACAGGAGCCGCGGCCCGTGCCCCCCACTCCACCACTTCAGCAGCCGCCGTCGGCCCCCCTCCGACATCTCCAGGCGTCGTCGACGAGCCCACTGCTCCGAAACTCGAGCTGACGACTGCTACGAAACAAAGTCAAATTGTGAAAAAAACCCTCTTACTGATATGTTGATATTCCACTGGTTTTAAATACATGATTGGCCACCTTTCCACTGGTTTTCAATACATGAGCAGCATGTAGTTGGTATATTAATTTCAGAACACTCTTACTGATATGTTGATATTCTTAGGCTACAATGGAATCCATCGTGGCACTGCAAAGAAGGCCAAGTTTCAAAGACCCTATTGAAGTTTGCTCAAGTGTTGCCGAAATCAAATTTTCTTCAAAATATTGGCCTTCACTAGCAGCCCCAAGAGAAGCTCCAAAGCCATTAATGATGCACGGTTGAAGAACTTGAAGCGAAGTTGCGGTGAGAAGCAAGACAAAGAAGAACTTAAGGATCAATTGGAGGCTTTGAAGAAGAAGGTAGAGGAATCGAAAATGAAAGATGCAGCGATTAGAAGAGACAGAGCATTGAAGAAGGCACAAGACCAGCTTGAAGAAGGCACAAGATGAGACCAATGCTTTCTTTCGTCGCATGTTCAGCAAGGAGTAAGGCCATTCCTTTAACTCTACCTCTGATTTTGGAACTTGGCTACTCGGACCATATTAATTTGTGCTACAAACATCGGTTGTGCTATTATTTTGAGACTTGGTGATCCGGTTCGACCATATTAATTTCTGCTATAAACCTTGTTAGTGCTATCCTTTTGCTATGTGGAAATGTGTTATTTGGGATTTGTAAGCTTACTGATGGATGTGACCATATTTATCTATCCTTTGGAATCAGATTATGGATGATTTGATGCATGTGTATGGGCTGTGATTGATGCATGTACTGATTATATAATGGGTTGATTATGTAATGGATGCTGAAATGGGCTGATTATGTAATGGATGCTGAAATGGGCTGATGCTTAAATGGGCTGATGCCCAAATAATGGTGTCAATTTTACTTCTGTAAATGGGCTTGCCATATAATAAATTAAGCCCACAATTATATTTGGCCCATTAATAGCCTGCTTTGTACATGGGCCTAGTCAGGCCTTAAGTTATTTAGTGACAGTTTTTTAACCTGATTATGATGAAAATCAATTGTCATAAATTTATGACGCAATAAGGATCGTCATACAATTTATGATGAAAAAACATGTTTTTGTCATTAAACATGGTTTAACACACATGATATATGACAGATGGGTTTTCGTCATGCAACCGTCATAAATACAACTGCTATGACAAAGAATCCAGAATTTATGACGTAAACAGGTCGTCACAGAACCCCAGATTTCTTGTAGTGATCAATTGCGAATCGGATGACACCCAAATGCGGTCACGAAAATGAACAACCCTTTACCATCGATAGACAAATCAAACCCAAGAGGTTTCACTCGAGTGACCCCTCCATGAGAGTGTCGGGTCTCCAGACCTGAAGCTTAGGCCACTAGCAAAGCATTAGAACAAAGGGGAGGAAGTTCCCAATTTTCCAAAGTTAGCGCTGAGAACATGAACAAAGGGTAGTTTGGAGATCCTTAAGCTCCTCCTGGACTGATGTGGGAATAGGAACACCATCACTTTGCTTTCTGCTAAGGGCTTTCGCCACCATGATAGCCTTGCCCGGATGATAATGGATAGTGAGGTCAAAGTCCTAGAGTAACCCTATCTAACAATGCTGCCTCAAGCTTAATTCTTTCTGGGTGCGAAGGTACTTCAAGCTCTTGTGGTTAGCGAAGATGATAGATGAAACATGAAGCTACCTGGGTGTTGGAAGTCCCAAATGCGTGAGAATTCCCCAATCTTTTTACCTCAGGCTTACTTCTTACCTGGCTACTAGCATATCACTAAAGTTTATCTGGTCAATAGCATATCACTAATGATGTCTGGGTATTGTCATATCATTCTTATTGCCTGGTTATAGACTTTTAATATTGTGTTCATTCCATGATATTCTAGATTATTTCATTTCACCTGCTTTTATGTTTATTAGGATGCTCAGTTAAAATGTTCTAGTATTCATGCTTTTAATTAGTGTTTTAGAATCTATACTTAAATCGTTAATTGGGAGGGTAGCATATGAACATGTTTAACTTAGGTTTAAATTATTGACGCTTGTTTGATATTGGGGTTGTTATGTTTTAGTTTCCTAATATTATGTTTCAATATTTGTATGATATTGTATTTGAGCCACGAAGGATGTATGTATTAAACCTGTTAATCTGACTAATAATCACTTCTCGCGTAATAAAACTTGATTGGTTGATAACCTTAGTGAGCTATACTATAATACCTATTTAGGATAGTTCCTATATCACTATCACCTTATCATTATTCCATATCGCCCTCATGTTAGGAACTATGTCTCTCTACTTTCAACCCTAGCACCTCTTTTCACTTCTCATAATTTATCGTAGTGGTAACCTCTCCATCTCTTAGTTTCCTTAATCCATACTATATAATCTGTCCATGATGTATCAGTTACCTTATCACTATATTATCATCCTCATATCGGGAATCATGTGTCTTCATTTCCAACCTTAGCAAATCCCCTCACTTTTCCAAATTTTATCTTAACTTTCTTTTAGTTCCTTAAATTTACACCATATAACATGTTAATAATATAACGGTTACCTGGCCTAAAATTATCCACATATAGGGAAGTTTTGCACCCACTTGGTAACGTACGGGGGGCCGTACACTCTCGTTACTCAGGATATTACACCCCGTCTGTGGTTATACAGTCGAGGACAGCGTTGTGCCTGACTATTCTTGTATAACCGGGTATGTGGGGAGTAATCGCCAGCGCCATTGTCATAACTTGCTAAATAACAATTATCTTGGTTGACCAGATGACAGTTACCTGGTCTGGGGTCATCCACATATAGGGGAGATTACCACCCACCTGGTAACGTACGGGGGGTCGTACACTTTCGTTACTCAGGATATTACACCCCGTCAGTAGTTATACAGCCGAGGACGACGGCGTGCCTAACTATTCTCGTATAACCGGATATGTGGGAAGTGATCGTCGGTGCCACTGTCATAACTTGCTAAATAACATTTATCGTTAATGCCATTGTTCCTGTGATCTCTATCTTCGATCAGTATTAGTGTTTTCGATAACCTAGCTTCATTGCACTTAATCTGTATCGCTTGCTTGCTTGCTTTGCTTATCCTTTACATATCTTGGTTGCGTTACCTGTCCTTTATTCACTGTGTTACGACCGTTGTAGGGTACTTGTTGAGATTTTTAAATCTCACGCTTGCTCTTTCCATTTTCAGGTAAAAGGGCAGTGGAGTGATAGCATCATGCATGGGTGGGAGCACTCGAGTTTTCAGCACGTGGCTTGCCTCTATTTGTTATTTTATTTATTCCTTATTTGGTTAGAAGTGGACCGGTCCCATGTTTTAAACATTTATTTCAGCCTTTGTTGATTCTTTACTAAATTACCTTTAAAGTTATTTACTCGTGTGTTTCTATTATTGTTTTTATTATTCATTTTTCACTTTGGCGATGACGTTCCATAGTAACATCTCACATCGGTATGTGGGGTGCTACATTTGGCTTATGAATAGTAACAACTTGTAAAGAAGATTATAGAGAGAGATATTCGTGTACGATTTTGAACTATATAAATGAAGTTGCTGCAATGTGTACTACAATCGACTAGTAGACCTCGTATTAAAAAGACACTCTGTTTGAAACCTAGATATTATTGAAAAACCATTTACTATAGAAAAGCAACTTTTTAAAGCCAATATGAACAAGATCATACCTTTCCCCTTAAATCCAAAAAGGAAAATAATTCATTCACCATAACCAAGAGTTGAGCCGAGTAAGTGTCAGACCCCGGAGCAACAACTCTAGAATCCTTTATATAAATCGTACTAGTCCAGGATCAGCTAGTGCACACCGTAGTAACAGGGATACATATCAAGCACAATAACAAACTTTATTGTACTCAATATGGGCCTGATGGCCAAAGTTTACATCAATGATCCAACAATAATAACAACAACAATAAAACCTTTTGTCCTAAACAAGTTAGGGTAGGCTAGGAATGAAACCTACTCAAAGTCAAAGAGGCGACAGCTTTGAAATAAAACTTACAATGCTAAAAACCCTAAACCGTACATCCTGCCATCTGAGCCGAGAGCCTAAAACACTGCCCCTAAACTTTCTTATGGTTTCGGTACGCAGATCGCTAACTTCCAAGCGCTTCTATCCAAAGCTAAGTCTTTAGATACATTCCAATCTCTCAAGTCTCTTTTAACTGCTTCCTCCCACATCAGTCTTGGTTGACATCTGCCTCTTCTTACGTTTTCAGTACGTCTTAAAATTCCACTACGTACTCGTGCCTCAAGAGGCCTCCATTGGATATGTCCAAACCATCTCAAGCAATGTTGCATAAGCTTCTCTTCAATTGGTGCTACCCCCACCCTATCACGTATATTATCATTGCGGATGCGATCCCGCCTTGTATGACCAACCAAAAATTAAATATAAGTAGCAGAAGATAAAACCAAAGCAGAAGAAGCCCAATAAGCCTGTCCATAGGCAAATGATAATTGAGCAATATGAGCACGTAAACTACTCTACAAGTTACACCAGAAGGTTTAACAGAGTTAATGCATACATAAGGATTGCCAAAGGAATGCATAGTAAGTTTAATTGAGCGTGAAGTGAAATTAGAGTAAATACTATAAGTAGTTTCAAAAACTGATTTTGATACAATAGATAGAAATAAGATTTCAACAAAATAATATCGTAAGTGTAGGCTTCGACCAAGCACTAACCTAACCACAGACATCCCATCCAGACCACGTTTTCCAAAAAGATCTCATATGGATTCCATCCATCCATAAGCATTTTATAAACTATTTTGAAAAAAGTCTAATCCATAAAAAACTTTACTTAGCATGTCCATGACCATAGGCATGACTATCTAGGATAGTTTATACACTCTGCAGAATTTGTACAACATTATCCACAAGACATGATCATCCCATATTGCCACCGGATAAACATACATCCTTTGATATGTGGCGAGGAGATCATGACAAGGCTTTTACAGTGCAAAGCCTTCAACCTAGCCAAGCCAACACTAAGATTTTACCCCAGTAAGGAATCCACCAGACCGGAACTCTCTCTTGAGTTGAGTGAGATTTCATATGGCCTACGCCACGCTCACTTTCAACCTACAGCGAGATTCAGGTTGGAACTTGTAAATTAGTTAGTCAAGACTGTTCCATACCAGCCTTGTGGTAGTATAATAGAGCTTTATAGCAGTAGCTCACTAACCAGTACTTAACTTGACTTAGGCTCAAACCACATATCCCTTGTGTTTGACAATATATATTGTGTCACCAAACAACAATGTATGCCAACACCCACTACCTAACCATTAGCCTAGGTCCAAACCAAGCTTTATATTTTATTTTGAAACATTTCATATACCTTCTTGACTCACCAAAGTTAAGAATATATTTGAAAAGTTTATCATTTTATGTGAAAAAGGTATCCTAATCTATGATTATTCTAAGCATAGCTAAGCTTTGCTACAAAATATCCAATTAATACTAATGTATCAACTAGGTTTTCTCTATAGTGACAAGGTATAGGAAGTTCAATGTCAAATTTGGCCATAACCAAAGGAATTGGGTGTAACTAGAATTTAACTCGAATTTAAACTAGATTTGAATAAAAGTATGCATACAAATAATTTAAAAATAATATAAATAATTTAAATTACTAGGAGCAACATGATCAAAGGTGTAACTTGCCTTGCTTGAAGTCTTGGTGCTGTGAATCGTCGAAATCATATTTTCTGAAATAGTCATAATCTATACGCGAAGAACCAAAGCGAATAAATTCAAACAAAATTCAAATACAATTCAAAAAGAGTGCAGAAATGACTAGTTTATGATTTTATAAGAATTTAGAAATTTGAATGGGTCCAATCAGAGTTAAAATGAAGTAATATATGCTTCTAGAAGTTTGAAATCAAAGGAAAAGAGAGAGAAAGCGTAAATCAGGTTTTCTATAATTATTTTTATACTAGAAAATCAAGATTATGACGTCAGCAGGGATTTTCATTTTTCGCCCGATTTACTTTTGCAAAGGAAAATGCTGACGTGGCTGCCATTGGGCTGCCACATGGCTATCAAGTGGCTGCCACGTAAGCCCGAAGGTCACCGGAGCTCCGGCGCTCGGCGGCGGCCGACAGTTGGCACAAGAGCAAGAGGGTGGCGATGGGGATCCCATTGTATCTTGGCGCGATGCTTGGAGGCGCTCGGTGTTGGCCGATGACGAGAAGGTTGTGGCGACGGTGTGAGGACATCGGCGGTGTAGGTTCTCCAACGTTGGTTTGCTCAGTAGAGGGGCGGTGGGGGTTCGCACGTGTCTGACGAAGGTGAAGATGGCGGCGTTGAGGCACAGGGAGGACTGGGTTCACGGGAATTGCTCGCCAGAGTGCAGTGCGGTGGTGAAGATGGAGAAGCACGGCGCCGAGGCTCTTGGGCACTCGGGGAGAGGAATTGAGGGGAAAGTGAGATACAGTGGGAGGTAAGGATGCTCAGAGGATTTTTATAGGAGCTCAGGGAGGGGAGGATGGCCGTCGGTTACTCGATGGGGTTAATGCTGGCGATGGTGGGCTTTAAGAGGGGATTAGCAAATTTTTAAGTGGAGAATAATGGCGGGAGGTGTAATGGGTGAGTTAGGGCCACTAATGGCCATGATCGCCCGAGCCACGAGCGGTAACGGAAGTTTTAAAGAGCTTCGGGCGATGACAATGGTGGCAGCCAAGGGAGGAAGAAGGGGAGGTAGAAGAAAAGGCGGTGGGTCCCGCATATCAGAGAGAGAGAGAGAGAGAGAGGGAAGGTGTGGGCAGACGGATGGAAGCCATGTGGCCAAAGGAATAGATCTCGATTGTTGGATGAAGAATAAAGAGGTAAGTGGGATTGAGCGAATGGGATTAGATCAGATGGTGGCGGATTAAATCAGGGTTAGACATGTGTTAGTCCGAGATAGATTTAAAATTCGTTTTTAATTTTCAGAAAATACTAGGAAACTTCTAAAATACTTAGAAAATAGCAAAGAAAGTATAAAATTTTTTAGAAAAATTCACACAAATTCCTGGAGCTGTTTTAGACATAGAAAAATATTTCTAACTCAAAGTTGGTCTTTAAATTTTTAGAAAAATATATTTTGACTTTGAAATTGATTTTGAAATTCTAGAAAATTCACAGAAAATCCAAATAAAAGCTAAATGCTTTAAAATAATTAATTTGAAATAAATTTTTTATAGAAATTCAAAATATCCTTTATTTAATATATATATATATATATATATATATATTTACATTTTTTATTAAATTACTTGTAAGAAAATACTTTTTAAAAGTTGAACACAAGAAAATAAATTCTCTAAAATTCAAGCAACCAAAGAATACATGTTTTTATTTTAAATTAAATTAAATTTATTTTTTACTAAAAATGTTGTAATAAATAGCAAGGCTAGGACAGTAAGCAACATGATTAACAATCAAGTAGTAGAACAATAAAAGCTTCAAGCTCACACCAATTCATAGGCAGATTAATGTAGATCTTGCCACATGAGTACCTTTGAAACTCCTGAAAGATGTTCTCCAGATCAGATGGCTTACTAGCTACTACTATGCTAGCTAAAGTCTCGCTCATTTCAGTTTTAGCTTCTGGCTTATTTTTCACTATTCATAAATTTCGTCTTTTTCTGAACTTTTGGCTTTTTTTGGAGCTTTTTTGTTGGTTCTTTTTTCCCGTATTCATTCGTGTTGTCCGTAATGAGCTAATATATTTTTTCTATTTTTAATTTTTTTTAATTTAATTACACTAAATAAGCCATCTTCAGCTACAGTAAAATTTCAACGCTACAGTGCAATTTCAGCCATAAGCCACAGTTTTTAAGCAAACCGAGCGGGGTGGGTGAACACTTGGATAGCCTTTGAGACTAGCATTTCTTTATTTAGTCCATGCATTTACAAGAGATTGATTGGTGTTGTTTGATCGTGTAGTCAAGACAAATATTCATGCTTGTCTAGGCCAGCCCATTGTAGACTAGTGATGCCAAAAAAAAAAAACGAATTACAGGGGACACAGGTCATTAATGTAATAGTTACATTCTTGTCACCGAAACCATCTTTCCTTTTTTTTTTTACAGAATTTAAAAGTAGGTTTCATCACTATATCTGATAAAAAAATTGATAACAAAACAAATTACAGGATCGCAGGTTGCAAAGCAAGTTTACATAATCCATTGCCGAAATAATGTAACAGAGACTAATGTCGCACGCTTTATATTCTAAGCATCGTGCATGTTCCTGTGTCAAAGGCTGATGATTCTTTCTAGTGACGTACATTCGAACAGTTTATTATCCATATTGGTTACCAAATTAAGTGACATCAACTTGAAATAAAAAAAAATCACCCCAAAAATTTGTAAAGGCACCAAACTATTCTTAGTCCGCGGATTAAACTTTGTCAATTGATTTGTAAGGCCTCTGTTAATTTCTGTCCGATATTTCTGGTGGAGTTTACACGCAGTAGAAGTCAAAAAGAAGAAAATAAAGAAAAAATTTGGCGAGCGGCTAAAAATAGAAAAGTGCAGAGGAAAAAAGGTTCAGAAACCAAGAAGAAACCATGGATGTTGCCGCTTCCGCTTCTCTCCATTGACACCGAACCCGAACAACTCTCAACTCGACAATCGGGTGCTCATCGGCGAGACTCCTCTGCTGCATTGGCATGGCTGCGGAGCCGGATGACGGCGGCGAGGTGGGCCCCGCAGAGGAGGAGGAGGCGGCGTCGGACTTGTCGCCGCCGGAGGTGGCGCAGGGGGACTTGTCGCCCCCAGGGAAGAAGGTGGAGGGGGCGGCGGCGGCGGCGGCCGAGGAGGAGCCGGTGAAGGATGCGAAGGCAAACTACGGCAGTTCCCAGGAGGCCCAGTCGTCGTCGCTTCCCGAGGGCCTCTCCCTCAACTACGAGGTCCGAAATCTCTGAACTTTTTTCTTCTTCTTCTTCTGAATATGTGGTGTTCTTAATGCGAATTGGGATGAGAATATGTCGTCTTTGGAAGTTGTAAATGCCGCAACGGTGTCAAGTTACAATCTTTATATGTGGTTCGGCGTATGACTTAAAGAAACAATCTCGGTTTGGTTTTGGGCGCATTGTGACGTAATGAAGGTGGTGACTTTGTGGTTGCTATTGCTGCGACCCTGTAGAAATGCGTCGTTTGTGCGTTCTTTTCCTCACTTTTGATTGTGTGAGAGGCTATTTGTGCATGGGGTGTCAGTGTAAGTTGTAATTTTGATCCGAGCTTTGGTGCAAGTTTGTTGTTTCTTTTGTCCAATTCAGAAGCATTCGGGATATATGTTTGTAAGATGTGAAAACGTTGTTCTTTGAATATTATGGGTGGGTGATGGTATATTGGTATATAAAATTTGGTTGTGGTTGGGTGAGTGGATGTCAATGTTCTGGTCGAGATCAGAGGTTGGATTGTTCTTTCGTGAGTAAAAGGGGAAGGGATTCATGTGTATGTGTGTGCCTGCATGCAGAATAGCAGCAGTGTCAAGGCTCGATTTTGATATTCTGGTGGCAAAAAAGGGGTGGTTCATATCTATCAAAGCAGCAGAACTGCATTTCATCTCTATCAAAGCAGGAGAACTGCATTTCATTTCATTAAAGAGGGCTGAGAATTTATGGAGCGTTAACAAAGGTCACTTGCGCTCTGTCCTTGTGTCAATAATCGGTGTGAGAATGGAAATTCGGAAGTATTAGTGTTATCATTTTATCAATAGCACGGGAGTTACATTGAGATAATAATTGTCTAGGAGATTATGAGTGGATTTATTGCGTCAAAAATGTGATATTGATTCACCATTGTTATATTTACAAAATGAAATTGAAACTTCGCTTATCTCAGGAAAATTTTGAATAATCGTGTTTGCTGGTTGTTAATACTGAGTTTATTTATATGTCTATTGACAGGAAGCGAGAGCTCTTCTTGGAAGACTGGAATTTCAGAAAGGCAATGTAGAAGCTGCTCTTTGTGTGTTTGATGGAATAGACCTTCAAGCTGCCATTCAGCGCTTCCAACCATCACTTTCTGAGAAGACACCTTCAAAGAAAGGCCAGCCAAAATTAGAGTCAACAAGTTCAGGCCCCCAACATGCTGCTAGCCTTGTTCTTGAAGCCATCTACCTGAAATCATTGTCCCTTCAGAAGCTAGGCAAATCAACAGGTACAATTTGAAAAAATACTAGATACCTTCAGACAACTGTTTTCTTATGCTTTTCTGGGATGTTGTAATGACCTATCAAAATGCTTGTCGAAAACATGCAGAAGCTGCTCAACAGTGCAAAAGTGTCCTTGATTCTGTTGAAAGTATGTTCCAGAATGGCACTCCTGATATTGAACAAAAGCTACAGGAAACTGTCAACAAATCTGTGGAACTTCTCCCAGAAGCCTGGAAACAAGCTGGCTCCTATCAGGAAGCATTAGCTTCTTACCGACGTGCTCTTCTTAGCCAATGGAACCTTGACGAGGAATGTTGCACAAGGATTCAGAAGAGATTTGCTGTTTTTCTGTTGTATGGCAGTGTAGAGGGGAACCCACCTAGCTTGGATTCACAAGTAGAAGGTTGTTTTGTTCCAAAGAATAATGTGGAAGAGGCTATTCTACTTCTGATGATACTATTGAGGAAATGGTACCAGGGGAAGACCCATTGGGATCCCTCAGTGATGGAACATTTGGCATACGCATTGTCGCTTTGTGGCCAGCCATCGGTTCTTGCAAAGCATCTTGAAGAGGTTTTACCTGGAATATATCCTCGTACTGAGAGATGGTATACTCTCGCTCTTTGCTATTATGCAGCTGGTCAGAAAGAAGCAGCACTGAATTTTTTGAGGAAGTCTTTAAATAAGCTTGAGAATCCAAATGATATAATGGCCTTGCTATTAGCTGCTAAGATATGTAGTGAGGAGTGCCATCTTGCTTCTGAGGGTGTCGAATATGCGAGAAGAGCAGTCACAAATCCTGAATCATCAGATGCTCATTTGAAGAGTGTGAGCCTCCATTTCTTGGGTAATTGTCTGGGTAAAAAGTCTAAGATTGTTTCATCGGATCACCAAAGATCTCTCTTACAGACAGAAACTTTGAAGTCACTTATGGAGTCAATTGCTCTTGACCGCCACAATCCAGACCTAATATTTGACATGGGAGTTGAATATGCTGAGCAGCGGAACATGAATGCTGCCCTGAGATGTGCGAAGGAGTATATTGATGCAACTGGTGGATCTGTTTCCAAAGGTTGGAGGTTGCTAGCGTTGGTTCTTTCTGCGCAGCAGAGGTACTTGGAAGCAGAAGTGGCTACTGACGCTGCACTAGATGAGACTGCAAAGTGGGATCAAGGGTCATTACTTAGAATAAAGGCTAAGTTGAAGGTTGCTCAATCATCACCCATGGAAGCAGTGGAAGCATACCGTGTCCTTCTTGCTCTTGTTCAAGCCCAAAAGGATTCCTCTGGATCTTGCAAGAATGATGCAGAGGTTTGTTTCCTGGCCCCATGCACAAAAGCACCATTTAGATTAGTGTAACCTACTCACCTTTTACTGTGAAGTGATTAAAACCTTTATTTTGTGAACCATCTAACATATCTCAATTCGCTAGGTTCTAATTGAAGTAGAGGGCATGTAGATGATGTCTATACAACACATGATTAGCCTTTTGCAATAGCTTGACATGAGTTTAGATTCTTATACTATACAGTATTTCACCCAAGAGAAATGGTGTTCTTCTAACATGAAATTGCTTTTAGGTTCCTTCTAACTATTCAAGTGGGTTAACTCTTTTTTCTGATGGTTGTGCTAGCATTACCATAATTTTTACCTCTTAAGTTTTTGGTAGTTTCTACATTCACTCTTCACTTACTATCCTTCAGGGAGAGGATAGTGTTAGTGAGTTTGAAATCTGGCAAGGTCTTGCGAATCTGTATTCCAGTCTAGCGCACTGGAGAGATGCTGATATATGTTTGCAGAAGGCTAGGGCCCTGAAATCATACTCTGCTGCAACACTGCATGCAGAAGGTGAGAACTTCATCACTACTCTCATGCTATTTATTCCATGGAGTAAGCTGCTTAAATTGTGCCATCCACATATCCACCAGTTACTTATTTTGCAATGTCAAAAAATAAATAGAAATGTTTGACTGCTTTCAAAATGTGGACTGCGCAACTGACCTCATTTGCAACTAACATCTACTACATTACTATCCAAATTGTGGTAGATTTTATGCAATTTAGTGTTTGGAAATCAGGAAAGCACTATGCTAAAAAAAATGTCAATTTCTTTGTGGAGCTTAACCAAGCGTCCGACCCCAAAACTCCTGCCTCTGATCTTGTCTCGCTGTCCATAAGAATTTTGGAAAAAGGTAGTTGTCTGCGCTACGTTGCTGGCAGGTAACCAGTGCATTACCTACAACTTGATTATATTCAGCAGGTTATGAATTTTCTTAACTTTGTTGATGTATCATGGAGCAACCAACAATGTTCTGCATGCAAGAATTGTGGGAAAACTGACTATAATTTCCTCAGATTGACAAACTGTAGCACAGAGCTTGATATAGCTTTGTGTAAAAGACCCTAATCCCTAAAAACGTCTGGTTTACAAACAAGCAAATACCAGTCTTAACTGATAACATCGGTTGTTTGTGGTAATTGAAAATGTTCAAATGCTACAGCTCACCACTACCACCCCTCCTGATTGCACCAACCTAAACTTCTGGCCGTCGCTCCATCAGCTAGACCAAAGTAACTTGATCTTATAGTCCCTGCGTGTCTTTCGGTGGTTATAGTGGAAATATTGCACTTGTGACTAATAGTTACTTGTTCAAATAATAGTGCGGTAAAGTAGATTCACATGAGTTCATCTTGCTTTTCTGTAGTTGTAAGCATGGGAATTTTAAAAAGTTTGGAATGTGCTTATGTGATTTTCCCAACAGTGATTTGCATAATTTTTAAAGCACGATAAATGATAGATAGATGTTACTTACCTTTTCATATGTTTTGAGATTAATGCTACTCTTATTAGAGAGGAAAGTATAGAAGCACTTCGCATTTTAGAACCGGCAGATTGTACCTCTTTCCTAAACCTGAACATTCACCATTTCTATGATTTTTTTGAGGTTGAGTTTCTATGAAATATTTAGACAGGAAAATTCTCTCCATTTCACTATATGCAAAGTTGAAAGCTAATTCCTGGGTGTCATTCCAGGTTACATGCACGAGGCACGTCAGCAGACCAAGGATGCGCTGGCAGCCTATGTCAACGCATTCTCGACTAAGCTGGAGCATGTGCCGTCCAAGGTGGCCATCGGTGCACTTCTCTCTAAGCAAGGACCGAAGTATCTCCCTGCGGCGAGGTGCTTCCTCTCGGATGCCCTAAGGATCGAGCCTACAAACCGGATGGCTTGGCTTCACTTAGGAAAAGTCCACAAGTATGATGGGAGGATTGCTGATGCAGCCGATTGCTTCCAAGCAGCGGTTATGCTCGAGGAGTCAGATCCTGTAGAAAGTTTCAGATCACTCTCATGAGAAGGTCACAGCTTCTCCTTTTTTCCCCCTGGTACATATAGCTGAGGGAACTTTGCACATCAGTTGCAGGTCGTATTTAATAATTCGAAGCTGTCTATTTTTCTTCTTGGGCTTTTGTTGGGCATTAACCAACATAGCAATTTACCAAGATTGTAATTGATTACTCATGATTGTTATATAATTGTTTTACCTGATGGTTTCATCAGGTGTAAATGTAACACGAGAAACTACTATGGGGGCGTTTGGCGCCGCTAACGCTCCCGGATTCTCGTCCGGAGTGGGGAAACGGTGCCAAACGCTTCCGGCTCCGGGGAGTTGAGAATTGGGAGCGGTCGGAGTGGCCTGTTGGGAAATGGGAATGGGCGTGGGGCCGCTCCAACCCCTCCATGGAGAATTTTTGATACATACAGTGCTTTTTGAATCCGTATTTGTAAAAATAGCTGTATGCACGCGAGAATAACAAAAATGATACTTCTGCCGTCCAGTGACCGGACGGCAGCGTCGTGCAACTGACATGTTGGCCGGCTGCCTGGCTATCATGCAGTAGGTGGCTGCCGCCTGGGCACCGTGCCCTGGAGGTAGGTGTCGCTCGATGGCTGTGCACCACCCAATGAGCCCGATTGATTAGTGTTTCTTAATTGCAATTAGCAAGTTCATTTAGGTGTACTACTTGTATGAAGTGGTATTCTCTTGTACAAAGCATCTTCAACACAAATAAACTGGTAGAAAGTTAATATGCTTTTCATTTCAATGTATTATAGTCATTGCATGATTATTTCTCTGTGAAAAAGGGAAATATTATTATAGCCAGCATCGAACAAATGAGTAATTATGACACAAATATTTCTCATTCACATGCAAGTGCTAAACAATAGGTAAAACTATTGACGAATAAATGATGCTAAAAAAGAACTAAAGAATAATGCGGTCATTTCATGCGCGTTGCCGAGGAAGCGAGATTCCTGCTTAATGCGGTCCGAGGGATCTCAATCATGTCACATGAAATCATAAAATTATTCCGGAGGGCCTTAATCGGTGTCTCTTACCTAAAATAGTCATGTCGTACTAAACTTCCTACATTCCAAGTCATATGAAAACATGAAACCCTAATTTCTGAAACCTAAAATCCTAATTTTTAAGACCTAAACCATTAATTTTTTAGATAATTTCAGAACATATAAAATTCTAAAAAAATTATGAAATAAATTATACTATGTGAGGATCCTTGAAAAAAATTTCATAATTTTTTGACCTTATTTTTATATTAAAAAATTCCTACAAATAGTATAATTAAATGAATTTTGGAGTAAGGTTCATAAATGATAAAATTATAAAAATTATATAATTACTAAAAATTTATTGGGAATCTCCACAAAAAAAATTTGTAATTTTTTGAGCTAATTTAATATATCTAAAAATTCGTACAATTGATACATCGAAATGAATTTGCTAATTGTAATTAAGAAACACTAATTAATCGGGCTAATTGGGTGGTGCACAGCCACCGGGCGGCACCTACCTCTAGTGCATGGTGGCCGAGTGGCAGGCCCACGTGTCAGCTACACGGCGCTGCTGCCTGGTGATTGGGCAGCAGAAGTATCATTTTTGTCATTCTCACGCGTATATAGCTATTTTTGCAAATATGGGTTCAAAATGCGCTATATGTGCCACAAAGTCCTCCACGGATGGGTAATTGCCGCACCACCCCATGCCTCCCTGCATTTCAAGAAGAAGGCGGTGGTAGCGGGGAGGAGAAGAAGAAGATGGTAGCGGTGGGGAAGAAGAAGAAGGCTGTGGCGGTGGGGAGGAAGAAGTAGAAGGCAGTGGTGGCGGGAAGGAGGAAGAAGAAGGTGGTGGTGGCGGGGAGGAAAAGGAAGAAGCGGGGAATGGAGGAAGAAGTACGGCGGTGGCGACGTGTGCAAATGGAGAAAGGAGGAGGAATGGAGAAAGAAGTACGGTGAGGAGGAATAAATGAATAATCGTGAATAGACCTAAAACCAAGGGCACAATAGACTTTTCCCAACCAAATCACTATTTCAAATTTTCGGGGCAGCCTTCAGCCACATGCTTCCCTCAATCAGCTCCTGATTCTCTTCGGATCTGATTATCAAAGAATCAGGAGCAAAATCTGAGCCTGTCAGAACGTGGAGCTCTACGAACGGACCATGTATTTGTTAGTATGTGTCCAGACTCTGAAAGACATGAAGATTATGGTCAGTCATGAGTATCGTAAAAATGTGATCTTTTTGTGCTCCATTAAAGATTCATAGTTTGCACTTTGTTTTGGACGATAATTGTTTTGAAATGTTGGCATATCTCTCCAACTTAGGGCCATACTCTCCAACTTAGGGCCATAATGGTGTTTTCTGATAAAACTAAGGTTCATTAATAGCGTGAGTATGAATCTGAATTGAGGTAGGAAGTACTAATCTGCAAAAGTAGCTATTCTGCTTTCAGAGAATATAGTGGTAAAAACAATATTTAAATTCAAAGTTCTTCGTATGAACCTTGAGAGGAGAAATAAGTAACCAAGGGCACATTCATATGTATCAAATGCCTTTGCCTTTCCAGCTGCATAATTGTGTCCTGGCTGTTATTAAGTTCTTGATGTTCTCCTCTCCATAACTTTACATCGACTGACCTGACTGGAATATATAAATTGTTTAGATGGAGGTATTTGAAGATTGAAGCGAACATTAATTTCGGTTACAATTACCTGCTAAAATTCTGGAGCTACAGCAATTGGATACACTGACATAGGGCCTGTTTGACAGAGCTCCACCAGCTCCAGATTCACAAAAAACAGATCCAGATTCAATTTTACCAGCCAAACACTTCCAGCTCCAGCAGCTCCACCATGGATCTGCTCCACGAAAACAGTGGATCTACCCCTAGATTCATGGATTTGGTGGAGCACCTCAAGGGGTGCTCCACCAACTCAAGTTTGGTGGAGTTGGAGAAAATTACCCACCACTGCCACTGGTTACACAAAAAAACGGTTCAACCTTTTCTTCCGGGCTCCTCCTGGGCCTCGCCTCCTCCCTCCACCGTCGCGCCTCCCCCGCCTCCTCCCGGGCCGGCGCCGCCTCCCGCGTCTCCTCCCGGGCCGGCGCCGCCTCCCCCGCCTCCTCCCGGGCCTCCGCCTCCTCCGCCTCCCTCCTCCACCGCCGCCTCCTCCGCCTTCTCCCTCCACCGCCGCGGTCTCCTCCCGGGCCTCCGCCTCCTCCTTCCGCGCGCGCCTCCCGCCTCCTCCCGGCCGGCGCCGCCTCCCCGCCTCCTCCCGGCCGCGCGCCTCCCCGCCTCCTCCCGGGCGGCGCCGCCTCCCCGCGCCGCCTCCCCGGCGCGCGCCTCCCCCTCGTCCGCCTGCCCCCTCGCCTGCGCCGCCTCCTCCTCTTCTCCGCCGGGAATTCTTTTTTTCATTTTGCCTCCTGACGCGTGGGGCCCAGGTGGAAGTGAGATAGAGAGGGAGGTGGAGCTGTACCAAACACTTTGACGAATCCCAGATCCACGATGGAGCTGCTCCATGGTGAATCCAGCTCCAGATCCACCTTCTAGGTGGATCTGAAGCTGGTGGAACTCTTCCAAACAGGCCCATAGGATGATGGGGATAGGTTGTTCTAGTGGATTTCTGCTGTGCCATGGGATCCATCTAATTGGACTAACACCACAAGGTAGCAAAATCCATCTAAATAGGGAGCGTTCTTTTTGACTTGTGGCTCATGATTTCTCCTGCACAAACAAATGAGACAACTTTTCCACTGTTTTTTAAAGCGACTTATCGGAACAGTCTTTTCGAAACGGCTTATCGGCGTTTGGTTCATTCGCATAAGCATTTGCGTTAGGATCAAAAGCCATCAGCCGCAGTCGAAAAGAACACACCTTAGAGCCAATCCTTAACTTCAGGTGAGAAAGCTCTAAGAGGAAGCGGCCACGACGGCCTTCTCCTCCTGCTTCGGCTGAGCCTTACTGAATGGCGGCTCCCTCCCTCCCTTCTGCATGCGCCTTCGTCGAGGAGCCACTTGTTGACGACTCGTCAACAATGACTCACCATAGCTTCGCCGCCCTCGGCGTCCCTCCTTTCGCAACGATAATACAAGATAAACCAAGGGCTTATACGAAAAAGCTACCCATAGTAGCACCTGCTCATCCTAAATCTTAGCAGCCTGTGTTAGATACTTGATTGCACGGTGGAAAGAGACCAATCACACTTACTATGCGTGATCCAAATTACGATGAGGTAAATACTAAGACAAGACAAATAGGACGGTCTCCATGAAAGATTACCTCCAACGCTTACTCATCCTTAATTGCAGTCGCCTATGTTAGACTGGGCAGTGGCATCTCCAATGGTCTGAGTCAGCTAGCTATATGCATGTACACATCAGCATATATCCTATGTGGAGGAAAGAGAGTATGCAAAAAAAACCGAGCTAGCTCTTCCTTAAGCACTAGTCTATAACGCCAAACGAGCCAGCCTCTATAAATTCTGTGTGTGCATGTAAGCATCAAATAGCTATCCTTATAGATAGTTGTTTAGAATGCTAGCTTTAGCGTGTACTATATAAATGATGTGGAAGTCTTATAGTTAGTTGCTAGATAGAACCATTGGAGATGCCCTAAGAGCAGGTACAATAAGGCTTAGTCAGCAGGCTATAGCAAATATAATATCAACCAAATCTTACGTGGCAGAGAGAGAAAGAAAGAGAGAAGGAAGCTGGCTACTAAATTACAGCTAGCTATAGCACGTAAAAATATGCATTTCACTCTTTTACACGTGGGACCAAATAGTTATTGTAATAGCTACCTTATTGTATGAACTATTTTTTTGAAGGCTATAGATGAAATGGACAAGTGTTATAGCCACTAGTTGGCTATATTATTGTACTTGCTCTAAGAGTAAGTCCAATAATAAAGTCAAGTGTTTGGCTATAAGTCAAGTTATAAGAGCCAAGTTATACAATAATTTGTCTTCTATTTATCTACAAAAGATTTTTTATTATTATGTGGTACCATGTCTCACATTCTGTTTTCTATTCCTCCTCACATACATTTATTATCTGGCCCACCACTGCATAGGCTCCCGTGCCCAGCTTGTTGCTTGCATGAGAGCCAAGCTCTCATCTCTCTCCTCTCTTCTCTCCTCCACATCAGCAAAAATGTTGACTAGCTTGGCTATAAGATCATTATTGTACTTGCTCTAATAGATAGAGGTATGGATGGCACATATCCTGTGCGATTCAAATTTGGATGGGCTAAACTATAAAACTACCCCCAGCAATTACTCCTCCATCTTCGACTGCGTAAGGGCATGTACGTACAATGATATGTATCAGCTGTTTGTAAACATATGCTATATAGGATTTTGAGTGATATAGAGAAGAGAGAAAAATATTATCTACTATTTAACAGACGGTCTTGTAGACAACTTTTGCTATCTATACTATTGTATAGCTAGATAACTATATAGATAAGATATTAATTGTATGAGGCTATTATAGACAAATATATTGTATACATTATTTTTAGTCCTGTTTATAGATGATATAGAGGTGTATCATAGAGTAGCGCTATCTATATCATTATAGATGCTCTAAGTTTGATTAGACGGTAGGAAGATAGGTTGTTTTTGTAGCTGATGGGCTGCTCACTAACACAATGGGCCCACCTATCATCCAGATTGCAAGAACCACCCGTCCGTATTCATACGCCGAGGAGGCGATCTGGCAAACCACACGGCCATGGAAGGCAGCCGCCGCCTCGGCTGGAAACTTGAGCACACGACAGGACAAGCGAAGGAGGAGCTCATCGCCGGCGGTGCTTCTTGTCTCCCCCCATCGTCCCCCAGTCTCTAGTTAAGGTAGCAATCCATGCCACCACCGCACGCAAAATCTCAAAAAAATTTCTCTTCTCAGGACTCTTTGATTGCAGCATGAAAGATGCTTCTTTGCTTGCTGTTTCCGCATGATGCCACCGGTGTGAAAGAGTTGAAGTTGAGGCTGAGGTGCATACACACTCTCACTCCCTCTGTTTTTTCATTCATTGATACTGAAGACTTGGCAAACAATACCATGTGAGTGACATTTGAAATGCTTTAAACCATTAAACGTCGTGTGAAAAAGGTTTACAGAAACAACAATGAGTTCCCTTTTTTATGAATGAATTGGATATCAAATTATATCTCTGGTAAATTTGCATGAATAATTTCTCTGTGATTACCTTGCATGGTACACTGCCAACCCGATAAAAAGAACAGTGTGGTGGCCATGATCTTATTGAGTTGCATGCACCAACTAGTTCACCCAAAAACTTAAACTGATAAGGAAAGGTGGGCAATTCACTAATACTTCAACACTTTCCCTCACGTGTATGCTCTCTCAGGTCTAAGACGTGGTATAGAAGTGGGCTGCAATTTTTTTAATTGCACCAACTAGGTCTTGAACTCAAGACCTCTTAGCTCTGATACTATAGTGAGTTGCATGCACCAAATAGTTCACCCAAAAACTTAAGCTGATGAGGAAAGGCGGGCGATTCACTTATACTTTAATAGATCCTTGTTACTATACTATTACAACTAAGAAATACTTTGGTGGGGAATGTAAGAATGATGGCATTCGAGAACAGCTGCGATGATGCTTCATCTGTCACTTTCGTTGTCACTTTGTGCAAACCTCAGCTGTCTTCTCTTTTCTTCTCTCCTTTTGTTAGGGGAGTAGCCCCCATCTTGGTCCAGTCGGCCCACGACGCTAGCAGGACAGCCGGTAGCATGGTGAAAACCTAGAGGGCCAGGGAAATGACATGCGTACCCTATAAGAGTAGACCTAGATAGGGATGCTTATGTAACTTTAAGTAGAGAAAATGACATATGTACCCCTAAAAAGTAGGCATGGATAGGGTTTTATATATAATTAGCCCCCTTGGCTATAAATATGTGCCTGAGTGCACCATGGGGAAGAGAGAGAGAGAGAGAGAGAGAGAGCTCTCCTTCTCAAACAAAATGTCAGATAGCACAGACTTCTAGCAAGGTCTCCATGACTTGTAAGGCTCTGGGTAGCCCCTCTGAGGTCTCCTGGTTAGCCACATATTTTACTGTTTGGTTTGTAACCACAACAGTTAGCGCCGTCTGTGGGGACCAGCGTAGAAGCTACAAGTTGAGGTAAGGAATGGTCAGAGACAATGGCCCTGAAGAAGGCAACGATGTCGATCCCGGAAAGGGTGGCAGTGTCGAGCACCAAGCGAAAAAGAAGCACCTCCTTCAAGCTTGCTGCAGCGAGAACAGCGGAGACAACCAATGAGGGACCCTCCTTC
The DNA here is from genome assembly GCA_036346575.1 of Dendrocalamus sinicus. Classification (NCBI taxonomy): domain Eukaryota; kingdom Viridiplantae; phylum Streptophyta; class Magnoliopsida; order Poales; family Poaceae; genus Dendrocalamus; species Dendrocalamus sinicus. The sequence continues at coordinate 53,367,185 of CM070671.1, read as the reverse complement.
GTCGCAGCGACACACCTGCGTAGCAACAACGGAGGTGGCGATGGGTGATGAAGGAGGCCCTTCAACAACGCCAATGAGAACGGTGCGAGAAGCACTGCGAGTAGAGGAGGCGTGGTCTGCAAAGACTCCGGGAGCGGTGCTGCCGTTGGTGCCATCGCCATCTCCGCGCAAGGAGCAGGGGCCGCCCCACCTCCTACAACAACCACGGGAGGAAGCGCCCTAGGCGATCTATGGGATGCTGCAGTGAGGATTGGTAGACCCGCGGAGAGCCATACTTGAGATACAGGAAAGCCAGAGCTAGCTAGTGCCCGCCGTAGTAGCAGCTGGGACGATGACGGGCGCGGGAGACCGCCAAACGCGTGTTAGAACCTCTCGGCGGCTGGACCCAGAGTCGCCCCTCTCTGTAGGGCTGCGGTAGAGTGCTTGGCTGAAGGATTTCAATATGCCCACCATCGAGGCGTACAAAGGTGAAACTAACCCCTGCGAGTTCTTGCGCGTCTACAAGATGGCAATCGAAGTAGCGGGCGGAGATGACATGACGAAGGCAAAAGGACTACCCCTCGCAATCCAGGGGTGGTGCTCTCTTGGTTCTTCACCATCGCCCCTAGCTTCATGTACGCATGGGAGCAGATCCGCAACCTTATGCATAATAACTTTCAGGGCAACTATGTAGAGCAGGTCAACACCGACCAGCTCTTCACCATAAAGCAGGAGCCGGGAGAGAAGCTACGGGACTATTTCCGGCGGTTCGTGAAAGTTCGTTGCCAAGTAAAAGATGTTAACAACACGACAATAATCAACACTGCCATGCAAGGCCTTCAAGAAGGTCCACTCACCGAGTACAACGTGCAGAAGCTCATAAAATTGGTGGCCAAACTTTTTGACAAAATGGAAGAATACACCGAGTGGAGGAGGACGCAATGCGACGTAAGAAGGAGGCCAAGCCGGCTGCCCCTGAAGAGAAGCCTGCCATAAAGGTTCCAAAGGAGGACTCAAGCCGCAAGTCCCAGAGGGTAGCCCGCTCCAAGTACGTCTTCAACATCAAAGGGGCCGAAGAAAATAACACCCTTAGAGGTCGTGGCCATGGTCGAAGGGGTCGCAGACGCGGAAGTGGGTGGGGTTGCAAAGATGGGCATCAGCAAGGCCTTTGGTGTGAGGTGCATGACTACGGAGGGCACCTCACCCGGGACTACACGTCCATCGCGGCCCTCCGCGAAAGTGTCGCAAGGGAATGAGGCCAAGATGCGAATGCACCGGTGATAGCACACATGCAACAACGCCTGGAGGCACCTCTCATCCACCCCCCTCCGGCAGTGTTGCGAATACAAGGCCCAAAGCCCACCCCGTAGGGTAATTAATGCCATCTCGGGTGGATTGTCGCTCGAGTTACCTTTGGAGAGACCATGGACTAGGCTCGGGGAAGAGGTGAGGTTCACAGTCAAAGCGATGGTGTTTTGAAGGAAGCCAAAGTACCAAAAATGGCGACAGGACCAAAACCGCGATGCTTGGAGGGTGTTGGAAGAGCGGTTTAAATCAAGGAGGCACTGAGAAGGCCAAGTGGATGGAAGCTTGCTCCTAGCGGGTTTAGGCTTATGCTCTTTGAGAAATGTGCATAAATCATATGTGAATGTAAAACTCGGTGTGTATTAAATTGACTTGGTAGAAGGCAGGATTGAATTTCAGGTATAACTAGAAAGATGTAGTTAACTTTCTGTAGCTTCCGAAAATGTTATGGCTTACTGTATTTGCATGTGTAGATTAATATATATGAAAAATATTAGGTCTGGTGTCCAGAAGATGATAGAACGGTCTTCCGGATTAAGAACGGGTGGTTACATGATTTAATCAGGAATTATGGCCAACTAACAAATTATAGGGAATTTTATATAGATTTTAGAACTAGTGTGGATTGCCATGATAGTGCTTGGGAATAAAAAAAATATGCTGTTTTTAGTACTAGGACAGCAGGGGTGATTGTCCGATAAAGGGAGAGTTACAAATTTGGGAAGTGTGTAGGAGCATTGTTGTTTGATTGTTGTTCTTATATTGCTATAGCTTGTTTTGAGATTGAGTGTTTACTTAGGGAGTAGCGTTGGGGTTGGCATCATCTTCTAGTCAACCTGTTCATCGCGACTAGAAAAGCAAGTGAATAGTAGAATGGTATTCAGGTATTTGAACTTGTTGATATGTTTAGATAAATAAATGTCATAATGATTCACATTATTACACTTGTTCACATAATGCTCACATGCTTATGATGATCGATGATGCCTATGGTAGAATGATGATGACTATGGTTAAAATGATGAGAATGTCAATGGGTTAATGTCAATAATTGAATAATAAAAGATATAATCATTGCATTGCATGTTACAAAGAGGTGACCTGTGTGGTCCTCTAGAGCCTACTTTGTGTGGGTGACCCATGCGAGTAGGTGGAGAAAGACCTACTTCGGCAGGCACCCTACGAGAGTAGAGAAAGACCTACTTTGGTAGGCATTCTACGGGAGTGGAGTTGAGACTATATAAAAAAGGACAGGGCAAGAGTGGTTCAATGATGAGTGAACACTCAGCTATACAGTATAAGTAAGAGAAGTGAAGACATAAACATTGCATTCACGAAAAGAGAAATGAGTTAAAGAGACATGAGTATGGAAATTGAGGAGAATGAGTATTTGAAATTGAGATAATGATGAATGGATATAAATTGTTAATATGATGGATGCCTCGTTTATTATTCTATTGTGTACTTGTTGAGTCGTGAACTCACCCTTTGTTGTTGTTTGTAGGTGCTCGTTAATGGCAATATGCATGGACGTGATATAGGACAATTTGATGTTGCACTTTATGGCTCATTCTTACACTTAGCGATCATTTACCCATCGTTAGAAATAAATCATTTTATCCATGCAGATTCTCTTTAGCACTTAATGGTTTCATATTGTTGCTACTTGTTAATTCCCTTTGGTTAAAACTATCATCGATTCATATTATTGTCATTTGGTTCATCTTAATGCTGAGTTATTGATTTTCGGTGTTGCTAAAATTTCTGTTTATAAATATGTTGTCGAATTATGTTTAAATTGATTGTAATTATAGTTGTGGATGATATTCTGGGCTTTTGCTAAGCTGGACTTTTACATATGATTTCTTAACCATAGCTAAAGTCGACCAAATTAAATGTAAGATTCTTTTCCTTCTTTTTAAAAGAATTTTTAGCATATTTCTTTTTTCTTTTTCTTGATGCCACCGTTGATGCCTTGAGTTGTTTGGCGTGGACGTAATCACGTTGACTTGTGTTGAGCTCCTTAATTGCCGATTTGCCGCGCTGTCCAGCTGTGTCCGCTTCTGCCATGAGGTCGCTCGAACGAATTTTGCTTGGATAGGCTTCTTGTATTTGTAATAAGCATCTTTTAGCTTAGAATTCGAATAGTTATAGACTAAATCTCTGCCGTTATAATCTACGTCTACCATTGTCGACGATTTAGTCGGTAAATGTGAAAAGACACTACGGCTGAGACAGTGCTACGGAGATAGGGTGTTCATATAGTTCAGGTCTCCTTCATGATGAATTTTTTGTACGGATATTCTATTTTTTATTCGAAATTACATAAATATACCCGCGGGAAATTTTTTTATAAAAATAGGCTCCAGTCGCCTAATGGTTCGGCGACTGGAGCCTTTCGCCCAACCAGAAGGCGACATCTATCGAATCTACCAACGGTTCGGCGATTAATTGCAGTCGCCCCACCGTTAGACGACTATAATCCAGTCGCCGAACCGTTGGGCGACTGAAATGCAGTCGCCGAACCGCTTGGCGATTGGAGGTGATATAAAGCGCTACCCTCGGCCGCCGGCCGCATTCCTTCGGCATTCACTGTTTCAATTGTTCAGCCGCGCGACAGGAAGGAGAGGAGAAGAAGAGAGGAAGAAGGGGAAGAAGGGAAAGAAGAGAAGGGAGAAGGAGAGGAGAGGAGGGGAAGAGGAGAGGGAAAGCGTGATTTCCAGGTATTTTTCTTAGTGTTAGAAATTTAGGTTAGAAATTTAGTTTAGAAAATTTAGTTTAGAAATTTCGCTTAGAAAACTTAGTTTAGAAAATTTAGTTTAGAAAATTAGTTTAGAAATTAAGTTTAGAAAATTCAGTTTAGAAAATTTAGTTTAGCAATTTAGTTTAGAAAATTTATTTAGAAAATTTAGTTTAGAAATTTACTTTACAAATTTTAGTTTATTCGTTTAGAAAATTTAGTTTAGAAAATTTAGTTTAGAACTTTAGTTTACAAAATTTAGTTTATTAGTTTAGAAAATTTTTTATGTATTAATGTAGAAAATGTAGTGTACAAATTTAGATGTAGAAAATGTAGTGTACAAATTTAGATGTAGAAAATTTAGTGTACAAATTTAGATGTAGAAAATTTAGTGTAGAAATTTAGATGTACAAAATTTAATGTTGAAATTATTGTACAAATTTTGCAGGTATGACTCGTGCTGGACGTGACTCCGAGTGGCGGTACGCGCTGTTGGATGAGCACGTGGACCGCTCTTATCGCGCTTCCCGTCGTGCGCTGCCACCAGGAAGCACGGAGCCGACTGAGCTGGGAGTGATCCGGACACGCACACCTCACGTGGCCTGGGGACTCGACCCTCGTTGGACTGCCAGGTTTGCACTACTCCAGCGTTTAGTGCGACCGTAAGAACGTTCCGTGCTGACCTTTACTTTGTTTGCAGGCTGCGGGATGCCGGGCTACTCCCTCTTGCCCGGATGGTGCAGGCCACGGAGGAGGATCACGAGGCGGGCGGGGACGAGGCAGGCGGGGATCGATCACGACGCTTCCCGTTCGACCGTTCCCTGCTGACGGCTTTGGTAGACCGTTGGCGGCTGGAGACGCACACATTCCACCTCCCATTCGAGGAGATGATGTCGACCCTGCAGGATGTGTCCCTGCTCCTTGGCCTTCTGATCGCGGGAGGCGCTGCCTTCCTATCGGAGGCCCCGGCCGACTAGCGCACTGACCTGCTCGGCAGATTCCAGGGGGTCGTTCCACCAGCCGATCAGCACCACCTCTTCGAGGAGGATCAGACCCATGGGCCGACGCTGAGGTGGCTCACACAGTACCGGGTACGTGGTATTTACAATCGATCGTATCTTCGAAACTCTTATTTGTGGTATTACGTACTAATAACAACTTGTATGCATTCAGGTGGAGCGCATGGATCCGCAGGCAGATGATTATCAGGTGGCGCGCCACTTGGAGGCGTACGTGCTGTGGCTGTTTGGTTGGGTGCTTTTCACCACCAGCCACGGCAACTCGGTGGATGCGCGCCTTATCGCTTATGTGAGGGCGATCGCTGACGGCGAGCCCCCCAGGTCAGCTGGGGATCGGCCTGTGCGATGCGTGCATGAGGATCAAGGCGAACTCGATCCTCACGGGTTGTCCCCTGCTACTACAGTTGTGGTCGTTCGAGCGCTTCAGCCTCGGACGACCTGTGCTAGACGACATGGGTCCGTACGGGCCCGAGATGTATCCAGGGGGAGACGTCGACCGGCCGACGATGGGTTCTCTCTGGTGCCGTCGACGAGTAAGTATTATCACAGTCAACTGTCTTTCTTATTGATGATCGTCATACTAAACAACTTGTCTTTCTTGCAGGTACAATTCGCGCACGTGCAGGTCACGCGGGCGTACGAGCCCTTTGTGGAGCAGTTCGACCACCTCACAGCCGACGACGTGCGCTGGGGGCCTTACGCAGATACGGCAGTGCAGGCCCGCGCTCCTAACGGGCTGTCCGCACTTTGCTGGCGTGACCGGGCTTTCTGGCTCACCCGCCGGAAGCTCGTGTACCTTATCTACGTGGAGGACTATGCACCCCAGAGAGTCATGCGGCAGTTTGGGCTACGGCAGGCGCTTCCTGTACCATTCGGACCATCGCTTCCGCAGAACGTGCACGCGTGAGTGATCGTTTCTGCTAAATATGTACATACTTACTACTGTGTTCGCAAATACTCACATTACGTAATGGTTCTATACGCAGGCACAGCGCGAAGGGAGTTAAAAGAGGCACGGACTAATCGTCGAAGATGCAGCCCTGGGTCGAGCAGTGGGAGGGTGCGCTCGACGACCGCGTGGAGGAGGACCGCCCATACGACAGCACGGACTACGTGGAGTACCTACACTGGTACCAGGGGTGGACACGTACTAGGCTCGTACATGTCGTAGACTCGCCTGCCACACACGTCGCCGCTCCGACGGACACATACCCCGCGTACTTCGTGCGCGACGCTCACATCGCGATACATTACATGTCATTTCAAAGATTCCCAAATGGCAACGTCGTTTCGATGATCGGCCATTTTATGTCTTTGTGTCCAGGCTGACGTCGGTGCTGCCCTATGGGCCGAGTCTGGCTCAATACTGGAGAGGGTCGCCACTGGTGCGCAGCTGACCCATGAGGAGGGCGTCAGCTTTGTGCGTCGGATGCACGACGGGTGTAGACGTATTGTTAGCCTACTGTCCTGCACGAGGCTACTGGCGGTCTCCACGCCCACCGCTCCGACTGCTCATCCACCAGTGCCACCCCGACCAGCGTGGCACTACTCCGGAGGTAGTACGTGGACACGTCCTCCACCACTTCACCCGGATCAGCCAGGGGGTTCAGCTTGGGCATGGCCTCCTACACCACCTCACTTCACGCATCCTCCGCACATCCCCGGCTTCCACACGCGTGTACGCCCCTCCTCCTACCTCGATGGCGCCAGCTACGGGTACGCATCGTCCGATCTCGTTTTTATCCTAAGACGACATGCAACGAACTAACGATATTACTATTGCAGGTACTTACCAGCAGCTCGGCGTCTCCCCGGCCTAGGACGATGTGGACCAGTTTTTTGCAGAGTGGCCCGGGCAGTTCTCCGACGCAGCACCGGAGGTTCTCTCGGCGATGCCCTCCCGGTGCCGGAGGGCACACACCGTAGTGCACCGACTCCACCAGCGCAGGGGCGGGATAGACACCCTCCTGCTCGTTTTACTTTTTCGGAGCCTCGTAACCCGTTGCACCGGAGGAGGCCCAAGCGGGGCCGTATGGGAGGACGCGGGCGCGGTGACGGGGCACACCAGGGTGGCGAGTGAGGTTATGCATGTAATGAAAAAATACACGTCATGTTACTCACAATTATATTATGAAGTTTATTTTTATTCAAACAAGTCTATCATCTTTTCTTTACGCATTCAATCATTCATATATCAAATCATCTAAAAAATTTGCATACCGGTTCTCCACACACTGAATTATCATCGTATGTCACTTAACAGTGTATGTATCGATCGTTCTCCAATTAATCTTTAATAAAAAAGGTTTCGAAAAATTTTCACGCACCTACAATATACAATAACATAAACTTTTATTACAACTAAACCACATTTATTCACAAAATTCACGGGGGAGGCATGCAGTCGCCTAATCGTAAGGCGACTGCATGAAAGTCGCCGTACGGAAGAGCGACTGGATGAAGTCGCTCCAGTGTGCGGCGACAGATATTATTTCGCGGGTTGGTTGGGCGAAAGGCTCCAGTCGCCGAACCATTAGGCGACTGGAGTCTATTTTTGTAAAAAAAAATTCCCGCGGGTATATTTATGTAATTTCAAATAAAAATGAAATATCCGTACAAAAAATTCAATAATAATCCTACTTCTGTATTTAGGGTTGCTCACTGGTTGGAGAGAACAATGAGTGTAAGTGTTACAATGTTGTTCCTGTTTATCCATGGCTCGACCGGTCCTTATATAGCACAGAAGAAGTGGAAGTACATCTTGCCGAAGATGTGTCATGTCGGTTCCTGGAGATGGCGCACGTGGATGTACGTAGTTGTTGTCAGCGACTAATTCGTTTGAGACAGTTGCTTGGGGAGGCATTATATCCTAGGAATATTCTCCGAGACATGTATATATATATATATATATATATATATATATATATATATATATATATATATATATATATATATATATATATATATATATATATATATATATATATATATATATATATATATATATATACCCTATACGACTTGTTGGGTATATATCTCTACTATATAAAAGAAGGAGTTGGTGGTTGGTGCGGCCTCTCCCACCCCTTCTCAACAAAAACAAACACTGGCTGACGTGTGGCCCCACCCTCCTTTCTAAACACGTGCGGCTGCCTCAATGCCCCTCCGCCCCCGAGTATTGCGGCTTCCTCCTGGCGCCCCCCCCGAATGTTCCGCCTACGCCTCTCTCCCACCCGCGCGCCCCCTCGCCGCTCACCCCGCGCTCCGCCTCGCCTCCCCACCGCCGCGCCTCCTCGCCCGCTCTCACCCCGCGCCGCCTCCTCCTCCTCCTCCTCCCCACCTCGCCCCGCCTTGTCCTCCCCTCCCTCCCACCCCGCACCGCCGCTGCCCCGCTCCTCCTCCGCCGCCTCGTCCTCCGCTCCGCCGCCGCCTCCTCCTCCCCACCCCGCCGCCGCCACTCCTCTCCCCACCCGCGCCGCCGCCTCCTCCCGGTATGGTTTGGGATCTGATGACTATCGCCGCCTCCTCCTCCCCACCCAGCGCCGCCGCCACCTCCCCCCCCCGCGCCGCCGCCTCCTCCCCCTCCTCCCGCCCGCGTCGCTGCCTCCTCCCCCTCCCCCCCCGCGCCGCCTCCTCCTCCTCCCTCCCCGCCCGCGTCGCTGCCTCCTCCCCTCCCACCCCGCGCGCCGCCTCCTCCTCCCCGCTCCTCCGGTCTGCCCTCGCCTCCTCCCCCGCTCCTCCGCGCCGCCGCCGAGTCCTCTCCCCGTTCTCCGCGCCGTCACTCTCCCCTCCCCGTCTCTCCCCTCCCCGTCTCTCCCCCTCCCACTCGACCATGGCAACAAAAATGCGGCGGTTGTGGTGCGCATCAGCTGAGAGCAAGGTGGAGCCAGAGCAGCTGCAGCCTCGGCGGTTACAAATTGAGGAGTTTTATGGGCGAACGTGGCATAAGATTCGGCGGTTGCAAACGTGAACGTGTTTGGCAGGCAGTTGCATTGAGGTAACATGCTTTCGTATTTCTTCCTCTCGTTCTCCTTCTTCGACCCTGCTCGGTCTCTTGATCATACTCTTTCTGTGGTTTGAGAAGCGCACGCCGTGGCGTCATCGTCACCAACGCCGGGACGGTCTACTCAGTCGACGTCACCTACCACGCCGTCGGCCTGATCATCGACGTGCTCCGCCGCATCACGGCCGCCGAGCGCTACGTCCGGAGCGGGCTCTGGCCGGCCAAGGGGGAGTACCCGCTTGGTTCCGAGGTGTGTGTTATTGCTGTGATCCTTGTAAATTTGGTGTAGTGGATCATGTAATAATAAAAGCTTTACTTGATCGATGATATATCCTGCAGTAATATTCCAACTTGCAATGCAGATTTGCTGGTAAAATTATTGGATGCTCAAGGCAACCCTGCAAAATACCATTCTGTGTCCATTCAATGAGATCCTTGAAATATAGCTCTGCAATGTAAACCTGATGTATATGTTTTGATCTGTAGAAACTGGAAAAATGCAAACCGGTTATTGTTGCTGGTGATCTTAACTGAGCTCATCAGAGTATTGACATTCACAATCCTCCAGTAAGTTATCTTTCATATTTGAACAACTTCTCATTCAAAATCTGTCCTCACATTTATATGCTCTAGCACTGGTATTGTCCTTGTCTTCATAAACGTTAGTATACCAAAAATAAATGGCTTTTTTGATTCGATGCTTTGGTTAGATGACGCTTTCATCTTAGTTCACACATTGTCACATACTTATTCTAAACCCAGGAGAATTTCCACATTGTCACATACTTATTCTAAACAGCTGGGCTTTTAAGAGGTGTTCTTAATTTAACATGGGGGTGGAAGAGGAGGATATTCTGTTTCTGTCTCTGGTCTCTGGTGTTTCGTTGGATTGTGTTGGATTGTAGTTAGATTCATAGTTTTACTTCAGAGGTCCCCCATCAAAAGATAATAGTCTAAGGTACTGATTACGCAAACCTAACAATCTGTGCAGCACAAAGCAATAGTAGAAGGAAAAGTTCAAAAAAAAAGCAATGAACATAGATACACTGTAAGTTGACAATATCATATACATATGTGTATGCATCCGACTATTCACCAAGATGCCATAGCATAACAAAGTGTATTCCTTGATCAGATAGGCCTTCCGTGAAATACAAAAACAAGATAAGTTGACAATATCATATACATATGTGTATGCATCCGACTATTCACCAAGATGCCATAGCATAACAAAGTGTATTCCTTGATCAGATAGGCCTTCCGTGAAATACAAAAACAAGATACAGAGTTATCCTTGTCACAAATTACTAAACCTTGCATGGTGATACAAATCTAATTTGACCATTGTAGGTGTCTTTCAGACTAATAATAACTTGGAGGATATTATAGGCTTAGGACAGCTATGTTTACAATGCTTTTGCTTTCCACACTATTTTTACTCTGGTGTAACTCTTAACATGTCCAGACTGAGTAACTGACTTTATTGTATTGCTCTATATATCTTGATCTTGCTGCCTAGGTGAAGTATATTTGACTTTCTCATTTAAATAACACATGCTTGTTTGGTTCACATCCCAAGTTGAAATAATGTTCTGACATGAGATGTTGGTAGAAACCTTTTGATTTTGCACTGCTGTACAATTCAGGATTTTGTGTTTGAGATAGGAAGTACTAGAACCGCTCATCCCAAAGTCCAGCTATTAGATAGTTCATATTAGCTAATTATTTTCATAATTATATAGCAATTTTGTCCTTGATCAACTTTTGTAATTGTTATTTTCTGCCAGAACAATCGTTAGTTTTCTCTCCAACTATCAATTCTTTATAGCTTTGCTGCTTTCAAATCAGAAAATCTGCAAAATGCAGTGCTTAGCAACTTACAAATATTCTGAGGTGTGTTCTGCTCTTCTTTTCTACGAGAATTTGAGTGTGTCGTTCTATTGAGTATTCACCTTGTTTTTGGTCCAGTTCATGACCATGTTATGCATCCTTTGTGTAATCTAGGCACACTGTTTGCATGTAGTCTATTGATTCCAGGTTATGAAAACATAATGCTCTTTGGTTTACTATAGCTAACCGTTCCACTAATTAAACATGTGGGTCATGCAGATCAACATAGCTTCATGTGTTAGCAAACTGACAGTTCATATCTTCAAGTTATTTATGCGTATAAGATTTTTTTTGAGAATCTTGTTGAGAATATAGTATTTATGTGTTAGCAAACTGACAGTTCATATCTTGTTGAGAATATAGTATACCAAAACTAAATGGCTATTTTGATTCGATGCGCCTGGTTAGATGACGCTTCCAGATACCAGCATATATGTACATATCTGCTATTGGTTGATGAAATAACTGCATATAAGTGCCATGTTTGCCATGACGTATTTTTATGTTTTGTGTTTCTTCAGGCTTCTCAATTCTTACGGATAGTCACATTCTAATCCACACAACTTCCAGGACCTGACTATCATTGCCGTGAGGTAAGGTGGCTTGTTAGGGCTGTAACTTCTGTTCATAATGGCATTTTTTAAAGTTTGTTACTACTGTTCATAATAGCATTGATGAAATGTGTGATGAATGGAATGATCAAAATCGCCTTTCCATTTTGTATCTTCTGCAGTACAAGGAAATCAATCAACCCTATATCACACCACTTTGCATCTAGAATCTGTGTGCCGCATATCACATATCTGAAGTAAATAAGTAAAATCGAAATCTTATACATCTTGCTCATCTCATCTCACAGATTCACATATCCCGGCAAGAAATATTCTGGAATCGTGAAATCATGCATCAGAATCGATAGTAAATGGTAACATGGGCAAACTGAGTGAAACATTTCAAGTAGGATAATGTGAATCAAACTTTGACGTACCATTATTTCATCAGGATGACTCGCATGAGGGTTTTTATTATCTATATGTGTTCACGGTTGATAAAGAAATCTGTTCTTAAGGCTTCTATTAAATTATATAAGGATCCTAAACTGAGGAGATGCTGCCTTATTAAAAAAACAGAGAGTAAATTTCATAAACCAATGTAGGATGTGGTAATGTGGAAAGCAATGTAGGAAAACTGAAGATAGGATAATTAAATTCTGCTGGAGTGCTAAATAAGTATCTACAAGTTGGAGGGGCTTGAGTTTAAATTCTATACTCAAGCCTCCAAACTATACCTTTCAGATAGTTTGACTCTGTTACAGCTTATTCTAGGTAGCATAAGGCCACATAACTAGAAAGCTCAAGCCCCTCTCATCTTTTTGATGTCAGCTTTGGTGGTTATTAGGACACACTCTCTAAACAGTGCCTAAAAATATGATTTTCCTGTTTAGATCTGCTGACATGCTGCGTTGTTGAGCAGGCGACGCAAATTTATCTTCTGCTATATTTATATTGTTTTGCCTGACAGTGTCTTCATTGTTAATGTATGTGCTCCATATATTTTGGGACTTCATCACCTAATAGTCCATTTGGATCAATATTTTCTTCCAATGTAAACATGCTGCATAGTATTTTTGTTTTATCTAATGTAAACATTTTTTGGTTTTAGTTCAGTTTAGTGCCTGCCCTGTACTCTTTCTGAACCACTAAATTCCTAGAGAAGCACATATCTCTTTCTTATACTTTTGCTAGCTGTTGCCGGCTCCTGTTGTTATCTCCCATCCCCTGTATGTGCCCCTGTACCATGGAAGCAACAGCAGCAAATTGCTTTATGCGGGCTTTGTCGGCAACACTGGCCAGAAATTATATCCCTCAACAATAGTGGCAATATTTCTGACAACAAATACAGCCTACAGGAAACCAGTAGTTAGCTGAGATGTCATGTAGGTAACGAGATTAAGCACAAATGTATCAGCTCAAGTTAATTTATAAAATTTCTGGAATAAAAAACGGAATTTGCAACAAATTTCATATCGAAAATGGTATAAATGAAAATTCTCTTAAACTTAGTTGCACATATGGCTTCTGCAAAACATATCTACTTGTAATAGTTCCTTTTCAGTTAGTAGTTTGTTGCAGTGGGTAGCAGAATGTTTTTAAAAAACCCACAGATATTGGGTTCGAACCCCACAGACTTTGTTTGTTAAAAATCTAAAAGAGCATGGCTTGTTTTAACTCTGCACTCACTGTATATCTTTGCCTAAAAGAGTAGGGCTTGTTTTAACTATACATGTCCTTGTCTTAAAAACACAGCCCGTTTTCACTTGTTTTGAACCCTAACACAGCTTGTTTCAAGGCAAATCGCTAGCAGCTTTGCCACCTGTCATTGTAGCTTGCACCCAAGCTCAGCCTTTACCAGGAGAGGAAACAAATTTATCTGACATACATAGTGTTGGCAGATCTTAACTATAACTTGGAGGATAATATAGGCTTAGAAAAGCTATGTTTACAATGCTTTTGCTTTCCACCCTTTTTTTACTCTGGTGTAACTCTTAACATGTCCATGAATGTCGGTTGGTAAGTTGGTATAGTGTGAGTAAACAGGCAAACTTCCTATCATGATCCAGACTGAGTAACTGACTTTCTTGTATTGTTCTAAATGTTTTGTCATCCCATTATCCAAGTGCACAAGACCACGGCAACTCATGGTGCACACATCAACTGCATCAATCATGTAGTTCTGCATCAATCACTGCCTACAATGGCATATGGACAGTGGTATCATCAGGGTTCAAGATCCTGTTGGTAACTAGCTGGTCTGAGATTAGAAAAACCATCCGATTCATACTTAATTTGACATTTGAGTCTTTAAGTTAAAATTTGAATATCTATTGAAAGATCTGAAGTGCATATATATATATATATATATATATATATATATATATATATATATATATATATATATATATATATATATATATATATATATATATATATATATATATATATATATATATATATATATATATATATATCCTATTCTGTATGAAGGGAAACAATGCACCGCTTTGCTTTTATGTTGTGTTCCCAGTTTGGAATTTCTACACAGTTCCCAGTTTGAGCGTTACATTAATTTGTGTGTCTATCCTGGTTCTATGTAGTACTACAACTGTTACGAGGAGGTGAAGCAGTAACGAGAGAGGATTATCTTACTGCAACAGAATATACACTAAGGTAATTTAAATTGCTTAGCAAAATAGTAGCATTGTTGAGTGATGGTTGGTAGGCACCCTACATATTTTTTGTTCTTTTTTTAACATATTCTTAGTATACTGATGGTAAAATTCCATCCTGATATATCTCCATATACTTGTAACAGAATTGCGCTTGGACAGACTTGATCTCTGTGGTATAATTCAGGTTCTACTCATTTCATAATGCTTATTTAACTTGCGTTCTTGTCTTTTACTCTTTATGTTTTCATGTATTGACTGTATAATACTAGGAATAGCATTGATGAAAAATTGACTATATAATAATAGGAATAGCATTGATGACATGTGTGAAGAATGGATGTATATTAAACGATCTTTTCAAATGTTGTATAATGTGAATGCAGACCTAAAATGTAATGATCTTTTCAGTTGTAATGAAATGGAAAGATCTTTTTAGTGTTTGATGGACAGAGCACTTTGTTGAACTAAAAGCATAGCTCAAATTTCCTAAGTACTAAGTATAACATCTGAAATTAGTATTTTCCTAACTTGGTCAAATATTGACTGACCAAATTGATGGCAGTGATATTGTCTTTGGGCTATACATCGGTTTCTCCATAGATCACAAAGGATTTTAGTGAAGATGTCGCATCATCCAAACCAATCACAAAAAGGAAAAGAAGGTTGCAATTTTGCCGGGCCTTTTTTAATATTACTTATATTACAACACTTGAGTGTACTAAATAAAATTGTGTGTGGTTTTTTATGGATTATTGTGGAAACAGTGGTGGATGGACGTCATGGTCCAAAGAAACCGCGCACCAACAATATACCACATGCCCCAACTGGATTCTTTATACGTGACGCATCCAACGTTGCATGCCAAAGTTTTTCATCGTCAGACGATGAAGATGTGCCTAATGAAACACATACGATGTGTACATTTCCATCTCGTAGTACCGTCACGACAGGGGTATTGCTACAAGGTGATTGCTCCAATGGTAGGTTGTTTTATGCACATATGTTCTAATGGTAGGCACTTTGTTGCACATTCTATTAATTATTAATTAGATGCCCTATAAACTTTAGGTAGGAATCGTGACCACATTGTGGCATCGAGTTCTGCTACCATACCACCAGAGCAAACACAACCAAGTCATGGTCAAGCAGAGGCTCGCATTATATCTGATCAAAATGGAGCGAGACGTAGGTATGCAGCTCGTACACCAGAGCAAAGGCTAGCAAGACGAGAACGTGAAAGAACACGGCGTCAAAGTTTAACACCCGAACAAAGGGAAGAAATTAATGCCCGTCGAAGAGCACAACGTAGAGCACATGTCCAAAGTTTAACAGTCGAGAAGCGGTGTGAGATTAATGCCCGTCGAAGATCAGCCAGGCGAAGCATTACATCTGAGGAGAAGCAGGCATTGCTTCATGAACGTAATACAAGCTACACAACCAAGAGAGACACCCCATGCACCGAATCAATTGCAATGCAATGCCCACATTTAGAAGCTTCATCGGATGTCAATCCATCATCGATCTCGCACGGCCGCTCTCGCTGATCTCTCAACACAATCATTTATTACGGATGATGGTAATAACTATATTTATATTTATCGTCCCAACTATAGAATTGAACCATTATTATCCTACTCACACAAAATAACATGTGGTCTAGAAACCATCGTTGAGGACGATATGGATGAGGAGTACTACATGTTTGTTTGGTGGAGGTATTTGAAACATCGTTTGTCTCTCTTATCTGTAGAATCCAACACCTATCATCACCCCTTCCTTTAAATACTTGCGGATGGCGACGCAATTGAAGACACGGACTTTGATGAGCCAGGTGATGCACGTCCCGCGGGATCAAATGTTCTAGATCCCTACGATCATGTATACAACAACATACCCGATAGCACGCACGTGTTGAAGCTCGAGCTGATCGCGTGCCTGCAGCGCGAAGAAGTTCCAGTATGAATCAAAGGGTTTTTGCCGAAATGGTAAAATTAGGTCGTCGAACCCGAGCCAACACGAACTCCGTGAGGCTCGGTCAAGTGCGATCCCGATGCGGGCATTTTCAAGGCAACATTAGATTCTTCAACGGTCACTTCTCCTTTACTACTCTAGGCGTGAGTCTTGATAACAACTACACCAACATGAGGTCCAGAGTGTACACATTTAGAGCCCATGGACAAATTTACCACAACGTACATTCCTTTGGTTCGAGTGACTCTGCTCCAGAGCATCCGAGCTCTATTTCTACGATGATGACCCCACTCGATCACCGGTTTCGTTACTCCCTAGCCTCGACCAGAAGTCGTGAGGACGCTTGTACACATTCTTGGGACAACCCTTACTCGCAGACTTTCCGAGCCTAGGCAGATTGAAAACCTCGAGGAATATCGTGTCTCACTAAACACGGACTTAAAGATGGACCGAGAGTCTACAACAGCCGATAACATCGGAGGTGGCATTGTGTGGGTTGAGGGAAACGAGTTGCGCAAAGAATTCAACCGTAGCGTAATCACATGCGGTAATAATAATGAGAAATATAGTATCAAGCCGTACTACGGATGCTACGACCCTCTGTCGTATCCAATGTTCTTCCCAGGAGGGGAGCTCGGTTGGCATCCACAAATTCCAAAGCATGGTGTACCCCTTGAAGCTGTAATCCAAGCATGTGAAAATAGTAACAACGAGGGTAGTGACGAGAATCAAGGTTAGTCTTATGGTAAACATGGCATTTGGTCATTGTTGATGTCTTGCTTAATTATGCTTGACCTAACATTTTGTCCCACTCATGTGCGTAGATTCGAATAACCGACTTTGCGTGTGCATGCGAGACTACTACTGCTACAAATTCCAAAAGCGTCCGGGATATTCAATGCCTTATTATACGGCAGCGCCTATTCCAGCATATGCGGTCGACATGTACATCAAGGTGGAGGGTACAAGACTGGACTACTTTAGGCGCCACGAGAAGGAGATACGCGCAGACTTGTATAAAGGATTGGTTGATAGCATAGAGTCCGGAGAGAGCCGTGCGCATGTTGTAGGCAAAAGGATTGTGCTCCAAGATCATTCATTGGGGCGATAGAGATATGAAACGAAGGTTCATGGACGCTATGGCCTTGGTGCAAAAGTATGGAAAGCCGGACATCTTCCTAACTATGACCTGCAACCCAAATTGGGAAGAGATAAGGCGTGAGCTAGAGCCTGACAAACCCCACAAGACCGCCCGATCTCATCGTTCGGGTATTCAGAGCTGGAGGACCTCAAGGAGCGATTATTCAAGAGGCATATCCTTGGCGTAGTAGCTGCTTATGTGTACGTTATTGAGTTCCGAAGAGGGGACTTCCTCATGTTCACTTTCTTCTTATCATGAAGGGAAGGTACAAGCTCACTTGTCCCGAACAAGACGACTGTCTCATCTCCGCTGAGCTCCGGACAAAAACAAGTACCCGAGCTGTACGAGATGGTCGTTAAGCATATGATGCATGGCCCTTGCGAGTCCTAAATCCCAAAAATGTGTGCATGCATGATGGTAGATGCAAGAACTACTACCCACGCCCTTTCAACGCAACTACACTACAAGGCAAGGATTCGCACCAGATTATACGGAGACGGACGATGGCCGCCGTGCAAAGGTCCGAGGACGATGCTTGACAACAGGTGGGTTGTGCCATACAACCCTTACCTCTTGAGGAAGTATAACGCCACATAAACGTTGAGGTTTGCTCAAGCATAAAGGCCGTGAAGTACCTTTTCAAGTATGTTTACAAGGGCCATGACCGAGCATCTGTTTCTCTTGATGAGCCCGATAGCAACGGGAACATCGATGAGATCAAGCGATCTGAGGATGCTAGGTGGGTTACCCCACCGAAGCTCTTTGGAGGATCTACGGCTTTGACCTTAGCAAGATCTCCCCACGGTGTTGCAGATGCAACTGCATCTACCGAACATGCACATGGTCTCGTTCCACGCGGTCAAGATCTTCATGATGTGGTAGCCCGGCATGGCGTCGAGAGGTCCATGCTAACAGAGTATTTTGAGATGAACCGAACAAATGAGGAGGCTCGAGGCATCTTGTGCAGGATTTTCCAGAAGATTTGTTTGGCGGCCAGGCCGAAGAAGTGGAAGAAGAGGACAGAAGAACACAAGTTGGCGAATGTGTGTCGCCCACCCAAACGAGGGGAGCGGTACTATCTCGGGTGCTACTAAACCACATACACAGCGCCACCTCCTTTGAAGACCTTAGGACGGTGGATAGTGTAGTCTACCCATTCTTCCGAGATGCTTTGCTGAGAAGAGGGGACTTATCGAGGCCGACAACACCCTAGAAGAGTGCCCGACAGAGGCTGAGCTATTCCAGATGCCATCCTCGCTCCGAAGGCTCTTCGCAATTATACTGTGTTCTGTGAGCCAAACGATGTGCGTGGGCTATGGGACAGCACCTTGAGGAATGTCGACGACTACCGCTGTTCCCATGTATGCCCACACACGGTAGAGCGAGATGGTGTTGTTGGACATCGAAATATGCTCCGATCGATGGGTAAGGACATAACATCATTCCCTCTCCCGCTATAGATGAGTCAAGCGAAGCAACGATGGAGAGGCCGGGAGATCTATGAGGAGTCAACAATCGAGGTAGACCCTGACCATATTTCTCTGTCGTCGTCCCTCAATCTTGAGCAAAGGGCAGCATACGACGAGATATTATCTGCGGTTGACAACGGCAACGGAGGTGTCTTCTTTGTTGATGGCCCGGGAGGCACGGGAAAGACATTCCTGTATAAAGCTTTGCTCGCAAAGGTCCGAGGCGATGGGAAGATTGCAGTGGCAACCGCGACGTCGGGTGTAGCTGCCTCCATCATGCCCGGAGGCAGGACAGCGCACTCGAGGTTTAAGATCCCACTCAACATTGGTAATGGGGCGATCTGTAGCTTCACAAAGCAGAGTGGGACCGCTAAGCTTCTTCAGCGGGCATCGCTAATAATATGGGATGAAGCATCCATGACGAGGCGACAGGCGGTCGAGGCCCTAGACAGTACCATGCAAGACATCATGGATCGACACGACTTGCCGTTCGGTGGGAAGACAATCGTGTTCGGTGGAGACTTCAGGCAGGTGCTTCCAGTTGTTCGTAAGGGTACTAGGCCACAGATAACTGATGCGACGCTGCGTAAGTCATATCTATGGGAATGCATGCGACAGCTAAGGCTCGTACATAACCTGAGGGCCCAGAGTGATCCTGAGTTTGCAGAGTACCTATTGCGGGTCGGCAATGGTACCGAGGAGACCAATGAGGATGGTTGTGTACGGCTTCCGGACGAGATATGTGTGCCGTATACAGAAAGGACACAGGACCTCGATAAACTTATACAGTGTGTTCCCTATGTTAGATCGAACCTATCGGATGCCAGCTATATTACATCGCGGGCCATCTTGTCAACCGAAATGAGTATATCGATAAGATCAATATGAAAATGATTGACCTATTTCGCGGGAGGAGATGGTGTACCATAGCTTTGATCATGCGGAGGATGATCCCACAACTACTACCCTCCTGAATTCTTAAACACACCGACCCCTAATGGGCTACCTCGCATGTACTTAAGCTCAAGATTAATCGTCGTGATATCATGCGGAACATCGATCCCGCTAATGGACTATGCAACGGGACGAGACCGTAGTCCAGGGTTCCAAAAGAATGCGATTGATGCCAAGATTGTGCTCGGTCAAGACACGGGAAGAGGGTGTTCCTCCTCGAATACCTTTATGTCCCTCGATGACGAGATGTTCCGTTTAGATTCAAAAGGAAGCAAATCCCGGTCGAGCTCAGCTTTGCAATGACAATCAACAAGGCGCGAGGCGACCATCCCGAATGTTGGTGTCTACCTCCCGATCCGGTCTTCTCTCATGGGCAATCAGACGTCGCGCTATCCAGGCCACGCTGAAGCAACATCAAGGTCCTTGCTGTTGCGGATAAGGAGGACAAGCAACGCATATCTAGAAAGACCGTGGCACCTTCACAAAAACATCGTCTACAAAGAAGTACTCACATCATAGATGAGGTATTAATCACTCGATTGTAAATTCATGCTTGGCAATTACTTAATTCTGTCGAAGTTCCTAAATGTAATTTCTTTGAACAGGCTAAATTTCATATGGTGTCTTGTTTGGATCTTCAAGAATGAGAAAAAACCAAGTGATCAATCCTCTCGTTGGTTAATTCTGAATAAATTCATGTATTTTATGAGAGGAATTAACGTGAAAAGTTTGATTGTGAACAATTTAGTCTTGGTTTTATCCGATTGATATCGATGTCGCGTTGTAATGTAACTATTCTTTTATGCTCACCAAGAGACTTCAAATCGCATATGAGACTTCAAAACACATATGAGATGTTTCGTGTAAATGCAAAATTGTTTTCTTTGTTATCCTTTGTTTTTTGCAACTGGCATTCTTGTGCAGATGTATGTCTCGTTGGAATGTTTAACACAAAAGATGTATGCCGTATCGATTTCTTTCGACAAACTATTTGTTTGTGTCAAGATGATGTCGGTTAGGAGCCTTTCTCGAAGAGTCTATGCTCCCTTTGATGCCGACATGTCATTCCAGTCTAGGTGAGTGTTCTTGAAGACATATTTATGCATATTCTTATTTTTCCTTAAGTTCATTCTTTGTGTATCTTAATGTACATTTAACACATAAAGTAATGTCATTGATGATTTACCTTTTATAGGTGCATCCACTTTCATGAGTTGGGCCTAGACAGCATACATTACAAATGGAACTTTCGTGTACATATAGTGCACAAATTTCCGATTCGAGAGATTATGACTGGATCTATGCTTCACTTATAGTTCTTTGATGAGAATGTATGTATCGATATTTACTTTAATATTCGTTACACCATATGTTCTTTTAATTTTCAACCCAATATTATTTCATGCAATGACTTATATGCTTTTTTGCATTTCTATTATTAGGGCATGAAAATGGAAGTATTTTGCTTCGGCAGGCAATCTCATAGATTTGATCGATTACTTGCCGAAGGGAGTTTGTATGAGGTCCACTCAGTAAATGTTGACTTCAATCCCGACGAATTCCGGTTCCTTGGAAAGGAGCTTGAATTAAGGTTCACATACCGAACTACGGTTAGGCAGCTGAGCAATATCATTCAATTTTCTGATCTCCCTATGCAATATACACATTTTGAAGATGTTTATTTAAAACCAAACAAGTCAATTGTTGGTAAGATCTCCACTTTTCACATATGCCTCTTATTTGATATACTTTTGTGTTGCTTTTTTTAATATACTTTTATGTTGTTGCTTTGAATAATCCTTACAATTGATGCAACTTTGGTAAGATGTGGTCGGTTTGGTTGTACATGTCGGCCCAATACGGCACATCAACAGCTTCCCACGTCGTATACCAATGAGGGAATTATGCCTCATGGATGACAGGCAAGTTGCATAGAATGCTTCTATTTTCTTGAAAGCAAATAATTTATATTGGATATTATTGATTGAGTCCATTTTTTATGTACATCAGTGAGAACTTACTATTTGTGCGCGTTTGGGATGGACTTATTGTGCGGTATCTAACACAATGGAGACTTGCGGGGGAACAGAACCGTATTTTAAGTGTGACAATGCTGAAAAAGAATAGTCGACATGGTATGTATGCAACTAATACGAATATTTCATCATCTTATATCTTATTTCTGTTCCTCATCAAATTGATACGTTATTGAAAAGGTTGCTTAATGACAATGGATTGTACAAATTTCATATTTGGACCACAAGATGATAGGCTACAAGAGCTTGAAGGTAAAAACCAAGTAAATAATGTATGCATGTATGTATGCCTTTCATAATTTAAATAATACTCCCTTCAAACAGAAATGCGCCATGTAGTACTGCATGATTTGAATGTAAGGAATTTTATCATGAATGCCATTGACATAAGGAACGATGAGCTTGCCAGAATGTTTGGAAATTAAGTAATGTAAGTAATACACTAAATCTTTTCATATCTTTTATATGTAACATACAATGGATTTATGATGTTTAACTATTTGTTTTCTATTTTGTAGAGTGTGCTTGCTTTCTCTTTCCTTGACAGGCTAGAGATGAAGATAATTCTTCCAGAATGATGGCGTATCAGTTTCATTTTAAAATTCACGTTAATGTTTATGGCATGATGTCCTATTTATCAATTAGTTTATTATTCTCTAAGACGATCTGACAGTTATTTATGTATTAAGAATACTGTGGAAAAATATTGTTTACTATCATTTTTGTACATAGATTGTTGTATGTGGTGCTTGTTCTATCATGCTTCACTAATATGATGCTTGATTTATTTACGAGTATGAACATGTATGTATTTTTTGTTTGATACATGATGCCGTAAGATAAAATTGATATTTATTATTCTGTTTGAGATCATATTTGATAGTATGCATCACTTTTATTAGGTTTTCCGTTGCAACGCACGGGCACCTTTACTAGTAGGGTACTAATTAACAGGTCAGGGTGTAGATTAAATCATTAAATAATTAGCTTAGATATTACATCCTCGTCAACCATAATCGATGTAGATGTTTCCTTATTGCTTTGATTAACAATGTGCCTTATAGGATAGTGGCTTCTTTTTCTATCTTTTAATAATATGAAATATATAGGTAGATAGATAGCAGATAACATCACAAAATCTAATCAAACAAGAATCAAGTCACTATATCCATATTAATTTTTCAATCACTCGTTCATTAGACCAAACCAAACCAAATTATTCAAGCCAAGGTATGAGTACATCATACAAGTCGACTCGACCAGTCGATCACACAAGTGCCAAGCCTGAAGCGGGACCAAGTAACCAACACACTGAAATATGTAAGTAACAACCGGGCAAGCTTAATGGCATGACATGACCAACGAGGTGGCCGCTCATTAAGCTTGTTTTTATTTGAAAGAGGAAGGAGCGAAAGCTGATGAGGAATTAAAAGCTTGTTTTTATTACGTGCATGCATGGCACGATCGATCGACCATGCATGTGCGCGCGTCGTCGTCGTCAGTTCTCCCTGGGCTTTGCGACGTCAAGCGGCGGCGCTTCATTGCTGCCATGCTGCTGCGCCTGCTCCGGCGGCTGTTTCCCGGCGTAGTAGCATCGCCTCAGGTTGCTCGCATGGACGACGGCCTGCAATTAATATTAATTAGCGGCCAGGATATAATATTAATTAATGGATGAATGGACTAACTAGCTATAGCCTATATATACGTACCAGGTACATGTCGTAGTGCATTGCTCGGTTGATGGCCTCGAGCGACGCCTCGCGGAAGACGGCGGTGAGGTGGTGCGACTCGAAGTCCTCTGATGGCTGGAACAACTGCAGCGCCTCGCGCTTGACCCTGGACCAGAGGTCAAGCCGCTGGTCGATCCTGTCGAAGTCGACGCACTTGCAGGGGTCGCTGCCCTGGCCCCCGGCCCCACGGCCGGGTCACGAGCTCCGATGCGTGGAACACCGCGTCGGTGGCCGTCTGCTCCATGTACAGCTGGTGGAACCAGCTGACCACCGAGGACAACGCGGACGCTGCCATGGTGGTCGCCCGCTGCGTCCCGTTGCTCGCCAGCCATGCGTGCAAGTACAGCACCCCGACGGACCCCTCTTGGGTCAGGCTCGTGTGCATGTCCGTGATGGCTTGACCGTAGAGGTCCATGGCTTCTTTCTGCCCCTCATGGGAGACGACCTTGAACTTGTCCCATTCGTCCATCAGCTCCTTGGCCATCTGCTGGTGGTCTGGCTCGTCGGAGTCCTTGTGCTTGTTCACGACGGTGGTCACGATTTGAAGCACCTTGACGCGGACGATCTCCACCATCAGCAGCTTGTAGTAGGTACCACTACCAGTGGGCTTCGTGTTGTCGGGGCTTTCGATTCTCTTGACAAGTACATCCTTTTCGTCGATGGACTCCACCTTGCGCTCGGTTGGTTTGTTGTACGAGCCGCTCACCGTCAGCACAAGCTGCGTCTTCTTTTCCGGTGCCGGATCCACCTTGGGGACGTGTAGGTGGACGATGAACTTCTTCTCCTCGAGAGCGTACATGGGGCCGACCTTGATGGTGCCGGACGTTTCCTCTTTGTTACCAACGTAGGTGTAGCTCCCGGAGTCGACATTCTTGATCTGCACGCCCGAGCCGTCCGGCACTTTGAAATTGATGCTCGTGTTGACGGCGACGACGGATGTGATCCCGCCGAGGAAGACGCCTAGCGCGTGCGCGATGTTGGAGAGCTTGTCGTTGATGGGGTGGTAGGTCCCTCCGGTTTTGCGGGCGATGAGGAGCATCGACTGCGGGTTGCACTTCTGGCACATGCCGAAGGTGTGCACAGGGTAGCGGTTGTCGATGAGGCTCTGGTGGCTGAGCACGCTCTTGTCCTCCCCGTCGGAGAGCAGGAAGACGAAGCCTGGACTGGGCTCTTTCTCACCTACCGGCGGCAGCCGGTGCTTCAGGAGATCCGAGGCATACATGAGGGCTGGCAGGAACTTGGTGTCACCGCTGGCCTGGAGGCGCTGCACCATCACGAACGCATCGTTCTTGCCTTTCTCGTTCATCTCCATGAGCGCAGGGTGGCCGACGACATGCCCGTTGAACGGCACGATGGCGAGTCGGTCGCTGGCGCCGAGATTTCTCGTCAGCAGCTGCATCACGCCCTTCACCAGGCCCAGCCTCGTGCCCCCCATCAAATTCGGCGTCGACGTCTTCCAGCCCATGCTGCCGCTCACGTCGAGCAACGCCACCAGGTCGATCGGGGCGCGCTCCTTCTTCGGCGGCGCCACCACGCGCACAAGCACTGGCAGGTCCTTCTCATCTTGAGCATAAGGGATCACCTTGATATCCCCTGCTACGGGTAACTCTATCTTCACCTTCTCAGCGGAGGATGTGGCCTGCGTATGTAGCACAGTAGGCACCACGTATATGTAATCAGTTTTGCTATTGCACAGGCGACTGAAATTATTTTATCTTTCAGTCACCTAAAATTGCACTCACCCCCCTCCAAAACAACAGCTGCAACCTTAGGTGATTCAGAGTGCAACTTCAGGTGACCTGAAATTGCACTCTCAATCAACTAAAATTGCAGCCCCCTCTAAAAAACATGTGCAACTTCAGGTGATTCAAAGTGCAACTTTAGGTGATTGAAAGATAAAAAAATTTCAGTCGCCTGTCAAGTAACGTCTAATGTATTTATTTTCAAACCATCGTGATTAATTAACTAATTAACGTTAGACGATGATACAGCACAACAGATTTGGCTTTCTACAATGAAAAATTTTATGACAAAAAGCAAAAATGTCATGCATAGTGAATCATTAGTGATGATACTAGTGATTTCATCATTAAGCTAGGGTAAGATAGGCTGGGCAGTTATGTTTGCGGCGCTGATACATATATGGATGTGTGTGCTATTTATAGGGATCGTATATGGATGTTAATTACAGGTAAAAAAACAACGGAGTAACGAGTGTACTGTGTTAGTACTAATTAAGAGAAGGGATGGAGGCACATGGATCACCTGATCCGGGACAACAGCTACTCCTCCTCCTGGCTTCGGATGAGCGTCGTCCTCTTCGGTCTGAGCAGGAGTAGGAGCAGGCGCAGCCGCCGGCGCACCGACGGTACCACAAGGGGCAGTCGGCGGCGTGCTGTCCGGGGCAACGGTGATTTTTTTCAGGTCCAGCGGTGCGATGTTCGCTGCCGGCGGCTGCTGTGCCACCTGTGCCATCTTGTTGATGGCCGGCGTCACGTACGCGGCAGCAACTTTTTCCGGCGAGCCCATGGTGGTCGCGCGCTCCATCTGGTGGCTCGATTCCCACGAGTAGATGTAGGCTACCCCCAAGCCTTTATTCAGGTTGCTCACCATATCCCAAACAACGTGTTTCGCTATAATAGGACTTCTAACGTTGACATCGCTAAAATGACACCCAAAACATTGGCTTCTCGTAATACATGTCATGTATTACGAGAAGCCAATGTTTCGGGTGTCATTTTAGCGATGTCAACGTTAGAAGTCCCATTATAGCGAAACACGTTGTTTGAGAGTCCCATTATAGCAATTTTCTCATCCTGCACATCTTTCGCGAAGTGCCCTAGGTCCAGCTTGACCCACTCATCCTGCAGCCACTTCCCAGCTTTTTGCTGCTCTTCCGACGCCGCGACGTTCTTCAAGCCCTTGAATGTACCCTGAAATTTCGCCAGCATGCGCAGCACGTTGAACCGGGCCATCTGCTGCAGGACCTCCTCGTTGCGCCGGCTGTCCTCGTTTGCGACAACAGCTGGCCTCTGGATGGACAGTTCCTCTTGTTTAATGGGAATGGGTTGCGCCGCAGGGCTGCCCGAAGCATCGTGGCACTGGCCACCGGCGGTGATCAGCAGCTGCTCACCGATGGCCGCCGCAGGAGGCACGTGGAGGTGGACGATGAAGTTCTTCTTCTCAGCGGCGTAGAGGATGGGGATGCGGATGTCTCCGGACTCTCCGTCTTCTTTGACGTCGTTCTTGTAGCCCCCGGAATCGATGCTCTTGATCTTCACCCCCTGCGCGGCGTTGGCCTTGAGGTTGATGGTCGCGTCGACGGCGACGACCGTCTGGAGCCCGCCCAGGCAGACGGCGAATGCGTCCTTGATATTGTCGAGGCCCTGGTTGATGAACGAGTAGGTCCCGTCCGAGGCCTTGGCAATGAGGTGCAGCGCCTTGGAGTCGTGGAACTTGCTGAAGCCGAACGTGTGGACCGGGTACTTTCTCTTGCCCCAATCGATCTTGCTGAAGGTTTCCGTTTGCTCCTCCCCGTCCGACAGGAAAACGATGACGCCTACACGATTCGTGTCGCCGTTGGCGGTTCGCTCGTTCAGGATATTCACGGCCTTCTCCAAGCCCGGTCGGAAGGCGGTCCCGCCATCGGGCACGAGCTTGTTCACACGTTCCAGGAAAGAGGTCCTGCCTTCTTCGGAGATTTCCAAAAGCTCGGTGGCGTGCTTGACCTCGTGGTTGAACTCCACGATGGCCAGGCGGTCGTCGTCGTGGAGCATCTTGACGACGAACGTCATGGCCGCCTTGAGAAGATCCATCCTCGGCTGCTCCCCCTTCCCATCTTCGGGGAATTTGTTCCCGTCCGGCACCCAACCCATGCTGCCGCTGACGTCCAGCACAGCGACGAGGTCGATGGGGGCAAACTTCTCGCCCACCTTCGGCGCCTCCACGCGCACCAGCACCTCCAAGTCATCCCGCTCCTGCTTGTCTGGCATCGCTGCCAAGATCGGGATGGTGCTCACCTTCACCGCCTGCCGCTGAACCGCCGCCGCCGCCGTCGCCGTGACCTGCATGCCGAACAGCCAGCTTATATGTACGCATTAAAAGGCATGTAAACAAACCAATATAGATATACAGTCCGTAGGGGCCAGGGCCATGTAAACAAACCAATATTAGATACTTGTTTGGACCCTTTTACATCATGACATATGGCCATGTAATAAGATGGTTGATTTATTCAGTCATGTGTCGTAAGATTGAAATGGTGTAATAAGGATTTAAAGGTGATGAGGTTTTATAGGATATTCTTGCCGCAATAACCTACGGTCACCGGTTATGAGAGGAAATTACTACAAGGCCCATGCATTATTTATGTAAGTCATTGTCGCTTTGTCCCGACCAACATAAACAATAAACAAAGACGTGTATAGCTTAATAGTACTAATCACTTTTGTCACGTGATGCTTTCTTCTTTCCTCCCCTCTTTTTTGTTTGTTTGTCACAACTAGCACTGTGGCCCGCACGATTAAGGCCACGTTTGGCACAACTCAATTTCACTAGTGAAGCTGTTTTTTTTAGTTTCAGCTTCACCGGTGAAGCTAAAACTGTTTTGGAAAACTGTTTGGCAAAACAGCTTCACCAACAGCTTCATGCATGGCTGAGAGAGGGCAATTGTTCAAGATGCCCCTGTCTACCTGACTTGTTCTAACATTTGGAGTTGTGTGTTTGTATATGGTCATATGAATTAAAAAATAATATATTTGAATGAGTATGAATTAAAAAATTAAAATTAAAAAATTAAAAAATTAAAATCAGTGCGAACGGTAGAGAAGTGCGAACGAGAGGAGAGGAAACAGGCGTGGGGACCCAGTGGCAAAGTGTTGTAATTTCTGTCAACTATAAGGGCAGTGTGTTCCTAGAACTGCGAGCCTGAGGGAGAGAGCTGTGAAAAGCTACTATTTTCAGCTTCACCCCACCCCATTCCCTTGTGAGAGCATGATTTAAGGAGCTTCATCCATGAAGCTGTTTGCAAAAAGGGTGTTTGGTAAAAAACAGCTCACAACAGCTCATGAAGCTGTTGGTGAAGCTGTACCAAACAGGGCCTAATTGTGTGGGCAGGCTATCTTTCTTTCTTGTCTTAAGGCTAATTCTTGACACGTCGTCCACTTCATTCAAGGCTAATTCTTGACACGTCGTCCACTTCATTCAAGGCTAATTCTTGACACCCTCGTTCACTTGAAGTGGAAACACACCTGTTGTCTTTTGTTTGCAAGAATGCCTAGCATGTTCTGTCCATACTACAGAATGGCATTCTACTAATTAAAATTAACCATAGCCAAAGCAAAGTATCCGTTTGCCATATGGTCATATCAAACATGCTATATATCCTCTATAATTTTGTTTGTCATCTGTCTGCCGTCTTCTTTTTTATGCTAGACACAGCCTTTTATTTAACTTAAAAAATAAAAGTTAGAATTAATATCCAATAGCCAGAGTCGCACTCATTATTTTTTCCTGTTCTTTTACAATGCATCAGCTGAAAAAGAACAGTTTCATAGTCATAGAAAGAAAAAACTGATTGCAATTGATGTGGGTTATTTATGCATATGAAGTCCATTAATTCATAAAGTACGAAAGAAACTGTTTTGGGCCTAAGCTCTTGTCTTCTTCTTTGAGGGCTGCTTTCTAAATTTGCTGCTAGAAACCTATTTCTCAAATAAGAATAAGAGGTGGTCCAATATTCATTACTCGCTCTGTTTCCAAATACATATCATTATAACTTTCAAATTTTGTTCCAAAATACATGCCATTCTACAATTTCGAGACAGCTTTTTTACCATTTTTTCTCTTTGTATACCCCTCTCGTTCATTTTTCCCAAGTTCATTTAGTACTATGGACTAGAGTAACACACTATCCAAGAGCAACAAGTGAGAGAACGAAAGAGGATAATATGATCTTTTCTATACATGTCTTGGTTGTAATGCAAAATCGTCAAATAGCATCTATTGAGGAACAGATGGAATAAGAAATATAATTTCAAAAATATTCATTAAGAAATACTTAATCGATCTTGCACCTTATATTCTTGTGAAGCCTCATGGATTTGAATTATGATTACAGTTCTCTTAAAAAAAAGGGCGTGTTGCCACTGTATCACACAAAATAGAGTATTACGCTACTATTAAGTACACAATTAATCGCCAAAATTATAAGAGCTGATCCTCAGTCACCCCGATACTATTTTATTAGCATGTAAGAAATACAAAAATTATCTTTTGTATTTCTATCAAGAGCAACATTCTCCTACGTAGCAAAATATATACCCCCCTCTGATGCAACCTAATTCTTGAAAGAAAATGGATCTATGATGAGCATGTGCGGAGGAGTACAGAGTCAATTGCTCTGCACGCATGTTCTCTCCCCACCACCAGATCTCTCTCTCACTCACTCACTCATCCCTATCTCTTTTTTTTTTCTTATGGGTGATTTATGAGCATATATTTTTTTCTAATCATTATCTTGTTTTGGAATTTGTGTAGGCACAATTACTAAATTGAGTAAGTTGCCCCATTTCATCTTATATATTTTCTTTTCACAATTCTTTTTGTATTGTGTCCTGGGGTCATATTACTCCTCCCAACTCTTAGTTGCTTAAAGCTAAGAAACTCCTTGGTTGTGTGTAAGTGTTGTGCCCCTTATCTTTCTTATTTCCATTAGGCAACACTACGTACTATGCATGTCACTTTGCTTGCACTCTGTATGGAGCATTACTGTGCATGTCAGAAATAGGAATAATATTTTGGCATGATTTGCGTATATCTTTTGTGATTATCTCCCTGCAATGAGAATTAGAATTTATTACAATTTGTATTGTATGGAGCAGGTAGATTACTCAATTGTGACAAAATAAGTGTAGAATATGACGCCTTTGAAACATGAATTTTTGTCACAAATTAAATGTATTCATGACAGTTAAATTTTGTCACAGATTCAGTGCTGCCCAGCCAGGCAGCCCTCTCCCAAGTTTGTGACGATACATAAAAAATCCGTCATAACATACATTTGTGACGCACATTACATAACTATGTGTGTGACAGCATTTTTATGTCACGAAAAACTATTTATGACCAAAATCGACTATTTTGTGATGTTCTTCTTTCATCATAGAATATCGAATGCGTTGTATACAACTATCCATTAACAATCTCAAAGGTGTTTCTAATGTGACTGCTGTTTTCAATAAAATAACAACATCATGGAAGCATATTTTCACTATAAATCTATTGACACCATATTTTTATTGCTAGTCTAGAAATATAACTTCAACTGTGTTAATGATCAAAGTTGAAGAAAGTAGACCGCAAGCATACCACGGTTGTAATCACTAGCTGCTGTATCCGCTCTTTTTTAATATAGTTTTCATGTGACATTCATGTAGATTAGTGATCGAAATCTTAAAAGGGTGACTTTATATATACACATTTTAGGATGATAGTTACTCCCTTCAACCGTAAAAGAACGCTGATATAGACATCGACACGGTCTTAAGAGTCGCTCTAAGAAGGTGTAACACGTGTAGTGTGCACATGTAACGCCACTCAGTCCATTCTAAAACATATGTTGTTGTTTTGGATTATTTGTGTCATTAAGCTTTTAAAACTTTGACCATTAATATACATATGAACAAGAGTATTTTGATTTGTCAGATGGATATATACAGGATATTACTAAAAAGTGTTCATCAGAAGCACATCCTCCAATATCATTATGTTTCTAATATTTTTTACTAACATACAATTTGAAGAAAAACATAATAGTTAGATGTGTGTGCTATTTATAGGGATCGTATATGGATGTTAATTACAGGTAAAAAAACAACGGAGTAACGAGTGTACTGTGTTAGTACTAATTAAGAGAAGGGATGGAGGCACATGGATCACCTGCTGCGTTGCCATTGCCCCTCGCTGGATCTCTCCTGATTTAGGTGTGAACTATATGTGCCTTAGCTGACTGCTGTGTTCAATGGGGTAGTCTTGGCTATTTATAGACCCGTGCATGCTCTTGTTGGCTAGCCCGTTTAAGTCCTCGAGGCCAGCCACCTTAATAAACAAAGACGTGGCTTAAGTCCTCGTCGCTATTATTAATTTGGAGGTGGTTTAGGTCTTGTAGTTTAGATTATCTTTGCTGTAGCCTGCCTGCCCCCGAATTTTTTATTTATAATAAATTAAAATTCACTGATCACGAAAGTAGGCAAGCTAGCTTTTAGCTCCAGGCTTCTAAATTTCGGGGTTTTTTTTTTGTTTTTCGGTCTTTTTCTGATTGTTTCGGTTTTTTCTCTAATTTCTTTGCATTGTCTCTAAAGATATAGAAATATTTTTCAATTTTTGTGATTTTTAAATATCTTTCACTTTTTTTACTCAAAAATAGACAACACAGTCGCTACAGTGTGCTGATAGTCAGCAAGAGCCGCAACCCAGCAGTCGGCTTTAACGCCGTGCTCATTTCGGCTTGAGATTCTAGTTTTTGACTTATTTTTCACTATTTATAAATTTAATCTTTTATGAACTTTGTGCTTTTTTTGAGCTTTTTGCCAGTTCTTTTTTCCCATATTTGTTTGCATTATATGTGATAGGCTAACATGTTTTTTCTATTTTTAATTTTCGTAAAATTTAATTATGCTAAATAAACCATCATCAGTTACAGTGCAAAATAAATCAACTACAATAAAATTTTAACCATAAGACAGACTTATTCAGCCTAAATAAGCACAGCCTAAGTCGAATGGAGCAGGCCAGCGCTAAACACCCACTGCATCCATGTGCGGACTCTCAGGACAACGTCCAGGTCTTGAGGGCGCTGTCCACAATGCAAGTTGGTGTTTTTAAGTTCAACCACACCAGAAGAAAAGGCAGAGTATC
The DNA here is from genome assembly GCA_036346575.1 of Dendrocalamus sinicus. NCBI lineage: Eukaryota > Viridiplantae > Streptophyta > Magnoliopsida > Poales > Poaceae > Dendrocalamus > Dendrocalamus sinicus. The sequence continues at coordinate 53,334,803 of CM070671.1, read as the reverse complement.
GGGTGTGCAGCAGAGAAGTCTACATTGTCGACGGTGTTGATCACCCGGCTCTTGTAATTTATTATTTACTTGTTTGTCCTAAAGACCAAACAAAGGTTGCTTTGCCCTAGTATCACACATGGCTTGTACTAACTAGTATTACACATGATGAATCTTCTTTTTTCCTTGCCTTTTTCAGAAGTAAGGCTTAGCAGCCAAATTTTACATAAAGAGATATACAGCCCAAAGTTACGTTACCAAAAGAAACGCCACAGGTAGTCCTTGTTGGAAATCTAGTCAATTTTCGGCATATTTTAATCCAGAAATTTAGCATATAAAACATGACATAGAAAGGTATGAGCGATCTAACAATGATGTATTCATATTCGCTAATGAACAAGCTAACAACAACATCTATTAACAAATTCATAGCGCACAGAAGATACATCAAAGAAGTTTGCAGTTTATACCCTCGGGCGGGGCCAATGCCGGAAGCACCAGAGGCGCCGTTACCATCAGTCGACATGATGGCCTATTCGGTGTAGTCGATCGAGGCGTGATGCAGGACGAGGCTTGATGCAGGAAGATGTTCGCAGTGTAGTCCCGCGAACAGTTCACCACCAGGAAGTAGATGTCGCAGATTGAGTAGTCGCGCCGATGCGCTCCCCAAAAACTTGATCGCCCGCCTACCCGTGCAGGTACACAAACGGACGAAGTTCCGGAGGCCTACTCGCCCAAAAACTTGTGCGCGCAAGGTTCTGGACCGGAGATTGCAGAGAGCAGCAACAAAAACAGAGAGAGTACTGTTTGTTCGTATCCCTTTTCGTATGGAGAGGAGAGCCTTCTTATGCTCTGTTCTCTTGTAACAGCAAAAATGAAGAGATAACAGCAAAAATGAAGAGACTAGTAACTGCAGCCATTACTCGAAAGTAACCGCAGCTATAAACCACTAGTAACTGCACCGTTACTGCCAGCGAATCAGTGCGTTTCGATTTTCGAATAGATAAAGAAAAACGCGCCCACACCCGACACGCCTGCGCGTGCGCACGCACGCACACGCACACGCACGGCACGGCACGGCACGGCTCGGCTCGGCTCGGCGTGGCGAGGCGAGGCGAGCGAGCGAGCGCGCGCGCGTATTGGCTCTCTTCAATTTCACAAGGGGGTTACCTCGTTCCACCTTTTAAAGTGGTATAACTCCCATTCAATTCTCCATATGGGACTAAACAGTTTTTGCACATAGCACTAATAGTGGGCCTAGGAATTTCATTTGATTAATTGCTAAATTAAAATGGGCCAATCCCAATTAATCCAACAATCCCCACCAAATTTCAAGGCACACGAGAAATGCTCTCAGTTCTGCTGTTGTTTGATATACCAGTGTTTCGATGGAGACTGTTAAGTTGAACATCCACCTAGGAAAGGAGTTACACTCATCCACAACTGAACAATGGACTATACCTTGAATTGACAGTTTTGTGCGAACAAGCTTTACCCAATTGCTTTACTAGTACTAGGCTGCCTAAAGCATCCCCTCTGGTTGGAGCGTATAAGTCATACTCCATGCCTATTCATGAGTATCTAGAGATCACCCAAATCTCATAGACTGTGACCAGCAGTCGAACTCATATAGGTGTGTTCCTTCTAAGATGTCCTGTAGGCCGACATCTCTGCTTTAAATAAGCCACTCGGATCACATTGAGGTAAAAACCAACCTGCCATACAGAATAGGAGAGAAGTGCATCACTGAAGAAATGAGCCTTGTAAAGGTCTCTCCTCCCAGTCAACCAACAGCTTGTTTCACCATCCTACTTCACGGAATCTCCGATCACGTAGAACAGGTTACCACTATGGTACGACTCATGTGGGTCTCAGGCCCATCTCACTCGATGCACTATCTATCACATTACGTGATAAACCCTTTGTAAATTGGTCGGCCAGATTCTTAGCTGTGCGGACATAGTCCATGCTATCACTCCGAGTTTTTCAGCTTTCGGCGACTTCAACCGCCTCTTAACATGCCTAGATGACTTCATGTTGTCCTTAGAACTGTTCACCTTGATAATTACAATCGATTATCACAGTTCATCGTGATAGCGGTATCGGTTTTCAACCACCGCAAATCCATGAGGAGTTCACGAAGCCACTCAGCCTCAACAGTGGCGGTATCTAATGCTGTGAGTTCTGCTTCCATTGTTGACCTCGTTAAGATGGTCTGCTTGCAAGACTTCCAGGAAACAACACCACCTCCAAGTGTGAACACATATCCACTCGTGGCTTTTATCTCATCGGCATCAGAGATCCAGTTTGAATCATCAGAGCCCTCCAGTACCTTTGGGTACCCAGCATAGTGAATGCCATAGCTCACAGTTGCCTTTAGATAGCGCATTACTCTCTCAAGAGCACGCCAATGATCATCTCCCGGATTTGAAACAAACCGGCTTAGCTTGCTCACAGCAAACGAGATGTCAGGCCTCGTAGCACTAGCTAAATACATCAATGAGCCAATGATCTGGGAGTATCTCAATTGATCCCTTGTTATTCTTCGGTTTTTCCTCAATAACACACTAGGATCATAAGGAGTAGAAGCAGGCTTGCAGTCACTATAACCAAAGCGACTCAAGACCTTATCCACATAGTGGGATTGCACGAGTGTAACCCCACCATCACCTTCTCTCAGTAGCTTAATGTTAAGAATCACATCAGCCACTCCCAAATCTTTCATCTCAAAATTCTTGGACAGAAAGTCCTTGACCTCCTCAATCACATTGAGGTTGGTCCCAAAATCGATATGTCATCAACATACAAGCACAAGATCACTCCTTCTCCCCCACCATAGCGATAGTACACACATTTGTCAGCTTCATTCACAACAAAGCCAGCAGATGTCAAAGTTTTGTCGAACTTCTCATGCCATTGCTTAGGTGCTTGCTTTAGGCCATACAAAGACTTTAACAACTTGCACACCTTTTCTTCTTGACCTTCTACTACAAACCCATCTGGCTGATCCATATAAATCTCCTCCTCCAACTCTCCATTTAGGAAAGCTGTCTTAACGTCCATTTGATGAACGAGAAGACCATGAGAGGCAGCCAGGGCAAGTAGTACTCGAATTGTGGTCAATCGGGCAACAGGTGAATAAATATCAAAGAAATCCTCGCCTTCTTTCTGGGTATAACCCTTGGCCACAAGCCTTGCCTTGTACTTTTCAATTATACCATCAGGCCTAAGCTTTTTCTTGAAAACCCATTTACATCCTACAGCTTTACACCCATAAGGACGGTCAACGACCTCCCAAGTTCCATTAGATATAATAGAGTCCATCTCACTCCGTACTGCTTCCTTCCAATAGTCAGCGTCAGGAGAAGAATATGCCTCTTCAATGGTTCTTGGAGTGTCATCCACGAGGTATACAATGAAATCATCACCAAAAGACTTTGCAGTCCTCTGTCTCTTACTCTTTCGAGTAACTTCATTGTTATCCTCCTCAGGATTTTCCACAGGCGTTTGCTCAACATGTTCTATCGGCACAAAAGAATCAAGGAAAATTATAGGTTCTTGACTAGATAAGCTAGATACATCACTTTTCATAGGAAATTCATTCTCAAAAAATGTAGCATCTCTGGACTCTATGATTGTACCAATACGCACGTCAGGTACTCCAGATTTTATAATTAAGAACCTATAACCCACGCTGTGTATAGCATAACCAAGGAATACACAATCCACGGTTTTTGGTCCAAGTTTGCGCTTCTTGACAATTGGCACGTTAACTTTGGCCAAACATCCCCAGGTGCGCAAGTATGAGAGAGTCAACTTCTTCTTTTCCCATTCCTCGAATGGTGTTACTTCTTTGTTCTTTGTAGGAACTCTATTCAGGACATGACATGCGGTCAATATAGCCTCACCCCACCATTCCTTAGAAAGTCCCGCAGTTGTCTAACATGGCGTTAACCAAATCGCTTAGAGTGCGGTTCTTTCTTTCGGCAATCCCGTTTGATTCAGAGAATAGGAGGCGTCCTCTCATGAATAATTCCATGTTCCTCGCAGAATCAATAAACTCATTTGAAAAATACTCTCCTCCACGATCGGACCTTACCGCTTGATTTTTCTTTCAAGTTGGTTTTCTACCTCACTTTATAGATCTTAAAGTAATTCAATGCTTCATCTTTTGTTTTCAATAAGTACACGTAGCAAAATCTAGTGCAATCATCTATAAGCGTCATGAAATATTTCTTTCCCCCTTTAGTCAACACGCCATTCATCTCGCATAAATCAGAATGAATGAGTTCTAACGGTGCCAAATTCCTCGCCTCTTTTGCTGCCTTGTGAGGCTTGCGAGGTTGTTTCGATTGAACACACGCATGGCACTTAGAACCTTTGACCAAAGTGAATTTCGGGATTAAACTCATATTAGCTAAGCGCGTCATACACCCAAAATTAACATGACAAAGTCGCGAATGCCAAACATTAGACTCATCATCATCATCATTACACACATGGTTCACAATTTTATTACAGGAATCCATCAAAGAAAAACGGAACAAACATCCGCTCTCATAGCCTTTACCAACAAATGTTCCATACTTAGACACGACACATTTATTGGACTCAAAAGCAAGCCTAAAACCATCTCTACATAGTAGAGATCCGCTAACGAGATTCTTCTTTATGGAGGGGACATGTTGCACGTTCTTCAACTGCACGGTCTTTCCCAAAGTAAACTTCAGATCGACCGTACCAACACCATGAACAGCTGCATGCGATCCGTTCCCCATCAACAAGGAGCAACCTCGACCAACCTGATAAGATGAAAACAAGGAAATATCAGCACAAACATGAATATTAGCACCAGTGTCAACCCACCACTCAGGTGATTGACAAATAGAAAGAACTGTAGGTAAATAATTACTGTACCCCGATGTTCCTCCAGCGTCACTAATAACCATGTTGGCAGACTTCTTCTGCTTATCCTTGCGATCTGGACAATCCTTAGCCCAATGGCCAGAATCACCGCACACAAAGCAGCTGCCCTTTCCTTTGCCTTTCTTCTTAAACTCAGTGGTAGCCTTGGGCTTGACAAAAAGCTTATTTTTCTTTTTGTTGTGGAAAGCCTGAGGATTCTTCTTCTGCACCAAATTGGCGCTAGAACCTCCCTCAGCAGCAACTTTCTTGCCACGAGTATCTTTTGCCCTCGCCTTCTCTTCAACACCAAGAGTGCCAATGAGATCAGTAACACTGAACTCCCGCCTCTTGTGCTTTAGAGAAGTAGTAAAATCCGACCAAGAGGGTGGTAACTTGGCGATAATACCGCCAGCCACAAACTTGTCCGGTAACTCGCACTTATTGTTCTCAAGCTCCTTTGCCAGCGCCTGAATCTCATGAGCTTGCTCTACTACAGAACGGTCATCGACCATCTTGTAGTCATAGAACGCTCCATGACATACACTCACGCCAAAGATCGAAACTCGAACTTGGCCTCAAGTGCATTCCACATATCTTTGCCCGTAGGCAAATGCATGTACACATCCACAATGTTATCCGCCAGTATGTTGACAAGTGCACATCGGAAAAAGTTATCCGCTACATTGAACTGCTTTGCTGCGTCGCTTAAGGCACACCCTCCGTTTGATGGTTCAAATTTTAAGAGATGGCGTGCACGCGCGATCCTGTGGTTTACTGCCATGGAATGTTTTCATGTTGCACAAGGAAAGCCCGCTGAGCCTCTGTCTGATGAGGATGAACACAAGTTCAATATATCAAACACTTTGTTTTTATGTGGATGCACTTTTGTTTGTAAACACTTTGTTTAAATATAATATATCAAATCATCAACTTCTTAAGGTAATTGGGGGTTTTTCAAACTTGATTAACACACTTCCATATTTCTACTTATGCCTTGCTATTGGAATCACCCATTAAACACAGCTTCATATACCGGAAACACGGTGTATTCGAATACTTTTATAAATGACTCTGCAGAGTTGCCCAACTTTACCCACAAGATTCCTTAACCCTCATGACTGAGTTGAGAAAACAAAGTTGTTTCACTGCTCATCTCTTTATGTAGCATCTACCCGGTAGACTATGGACCATCTGTCTGGGATACGGCGGCAGGACAGAGCGGAGCCTACCGTTGTGAAATATGGTTTTATCGTTTCCATACCACAACCCAACGCCAGCTGTTCCCTTTTCTGGAATAGTATATCATACCATTATGTAGATGTTCAATCGATTTGAGCAGCTACTAAAACCAGGTTTGACAAGTCAACGCTTGTGGTTGAGCGGTTCCTATGTCCTTTACTTAGCATAAGGGTCTAGTCCTTATATTTTTCATCGAGGCAATTTCCATTCACAAACCCATGTTCAGTGCCTACGGCACTGCCACCATTTCATACCATGCCTCCACTCTAGGATAAGATCATGGGCTTAAGCCATCTCGTGGCAGCTCGTGATATCTCCTTATCCTAGATTCACCTTTAAAATTCTATCGGCAAAATGCCAAGACTCTTAGTAGTAAAAGATTGTTGAGTCTCCTAATCTACGGTGATTACATTAATAATAATTTTAATATTACTAAGTTTTATCAAGTGAATATGGCCATCAAATTAAACATGTTTTTTGGGTGGTAGGACATTAGCTAGTAGCATGTCATTCTAAGCAATCTTTGTACATAAAATAACAGTGTATAAATAACATAATGAAAGTACCGATAAATAAATAATTAATGGAATGTAGGTTCAATATGATCAATGACATGTGACTTGCCTTGCGGATTTATGACTTCGACAATTTCGTACTCTATCTCTTGATCTTGAGCTTGGTCCTGAGTTTCTTCTTTTTAAATTGGTTGATCCTCAATGTTGCGTGCTAGCGCAAAACAAAGAAAATAATTTAATTCCACACTCGAAGAAAATGAGCTAGGAATAAAGAAATGCAATAAAAAAGAAAATCCAAGAAAATTCAAATAAAATGGGTTTAGGGTTTTTGGGAGGTTTAAAAGGTGACATGGGCCTGAGAAATGGGTCGGCGGGCTCGAAATGGTTCAAATGAGTATATTTTTGTATTTTTGGATTTTGTGAACAGTAATGGGTCCAAGTACTGTTCTCACCGGGCGGGTTTACTGTTCAATCCGGATCTTACTATTTCGTGGGTACGGTTTCACTGTTTGAAGCGGGTGCTTACTGTTGCTTGCGGGTTTCAAGCGCTCGGCTTCACGGGTTAAAGGAACAGTGCCACCCGGCACTATTCTTCTTCTCCAGTGCTCACGCGCACGCGCTCAAAAACAGGGGAACCAAGCGGCGGCGACTAGCGGCTCTACAGATTTTTGCGACGCCAACCGAGACCATGGACAGGTTCACGGGATAGCAAGGAACACATTTTTGGGGTTGGTGGAGGCCGGGGAGGTGGCGATCGCCGGCAGCGGGCTTGAGAACTCGGCATGGTTTTTGAGTGGTATAGAGTGAACAGGGGTTTAACTGGGCTGTCGGGTTGGCGATTGAGCATCCTTGGGGTTAGGGCAACCTAGGGAAGGCAACGGTTCGGGCTAGGAAGGGCAAAACAGAGAACTTATACGTAATTTTAAAAAAGCGGAGGAATTTTTCGTGAAAAAGCTGACGTAGCAAGGGCTTTTCTGTAAAAACTGAGGACTAAAACACAAATTTGAAAAAGCCGGTGAACCTCTAGACAAAGAAGATGACGTGATAGCCTGGCCGGGGGCTAATCCCCTAGGTTTAATATAGATAGGGTAGTGGCTTTCTTGTTTTGCCCAATTTATAGCCCTGCTCGTTTCAGCGATAGGTTCTGACTTCTACTTTTAATTCACTATTTCTTAAATTCTTTTTTTTATATTTTTTTGTTTTTTCTTTTTCCCGTATTCCTTCGTATTGTCTGTAATAGGCTAACTTATTTTTTATTTTTAAATTTAATTATACTAAATAAGCTGCCTCAGCTATAGCAAAAAAAAATCATAAACCATCGCTAAACTGAGCACCATGGGATCATTATCTATAGCGCAGCTATAATATTCTCCACATTGGTACGGGACAAGAGCAATACACAACTAACGGGGAAAAAGGGGGGAAAACACAGCAGTGGTTGGGTGAGACCTGGATGGAATGACTACTCCCTCGAGCCATAAAAATCATCGTTTTATGTATCAACAGAGTCACTGAAACACATATTTTGATCACTATTTTATATTATAATAGATTTATAAAATCTAATAAAATTATATTTTTTTATAAAATTTATTTCAAGATAAATCTGTACATATAATTTTTATATATTTAATTTAAATATTAAAAAGTATCGATAGCTAAAGTTTAAAAACTTTTAGCTTTAAAATGAAATTATTTTGTGAATGAAGGGAGTATTCTCTAACTAACAAAAATCACATGTTTTTCTTGCAAAACACTAGGGACAACAACATCGATTAAAGAAATTGAAGTGTTTTCTTCCTAGTGTTCCCTCTGCACGTGACTGAAGGGCTTATTCTCCTCCCCGTTCCTACCGTTTTCCCCCCCTATGTTTCCTCCGTACGCGACTGAAGGGAGTACTCCCCTCCTCCCTGTCCCGTCCCACTGCAGCAAAATTGCAGAGCATACAGTAAAATATGATAAAAGGCATCTTCCTTTTAGCTTCTAAAGATTATTTTATAATTTTTTTATAGTAACTAACTTTTAAATAAAATATCTTTTCAATACGAAGTTTATAAGTTAATCGTAATATACACTATATCAACTTTATTTATCCTGACCAAAATCACACATGAGTTTTTATTACTCTATACTCTCTCTCATGAATAGCCTAAAATCCATAAGCCACAGCCATAAACTATAAAGCCAAAGAAAAAAAGATCCAAAAGGTGCAGTAACATGGGATTACCTCACATTAAAAAATACTAATAATAACAGCGATACCATTAGACTACTGCACCCTTCTTTGTGTTTATTGAAACGAACTATCGCATCCTGCTAATTTATTTAAGGAGGTGTCTAAGGAGCACTCGAGTGTTTTTTGTGGTTGGGAGTACTCGGATTTTTTTGGGCATTAGATCTCCATCCAACACCCTAAATTCGGAGCACTCATATTTTTTTGGAGGAGGTGGGATATGGGTGGATCTGTTGAATGGAGATCCAACGCTCTAGATTCGTTTTTATGGAGCGGGAGGAATATAGGGGATACGTTGAATGGAGATCCAACGTCCCAAAATCTGAGTGCTCTCAACCACAAAAAACACTTAAATGCTCCTTAGCACTTCTCTTTATTTAATTTCTATTAAGCGTTCACTGTTGTGTATTGCAGCTTTTCTATGATTTTACTGCATTGTTATAGGAAATTTATTGCAAAGTGGCAGTGTGCGCGGGACGGGATTAAGTGCCTTTTTTCTTTGGATTTCAAAGTAAAAATATCAATACCTCGTTAACCTAATATTCGATTTATGATCCATTTATACCTTTACGTTGATTATGGCCTTAACGAAAATAGATACATGTTGAGTATGTTTTTGCGATGCAAAGGACATATTATTGCACGAAAACTGTCAATTCAATACACCTTCACAGAAGATTTATTATACTATTTTGAGCACGAAAGGGAGACAAGGAGTTGAAGTCCGTGGTAGGGATGACGGGGTGGTAGGGGCTGGGTTTTTTTTCACCGTGTGTTGGTCAATCTAGAAGATGGGTTTTTCGGCCAATTGGAAGGGGTTGGTATAGCTATTCTATCAAGGGATATAAAATACTTAAAGCACCATGGAGTCTAGCCACCCACATCAAGAACAACTCATTTTTATCTACTTTTGTATTTAATACAACTACAATAATTATATATCATGAAACTAGCTAAAACTAGTCAAAATCAAAATGAATTTAATATTTTTAGAGTTTGATATCTAGAATATGCTTTTTTATAGTTATATGAAGGTACCCACATCAAATATCGAGAATATCAAAGAACGAATGGGTATTCATTTAAGTACCTGGGCAATAATGAGCATGAAACACTTGTCCAAACACAAAATTGCACAGAGCGGTTTTGGGACGTAAAAACAACACAAACGTAGAACATCATGGTACAAATGTACCCACAATGCATAGTTACCACCCTCAACTAAATAAATCAAGTTAATAGTTAATGCCAACTCATAAAGGTTTGCAGGGTAGCAAGTAGTACATATATAGTTGCTTCTCAATTGGGTAATAGTTTGGAGAACCACCTTATGGTGAGATGGTGGAGTTATGAGCATACAATTTCATTCATCAGGGTTCAAATCTTCAGCTCATCACTACGCACACGCAAGTGCACTTTAATAGCAACTTTATAAGGTCGCATATTTATCTTTGGCCTTCATCATTCTAGGAATATACCAAGGGGGCACACTCATGTTTGTGGCTTGCATGTGTGGTGGTGTGTCGCCTATCTTCCTTACAACAACAACAAAGCCTTTTGTCATAAATAAGTTAGGGTAAACTAGGAATAAAACCTCCCTAAGGTCAAAGAGATGAGAGCTGTCCTACAATGATAAAACCCTAAGCTGTACAACCTGCCAACTGAGCCGAGATCATAAAACACTGCCCCTAAACTTTCTTATGGTTCTGATATGTGGATTGCTAACTTTCATGCGCTTCTATCCAAAGCTAATTCCTTAGATACATTTCAATCCCTCAAATCTCTTTTAACTGCTTTCTCCTACGTTAGTCTTGGTCAACCTCTACCTCTTCTTATGTTTTTAGTATGTCTTAAGATTCCATTATGTACCAGTGCCTTATGAAGCCTCGGTTGGAGATGTCCAAACCATCTCAAGCGATATTGGACAAGTTTCTCTTCAATTGGTGCTAATCCCACTCTATCACGTATATCATCATTGTGGATGCGATCTCGCCTTTTGTGACCACAGATCCACTACAACATTCTCATCTCCGCTACACTCATCTTCTGTATATGTTGTGTTTTAGTCGTCCAACATTCTACTCCATATAGCATCATGGGTCTGATCGCTATCCTATAGAACTTACCCTTTAACTTTTGAGGGACTTTTTTTATCACATAGGACACCAGATGCTTGGCGCTATTTCACCCACCCCGCTCTTATCATGTGGCTCACGTCTTCATCAATCTCACCGTTCCACTGTAGCATCGATCCTAAATAACGAAACGTGTCATTCCTAGGCACTACTCGTCCGTCCAGCCTAACATCTCCATTATCTACCCTGGCATCGTTGAAATCACACCTCATATACTCAGTTTTAGTCCTACTAAGTCTAAAGCTCTTCAATTCTAAGGTCTTCTTCCACAGCTCCAGATTCCTATTAATACCTATTTTACTCTCAATAACTAGCACCACATCATCAGCAAAAAGTATACACCAAGGGATATCTCCTTGTATGTCCCGCGTGACCTCGTCTATCACTAGGACAAAAATGTATTGCCTCAACGCTGACCCTTGGTGTAGTTCTATTTTAATAGGAAAGTCATTAGTAACACTATCATTTGTTCTAACATTAGTCATAACATCTTCGTAAATGTTTTTAATTAAGGTAATATATTTTGTTAGGACTTTTTTCCTTTGGAGCGTCCCACCATATGACTTTTCTTGGCACTTTGTCATAAGTTTTCTCTAAGTCAATAAACACCTTGCGAATGTCCTTCTTTTGCTCCCTATACCTCTTAATCAACTGTCGTAGCAAGAAAATACCTCTGTGGTCGACCTCTCAGGCATAAAACCAAATTGATTTGTCGTCACGCTAATCAATTTTCTTATACGGTGCTCAACCACTCGCTCTCAAAGTTTCATTGTGTGGTTCATGAGCTTAATTTCTCTATAATTAGTACAATTTTGAATATCTCCTTTATTTCTAAAAATTGGTACTAATGTGCTCTTCTACCACTCGTTTGGCATCTTGTTCTATCTAAAAATGCTATTGAACAAATTAGTTAGCCAAACAATCGCTACTTCTCCTAGGCATTTCCACACCTCGATAGGGATATTATCAGGCTCGAACGCCTTACCCACTTTCATCCTTTTTAAGTCTCTCTTACTTTCAACTCTTGGTTTCTTTGAACAAACCGTCTATCGGTGTCGTCAAAAGCATCATCCAGTTTAATCATACTATTGTTACTGTCATGATTGAACAGTTTGTTGAAGTAATCTCTCCACCTATCCTTGATCTCTTCGTGTTTCACCAAAAGTCTATTAGTGTCATCTTTGATGCATTTAACTTAGATGAAATCTCTCATCTTTCTTTGTTGGAGTTTAGCCATCTTGTAGACATCCTTCTCACCCTCCTTTGCACTTAGCTTCTAGTAAATTTTCTCATATGCCTTGCCTCATGTCTCGCTCACCGCTTTCGTCGCATTCTTTTTTGCTGCGTTGTATTTCTATACGTTGTCATCGCTCCTATCAAGATGCATGTGCTTGTAGTATATCTTTTTCTCCTCAATAGCTTTTTGCACTTCCTCATTCCACCACTGAGTGTCTTTCTTATAATCACAAAAAATTGGGTAATTGTTTTCTTATTAAATACATTGTAGTTGCTATTCTAGGAATTTTAATTGCTGGGCGGAGCCAAACCACGCCGTACATTAAAAATTTATCATTATTGACTAAAATGTCGTGGGTTGGGATCATCAACGTACAAGTAGCTTAGCTAGCAGCTGTAATGGAGTAACCATACTTAAATGGTTAATTAATTTACTCTCTAACTAATATAAACATGCTCTTTAATTATATTATTATTATTATTATTGTTGTTGTTGTTATTATTATTATTATTATTATTATTATTATTATTATTATTATGCTAGGTCTATTTACAAAGTGACGTACAAAAAGGCAAACCAAGTTTCAGTGAATACCGATTCTTTTTTGTAGCGTACCTACGAGACAAAACCAGATTTAGCACTGTTGCGTACGGTATTTACAAAACTAACCGTATGCGTACTGTATTTGCAAAAATGACACTTCTGCCATCTAGTGGGCAGGCGACAGCGCTGACGAGGCAACACATGACACCTGCAGCCCTGTGAGTAGACGGCAGGAGCTTGCCGCCCACCCACTGGACGACAGGCGCCTGACACATGACACCTGCAGCCCTGTGAGTAGACGGCAGGAGCCTTCCACCCACCTGCAGCGCTGGCGAGGCAACACATGATGCCAGCTTGCCTAAATTCATGATTTTACATTATATTTGTTCGAATTTCAAAATATAGCATATGAAATCGAAAAATTACAAAGTTTTATGCCCAGACTCCTGACGCAATGTTCTTTATTGTGTCATTTTTTTACAATTTTATCCCCCTCTAAATATTACTCAAAAATTCATATGATTTTGATATTTGTAGGAATTATTACATATAGCAAATGAGCTCTAAAAATTATAAATTTTATTTGAAGCCTTCCAACACAGTCGACCTAATTGTTTATTATTTTGAAAATTTTATGTACCTTGAATTCATCATGCTAATTTATGCTAATGTAATCATAATTAACTCAAATAAAACATGATAAATTTGGACCACATAAAATTCCAAAAAAAAATTACACAATAACTATGACTATGTAGGAGGCTTCACATGATATTTCATAATTTTTTAGATCTCGTTTGCTATGTGTAAAAACTCATATAAATATCAAAATTATATGATTTTTTGAGCAACATTCACAATGGATAAAATTATCAAACATTACACTGTCAAGTACATTATGTTTGAAGGCTGTATGTACATTTTTGTATTTTTTGAGCTCATTTGGTATATTTAAAACTTTTAAAAATACTAAGCGAAAAAATTAGGGTAGGTAATTAAGCTGGCTAATCAGCTGGCTTAATCACCTGCCGTCTCTTCACTGGGCGGCATGTGATTAAGGTGGCTAATTAGCCAGCTTAATTAGCTACCCTAATTTTTTTCTTAGTATTTATTTGAATTTTCAAATATATCTAATGAGCTCAAAAAATAACAAAAAATTTATATACAGTCTCCCAGCACAATGTGCTTAAAATGTAATTTTTAAGTAATTTTATCCATTATTAATGTTGCTCAAAAATTCATATAATTTTGATATATTTACGAGTCTTTACATATAGCAAAAAGTTTCAAAAATTATGAAATTTTATGTGAAGCCTCCTAACGTAGTTATATTTATTGTGTAATGTTTTGGGAATTTTATATGATTCATATTTACCATGTTTATTTGGTTAATTTATTCATGAATTTATGGTTAAATTAAGCTGAATAAATGTAGCAAATTCAGAATACATAAAATTCCTAAACAATTACACAATAACTATAACTATGTTGGGAGACTTTATATAAAATTTCATAATTATTGGAGCTCTTTTGCTATATGTAAATACTCATAAAAATATCAAATTTTATGAATTTTTGAGTAACATTCACAATGGATAGAATTATCCAAAAATTATACTTTGAGGTACATTGTGTTGGAATGTTGTACATAAAATTTAGTATTTTTCAAGCTCATTTGTTATATTTAAAAATTCAAATAAACACTAGGCGTAAAAAAATTATGGTAGGTAATTAAGCAGGCTAATCAGCTAGGTTAATCACCTGCCGCCCCCTCATCGGACAGTAGGCCTACCTGCCATCCTCCACTGGGCGGTAGGCTGCCTGTCGTCTGCTGGCTGGGCGGCAGGCGCCTGGCTCCGGCGGTCTCGCCACGTGTCGCCTCGCCGGTGCTACCGCCCGCCCATCGGAAGGCAGAAGTGCCATTTCTACAAATACGGTGTGCATACGGCTAGTTTCATAAGTATGGTGCACAACAGTGCCAAATCCAGCATTGTCTCGCGTACCTACTCATCGTACTTACATATGCAACAAACGGGATTTTTTAGAAACAAGAAGAAAGCTAGCTCGCTAGTCTCGCATGCGTCTCAAATAGTGCTATTAAAAAAGCTCAAGACTCGCAAGTTGCTCGAGCTGACACGATTCAAGTTATAAATGAGTTGAGCTCGAATAGCTCATCAGGGCTCGATTCAAGCTTGAATATTGTTGCATGTTAATTTTTATTGAGCTTACTTAAGTCGAACTCAAGCTTGAGCTTTTCTTATTATTGAAAATTAGTGCATGTTGAATTGTTTTGAATGTTATAGAGCTTACTCGAGTCGAGTTCGAGCCTACTCGAGCTTGGGCTGAGTCGAGCTCGAGCCTATGTCGAGGCTCAAACCTGAACTCTGGATCACTCGAGCACAGCTCGAGTTTCTACCGAGCTTGAACTTAGAAAACCAGGTCTCAAGGTTTACCTCCATAGTCTCAAGGTCTTAAAAGAAAGGGAGGGGGGAGTCAGGGACGTGTAGCAGCGGAGCGGCAAACTAGACCTCTATACAAGGGCAGGATAGTATGCAAGACGACAGGTGGGGTCCACAAAATTCAATTTTATTTTCAAATTATTTCTTAATTGGAAAAGGTCACCGTGATAGGTGTGACCCTCAAGTTTTAATTAATTTTGAATTAAATTTCTAAAGAAAAAGGCTTGAAGAGCTAATAGGTTGGACTAGTCATTGTACATCATAGTGAAATGAGACCCACTTGTTAGTGGCTCTTCACCAATTAAATGATTTTAATAGAGTTTTAACCGAGCAGGATCCCACATGTCATAGAGTCAAAAGGTAACTTAATGAAATGGGACCGCACGTCAGTAAGGATTAACTAAACTAATCTCGGTCATTAACACTAAACTAAAGATTTAAACTAATCCTACGTGCTATAGTGGTTCTTCCTTCCCACCGAGGGGAGCAAAGCTCGTCATCAGAGAGAGGGGCCACAACAACCAGTGAGGAGGGTTAAAATGGGTCTCCCACACCGATCCACACCTAGAGGTGAGTTGGTGCGACCAAATTCGATGCATAAGGTGATCCACAGCGAGCTGCACGCTGGCGAAGCATGGGTGCATCGCACTACGGTGGCCGACAACACAAAAAGGCAATTAAATGCTAGGGGAGCACCATAGGACCAGGAGGAACTCATCGGTGGTGAAGGTGGAGCTCGGGGAGGTGTGGAGTGAGCTGGCAGTGTGGACAGTTGTGACAGTGAGGAGGGCGACGCGAGCAGCTTGCCGGAGAGCGAGGGGGTGGTTGGTGTCACTCGGGATGTCTTCAGCTTCCACATGATGCTGCAGGTGTGGTGAATTGGATGGAGGCACGAAGAACCGAGGATGGAATTAGCAGCGACTTAGGCCACCGGGGCCGAGGAAGGAGGGTGGGAGGTGTCTCAAGGCGATTGGAGATGTGAGGATGAAATTGGGGTAAGGGAAGATGATTCACAAGCTTTATAGCTGAGGGGGGAGAAGGTAGCCATTGGAGCAACGTCATGGTGAGTGGAAGCAGAGGGTAGTGGCGTCGACGCTCGATGCGGACTAGAGCAAGGAGGTGAAGCCAGCGTGTGGCGCGGATAGGAATTAAGGCGAGGGGAGGAGGGCGCATTGGTCGGGTGTGGAGGTTTTAGGCACACGATGCAGACACGGTGCGGTGACGTGCGCAGAAGGGAGAAGAGGAAGAGGTCCCATGTGACTTGTTGAGTGCGATGGTTTGTACTCATACTTGCTAAAAATAATAACAGAAAATGCTTGGCAAGAAAATGAAGAAGTCCTTGAAGACGATGTGGTGGAATTCTACGAGTTCGATAGCACTTGGGATTAGGGTTGTTCTCCGCTCAAGCCTTCCTGTGGTGTTCTTTTGTTTGTAATGTATCTAAGGGCCGCTAGCCCTACTGTAATACTTAGCTTTTAAGCCTTTATCTTGTAATCAAGTTAACTTTTGTTCTTAAGCATGTGTTGGCAATGTTGTACACTCGATTGATGTAACTCACAACTGAACAGTCCTGGGTAGTTGTGAGGAATTCACGGCGCCCCAGAAAATGGGGGCGTTACAGAGTGGTATCAGAGCCCGCTTGCTTGACTGTAGGATGACCCTAAGTGTATTAGGTGTATTTGCAAAAAATAAACTATTTTAATCATAAAAATGAATTGTATAAAATATAAGTAATATTCATGTATAACTCCTTTCCATGTCTACCTCATTTATACTAGTCCTGTATAAGCTAAGTTTTGTTTTCTAAAAATATTTATAACTACTCATGTCTAAACTCAAATCTGGCGATGTGAACAGATGGTGCGATATGTCCATTCTGAGCCAGGAGCATTACGCGGATGGGCAGCTCTTTTGTGGAGGATGTAGAAATATCTTTATGCAATAGAGTGGCATCGTCTGATATTTTATGCTAGAGGATAGTTTATAAATGGGCAATTGTATCAATGGAAAACTTGGGTATATTTGGAGCCTTTACCATTGAGGCTAGATGTTCCTAAAAAATTCATGGCATATGGACTTAAAGAATCAGATGACGTGCAAGATGTGACAAGAAAGGTAGTACTGTATCTTTGCTGCTGCTCTGATGCTGAGTATGACGAGTCACCATTCCACTTATTACCACAAGATGACGAGGAAGGATACATCTTCATAGTACCTCATCCCGATAGAGAGGAAGACCCACGAGTAAGAGAAGCCGCGCTACATATTGCATATCAGGAAACTCTGTATTCCCAAGTGATGGAGGAATGTCAGAATTTACATCTTCAGTTATACTTGGCCCAGCAAGAGGTGGGAATCTTGAAGAGGAATCTACAGTGCTATGAGCAACTAGAAGAAGGTGAAGCATCAGGATGTGATGAAACACCTGATGACCCTGCCAGAACATCCAAAAAGCCAAGAAGAATGTCGGTGCCCCAACACCGTACATTCTTCAAAGGATCATCTTCGTGGATTCCAGAAGAGCCTAATGTTAACAATGATGAGTCCAAAGGAAAGGAGCCAATGATTAAGGATGAAGAGGTGGACCCTAAAGAAGAAGTGTGGTGTTCATTGAGCAACCCTCCGCCTAGACAAGGAAGCTAGAAATAGTAGGGTGGTGTTTTGCATTAGTGTAACTGGACCCTTTTGTAGTAGTGTCTTTTTGGCTATGTAAAATAGGGCATGTTCTTTTATGGCTGCGGCTTATGGCTTTTGGCTGCGGTTTGTGGCTTTTAGCTGTTCGTGTGAGAGATTACAGAGTAACTGAAATTCATGTGTCGATATAAATGAAGTCGGTACAGTATGTACTTCAATTAACTAGTAGACCCCATCTTGAAAAGACACTCTGTTTAAAAGCTAGTTACTATAGAAAAGCCAAAAGCCACAAAAGAATAGGCCCATAAGTTGAGATGTATACCTTGTATGAATGGTGTGTACCCAACTTGTATAATGAATAAAAACTATCTTTCCCTATCCGATAATATGTTTGCTATAAGTATGTCTAGTCTACATCTTCAAATTCCAATCTTTCTATCTCGCTCTAAAAGTTCTTATCTATTTCATTCTAATCTTACCTAAAGTCTGAATTCTTACTTATCTATCTGACTTTCTAAAAACCCACTGCAGATCTAACTCTAGATCTTATCAAGAGCAGACAAGATGGCAGGGAACGGAAAAGGGTCACAAGGACAAGACAACCCTTATCATGGAGAAGTGCAGCAACCTAGTTTAGCTGATATTTTGGCAAGAATGGAAGAAAATCAACATCAAGCAGAACTGAATCAGGCATGAATGATGAAGTAGCACGCCAAGTTATTAGAACTAATAGCCATGAGGAATGGAGGAGCAAATCAACAGGGAATGTCTGTTCAATCAACGTGGGCGGATTTCCAAAAAACCAAACCCCCAATTTTCTCATCGTCACCAGATCCAATGGTTGCTGAAGACTGGATCAGGGATGTAGAGTGAAAGTGAAATACTATACAATGCAATGATAAGGAAAAAGTTCTATATGCCTCCCATCAACTGCAAGGTCATGCTGCTGCATGGTGGATGAACTATCAAGCTATGAGTGAAGACAGAGAAATTACGTGGAAGGAATTCGAAGAATCATTCCACCAAGCTCATGTACCACTGGGAGTAATCGAAGCAAAACATCGCGAATTTCTTGCCCTAAAGCAATGAGGATGTACAATCACAGAATATCTTCATCAATTCAATACCCTTGCTCATTACGCCCCAGACGACGTGAAGACTGAGGCAAAGAAGATGGAGCATTTTAAAGTGGGACTGAACAAAACACTAAAGTATCATATTTCTGCTATGGATTTCAAAATTTTATCTGCAATGGTAAACAAATTAATCATGTCAGAAGAGGCAAGAAATGAGCTGGAAGATACCCATAAAAGGAAAGCAATACAAGGGCGTCATCATCAAGTTCACCCCCGGAAGCGAATGGTCTTAGCTTCCCAATTCAGAAACCAGCAGGGCAGAAGAGTGGTGTTTACGCCAAGACCTCAATTTCAAACGGGCCAGAACACCATAGAACCACCGAAAAAATACAATGAAAACCTCAAATCTGAGATGTTATATTTGTGGAGGAAATCATCTCCAAAGACAGTGTTCACAATGGTCCCCTGTTTGTTTTCATTGTGGCCAGTCTCATCACTATAAAAACCAATGTCCAAGGAGAGGATTACCTTCTGAAGTGGCAAAAGCCCAAGTCAACGCGCAAACATCAACACCTCGTCAGTTCATTACTATACTGGAGCAGGAAGGAGGTAACCAGACCCGACAATTTGTAGTAAAACCAACAGGAGCACAAACCGGGACTACAGCAACAATGCCAGTGGCAGAGAAAGGCAAAGGAATACTAAGACCTGTCCAAGGAAGGGTAAATCATATCTCAGCAGAGGAAGCAACAGGAGCCAACGACGTCATCATTGGTACGTTCTTAATTCACTCAAAACCTTCTTTAGTTTTGTTTGATCCCGGAGTAACACATTCGTTTCTTTCATTGGCTTTTGTTGTGAAAAACCAGTTGCCATTTACTACTTTGCAAAAATCCTATTCTTTTCAAACACCTGGGAGTAGGATGGAATCTCGCTTTCGATATAATGACTTGGACCTAGAGATCCAAGGAGTCAAATTTAAGGCCAACCTATTACTACTGGAAATGAAAGGATTGGATGTCATATTGGGAATGAATTGGTTAACCAGATACAAAGCCAAGGTGGACTATGAGAATAAACTAGTAACTCTAGTTAGTCTGGAAGGACAAGAGGTAACCGTAAGGACAGATTTAGCTTTAGTGGAAAAGATGAAGTCAAGTGTTCATAGTATATTAGCAGAAGGAGTGTCTCGAGTTCCGATAATTCAAGAATATCCAGATGTCTTCCCAAAAGAGTTACCTGAAAAAGCACTAGATAGACCCATAGAACTTACTATTGAATTAGTTCCAGGAACTAAACCTATTATAAAATGTCAATATCAGATGTCAGCCCAAGAACTAAAGGAGCTCAAAAAGCAAATGGACAAGCTAATGGAAAAAGGAATTTATACAACCTAGTGTATCCCTGTGGTCAGCCCCAATACTATTCGCCAAGAAGAAGGATGGAAGTCAAAGGATGTGCATAGACTATCGAGGATTGAATGCAGTGACTATTAAGAACAAATATCCTTTACCAAGAATAGATGACTTGTTTGATCAGCTTAAGGGAGCCAAAGTATTTTCTAAAATTGATTTAAGATCCGGATACCATCAACTCAAGATCTGAGAATAGGATCGAGAGAACACAACCTTTACTACGAGATATGGATTTGTTTGAGTTTACTGTGGTACCATTTGGTTTGACAAATGTTCCTGCATATTTTATGAATTTAATGAATCTGGTATACATGGATCAACTGGATCACTTTGTAATAGTTTACATTGACGACATACTGATATATTCCAAGACAGAAGAAGATCATTGTCAACATTTACATGTTGCTTTAAGTAAACTAAGGGAACATCAGTTATATGCCAAGTTTCCTAAGTGTGTGTTTTGGATGAAGGAGGTAGCATTCCTCGGACATATTATCAAAGAAGGAGTAAAAGTAGATTTTAAAAAGGTAAAATCCATAATGGAATGGAAACAACTAACCACCGTGAGAAAAGTTCAAAGTTTTCTGGGCTTTGGCAGGTTATTACCGTCGATTTATAGAAGGATTCTAAAAAATATCAAGACACCTGACTCAACATCTCAAGAAGGACAATCCGTATAAATGGATGGACAAATGTGAAGAAAATTTTCAAGAACTAAAAGCTAGGTTAACCTCAGCTCCAATACTTATACTCCCCAACCTTGGAAAAGATTTTCAGATCTACTGTGATGCCTCGAAGCAAGGACTTGGTTGTGTATTAATGCAAGATGGGAGAGTGGTATCTTATGCTTCAAGATAGCTACGACCTCATGAAGTGAATTACCCAACCCATGACTTGAATTAGCAGCTGTGGTACATGCGCTAAAAATTTGGTGACATTATTTGCTAGGAAATCTTTGCAAAATTTTCTCTAACTATGAGAGTTTGAAATATATATATTCACTCAACCAAACCTAAACCCCCGACAGCGAACATGGTTGGAATTAATTAATTATGATTTAGATCTTTAGTATCATCCTGGAAAAGCAAACGATGTAGCCGATGCATTGAGTCAGAAGAAGTATCACCGCATAGCTTCCATTTTGGAATATCCAACCTAGTTACATAAGGAGATCCAACGATTAAACATGCATATTGTTGAACAAGGTCAGATAGCAGCATTGGAAATTTAGCAGACTCTGACATATCAAATAAGACAGCTCAAGAGAATGATGAGGAAATACAACAACTTGAAAAGAGAAGTCAAGAGAAAATTCGACCGAATTCGTTAAAGATAGTCAAGGAATTTTGAAATTCCGAGGTCGCTATTGTATACCTAATAATAAAGGGTTGAAGGATTTGATATTACAAGAAGCCCATTCATCACAATTCTCTATACACTCAGGAGGAACGAAGATGTATCAAGACTTAAAGAAAATATATTGGTGGAGTAAAACGAAAAAGGAAATAGCAGAGTACATCGCATGCTATGACACATGTCAGAAGATAAAAATAGACCACCAAAAGCCATCAGGATTGTTAAATCCTTTACCAGTTCCGGAATGAAAATGGGAAGATATTGGTATGGATTTTATCATAGGATTCCCAAAGACTCGTGACGGTTACGATGCTATTTGGGTAATTGTAGACCGACTGATGAAAGTAGCACATTTCATACCAATTAAGCTAACTTATGGCAAGAACAAGTTGACAGAGCTATATTTGACTAAGATTGTGATATTAGATAAAGTCCCAAAAAGAATAGTATCAGATAGAGGAGCACAATTTACATCTATATTTTGGGAGAAATTGCATGCGGCAATGGGAACAGACTTAGCATTCAGTACAGCTTATCACCCACAAACCGAAGGACAGACGGAACGAGTAAATCGGATCTTAGAAGATATGTTAAGAGCATGCGCACTAGTCTATGGAGCAGCATGGGATATGTGCTTACCATTTGCGGAATTTTCTTATAATAATAGTTATCAAGCGAGTATTAAGATGGCACCATTTAAGGCTTTGTATGGAAGAGAATGTAGAACACCGTTAAATTGGATAGAGACTGGAGAGCAACAGTTCTTAGGACCACAGATTGTTTAAGATGCAGAAGCACATGTTAGGATCATTCGAGACAAAATGAGGATAGCTCAAAGCCGACAAAAGAGTTATGCAGATAACCGTCGGAAACACTTAAGTTTCAAAGTTGGAGATTTCGTATACCATAAGGTTACACCATTCAAATCCATAAAAAGGTTTCAGGTAAAAGGGAAACTAACCCTAAGATATATTGGTCCATGTGAGATCATTGAAAGAGTAGGGGAAGTGGCTTATAAATTGCAACTGACAACAAATCTAGCTAGAGTCCACAATGTATTTCATGTGTCTCAACTGCGAAAGTGTCTTCACTAGCCTACCGAACAAGTGCCAGTTGAATACATATAATTACAGGATGATTTGACTTATTACGAGGCACCGATACAAGTTTTGGATACCACATAAAGGTAGTTGAGAAATAGGAATATCCGATTTCATAAGATTCAGTGGCAACATGGGAGGAGTCAGATTTGTGGTGAGAATTTTCTAACCTACTCCTTGGCCGAGTTAATCTCGAGGACGAGATCCTTTTTAAGGAGGATAGGTTGAAACAAAACTGAAATTTGAAAGAGAATTTGAATTCTGTTTTGATTTTGATCTCCTTTGATCCTTGGCCCAATTCCGCACGAATCTCAACCATTTAAGCCACTAATCCACGCCAGCATTGCTTGAACAGAGAAGAAGCTCTCCGGCACTGTTCACAAACCAAAAACAGCCGCCTCCACCCCTGTTTTGCAGCCGCCCAACCTCTCCCGCGCCTTCTTGCGCTCTCTCGTCGCTACTACCCCTACGCCACTTGTCAGCGGTCGTATGCCCGCCCTTAATTGCCTTGAACCCATGTCAGAGTCGCCGACCACGGCCGCCACCACCACGCCCACCGTTTTGCCCTCTTGGCTTTCCAACGTGCATTGCCGACCTGACATCACTGCTACCTTTTGACCACCGTATTGCGTCGCCTGAGACAGCTAGTGCACCGCCCTTGAGCCAGCTGCACCGTGTCTCCCCGAGTCTTCCCAACACTGCCACACACCACCACCGTCGTAGCCCAAACACTGTTCCAAACCACCTCTACTATCCTATTTAAGCGCCCGAGCCCCTCCATTCGAAGGCATCGATCTCCAGTGTCAGCCAAGCAACCCCGAAGCTCCAGCCATCCTCCTCATTGCTGGTAATCGCTGGAATCCCCAAAGGAAAGCCCTAGCTTGATTCTGTCTCTCCGATCTGTCTCTTTCCAATTAACCTCACCTGTAGCCTCCTCAAGCCCCCAGAAACACGTCTAAACCGCCATTTTAGCTCCCCGAGCACCCCTCTTCCCTGGCACCGAGAACCATCGCCCGGCCGAAACACCTCATCGTGGCCAGCCCAACTAAGACCTCCCCAACCCAAACCACCACTTTCGCAAGCTTACAATAACCCCATAGATGCTCAAAGGCCACTGCCATTGCTGGTTTAACCCTCGGTTCACCCTACACTATTCAAACTTCCCGCGGAAGTGAAAACCTCGCCGCCGATTATTGCCGACTCTGCTGACCCTGTCGACCCCCAAAATGGAACCCTTATGGCCCTAGCAACTAGACCGTAACCTCCAAAGCCGTCGCAGACCACCCAAACCCCACCGACCGCCGTCGTATTTTCCCCCTGTTTCTGGCGCGCGTGGTTAGTCGAGGAAGAAGAACAGTAACGGCGTGTTACTGTTCACCCGACCCGATAAACCTGAGCCCATACCCGTAGTGCACAGTAGCGGATTCGAGCGATCGGACCTGCTGTGAATAGTAAAGCTCGCAATGAACAGTGCCCGACCCGTTACTGTTCACTCAAACCCGAAAACACAAATGTATAACCATTTTGATCGTTTCGAGCCTGTTGACCCATTTCTCAGCTCCGTTTCGCCTTTTGGATCCCTATAAGCCCAAAACCCTATTTATTTGGATTTTTTAGATTCTCTTTTTTTATTTTATTTCTTTATTTCTAGCTCAATCCTTCAAACGTGGAACTGCGTTATTTTATTTGGCTTTGCATTAGCTTCCGACGTTGAAGTTCAACCGAATCAGGAATGAGAAGATCAAGCCCAAGCTCAAGAAACCAAAGAATTCAAAATTGTCAAAGTTGTAAATCCACAAGGCAAGTCACATATCCTTGATCATATTGAACCTACATTTCGTCAATTATTATTTATCAGAATTTTCATTATGTTCTTTACGCACTGTTATTTCTTATACAATAAATGTTTAGGATGACATGATATTAGCTAATGTCCTACCACCTGAAAAATCCCTGTTTAATTTGATGGCCATATTCACCTTGACAAGACATAGTAATATTAAATGTATTTATAATGTAATCATGGTAATTTAGAAACTCAATAAATTTTTCCCGCTATTATAAGATTTGGCATTTGTTGATAGAATTTTGAAAAGTGGTTCTAGGATAAGAAAGGATTGCTGGAGGCTATGAGTCGGCCGGATCCCATGACCTTATCCTAGAGTGGAGGCTTGGGATGGAATGGTGGCAGTGCAGCGGGCACTGATATGTGGGTTAGTGGGAGGAAGTTGCCTTAGTGAAAATATAAGGACTAGACCCTTATGTTGAGTAAAGAACATAGCACCCGCCCAACCACAGGCGTTGACTCGTCAAACCTGGTCTAGTAGTTGCTCAGTTCAATTGAATATCTACAACTGGTGGGGGGAGACCGAGGTTGAGACCATGTGGGAGGTGGTTAACCACACAACAGTAGGGTTGCGACAAATCGGGCGAGATTCGTGGGGTCACCCGAGTTTGTTGAGATCAAAAACCTATCGGGTAGAGGCTATACAGAGAAGCGAGCATTGAAAAGCCTTATTTTCTTGAGCTCGGACACGATGACTAAGAAATCTTGTGAGTAAAACTAGGCAGCTCTGCAGAGTCATAAATAAAAAGTATTCAAATACGCTGTGCTTCTAGAAAATGAAGCCGTGTTTAATGGGTGAATCCAAGAACAAAGCATAAGTAGATTTGAGAATGATTTGGAAATGTTGGAAGCTTGGCAATCAAGTTTTAAAACCCCAATATCTAAATAAGATATCGTTCTTTTATATTTAAAGCTTGTTTACAATTAAAACTGCATCCACATAGAATAATGAATTACACCACCCCACTCCTTGGTAAATCCTTGCATGTAGTTAAATAGTATTTCACATGTGACTTGTTGAGTACGGTGGTTTGTACTCATACTTGCTAAAAATAATAACAGAAAATGCTTGGCAAGAAAATGAAGAAGTCCTTGAAGACGATGTGGTGGAATTCTACCAGTTAGATGGCGCTTGGGATTAGGGTTGTTCTCCGCTCAAGCCTGTCTGTGGTGTTCTTTTGTTTGTAATGCATCTATAAGGGCCGCTAGCCCTACTGTAATACTTGGCTTTTAAGCCTTTATCTTGTAATAAAGTTAACTTTTGTTCTTAAGTATGTGTTGGCAATATTGTACATTTAATTGATGTAACTCGCAGCTGAATAGTACTAGACAGTTACGAGAGATTCACGGCGCCCCTAGACATAGCAGCGTTACAGGTCATTTCCTACTTTTTGAACGGAAATCGTGAGGGTGATGGCATTTGGTAGACCTTCTGGACAGTTCAAGGTATTTTCCAGCCGACTTTCGTTCAGATGGTATTTTATAACTTTTAAACAAAGTGGATATATAGCACGAAGCAAGTTTACAATTAATCGATCGCCAAAACTTTTAATTTGATACAATATATATTATCTTGCAGTGCATAGTACTAGTAGTTTGTTTCTGCTGGCTGGTGGCCACATGTTAATTAGCCAGTAGACCAAAAATAATATACTCCATGCTCTTTGTGCTCTAGCCTATCTACCCCGATGGCCCGATCCGCCCACATCGTGTCCCCTCGTCCTACCGAGTCCTATCCTAACATATTTTCAAAACCTACCAAATTACAATATTACAAAAGTGTTTTCTACGATAAATCGATACATTATTTTAATATGCCAATACAAATAGTCGTAAAGATATTAATAACAAAATTTAAAAATATTTTATTGCAACTACAGCTTCGCTGGTTATTTTATACTACATTATTTATAGAGGCAACATACATACATACATAAATGGACAACAGTGACGATGTTGATAAGTATAGTACTATGACAATTTAAGCGAGATAACCCGCTACGGAAGTAGTGCAAATTAATTTAATGGGTCGGTTCATTCTTTTCCTTTGTGCTTACGCGGTCATGCATGCCCCGGATTTAATATTTATTTCATTATATTCATTCATAGTTTTGTGTTATCTACTACGCGTCAATAGTACCCTAAATTAAGGCTCACCCTGCTCACGGTCTTATCTGAACATGACATAGTTTGCTCACGTTAAATTTTAATTGCTGGGCGGCGACGAACCACGCCATACATTTATCATTATTGACTGAAATGCTGAGGGATGGGATTGTCAACGTACAAGAAGCTAGCTAGCAGCTGTGACGGAGTAACCATACCTAGGTCATATACAATAGTTTATCTCTTAAAATTGTCTCTAAGATTTTTATCTTATATAAAAATAGCACTATAGGCAATCTCTCCAATGGTAAATCATTTCTCCAACTATTTTATATTATTTTCACCATAACTTCCTCTCTCACATTATCTCACTATTTGTGTTGGTTTGTAGACTCAAGTAATCTCTTGCATAAGAGACAACATATTATTTCTCCTTACATCCTCTCTACTCCACATAGGATTTTACTTATTTAATATAGCTAAGAGGCAGTTTGCGTTCGCGGATGCCAGCTGAGAATTGTTCACATAAATAGTATTGCAATTACTTTTTTTCAAATTTGATTTTTAGACATCTATTTTTGCAAATCTAGCCTCCTCTGGCTGCCGCACTATATATACTTAAATAGTGATAATCACATTTAATTAGTGCTAATCATATTTAGTTAGAGCTAATTATGAGATTAATTAAACGCTAATTATGAGATGCTGCACTGGGGCTCACCAGCGCACTTACCAAGCAACGATAGCTCGATAGGTACCTACTAAACTCCCCTAGCTTGATAGTACCTACTGAATTCGGTCGATCATCGGAGGAGGTTAGATTTATAAAAACGAGCGTTTATGAAACAAATTTGAAAAAAAGTTGCTACAATGCCATTTATGTGAATAGCTCTCTGGCTAGTATGTTATATTGAGCTGTACAAATGGGTATGTTCTTTTCAACTTTTGGCTTTTCTACTGTAACTAGCTTTCAAATAGAGTATCTTTTTAAGACAGGATCTACAAGTTATTTGTAGTAGATACTGTACCGACATCATCTATATCGGTCAAAATCGCACACAAGTGTCTTTCTCTCTGTATTCTGTCTCACGAATAGCCAAAACTAAAAAAATTTAGCCAAAAGCCACAGCCCAAAAAAAACAGACCCATTGTTAAAGCTGCTATAAAAAGGCATTTAGGAAAAATTCTGTACCCTTTTTTCAATCAGATTAAAATTTAACAAATTCTATTTTTATGCAGTGCTATTCCTATGATCTTCTGTTAATTCCGACAATTTTCATTTGTAAATGGTTTAGAAAAGAAAAAATCGGTTCCTAAACGGTTCTGTTTTGCTAGAATTGGTTGACACACCGTTGAAACAATATTTAGTTGGATACCAATACGAAATTATGGTCAATTGCTGAACCAGCCCCCATCAAAATAACTAGCTGCGTAAGCGCGGCAACACGCCGCGCTAGCTACCGTGTGGACCAAAGAAAAAGAGGTGATAATTCGTGGAGAGTTTGTTAAAAAAAATCAAGGACATATGCGTAATTTTGGGAAAAATCAAAGGTCTTTTTCACAAAAAAACCAAGGACCTGTACGTAACTAAATGAGGACCCGTACATAATGTTGAAAACCATGGGGTGCTATCCAACAAAGAATACACAATTTCGGTGAAATGGAGTGGCGTTTTCGGAAAAAACATGACAGGGATCTTTTTGCAGGAACTAAGGACCTTTATGTTATTTCAGAAAATACAGGGTTTTTTTGAAAAACACTGATATTATTGTGCGTATTCAGCTCATCTAACGAGTACTTAGGTGGTCGAAGGCATCACTGAGGCTAAAAGCGTGGTCACAAATAGCAACGTGATCGAAAATCACATTATGGTCGAAAAACATCTAACGAGTACTTAGGTGGTCGGAGGAATCACTGAGGCTGAAAGCGTGGTCACAAATCGTAACGTGGTCGAAAATCACATTATGGTCAAAAACCATAGTGTGGTTGAAAGCCACACCGTGGTCGAAGGTCGCGGTCGAAGTCACACCAGGGTCAAAGATCGCGATCGAACTTGGCACATTTATTGCTGATGTGAGAGATGATCAAGAATTTAGAAATTGTATTGGCTTTGGAAATCATGCTGTAAAGTTGGTTCAAACTGATAGACACACTATTTTTCCATTGGTATATTGTCTTATTGAATTGGCCTTGATTTTTCCAGTAGCAACCGTAGCTATAGAAAGAGCATTTTCAGTTATGAATATTATTAAGACTGATTTGCGGAATAAGATGAATGATGTATGAATGAATCATAGGATGGTATGCTATATGAGCGAGACATATTTGCAAGTATTAAAGAAGATAAAATTTTTGAGCGTTTTCAAGGGATGAGGTTATGTAAGAAACAACTATCCCGTGCAAGTGGTAAGTTAGCTTATTACAAATGTGAACTTCATATTATTTGTATTTATTCATATATGAATTACTTTTTTATGTTATCTTTGTAGGTTTTGGTCTTGTTCTACTCCTACAATTGATGAAGAGATAGAACAAATGATGGGCTAAGATGGAGACCAAATCTTTGCTATTTAGGTATTTAAATTGTCTCTCTACCCACTACTATATTACATTGCTATATTATGATATTTATTATGTTTTATATTGAAACAATGAGCTAGAATTATGATGTCATTTATGCATTTTTGAAGTACTTTAGGATATCATAATGTGGATATAAAAATTACGATGTTAGATGTGAGTATAAAAACTACGACATTAGTCACTTAAAGTTCAGCTCAAGACGTAATGCAGCCCTAGATCCGACACCGTACATTTATTATTATTAACTGAAATGCCGACGGATGGGACCGTCTACGTACAAGAAACTAGCTAGCTTTGCTCCCTGGTGATTTCAGCCGAAGCTTACGCCATGGTTCTTGCGCCATGGACACTGATGCAAAGTTATGATTTTCTCCAAACAATAGCTTTGTACATTCTCCTTGAATTGCCGGCATGAGCATTGTCAAAGAATCTACAGAAGGCATTGTACTTCTCAAGGTTGGAGCTATACCTCCAGCATTAATATTTATGCCAAATGAGTCCTGTGTTACACTTTCTGAATAAAATGAAGAACACACAGAGCCGAGAAGAAAATTTTTATAAATTAGGCAATGAAAGTTGCCCACTTGATTAAGGCTGCGAACTACAAACTACCTCATACAACAATTAAAAACTGCAAAAAAGAAGGAGAAAACCTGATTTGAGAACTAAATAAGTATCATCTACCTCATACCATCCTGCACCAGACTACAACTGTTACCACTAACTTGATTGGAAACTGAAGATGTACCATTCCAACCACACATATTGATTTCCATGTCCATGAATTGATGCCTTGCTGCTGCTGCTAGTACTACGCCGCTGCCCAAGCAGTAGCCCGACGTCGAGTTCGTTGATAACACTAGCCTGCAGCAGCTGGCATGGTGAACGACATGACCACGCCACTCTCGGCATCCCCAGCCGCAGGAGGAGGAGGGGAAGACGGCGAAGCCTAGCATCGTGGAGGCAAGCGAGGGCGCCAGGGCGGGAGGTGGGCTTCTGGTGGCGGAACCTAGCATCATGGAGGCGAGCGAGGGCGCCGGGGTGGAGGGAGCGGAGGTGGTCGCCCCTGTGACGGCGACCGTAGATCGGGGCTTGCGGGTATGTGAGATGTGTTGCTGGAGGCAAGCGAGCGAGGGGCACCCGTGTCTTTTTCGAAATTTTCTCTCTCCCTCCAGCCCAGAAATGATATAATAGTGCATTCGATGTCCTACAATAAAATTATACCTTTTTACAGTGTATTTTGGTGTAATCATATTTTTTTGATGTCTGTTGATAAATAGTGACAATTTGCAGTGTTATGTAGCCAATTTCCCCCAAATTTTTTGTAGCGTACCCATTCGTCGTACTTACATACGCAACAAGGGGTATTATTTTAGAAACACAAAGCAAGCTAGGTAGCTAGTTACCCGTTTGGGCGTATGGGCTGTGCAGTTTAATTTACGTTAAATTTTAATTGCTGGGCGGCGACGAACCACGCCATACATTTGTTATTATTGACCGAAATGCCGAGTGATGTACAAAAAGCCAACCAAGTTTCAGTGAATACCGAAATTTGTGTAGCGTACCTATTCGTCATACTTACATACGCAACAAGCTGGGTTATTTTAGAAACACAAAGCAAGCAAGCTAGGTAGCTAGTCACGCGTTTAGACGTATGGGCTGTGCAGTTTAATTCACGTTAAATTTTAATTGCCGGGCGGCGACGAACCACGCCGTACATTTATTATTATTGACTGAAATGCCGAGGGATGGGACCGTCTACGTACAAGAAACTAGCTAGCAGCTGTGGGACTCCGAGAACAGAATTGTAATTTCACTTATCTTCTTCTCCAACTAAATAAAACAGGGTCCCTATAAGTGGATTGGGGAGGCTATTTGTAACCATAAACTCCCATATTTAATACATCTAGTCATTCACATGTGATTATAGTTGCCCCCTTCATCCTTAGCAGTCTTTGAATCCGAACAAAGCTGCTTACAAGCGTACTGTCAGATTGCAATGCAATCGATGACAAATATATTTTCAAAACCTACCAAATTACAATATTATGAAAATATTTATTGCGATAAATCTATACATTATTTTATAGCCCGCTCATTAGGCTGAAAAATATGGCTTATATGGCTAAAATTACATGGTAGCTAGTTGAAATTACACTGTAACTGATGGTGGCTTATTTGGCGTAATTAATTTTAAAAAAAATTAAAAATATAAAAAATATGTTAGACCATCACGAACAATGCAAAGGAATACGAAAAAAAGAACGGGCAAAAAAGCTAAAAAAGCCTAAAAGCCAGAAAAGACAAAATTTAGGAATAATAAAAAATAAACCAGAAACTGAAGCCGAAATAAGCAGGACCTTAATATGTCCAATTCAAATATTCATAAAGATATTAACGGAAAAATTTAAAAATATTTTATTGCAACTATTATCACCTTAAATATTTTATTACATTTATTATTATTGACTGAAATGCCGAGGGATGGGACCGTCTACGTACAAGAAACTAGCTAGCAGTTGTGGACTCCAAGAACATATTTGTAACTTCACTTAGGCCCCGTTTGGCACAGCTCAGCTCTAGTAAAGCTGTTTTTTTTTGTTTCAGCTTCACGAGCAGCTTCACCGGTGAAGCTAAAACTATTTTGGAAAACTGTTTGGCAAAACAGCTTCACCAACAGCTTCATGCATGGCTGAAAGAGGGCAATTGTCCAAGATGCCCCTGTCTACCTGACTTGTTCTAACATTTGGAGTTGTATGTTTGTATATGGTCATATGAATTAAAAAATAATATATTTGAATGGGTATGAATTAAAAAATTAAAATTAAAAATTAAAATCATTAGAGAAGTGCGAACGGTAGAGAAGTGCGAACGGGAGGAGAGGAAACAGGCGTGGGGACCCAGTGGCAAAGTACTGTAATTTCTGTCAACTACAAGGGCGGTGGGTTCCTAGAATCATGAGCTGAGGGAGAGAGCTGTGAAAAGCTACTATTTTCAGCTTCACCCCACCCTATTCCCTTGTGAGAGCATGATTTAAGGAGCTTCATCCATGAAGCTGTCTGCAAAAAGGGTGTTTGGCAAAAAACAGCTCACAACAGCTCATAAAGCTGTTGGTGAAGCTGTACCAAACATGGCCTTATTTTCTTCTTCCACTAAATAAACAGGGTCCCCTATAAGTGGATTGGGGAGGCTATTTGTAACCATAAACTCCCATATTTAATACACCTACTCATTCATATGTGATTATAGTTTCCCCCTCGCAACCTCGGCAATCTTTGAATCTGACCGAAGCTGCTTACAAGCATACTGTCAGATCTTGCAATCGATGACAAATATATTTTCAAAACCTACCAAATTACAATATTATGACAATATTTATTGCGATAAATCTATACATTATTTTTATAGCCGGTCGATTGGGCTGAAAAAATATGGTTTATGGTTAAAATTGTATGGTAGCTAGCTGAAATTAACTGTAACTAATGGTGGCTTATTTGACGTAATTAATTTTTTAAAAATTTAAAAATATAAAAAATATGTTAGACCATCACGGACAATGCAAAGGAATACGAAAAAAAGAACGGGCAAAAAAAGCTAAAAAAGCCGAAAAGCCAAAACAGACGAAATTTAGGAATAGTAAAAAATAAATCAGAAACTGAAGCCGAAATGAGCAGAACCGTAATATGTCCAATGCATGTCCAATGCAAATATTCATAAAGATATTAACGGCAAAATTTTAAAATATTTTATTGCAACTATTATGACCTTAAATTCCCTTGTTTCGTTATAATCATTCATAGTTTTGTATTATCTACTACGCGTCAATAATACCCTTAGTTAAGGCTCAGCCTGCTCACGGCGGTCTTATCTGAACATGACATAGGCGGTTTGCGTTCGCGGATTCCGGCTAGTATGCTATGTTGAGCTGTACAGTATTGTCAAAGCTGCTATAAAAAAGGCATTTAGCAAAAAAAAAATTCTGCACACTTTTTTTCCATCAGATCAAAATTTAACCAATTCTATTTTTATGCGGTGCTATCCCTATGATCTTCTGTTAATTCCGACAACCTTCATTTGTAATATGGTTTAGAAAAGAGAAAATTGGCTCCTAAACCGGAACTGAGCAAACAAATGTCACTCGAGCGATTTTTTTCAAATTTGCTTTCGAATATCCATTTTTTACAAATCTACCTTCTCTGTGGACCTACCATGCATGATATCACCTGCAAAGCTCTACAGTAGGTCATGAAGAGGACTAGATTTACAAAAACAAATGTTCAGAAACTAAAATTGAGAAAAAAATGGTTAAAGCGGTAATTTCAGAATCAACTCCCTAAACAGTTCCGTTTTGTTATAATTGGTTGTGACACACCATGGAAACAACATTTAGCTGGATACTAATACGAAATTATGGTCAATTGATGAAGCCAACCTTGGGCGCGGTCTAGAGGCCACTCTCGGACATGGTCCAGAGGTCAACCTAAGATAAAGTCGAGAGGTCAACTCCGGACACGGTCTGAATGTCAACCTTGGACGAGATCCGGGAGCCACCCTGAACAAGGTCCGCAGACCAGCTCCAGAGTCCATCGGACACGGCGGGACCCACTTGGCGTAAATAATGAAAATATCCTTATAACTTCACTTGTCTGCTCCTCCTACTCTATAAATAGGATCCTTTATAATAGGAGAAATGGAGGCCATTTCTAACCCTAGACACCCATATTCAATACACTTAGTCATTCATATATGATTATTGTTGGGTCCCCTCGCACCTTCAGTGGTCTTCGAATCAGACAAAAAATGCTTACAAGTGTACTGTCCGATCTCGCAATCAACGACAAATATATTTTCAAAACCTACCAAATTACAATACTATGAAAGTATTTTAAGCGATAAATCTATACATTATTTTAATATGTCCAATGCAAATATTCATAAAGATATTAACGGAAAATTTTTAAAAAAATTATTGCAACTACAGCTTCACTAGCTCTTTTTTATACCGCAGAGAGCATATACATTATTTATAGAGGCAACATGCATACATAAATGAACAACAGTGACGACGTTGATAAGCATAGTACAATGACAACTTAAGGGAGATACCCCACTAGGCCACTACGAAAGTAGTGCAAATTAATTTAATGGGTCGGTTCATTGTTTTTCCTTTGTGCTTACGCGATCGTGCATGCCCTTGATTTAATATTTAAATTCCCTTGTTTCGTTATATTCATTCATAGTTTTGTATTATCTACTAGACTATTACGCGTCAACAATACCCTTAATTAAGGCTCAGCCTGCTCACGATCTTATCTGAACATGACATAAGCCGTTTGCGTTCGCGTTTTTTTTTTCAAATTTACCTCTGAACATCGGTTTTTATAAATCTATCCTCTTTGTGGGTCTACCATGCACGGTAGACATATGCAGATGTTCAGAAGTAAATCATAGAGAGAGTTAGATTTACAAAAACGAATATTCAGAAACTAAAATTGAGAAAAAATGGCTAAGGTGATAATTTCAGAATCAACTCCCTAAACGGTTCTGTTTTGTTAGAATTGGTTGTGACACACCATGGAAACATTATTTAGCTGGATACCAATATGAAATTATGGTCGATTGCTGAACCAGCCACCATCAAAATAATACTGTTTTGAGTCGTCGGTTTACAGCTTATTAGTACTTTCTGTATTTCCAAATGGATGTTTGGGGACACCGACATGATTTTCAATGCACACTTTGATCGTTAATTTATTAATATATGTTAGCAACCTTTTTTACGAGAATATACATTAGTGACTTACAAATGTTATAATCATACATAAGTACTTTCGATGAGAAATATATTGATACCATTTACATATGAAAATCTAACTAGTTTTATGCATATTAGTGGTTAAAAATTTAAAAGATAGTATACGCACGTTCTAGAATGATATCCACTTGACAAAAAAAAAATCAAAGCAACCAACATCCTCGCAGGGGCAAGGGGTAAAAGTTTGTCTTGGTCATGATCTTGCAACCGTAATGGTAGGTAAAACGTCCTAATCAACTAAGGTTTTCAATAACGCAGCGTTTTAATCGAGGTTAAACCTATATATATATTATCAAAAGGCTATGAGCTGTCACCTACAAACTCTGCTGGACATAAGTATGTTTTCTTAAGGTTGCACCGAGACGTACTCGCATGAGCATGTACTGCAAAACTTAGGGGCTTTTGCTATTAGCATTTGGTGATGATTTTTTGACTTTTAATTAAAAATAAATAATAGTTGTTGAAAGAAATAATTTTTAAAAGAAAGAGCGAGAGGTGCGTGCATGTGACGGGAGCGAGAGGAGTGATATGGGTGATGCACCCGTAACCCTTTGTCTTATCTCTGAAACGAGACGGTAGTAAGAGAAGCGGGGAAACCGCTTTAAAAAGACGGATATTTACATTAGCTTTAGAATTTTTTAAATATAAGTTTGAAACAAAAGTCAATATAAAAAACATATACCACTTTTGTAGTTTTATACCAACTACAGTATAAAAAAGCATAAACCGATTTATAAAAGCCCACCTGTGCTGCCCCGCGCCACTCACCGTAGTCCCATGTTAACACAGAGGTATACTCGGTTTGAATCTAAAAGTAGTCACCTTTCGAGTCCTTTTCTAGGAGAGCTGAGTCCTAGCTGGTGTGTCAGTGGCGGACGCAGGAATTTTAGAATGGGTGTTCGAAATTGTACAAAAAATTTTCAATACAAAATATAAAGATCTACAGTAGCAATAGTTAACATACAATTATTCATACTAGGGATAATATATCAAATAATATAAAGAAATTACAAAATAATTGCAAAAGTTCACAATTAACTCGGCGATGCTTCATGCCTTTTGTTGTTTTGAGTTTGAAGCAAAAGATTCCTCAATTGATGCTTTTGGTTTAATGAATAAATTGTACTTCTCTTGAGCTTCATTGTGGGCACTAGTAATTGCTCCAACATGTTTTTGGAAAATCATGCGGCCGCAGGTGGACTGGTGGAGTAGAGACGCCGGAGGGCGGAGGCGCGGTGGTGCGATCCGGTCGGCGGTCGGTCAGCCGGTCGTGTGGCGCAAAGCCGACGGAGCGGATGGCCGAAGGCGCGGTTGTCGGTCATGCGGCGCGGAGAGCTGGAGCCCAGATGGTGGTCATGCAGCACCGGCGTGGAGCAGAGGGCCGACGTGGCGCCGGAGGCGCGGACCGCACGGTCGACGCGGGGTCTCGGGCTGCTGCTCGCTTGCTCGGGTAGCTCGGCTAGGGTTAGGGATCAGGCAGGATGGGGATCGGATGGACCGGGCCATCGGGGAGACAAGGACGCCGTTTCTATCGCGTGAATTAATGGGCTGGGCCGCAGGCCGCGGTGCGTTTCCAGTCGACTGGTTGAATGGTGATGAACTAGAGGCTAGAAATAGTTATTTTTGCCCAATTAAATATATGTATATGTATTATACCTTATATATAGTGGGTTTTTTATCAAAAAATTTGGGTGTTCAGCTGAACACCCATGCCCCACATTAGATACGCCACTGTGGTGTGTATTATATTAGATTTTAATCTGGACCCACCAGAGAGGATAGCGGTGACATTTGTCTTATTACACTGATTAACGTGATAATTTTCAGCCACTTAAAATGCACGTGATAATTTCTTTTTCTATCATTTTAATAATATAATAGATAGATTGGTTGCATAGTGACTTCTAGTGCTTATTATTAGAATTTTTTATTATAATTTAGGATTGTTGACTGCATTCCACAATTTTGTTTTAGTTGCGATGGGTCATTGCATACTGACTTCTGGTGCTTACAACTCCGGATTAAAATGCTTGCTCCAGTGAAACCCAAAAGCTACTATGAAGCAGCTGCCGCAGGGCTGAGTACGAACCCTGATGCAAAAATTCGGCCTAGATATTTTCGTTATTTATTTATTTATTGTAGAGACCCGAATATACAAATCCGGACTCTCCTGTGTATTCTGCACTAGTCCAGGATCACGCTAGTGCACACAGTATGTACAAAGATAAATATTATCCACATCACGATATTCTAAGGAAAATCCAAATTATATTGATAATTATCAGAGTACGACCTTATGGCCAAGCTTACAATTATTAGCCTGAAGGGCTTAACAAAACTAGCAGCGGAAATCCAAAAGAAAGCGCAGCAGCCAATCGACACGCCCACAGGCTATCGAGTGGAGAACGAAGCCTAATCCGCGAAGACGTCGAAGTACTCTCCTTCTGGAACCTTCTGCTGGTGATTCTCCTTCTCCTCAACTGAGCAACAGGGGCATAAAGCCGTGAGTACATAGAGTACTCAGCATGTCATTTGTAACAAAGATGCAATATAGTAGGCAAGGCTTACCAATGGATGGCTAAAAGGTTAGTTTTTGCAGAAACGGCAATTTGAAGTAAATATCATACATAGATTGAAAAGCAACTTTAACAAAGGACGCTTAATAAATAATCAAAGGAATTGAATAGAATCACAAGTGAACTGACCATTCACCTCCCAGCTCAACCCAATCAGATTTCATAAAAAACAAACTCTACCCCTCGTGAGAAATCACCGAGCATTGTCCATGACCGA